>JAPTHN010000010.1:12357756-13557756 GCA_026936325.1 Platynereis dumerilii | reverse complement strand
AAAGATATAATCTAAGACAACTTAAAAAGCCACATGATAGGTCACGGATCAGAGACGGTATAAACTAAAAAGGTCGGTAAAAGAGGAGATAATAGAGAAATAAGAAAAGGAAGTGAAGAGTGAAGATGAATTATCAGCTCAAAGATTTACAGTGTATATGATAAAGAAACAGAAGTAGGGAAGAAAAGAAAGTGAAGAACAGAAGGAAGTCTAGATAAAGCTCCAAAGAAAAACACCACAGATCAAGGTGGGATTTCAAGAAATAAACTTCTAAATGTCACACAAAGTTACAATAAATAAGGTGTCAGGGACTCAGCAAGGCCACAGTAATTGAAACAGACAACTAAATTGTGTGCAGAAACAGCAAACTAAAGCCAATATCTTTCAGAATGTTCAGGCCAAAATAAAAAGGCACATATTCCCTAAAAATACAAAATGTTTAGTTTTTAACAAAGTAAGTAACCCTTCACGCAGCTCTTCCTCTGCCTCCACTGACGCTGAAAAGTCATCAATGTGTGTTGTCGCTTTCAGACTGGTTCAGAAATGGAAGTGATTCTTTGCTGTAGTTGAAATTAACTTAAAACTTGCTGTAAAATGACCTTCTTTATTTGCCAATCGTCCAAATAGAACACAAATTGGCCAATTTTCTTACGAAAAAAAGGTAACTTGAAAAGATTATTTCCACAAAGTTCTCCAATTAGAACTTGAGAAAATGACTTCTTAAAACATTTGAAATGTCTGCCATCTTTCTCGAATGTCAATTTTCATTAACAGGTGCACTTCAAATAGGCTGGACACTAATGACTTGTAGCACTTGTCAGAAAAAAGGATGGATCATCTGAATCATTCAACAATGTTTCTGTAGGAGAAAAGAAGTTTCTAAAGATGCTATTGAGCTACCACAAAACCATTTTTACAAGCTCTAATTCTATTCACAGTCTCCTATAATGAAGTTTTGGATTTTTGAAATGAAGAGAATAAACTGAAAGATTGTGATTGTAGAGAGCAAAATCGGACCCACAGACCTCTTCCAAAGACATAAATTAGCAAATTCAAGAGTGAAAGTCATCATGTAGGATAAACAGCAACCATTTTATCCCTTAAAAGGAGCAATGTAAATCTGAATAAAGAGTCTTGATTACACTATATCAATATATCACTGCCCGCTGATGTAATCTTAAAAACTATTTTATATTCTTTTGTACGAAGAAATGCAATTTCTATAATGTCTGTAAAACTTCCTTTGTATGCATAATAATAAATCCGAATCATCCCCAAGGAATGGGAGGATGTGATTCAATATTGATGGACAGACACATAAAAATCTGGCAGTGACACTTTTTCTTGGATTGAAAAACGGATAGGAGAATAAATCACTGGACAGAAGCAGAATTTTAGTGGCCCAGGTCTCAGATTAAAGTGAAAGAATGGAGGGATGTGGCATAGGGAAAGAGTGTGGTCCCAACCATCCCATGTTGGTAAATGACACATGTGTGTTTCTCATATATTCCCAAATAAGACAGGGACCAAACAAGCATAAAGATGGGGAAGCTCTGATTTCCCTTATTTTCTCTTGAAGACATCAACAAGAGTTTCATTATCACAAATGATTACGTTGTCATTCTATTGAAATTGATATGTTGATATCATGCCAGAAATACGATTCACCAGACTATCAGTTTTTGTAGATGCAATAAAAATGGCAGAGTAAAAAGTCGTAGGCCTATTCATTGAAATTCAATTGGCAAGAGGGCGGCTCCTTTGTTGACCATTTTGCAGTTATAAAATGTCTTTTGTGGGATATTAGTAGTGACTCCTTTGGTCAGTTACCAAAATAAGCGGCCTTTTGCAAGTTGGCCTGCTGAAAGTGACTGTGTAAATCGGCCAGGAAAAGGCAAATATTGTGTGAATACTTAAATTGAAATGAATTTCAAAATGTGTTTATTTCAAGACAAAAATACCTGTTGGATATACATTCCTTTGGTAGCAGTTAAATAGGGTTGGACCATCATCAGTCCAAGCAGAAGTGCCCAATCGCTTATTTCGTATTTAAACTTAGATGTACACGCCTATTCTATATTTATGATAAAGAGACTGAAATAGGGCACAAACAAAAATAACTACCAGGTACAGTGTAGCATTACAGTCCTTGTCATACTTACGTGGAATCTCAAGTTTTGTTTTCTATGCTGTTGAACTGTGATGTCAGAGATGACTCTGTTCTAGCATTGCAATATATGTAAATTAACTACCAGCTGTGATGTCATTTCAAACTGGGTCAGATTCCCCAGCTTCCAGCCAATGTTGATCCTCCTGAACTGAGCGTCACAGTTTCAACTCAGTGTCAGAGTAAGAGTTTTATCAGGGATAGCCCCAACAACTACATCATCACAGCTTGATAGCCAATGGGCTGACAGTAAACTAAGCATCACAGTTCAGACATTGATAATGATATATTGAAGGAAGCTTTACATTTGTGATCCCAATGATTTATCACAGCAATCACCAGTCTAATCCTACCAAATGGCCAGGGCCGGCCCTAGGCCAATGCAACCGATGCCACTGCATCGGGCCCCGCGCTATTGGGGGCCCCGCACCCCTAATACATTGTAAAAGACATTTATAAAGAAGACGTGCAGTTCTATGCATTCAGCAGGAGTGCTTACAGCTTACATGCTGGATTGCGTGCCTGAGCAATTAACCCTTGCTCTGTTGTCTTGTGCATTTGCCCAAATTGCATTGCAGTTGTGTTTTAATTGCAATCAACATTCAAAACCTCCTTCAAATGAAAGGGTCAATGAGAATTGTAATTAGGCTCAATTAGCCACAATTTGCAATGGACTTTATTTTAAAGTGACTGCTTTGTGCACATTGCTTTCTGTTTCAAGTGGCCTGAAACAACAAGTTCTAAAGGTCATGAATGGAAATTAAAATTCTAATTGATTGATTGATTTTATTTAAATATTTTGCAGGCAATAGGTGCATGTTTATAAAAAGACATGAAGTGAAAAAAATTAGGATTACAAACTAAAGTGTCATATGAGACTTTTAAATTGCTGGACAGAAATTCATGTGAATGTTCTTATCAAGTTTAGACAGAAATTTACTTGCATGTCAATTAACTTATAGGCCTATAATTATTTGGAATGCAAAATCTACATTGAAATGAAAAATTGTGTTTTTAATCTCTACTTATAGACACTACCATCATATGTAAAGTATATATGCAATGCAAAATGTACTTCAGAAATTTAAAAAATAAGTCTCATGTAGCCTGTAGTCCTGATTGTCTCATACATATAGGCTTAACTAACTTCTATTGATAGGCTTTTGCTGCATAGGTGTAAAACTGATTGGGGGGGGGGGCAGCTGGCCCCCTTCCTTTTTGGGAAAAACCATTTGCAGCTAATACTTGACAAATTTGGGCAGAGAGCCCCCAAAGATAGCCTCTCCTACGCTTATATGATTCGCTGCACATAGTTGTATTTTCATTAGAATAGGCCTAAATAATTCCAGGGCTCTGATTTACTAAAGTTTGGACCATGGGAAGGGGGCGCTCCAAAGAGGGGTCAAATATATTCGAGTTGAAATTTTTTTAAAAGGGGCCCCGGCGAACAGGTCACATTGGGCCCCGCAATGGCTAAGGCCGGCCCTGCAAATGGCGGCTTTGTGAGCATTCACAGCAGACAACTGTTATAATCCCCACAGAGTTGTTTGATTTATCTACAAACTTGCTAACTTACAACTTTAAACTTTGATGGAAGTTGGTATAAACAGAAGGCTTTGACTATTTGTTTGTAAACACATGGCTTATGTTATGTATATTTGTTCTGGCAGCCTATTGGCTGAGAGACTGTGATGTCAAACTTGCATGGGTTTTCCCAGACCCAATTTTCACTCTGACACTGAGATGAAACTGTGATGCTCAGTTTGGTGGATTCGCATTGGTTAGAATTTGGGGAATCTGACCCAGTTAGAAATGACATCACAGCTTGTAGTTAATATACATATATTGCAATGCTAGAATCTCTGACATCACAGTTCAACAGCATAGAAAAGAACTTGAGATTCCACGTAAATATGACAAGGACTATAAAAATGAATAAGAAATTCTCATCGTGAACATTCCAGCAGATATACAGCAACACGGGATGGCTTCTGTTGTTTCAAAAATATAGGAATCTAGGCCTATATGTATCACATCTATATGTTCATTGGATGCCATTAAATCTCATTAGGATGCATTAATGTAAATATTCACACGGATGCGGAACAGATTATTTAGTGAAACCAACGGTGCAAGTTCATTAGTCCCGTTTTTCCTCAGAAGTTTTTCTGTCTAACTGGCCCGTTTTGCGAAGTGAAGAACATGATCTTGTTTATTACATCTTTGAGCGAGATTATGTCATCAAAAGTAAGTAAAACAATATTAATATCAATGCGTTTGTCCTTTGTACTGAATAGTTTCCCCATTTGTCATTATCTGACAGGGCTCAAGTTTTGCAGACAATTTATGAGGAAACACAATGATGTCATGTATGATGTCATCAGTCACATGAGATGTTTTGGAATAATTTCTATGCAGTAGAAATATCAACCATGCAGACCAAGTAATTTAAATGATGTGACAGCTCCAACCTCAATGTGACAAACTGAAATTTATGTGTGGAAAACGAAAAAAAGTGTGATTGTTTCAAGATCCAAATGGAAAAGATTAGTCTAATAAGGCCTAACACAAGGTTGTATGTATGTTCCCATGCCTGCACCACCTGGTAAAAAATCAAGGGTGGTTTAACTGGCCCCACTCTCCCCTACATTTTTTCTTATGGAAAACGCCCTTATTAGGACAACTTTGACTTGCAGTTTGTCGTCATAAATTATTTGCTAAGGAAAATTATTAATTTCATGGTAACAGCAACAGATAGTATTCATTTTGAACGTGCCACACCCCAAATATTAATTTATCAACAACACTCCATTAAGCAATAATCTAACAAGAAATCACTTATTCCAATATTGTCTGGTAGAAATGTATTTATTAGACCAAACTTGAGCAAGAAGTAATTTATCGCAAAACATCTAATGGTTCTCCATTTATAGAACATGTATGTATGGATTGTTACATTTCATTGTACTCCATGACCTCTGGAAGTTGAGCAATCATGCAACAATATACATTAGTTCACGATCAGGATGAGAAAAACTGTAATTGATGTTTAAAATACTTGGAATGGTTCAACCATACTTAAAAACTCATTTTTAGTAGCTTATCTAGAAATTTAGCTAATAATGATCGAGGCAATCTGTCTTGATTTTCTGCAATTTATTTCTGGACAGTTTTCAAGGTTTGTTAATGATCCCAAAGGTAAGTAGAGGAGAGTGCTGACCTACTTTTTATGGTCGATTATTTGAATGCTTTAAAGGATGTCAGGAAGGGATCACTTGACTCTACGCATCACTGGTGAAAAAAATGTCTACCAATCTTAATAAGCGAGTTACATCCACTTTTGTAAAAATTGCAAATGGCCTTAATTCTTACCCCACCCATCGGACAAGAAGCCCCCCTATTATAATCCTAAGGCAATTTTTTTGCGAGTGCTTTCAGCTTAAGTGAAAGTTATTTCTTGGGGTTCTTCTATCATTTTTAAGGCATTCTATTTACTTTTTTCTGAATTTTTATGTTCATACCTTTATTTTTTAATATGTCTTGCCCCTTTTCAACTTCGGACAATTTTTTAATATTTTAATTAGCTAATTTATCAAGATTTGAGGTAAAGTACACATTATTAAATGGTTCCTGAGGCAGCTTCGAGGCCCCAGTGAAGGGGGCCTCATGCCACATACCATTGTGGGGCCTCTCACCCCAAACCCACATATTTTCATTTACCTCCATATTTTGAACTAAAATGCAAAAAACATTATCCAAATCATATTTATATGATGGTCATAAAGTGATCAATGCAAACTTCCGGTTCTGCTCGGCCGGCGGTAAGACATCTTTCACTTCAGCAGCGGTTTCGCAGGTAAATTTAGTGTTTTTCTCTCTTCTAAATTCTTTTTTCCGTCTCATTCTTTCTGCCTAATACTCTACTTACGCTCTGCTTCGTTTCTTGGGTTCGTTGGTCTGCTTTACTTCCAATTTTATCGTTTTTTCCTTCAACACTAAATTTTCTCCACATTTCTACCACGCCATTTTGATTGCTGCATATTTTCGCCCATTACCACGTGTGTGTATTGCGAATTTCGTTTTTACTTCAGCTTATTCTAACGGCCTTTGTTGCCTTTTTTTACAGTCTTATACTCGTTTTACATTACAATCCACACTGTCACGCTTCTGTTGTCTTATTTGTTAAGTTTTATCCCTCAAAGTTTACCAAAATATTACCTTATTTCTACAAATTGTACTTAAATTTTATGCCACAATTTTACTGTCTTTTTTTTCTTTCTCCTTCAGATATTTCGACAACCACACACACATTTCATTCACTGAGTGGACTGCTCACAACAGCACCATCGAGACTGTCACTCCTGTACTGTGGATTTTGTGGACTTGGTTTGTCAGGTGAATTTCTAATAATTTCTCATAATTATCCAATTATATATATTATCTAGTCCTTCATCAATTTGACTATTATCTAATATAACATATCATTAATTGTCTCAATATTTATCTTCATATCTATAATTTGATATCGAATTTAATTTTACTATCCAATACTACTGCTCTGCTTCCTAGCATAGCTTCATCTCCAATACGCTTAAACTTGATTGATTGCCTCTCGATTCTATTGCTTTGATCCTAGCAAAGCTGCGACTCCTTTACTCAAACTCTACACACTTGCTGTGCTACTGCATAGCCTCGATTTCTCACCTACTCGATAACTTACTCCTGATTTCTCTCGACTCTATTGCTTTGATCCTAACTAAACCTTGACTCCTTGACTCGATTCCTTGACTCAAACTCGATTCTCCTGCTGTGCTATTGCATAGCCTCGATTTCTCACTCACTCGATTACTTACTCCTGATTTCTCTAGATTCTATTGCTCTGATCCTAGCAAAGCCTCGACTCCTTGACTCAAACTCGATTCTCCTGCTGTGCTACTACACAGCCTCGATTTCTCACTCGATTACTTACTCCTGATTTCTCTCGATTCTATTGCTTTGATCCTAGCAAAGCCTCGACTCCTTGACTCGAACTCGATTCTCCTGCTGTGCTACTGCATAGCCTCGATTTCTCGCTTACTCGATAACTCATTACCTGATTTCTCTCGATTCTTTTGTTTTGATTCCAGCAAAGCCTTGATTTCTTTACTCAAACTTGATTATCTCGCTGTGCTGCTGCATAGCCTCGATTTCTCGCTTACTCGATAACTCATTACCTGATTTCTCTCGATTCTATTGCTTTGCTCCCAGCGGAGCCTCGATTCCTTCACGCAAACTCGATTCTCTTGCTGTGCTGCTGCATAGCCTCGATTTCTCACTTACTCGATAACTTATTCCTGATTTCTCTCGATTCATTGCTTTGTTCCTAGCAAAGCCTCGATTCCTCTACTCAAACTCGATTCTCCTGCTGTGCTACGGCATAGCCTCGATTTCTCGCTTACTCGATAACTTATTACCTGATTTCTCTCGATTCTTTTACTTTGCTTCAGAGGAGCCTCGATTCCTTTACTCAAACTCGGTTATCTTGCTGTGCTGCTGCATAGCCTCGATTTTTATGCTTACTCGATAACTCATTACCTGATTTCTCTCGATTCTATTGCTTTGCTCCCAAGCAGAGCCTCGATTTCTTCACGCAAACTCGATTATCTTGCTCAAAGCTTCGATTTCTCGCTTACTCGATAACTTATTCCTGATTTCTCTCTATTTTATTGCTTTGATCCCAGCAAAGCCTCAATTCCTTTACTCAAACTCGATTCTCCTGCTGTGCTACTGCATAGCCTCGATTTCTCACTCGATAACTTATTACCTGATTTCTCTCGATTCTTTTGCTTTGATCCTAGCAAAGCCTCGACTCTTTGACTCAAACTCGATTCACTTGCTGTGCTGCTGCATAGCCTCGATTTGTCGCTTACTCAATAACTTATTTCCTGATTTCTCTCGATTTTATTGCTTTGATCCTAGCAAAGCCTCAATTCCTTTACTCAGACTCGATTCTCCCATTGTGCTACTACATAGCCTCGATTTCTGGCTTGCTTGATAACTCATTACCTGATTTCTCTCGATTCTTCTGCTTGGCTCCCAGAAAAGCCTCGATTCCTTTACTCAAATTCGATTATCTTGCTTGCTTCAGGCGTAGTTCGATTTCTTGCTTACAAAATAACTCCTTACCTGACTCTCTCGACTTCACCGCTCCGCTCCCAGCACAGCCTCGACTCCTTTGCTTGCTCTAAATTCAATTCTCTTGCTGTGCTACAGGCACGGCCTCGATTTCTTGCTTATTCGAAAGCATATTATCTGATCTGATCTCTCTCGATTTCTTGCTTATTCGAAAGCATATTATCTGATCTGATCTCTCTCGATTCAATTACTCTGCCTTCAGCAAAGCCTTGACTCCTTTTCTTGTTTATCTTATCTTGCTTATCTTATTTCTTACGCATCTATCTACTCTGCTCCTTTAATTGTTAAACCGGACTCATTTGCCGTACTCCGTCGCACAAACTATTGTTTATCTCCCTTCCTGTTTTACTCATTCCTTGTATCGTATTACGTATCTACCTCAAATTTCTTGCTTCTTTCGATAATAGCCTTGAGTCTACCTGTGCAAACTTATGTAGATTTCCCCCTTTTCTTACCCCTTATATCTTGAATTTTTTACCATTTAACATTTAAATTTATATTCTGCTTGATCGCTCTAGTATATCCAGCATATTGAACCGATTTATGTATAGTGAATAAAAATTATATATATATATTATCACGACTGTAGTGTCGCTTGCTTTCCTTCATTGTCTGACGACTATACTCGATATATTTCATTTGCGACCAACTTTTATTGATATATACATATATCTTACTAATTTCAGATATGGCGTTCAACTGGGCTGAAGGCGACACGCATGCGACCGATGGTCTCAACAACACTGTCGACGATGCAGATACTGTGGGGGTCAATTTGGATGCTAATACCGATGATAACGTTGATGATGGTGCCAAACCAAAACGCAACAGAGCTCCAATTAATGTTAATGCTGATGATGATCGTGATGACGGCAGCGCTGACGATGCTCCGAAGCCTAAAAGAGGCAGAGGCCGTCCTAAGAAAGATAATGATCAACCGAGAGACGCTCCGCAAAATAACAACTAGATGAATTGCGCCAGGAGAATCAGAGACTCTCTAACATGCTTCGCTCATGCACTGCGGAGAAACAAGATGCAGAGAAGGATCTCGAACTGACCCGTTCATCTCTTCTGGAGCGTGAAAGTGACTATTTTGAACTGTTAGACCAATTCTCTCTACATGAAGAAAATAACGACTCTTCTACGCCTAAACCAAAAGCGCTGGTGTTTCACGATAAAATTACAGAGGCTATTGCTACTAAAATGGAATCAAATGCTAAATTTAACTGGTCAAGAGTATTTAAGAAATTGAGCGAAATTGATGAAAATGATGGATTCAAAGATGTAGATGTTGTATTCATCCTGACTGGGGCTGACGAAATAGCTGCCAGTACAAATAAGCTTTCAGCTGGTTCAACCAATCCGTTTCATCTGTGTCAGAAGTTGAAGCGCCTCCTGGCGGATATGTGTGAGCACGCCATGGTCTACGCTGTTGGGCTCCCACCGAATAATAACTGTAGAGTAAATGTTGACCTGTTCAACCGCAAGCTTATTGCTCTCAAAAATGAAAGTGATAATGACAAGTTTCGCCTCATCGACGTTAAACTCTCAGGATCTAGAACCGACCTGGTACGTCCAGACGGTTGTACCCCTAGTGTTATGTGTATTTCACAATATGAGGAGGCCTTCCGGGGAATCGAAGCACCGAAGACGATCAAGACGACAGACAGCAGACAGCTGGATTTCAGTGTCACACATATTCTCGAGATTAATCCAGATTTGGTGGGCCGAGTCATTGGTAGAGGTGGTTCTACAATCAGGAGCATCACATCTGAATGTAACGTAAATATGTCTTTCGGCAAGTGGAATGAACGGCCAATGAAACCAGGGAGGGCAACCCAGAGTCTTCCACTGCGATGATGATAAAAGGACAAGCGACTGACGTCAAACGGGCAACTGAGTTAGTTAAAGATGTGATCAAACTTAACAGGGCGAAGTGATATTTTGGGCCACAGAGACCCTATCCGACTAACGTTAACGACCAATTTTTGAATAAGCACATATTTTGCAAACAATGTAACCTTGTCAATATTAAATCGGTATTAGCATCCAGTTTGTGTTCTGATGTTTTTTCTCCTCAATCTGTGAACAGGGTCTCAGTGGCGAAACCCAGAAAAGTGTATGCTTCTCATGGAAAGTCTTTGGTGAATCGCAAATCTGTCAATAATGGTCTTAAAAGGAGCGTCATAAAAATGAGTCTGTGCAATGTTAGGAGTCTCAGAAATAAGACTGATATGGTTAATGATCATAGAGCAGAAAATGATCTAGATGTAATGCTTTTCACTGAGTGCTGGTTGAATGATACTGATTCTGAGATTGGTGAACTCGAAAACAATGGTGTTTTTCGATTTGTGCTGAAATCTAGGCAGGGAAGGAGTGGTGGTGGTGTCGGCTGTCTCTATAAATCTAATATTCCAGTGAAAAAGATTGACACTAAACCCAGCTCTACATTTGAACACTTAACACTCGAATTTAATTCTCAGTTGGTGGTCCTCCTGGTTTATCGTCCCGAACCTTCGGCGAAAAATCCTTATGTTCTGTCTGATTTCTTTGGTGAATTTACAGATTTGGTTGCACAATTTCAAGGTGATAAGAAGAAACTGCTCATAACTGGCGATTTTAACTTTCATGTGAACTGTCTTGAAGCTGCCAATACCAGGAAATTCAATGATATTCTATCCATGTTCAATCTTGTACAACATGTAAATGGTCCAACTCATGCAGCCGGCAACACGCTCGATCTTGTTTTCACCAGAGCAAACTGCCCTATCATTCGATCATGCAAGGTTGACGATCTCATTTCTGATCATAATGCCATTCTAATGGACCTTAATTTATCGTCTCAAGAACGTACTGTAAAATGTGTAAAATATAGGAAAACTCGTAATATGGACTTTGATCGATTTAAGCTGGATCTTAAACACTTCTTCTCATCAAAAATGAAGAAATTGGAGCAAAGCTTGAAAAATAGTAAATTGCTAGATCAGTTGATCTCTATCTATGAAGGCTCAACTGAAGTACTAGATAAACAGGCTCCTGAAAAAGAAAAGTTTATACGAGTGAGGAAGCCAACACCTTGGAATACTGAAGACGTAAAATCTCTTAAGTCGGCCAAAAGAAAAGCAGAGAAAAGGTGGCGTAAAACAGGACGTGAGTCTGATCTGGCTATTTTCAAAGAGAAAAGAAATGAGCTTAATAGCCACTTGAAAAATTTACGCAGAAGGGACCTGACAAAGAAAATTAATGAGAATAAGGGAAACTCAAAAGCACTCTTTAAAATTGTGAACACCGCCTTATATAGGAATCAGGATTTACCCTTACCACCAAATAAAACAGATGTAGTTTTGGCGGCAGAATTCTCTGACTTTTTCGAAAGTAAGATCTCTAAAATCCGACAAAAACTTGATGGTAGTGAATCTATCAATTATGGCAACAATGTAAACCTAGGTTCAGAAGAATTCTCAGGTTCGGCACTTCAAACATTTCGGGTTATGAGCGGTGATGAGATTCGAAAATTAATATCGAGAATGGCACCCAAACATTCAACCCTAGATCCACTACCAACCTGGATCCTTAAGGATCATCTCGACGAATTCCTACCTGTAATAACCGAAATAGTAAATACATCCCTGCAAAGCGGGACTATGCCAAAATCGCTCAAACATGCCATCATAAAACCTTTACTAAAAAAATCGAACCTGGATACAGTACTTAAAAATTATAGACCAGTCTCCAACCTAAAATTTCTCAGCAAAGTTATCGAGGGTGCAGTCATTCAACAATACACTGACCACTTAGATAAAAATGGTCTCCATGATCCAAGACAATCTGCATACAAACCTTTTCATAGCACTGAGACACTACTCACGAAAATACACAATGACATTATGTTAAATGGTAACAAAGGGGAAGTTTCAATGTTGGTCTTGCTATACCTCTCTGCAGCCTTTGACACAATTGACCACAAAATTCTACTAAACAGACTACAAAAGCTGCATGGAATAGAAGGCAAGGGTTTGAAATGGTTTGAATCATACCTGTCAGACAGAACACAGTCAGTTATTGTCGGTGATACCGAATCTGAGTCCAAAAATCTGAATTATGGTGTCCCACAAGGCTCTAAACTTGGACCTATCCTGTTTAAGAGCTATATCTCGCCCCTTAGCGATGTTGCTAAACTGCACAATATTGATGACCAGAAATATGCTGATGATGAGCAGCTGATCATATCTTTCAAACCAACTACAGATGATGGAAATGAGGCTAGAGTGAGGATGGAAAACTGCATAAATGATATTCGCTCATTCTTACACAAAAACAAGCTCTGCAATAATGGCGAAAAAAGTGAACTGATTTTTGTTGGACCTAAGAAAAAATTACAGACCCTGGATGTAGACTCAATAAATGTGGACAATGCTGAAATTGCTTCGGCTGATTATGTAAGGAATCTGGGTACCATTTTTGATAAAAATATGACCATGGAAAGGCAGATCACAAAAATGTGTCAGGCTGCGTATCTGAATATACGCAATATAGCCCAGATTCGAGACTGTTTAAACTATGAAGATACAAAAACTGTAACAAACGCTCTCGTCACTCCTCATCTGGACTATGGGAACGGACTTCTATATGGAATAAAAGCTAAATCTATTAACAAACTCCAGGTTGCGCAGAATTCTGCTGTAAGGCTAATAGAAAAACTCAAGAGGCGGGATCATATAACAGATAAAAGGAAAAACCTTCATTGGCTTCCCATCGAAGCCAGGATTAAATACAAACTTATGACTTTGACATGGAAAATCATAAACAAACATGCACCCCAATATCTGTTAGATTTGCTGTGTCGCAAACCTAACCCTCGCCTACTAAGAAGCTCTGAAATGAGCCTACTTAGGCCCCCTAGTATAGACATCAAAAATAATTGGGGAAACAGAGCTTTCAGCGTCTCTAGCCCTACTCTATGGAATGGCTTACCAAATGAAATTAGACAACAACAAACATTAGAAGCGTTCAAGAAAAATCTTAAAACTCATTTATTCAAAATCTATTACAGTTGAAGTTATTATCGTTTCAGCGTCGGTGAGCAAAGTCACTTTGGAACTGGCGCTATATAAACCATTATTATTATTATTATTATTATATCTATAATGCTTTTAAATATTTCCAAAGTTATTTCTGACAACCCCTTCAATGAATTACTCGAAGTTACAAAAACCATGCATATTTTTTCTGTTTCTTTAATTTCTACTATGGTTTGGTGCTGTTTGCTCGAAAATTTGTGACATCACCTAAAACGCCTCTAGCTTCAATCCTATTAATAAGAAAACGCAACAAAAATGTAAGTTTACATATTTCCCTGGGGGGCCTCTCACCTAACCCGGGCTTCTTGCCCCGACCTACTCTATGATAGGTAAAAAGATGGATTAGAAGATAGATTGATAAGTACACAAAACAATAGATATAAAGATCTGAGAAAGAAAGACATATACATTCAGAGAGAGAATATTATATCATATAAGAAGATTATATTATATAGTGGAAAATAAATTAATAGATAGACAGATAAATGGATAGATACATTGTGGACCTATATAGAATAGATATCTAGTAAATGGGACAGACAGACATCAGACAGCTAGATATATTGTGAAAGATATGTGATAGAAAAGAGGCTGAATATAAATTAAGCACATCTACTCTGGGGTATGTTGTACAGATTTAGAGATCTACCCATTTGTTATAACACTGACCCACTGCCCCAATGCCACTTCATTACAGAGGCAATCTATCAGGAATGCTGTGAAAACCTTCCACCGACCTGTAGACATGCATTGTGTGCCAGTGGCTGTTTTTCTAAGTGTTAGTAATACCATCAGTGAAATGCAGGAATATATATAATTAATCAGTTTACTTACACCAGTTTCAATTTGAATTTTATCACCTTCATCTTGCATGCTATATGGCATTTTGTTTTAATTTGATTGACTCTTCCTCCTTTATGAACCGATTGTATTGACAATGTCTAATGTGCTGCCGGTGTCAGCCAATAAACTGCATAAACCCATTATTACTTTTTGGTCATTAATTTATATTCTGTTAAAACTGCTGCATACATAACATATACTTCCATTGTTCAATTTTGTTCTTGTAAAACAATAAAACTCATATTTAAAAAAATAATTTTGATTGTCTCTTAATTGATTGCATGTTCATATAATTGTATAGATAGTACTTTGACAATATTAATTTTGTCTTATCACTTAATCAAATATAAATATTAAAATTGCAAAGCTCACATATCTTTCTCTTCTAGCATGAATGATGTTTAGATATCTTACAAATTATGGATCATAACAATATGGCAACTTCAGATTCTTGGATATTCAGGCCTCAAAATATGTTTCTGTGATGTTTGGCGTGTTCATCTGAAAGGTAATTCTGATCGTTGGAACTCTGATCCGGGGCTATTGTCATAGTAAAGGTGGATAGGAGGAAATTTGCTGAAACAACAGAATTTGACAAAAACACAAAGATCTGATATTAGACTACATGGGAGACTGGGAGTTTCATATTTTGAAAACAATTGCATAATCCTCGACTATCCGTCACTTCACTGAAACAGATACGTGAATTTAATATGCATGACATAAGTGCAATTTACCACAATTTTTGTGTTTGATCAGTTAGTTGAAAATGACAGAGTATTAATCTATTTACAAACACCTATTTTTTATTCACCCTTCTGCTGAACATATATGAATTTCCTTTTTTGTGATACAGTGGTTGTGTCATAATAATGGTCAGTTTCAGAAACACATTGGAGTTTGCAAGTTGGCCTACTAAT
Source organism: Platynereis dumerilii (assembly GCA_026936325.1). Taxonomy (NCBI): domain Eukaryota; kingdom Metazoa; phylum Annelida; class Polychaeta; order Phyllodocida; family Nereididae; genus Platynereis; species Platynereis dumerilii. Next base: position 13,542,571 of record JAPTHN010000010.1, on the reverse strand, counting down.
TACATGAAATTATATCTTAGCTTATAAGTTTGAGTGCTAATTTAGAAACAAAAATACCTATGGCATATTCATTCAGCCAATAAATGTGAACGCAATTGCTATTAATTTCGAGGTTGTGTAACCTGGCAAGGCTCTATATTTAAATTTTCGTTGTTGTTTCTGTAGATAATAAAATTCTAAAATAGCTACATTTTGTGCAGGCCTTTTCTTAAATAAAGCAACTCATTGCATGTATCATTCATTATTGAAAAAAGTTATGACAAAAGTTTTTTTTGGACAGGTCTTTTGTCAAATTAATTAGAATAGTATACGTCATTAGTATTTGGTTCACGTTTAGGCAAATAAAAGTGATAAATTGGTAAAACAAATAAATGACAAAATTTCTATCTGTATTTGAATTATTTCGTTATTTCAAGATTTCTGTTGAAAATTAATTTTCACGCAGACTTACAATTGCGCATATAAAAAAATATGTAAAAGTGATTAAAGATTTTGATCAAGAATATTTTTAAATAAATTGTACGTGGGATGGTTACTTCTGTGTCCACCAAACAATTAAGTCTATAAAATTTGTATTCTTGATCCTTTTTTCCTTTTTATTTAAGTATTTTTAATAACCCAGTTGTAAGATGTCCCACCAATATAAACAGAAACATATTATAAATGAATAACTGACACTATTTTTTAACAGTTTCGGGTGCATGAAAGAGGATCGACCATTATTCGAAGGAAACAGTTAACCTACTATATTTGTATAACAAAAGAGCCTTCTGCCACAATTTCATGAATTAAGGAATATAGCCACCTGAGCTTGTCATTGTAAATTGAATCATTTACCATAATAATATTTTCGTCACAATAGGACTTTTTTAAAGTCTTATAATGCCTCTTGCTGGTAACCATTTCTTGTATGGCCCATGGCCTTCTTCCTTGGAATGTGGTAACCCGCCTATATACCATTGTAATAGTTATTTATCTTTTTGTGAAATGACAGTATATGACATTTTTCTGAGAAATTATTTCCATACATCTGGGCTGTATTATTTGAGGGAAGAACATGATCCTGTGGGCCAAATCTTGTAGGAGTGTGTCATCAAAAGTGGGCAGTAGTAAAACAGTATTAGTTTCAATGTGTTTGTTCTGAATAGTTTCTCCATTTGTCAATTTCTGAAAGTTCTCGAGTTTTGCCATATAGGCCTAGACAATCTACGAGGCCACTCCGTGACGTCATGTGCGATGTCATCAGTCATATGATAGCCTACTTTTTTTTCTTAAACTTCTTCTCATGAGAAAACATTGTCATCTGAATCATTGTAGCTGAATAGTATTTACTGTACGTATAGATGCATAAAGAGGCCTTTCCATAATTATTAGAACGGAAATGGCAGAAAAGAAAACATGCAGGCTATTAGGCTAAGTACCAGTATTCTCAGTTCTGGATATCTGATCCGCTAAGTTCAGTTTGGAAATCTTTTGAGTTGGTGGTTAAGAGTCATTTTCTTAAGCTTTAGGGGTTATCAAAATCATGTTATTATTGTGATTAGTTTCATATGAGTAGCTTCTGCAATATTAATTAATTCTGTATTTTCTTTATGGAGCATGCAAGCTGCGATAGTTTTTGATTTATGATATTAATATGCAACAGTTTTAGATCTCCAGTGTCTATAATGAATGATGTTGCATGGATATTAAATCCTCTATAATAACAACTAGATATGATCTTATTTTCCTGTCATATTTGCCATTAAGGAAGGATCTAGTCTAGGATTTCTTAGATCAAAATCCTTTTATGATAATTCCATTCAAATATCTGCTAAGAATTTTTTTAATATTGTCTGTTCTGGCAATGTGCTGATATTAGCTGTTCTCTGCACCATTATCTAGATAAATCGAATTGTCACCCACTGATAGTCAACTTCAACGAGTGCAGATGTTCAGGTGATCAATTGGGGATGGTATCTGTCCATGGTACTTCCAATATCATTTTATTGACCTACTTGCGGAAGTGAAGAAAAGCTGTTTAATGCCAGCCGGAGACTAAAGACACCATTCTCGGAACTCAGTAAAAGATATCTTTCATTTCCACAATAGAGTTTTTATACCGATAACACCCTACTTAATCATGTATTTCTCCATCCAGGGGCCAATTTTCACCTCACGCTTGTTATAAGCAACAATGGCCAGTTTTGTTGTTTGTTATATGGCATTGTGTCAGCTGCACTCATTATATTATTGCTTGGGATTATTGCTGCCAATGAGGAAGACCAAGAGGGCAATGTCCTCCTTATTAAGCCTCATTAATATTTGTTGCTATATATATGTGTATAAAAGTTATTCTTAAGAAAAAAACTTGCAGTCCAGCGCAATGCTGGAAGTCTGGCAACTGGCTAGGTGGAATTTTAAAGATGGTATGATATAGTTAGGGAAACTTTAAAAACGTCAGAATACAGTTATGGAATTTCTAAAAGATGGTAGGATATGGTTTGAGAAATTCTAAACATACTAGTACGTGGTTTGGGAAATTTTAACGATGGTAGGCTGCACTGTAAAATTTGAATTTTGAGTTAGCGTAAATGATTGAGTGAGATGGTTGCACAATTCCTTTGAGCTAGCATAGCATGTTGTTTTTTGAAAGTTATAACAACAAAAAGATTATGATAACTCAAAACATCAAGCTATGATAGCTCAAACAAATTGTGCAACCATCTCACTCAATCATTTGAGCTGACTCAAAATTTCAAATTTTACAGTGTATGGTAAGGAAATACTAAAGATGCTAAGCCATGGCTTGGGAAATTCTAAAGATGCTTGGATATGGTATGGGAAATTCTAAAGATGCTAGGATGTGGTAAAGGAAGTTTTAAAGATGGCAGAAAATGGCTAGGAAAATTCTAACGATGGTAGGAAATAGTAAGGGAAATTTTAAAGGTGATAAGTGATGGTGAGGGAAATCCTGAAGACTGGGGTAGATGAAGAGATAGTCATGAGACAAATGAGTTTGCAAGAGATAATCTAAAAAAGCTTAAAAAGCCACAGGATGCGTCACAGATCAGAGATGGTATAAACTAAAAAGGTTTTTTTGGTAAAAGAGGAGATAACAGAGAATTAAGAAGAGGAAGGGGAGGTGAAGAGTGAAGTTGAAATATCAGTTCAGAGATGTAGGCCTACAGTGTATTATGATAAAGAAACAGAAGAAAAGAAATTGAAGAACAGAAGGAGGTCTAGAAAACGCTCCAAAGAAAAACACCACAGATCAAGGTGGAATTTCAAGAAAGAAACTTCTAAAAGTCACACAACATTACAATAAATAAGATGTCAGGGACTCAGTGAGGCCACAGTAATTGAAACAGACAACTACGTAAACTGTGTGCTGAAACAGCAAACTAATGCCACTAACTTTTAGAATATTTAGGCCAAAACAGAGAGGCAAGTAATCCTTAAAAGAAAAAGTTTCTTTAGTTCTCAAAAAAGGAAGTAACCTTTCACTTAGCTCTTCTTTTACTTCCACAGATGCTGAAATTATCATTGTGTGTTGTCCCTTTCAGACTGGTTCAGAAATGGAAGTGATTCTTCACTGTAGTTGAAATTAACTTAAAACTTGCTGTAAAATGACCTTCTTTATTTGCCAATCATCAAAATAGAACACAAATTGGATAATTTTTCTGAAGAACAAAAGGTAACTTGAAATGATCATTTCCCCGAGTTCTCCAATAAGAAGTTGAGAAAATGTCTTCTTAAAACATAATCAAAACTTTTGAAATGTCTGCCATCTTTCTCGAATGTCAATTTTCATTAACAGGTGCACTTCAAATAGGCTGGACACTAATGACTTGTAGCACTTGTCAGAAAAAAGGATGGATCATCTGAATCATTCAACAATGTTTCTGTGGGAGAAAAGAAGTTTGTAAAGATGCTATTGAGCTACCACAAAACCATTTTCAGGCTTTAATTCTAATCACAGTCTCCTATAATGAAGTTTTGGATTTTTGAAATGAAGAGAATAAACTGAAAGATTGTGATTGTATAGAGCAAAATCGGACCACAGAGGCACAGACCTCTTCTAAAGACATAAATTAGCAAATTCAAGAGTGAAAGTCATCATGTAGGATATCTTTTTATTCTAATCAAAATACATGTATCGGGAGTGTTAGAATATAAACTTTTAGTTTTCTTTCCTAATGGTTATAATGCTTGACTGCAAATCTAATGTCACTTGAGGACACAGGTTCGACCCCACTCCTAGAACTCAATCGGAGTGTGTTGGTTGTGGCCGTGGCCAGGGAGGGTGGCCGCTTGTGTGGACAGGAGTGGGGTCCGTCAGTGACACCTCCAGCCACACTCCCCTGGATTGATTGACTGGAGAGGAGATGAGAAAAAGATGGTGAAACTGAACACCACTTACAAGAGAAGAGAAGTCATCCAAACCTGAAGAAGACCTCCAGTCACATTGAATTGCACAAATACATTGTAATGTGCCTTAGATCACAGATTCGGTTAGATTAGATTAGATTTATTTTCTTCAAAACCGATGCAACATACGAACAACTTTTTTTAAACATAAAACAAGCGAGTAGCGGTTTTGACTGGGATTCATACCATTACCTAAAAGGTGGGTGCACCCCCAGCTCTCTGTGAATATGGCCCCATATAAATGCTGTATAATGATAATCATCATCATCCAAATAATAATAAAAAGAGAACATATTGTGTAAATTTCAGATATTTTAAAAATTGTTGCAAATAACAAATCTTATTATATAGCATGGACCCAATGGAAAAGCAGCAACCATTTTATCCCTTAAAAGGAGCAATGTAAATCTGAATAAAGAGTCTTGATTACACTATATCAATATATCACTGCCCGCTGATGTAATCTTAAAAACTATTTTATATTCTTTTGTATGAAGAAATGCAATTTCTATGATGCATAAGGTGCATCTGTCTGTAAAACTTCCTGTGCATGCATAATAATAATCTGAATCATCTCCAAGGAATGGGAGGATATGATACAATGTTGACGGACAGACACATAAAAATCTGGCAGTGACACTTTTTCATAGATTGACAAACGGATAAAAGAATAAATCACTGGACAGAAGCAGAATTTTAGTGGCCCAGGTCTCAGATTAAAGTGAAAGAATGGAGGGATGTGGCATAGGGAAAGAGTGTGGTCCCAGCCATCCCATGTAGGTAAATGACACATGTGCGTTTCTCAAATATTCCCAAATGAGACAGGGACCAAACAAACATAAAGATGGGGAAGCTCTGATTTCACTTATTTTCTACTTGAAGACCTCAACAAGAGTTTCATTATCACAAATGATTACGTTGTCATTCTATTGAAATTGATATGCTGATATCATGTCAGAAATAGGATTCACCAGACTATCAGTTTTTGTAGATCATAAAAATGGCAGAGTAAAAAGTCGTAGGCCTATTCATTGAAATTCAATTGGCAAGAACGCGGCTCCTTTGTTGACCATTTTGCAGTTATAAAATGTCTTTTGTGGGATATTAGTAGTGACTCCTTTGGTCAGTTACCAAAATAAGTGGCCTTTTGCAAGTTGGCCTGCTGAAATTGACTGTGTAAATCGGCCAGGAAAAGGCAAATATTGTGTGAATACTTAAATTGAAATGAATTTCAAAATGTGTTTATTTCAAGACAAAAATACCTGTTGGATATACATTCCTTGGTAGCTGTTCAATAGGGTTAGACCATAATCAGTCCAAGCAGAAGAGCCCAATCGCTTATTTCGTATCTAAACTTAGATGTACATGCCTATTTTACATGTATGATAAAGAGACTGAAATAGGGCACAAACAAAAATAAGTACCAGGTACAGTGTAGCATTAAAAATGAATAAGAAATGCTCATCGTGAATATTCCAGCAGATATATAGCAACATGGGATGGCTTCTGTTGTGGCAAAAATATAGGAATCTATATGTATCACATCAATATGTTCATTGGATGCCATTAAATCTAATTAGGATGCATTAATGTAAATATTCACACAGATGCGGAACAGATTATTTAGTGAAACCAACGGTGCATAATAACAAAGTTCATTAGTCCCGTTTTTCCTCAGAAGTTTTTCTGTCTATCTGGCCTGTTTTGTTGAAGTGAAGAACATGATCTTGTTTATTACATCTTTGAGTGGGGGTATGTTATCAAAAAGTTTGTAAAACATTATTAATTTCAATGTGTTTGTCTTTTGTCCTGAAGAGTTTCCCAATTTGTCATTTTCTGCAGGGCCCAAGTTTTGCAGACAATCTACGAGGAAACACAGTGATGTCATGTATGATGTTATTAGTCACATGAGATGTTTTGGAATAATTTCAATGCAGTAAAAATATCAACCATGCAGACCAAGTAATTTAAATGATGCGACAGCTCCAATCTCAATGTGACAAACTAAAATTGACGTGTGAAAAACGAAAAAAGTGTAATTGTTTCATTACCATGTGTCTTGGAGTCAAAAGATCCACATGAAAAAGACTAGTCTAATAAGGCCTAACACAAGGTTGTATGTATGTTCCCATGCCTGCACCACCTGGTGAAAAATCAAGGGTGGTTCAACTGGCCTGCCGGTTCAACTGGCCCACTCTTCCCTACTTTTTTTCTTACGGAAAACGCCCTTATTAGGACAACTTTGACTTGCAGTTTGTCGTCATAAAACATTTGCGAAGGGAAATTATTAATTTCATGGTTACAGCAACAGATATTATTTATTTCAAACGTGCCACACCCCAAATATTAATTTATAAACAACACTCCATTAAGCAATAATCTAACAAGAAATCACTTATTCCAATATTGCCTGGTAGAAATTTATTTATTCCACCAAACTTGAGCAAGAAGTAATTTATCTCAAAAACATCTAATGGTTCTCCACTTACAGAACATGTATGTATGGATTGTTACATTTCATTGTACTCCATGACCTCTGGAAGCTGAGCAATCATGCAATATACATTAGTTCACGATCAGGATGAGAAAAACTGTAATTGATGTTTAAAATGGTTCAACCACACTTTTTTTAGTAGCTTATCTAGAAATTTAGCCAATGATGATCGAGGCAATCTTTCTTGATTTTCTGTAATTTATTTCTGGACAGTTTTCAAAGTTTGTTAAATGATCCCATATGTAAGTAGAGGAGAGTGCTGGCGAATACATCAATACATGTATAATATTATGACACAGAATACAAAATATAACAATATAATAGATAAAAAGATGTACTGGAAGATAGATTGATATGTTTACAAAATAATAGACATAAAGATATGAGAAAGAAAGACATATATATTCAGAAATATGATAGAATGTTATATAATATTAGAAGATTATACTATAATGGAAGATAAATTGATAGATTGACAAATACGTAGATAGATACATTGTAGACCTATATATAATAGATATAGTGAATGGGACAGACATACTGTACATCAGACAGCTAGATAAATTGTGAAAGATACAGTATCAGACGAAAGTTTAGACCGCGTCAGTATTTTTTCAATATCCGGGCAAATAGTGGCTTAGATGAAAAAATTCTTCATGGACATTCTTGCCTATGCATCAGGGAAGTTCTACAATAGAGCCAACTTCATCTTTTTTTATCACTTACTTAAATATGTGTGATAAACAAAAATTTCAGGTGGTCTAAACTTATGGTCTCTGATGCTGCTTACGTCCACAAAGGCCCTTAATGGCATTGTACATTTGAGGAAGATCGGTAAATCATTCAATGTTATTTTAGATGAGTTTTTCAACCACGTTTCATGTGATTTAAAGGAAATCAGTCATGACACAGGAAAAAACATGCTTCTTAATTTATTTCTATAATTTCACCATAGGGGGTAATAATGGTGATTCAATGAGCCAAAATTGTTAATAAATAAAAGGTAAACTAAAAAGCACCAAGAAACTCACCTATCTTTCTCTACTACGATTGAACGATGTTTGCTTTTAACAAATTATTGATCTTATACCATTCGACACCTCCGTCAGCCAATCACATTACAGTATTTCAGGGGAAAAATTCCCATATTCTTTGTTTTCCAGTTATCCTCTCATGTTTGACTGTTTGAGTGTTTGTCTCATGGTATATGCCGGTTATTCACCATGGGATCAGGAATATGTGTTTATCACAACTCGGCCCAAATCACATATTCCCTCTCCCGTGGTGAATAACCTTTACATATAACAACATGGAAACTTCAGATTCTTGGATATATTCAGACCTCAAAGCATGTTTCTGTGATATCTGGCATGTTCGTCTGAAAGGGTAATTCAGATTGTTGGAACTATGATCGGGGGCTATTGTCTAGCAAAGGCGGATAGGAGATAATTTGCTGAACTGGATTTGATGAAAGCACGAAGCTATGATGTTAGACTACAAGAGGGTTTCATATTTTAAAAACAATTGCATAATCCTCGACATTGCGTCATTTCACTGAAATTGACACGTGAGTTTAATAGCGTTGACAGAAGTGTAATTTACCACAATTTTTGTGTTTGATCATTTAGTTGAAAAGGACAGAGTATTAATCTATTTATAAATACCTATTCTTTTATTTGCCCTTTTGCTGAATATATAAGAATTACCTTTTTGTGATACAGTGGTTGTGTCATAATAATGGTTTAAGAAAGTAAATCGTAGTTTGCAAGTTGGCCTGCTAAAAGCAATTACATGAAATTATATCTTAGCTTATAAGTTGAAGGGCTAATTTTGAAACAAAAATACCTGTGGGATGTTCATTCAGCCAATGAATATAAACAAAATTGAAATTTGAGGTTGTATAACTTTGCAGATATTGTTTCTCTAGATAATAAAATTCTAAAATAGCTCAATTTTGTGCAGGCCTTTTCCTAAATAAAGCAACCCATTGTATGTATCATTAATTATTGAAAAAATATATATTACAAAAAGTTATCTTTGGACCTTTTGTCAAATTAATTCGAATAATTTACTTCATTGGTATTTGTTTAATGTTTAGGCAAATAAAAGTAATAAGTTGGTTAAGCAAATAAATTACAAATATTATATTTGCATTCGAATTATTTGATTATTTCAAGATTTCTGTTGAAAGTAGATAGATAGATAGATAGATAGATAGATAGATAGTTTTTTATTGATGCATGATGTACTTACAATTTTCATATCATACTAACAAAATAATAACTAGGTAATTAACAACACAATTTAAGAAAAAAATAGCATCAAAGGTAAACAGCTGAGTTACAGCGTAACTATATAATTGCTGCAACCAAGTTAAATAAATTATAATAATCTTTTAATTATATTATGTATAAAAAGAATGAAAATGAAGTTAATTTTAACTTAGACCTACAATTGGGCATTTTAAAAAAATGTGTAAAACTGAATAAAACATTATGATCAAGAATACTTTCAAATAAATTGCACGTGGGATGGCTACTTCTGTGTCCACAAAACAAGTTTATAACATACATACTCTTGATCCTTTTCTCCTTTTGGTACAGGCACTTTAAATAACCGAGTTGTAAGATGTCCACCATTATACACAGAAACATATTATCAATGAATAACTGACACAATTCTTTAACAGTTTCTGGTGCATGAAAGAGGATCGACCATTATTCGAAGGAAACAGCAAATGACAAACGCATTTGTAGCTTACCTACTATATTTGTATAACAAAAGAGCCTTCTGCCACAATTTCATGAATTAAGGAATATAGCCACCTGAGCTTGTCATTTGCCATAATAATATTTTTGTCACGATGGGACTTTTTTACTTCTGAATTACCTGACTAAGTCTTATAATGCCTCTTGCTGGCAACAATATCCTGTGTGGCCAATGGCTTTCCTCCTTGGAATGCCTTGACCCAACTATATACCATTGTAATAGTTATTTATCTTTTTGTGAAATGACAGTATGACCTTTTTCTGAGAAATGATTTCCATACATTTGGGCTGTATTATTTGAGGGAAGAACATGATCCTGTGGGCCAAATCTTGTAGGAGTGTGTCATCAAAAGTGGGTAGTAGTAAAACAGTATTAGTTTCAATGTGTTTGTTCTGAATAGTTTCTCCATTTGTCATTTTCTGACAGGACTCGAGTTTTGCCGTATAGACAATCTACGAGGCCACTCCGTGACGTCATGTGCGATGTCATCAGTCATATGATAGCCTACTTTTTTTTTCCTATGAGAACACATTGTCTTATAAATCATTGTAGCTGTATGTTATTTACTGTACGCCTATAGATGCAAAAACAGGCCTTTCCATAATTATTAGAACGGAAATGGCAGAAAAGAAAACATGCAGGTTATTAGGCTAAGTACAAGTACTCTCAGTTCTCAATATCTGATCCGCTATGTTCAGTTTGGAAATCTTTTGAGTTGGTGGTTAAGAGTTATTTTCTTAAGCTTTAGGGGTTATCAAAATCATGTTATTATTGTGATTAGTTTCATATGAAGAGCTTCTGCAATATTAATTAATTCTGTATTTTCTTTATGGAGCATGTAAGCTGTGATAGTTTTTGATTGATGATATTAATATGCAACAGTTTTAGATCTCCAGTGTCTATCATGAATGATGTTGCTTAGATAATAAATCCTTTACAATAATAACTAGATATGAACTTATTTTCCTGTCATATTTGCCATTAAGGAAGGGTCTAGTCTAGGATTTCTTAGATCAAAATTCTTTAATGATAATTCCATTCAAATATCTGCTAAGAATTTTTTGAATATTATCTTTTCAGGCAATATGCTGATATCAGCTTTTCTCTGCACCATTATCTAGATAAATCTAGTGGTAACCCACTGCTAGTCAACTTCAAAGAGTGCAGATGTTCAAATTAAGGTATAAGGTGATCATTAAGGGAAGGTATCTCTCCATAGTAATTACAATGTCATTTTATTGACCAACTTTGGGAAGTGAAGAAAAGCTGTTTAAAGCCAGCAATAATGCCTTATTGGAGACTATAGAAGCCATTCTTGGAAATCAATCAACTATTTTCCACAATAGATACACCCTACTTCATGAATGTATTTCTTCATCGAGGGGCCAATTTTCACCTGAGGCTTGTTATAAGCAACAATGGCCAGTTTTATAGGTTGTTATTTGACATTGTGTCAGCTGTACTTGTGATATTATCGATTGTGATTATCACTGCACAATGGGGAAGACCAAGAGGGCAATGTCCTACTTATCTAGCCTCATTAATATTTGTCACTATATGTTAGTAAGTAAGTCAGTAAGTAAGTAAATATTTATTTAGCAACAAGAATGTTGAAATGAATAGTACAATAACAATAGGGCTAAGTTAATATAAATGTATACCAAGTAATAAAATAATGTATAGGCTTAAAAACTTGAGACACAGAAAAGGCTTCTCTAAAATGCGGACAATAAAAATTACAGTCTAATGAAAGTTACGTAGACAATTTGGTATAAAAGTAGCCCTATTATAAAATCTCTGAGTCTTTGTCTTAACATGAGGAATGACATTTTTTCGTAAATAATGATCATGCTCAACTGTTTTTGGCAATAAATCATTCAGTTTGTGCTCAGCACCACAAATACTTTTGAAAAGTTTCTTACAAAGTTCCTCACGTCTTGCGTACAAGGTTTTCAACTTGGACCGTTTAATACACTCGTCATAGTCATATCCAGGAAACACTATTTTCAAAGCTCTCTTCTGCACTCTCTCGACTTCGTCATGCAGGTATTTCGGCAGAGCTGCATGCCACACTGTACAACAGTACTCCAATATGGAACGTATGAGGGCGGTGTAGATACAAACAAGGTCTACATCATTAATACCAGCCCTTTTACACAGCCTCAGCAGGTACAATCTTTTGTTTGCTTTTTTAACCATATTGTTTATGTGAGTGTTCCACTTCAAGTTAGACTGTATGGTGACTCCAAGTACTATGTGTATAAAAGTTAATCTCAAGATAAAAACATGCAGTCTAGTGCAGTTGTGGAAGTCTGGCAACTGGCTACAGGGAATATGGAGCTGGAACTTTAAAGATGGTAGGATATGGTTGGGGAATTTCTAAAGATGGTAGCATATGGTTTGGTAAATTCTAGAGATGATGGGATATGGTTGAGAAATTTTAATGGTTAAGGAAATGTACACATGGTAAGACATGGAACCTTTGGGAAATTCTTAACATGCTAGGATATGGTGGGGGAAATTCTGAAGATGGTAGGATATATGGTAAAGGACATTTTAAAGATGGGTAGAAAATGGCTAGGGAAATTCTAAAGATGGAAGGATATGCATGGTTAAGGACATTCTAAAGATGGTAGAATATGGCTAGGGAATTTTTAAAGATGGTTTGGAAATTTCTAAAGATGGCAGGGTATGGCAAGGGAAATTCTAAAGATGGTAGAATTTGGTCAGTGAAATCCTGAAGATGGGGGTAGATGAAGAGACAAGTGAGTTTGAAAGAGACAATCTAAAGAAAACGCATTCAACTTAAAAAGATGGTAAACTAAAAAGGTTAATAAGAGAGATAATTGAGAAATAAGAAGAGGAAATGGGCAGTGAAGAGTGAAAATGAAATATCGCTTCAAAGATGTACAGAGAATTATGATAAAGAACCAGAGGTAGAGAAGAAAAGAAAGTGAAGAACAGAAGGAAGTCTAGAAAAAGCTCCGAAGAAAAACACCACAGATCAAGGTGGAATTTCAAGAAATAAACTTCTAAAAGTCACACAAAGTTACAATAAATAAGATGTCAGGGACTCAGTGAGGCCACAGTAATTGAAACAGACAACTACGTAAACTGTGTGCTGAAACAGCAAACTAATGCCACTAACTTTTAGAATATTTAGGCCAAAATAGAGAGGCATGAATTCTTTAAAAAAAAGTTTTTTAGTTCTCAAAAAAGGAAGTAACCTTTCACTTAGCTCTTCTTTTACTTCCACAGACACTGAAGGTTTATCATTGTGTGTTGTCCCTTTCAGACTGGTTCAGAAATGGAAGTGATTCTTTGCTGTAGTTGAAATTAACTTAAAACTTGCTGTAAAATGACCTTCTTTATTTGCCAATCATCAAAATAGAACACAAATTGGATAATTTTTCTGAAGAACAAAAGGTAACTTGAAATGATCATTTCCCCGAGTTCTCCAATAAGAACTTGAGAAAATGACTTCTTAAAACATAATCAAAACTTTTGAAATGTCTGCCATCTTTCCGTAATGTCAATTTTCATTAACAGGTACACTCAAAATAGGCTAATGACTTACAAGTAGCACTTGTCAGAAAAAGATGGATCATCTGAATCATTCAACAATGTTTCTGTAAAAGAAAATGAAATTTCTAAATATGTCGTTGAGGTACCACAAAACCACTTTTACTAATTTAACTCACAGTGTCCCTCAGGCGCATCAGTTACACTTTAAATGGATGGGTCAAATAGTGGTCACACCTTAGTGGAAGATGTCAGGGAAAAAATTAAATCATAATTTTTTTATTCAGAAACATATACAAATGCCCCACAAGCCCATCTGCACTGAAGCCACTGGTGTCCCTTAATGAAGTTTTGAAATTTTGAAAAGAAGAGAATAAACTAGAATAGTGTGATTGTATAGAGCAAAATCGGACCCACTGACCTCTTCTAAAGACTTAAATTAGCAAATTCAAGAGTGACAGTCATCATGTAGGGTGTCTTGTTATTCTAATCACAATATTGTATCGGGAGTGTTAGAATATAAACTTTTAGTTTTCTTTCCTAATGGTTATAATGCTTGACTGCAAATCTAATGTCACTAGAGGACACAGATTCGAACCCCACTCCTAGAACTCAATTGGAGTGTGTTGATTGTTGCTGTGGCCAGGGAGGGTGGCCGCTTGTGTTTACAGGGGTCATCTTCCTGTCAGGTGTGATCAGTGACACCTCCAGCCACACTCCCCTAGACTGATTGACTGGAGCAGAGTTGAGAAAAAGATTTGGAAACTGAACACCACTTATAAGAGAAGAGAAGTCATACACACGTGAAGAAGACCTCCTGTCATTGAATTGCACAAATACCTTGTAAAGTGCCTTAGATCACAGAGTCTCTGAGAAAATGGTGCTATAGCATATAAATACTGTGTAATAATGACATCATCATCAAAAATAAAAATTAAAAAGGAAACATAATTAAATTTTACATGATTCAGCATTTGTTGCATATAAAAGATCTTCAGAATATTCTTGAATAGCATAGACCCCATGGGAAAACATCAACCATTTTATTAATTTAAAAGCAGTGATGTACATCTGAATAAAGAGTCTTGATTACATTATATCAATATATCGCCGCTCGCTGATGTAATCTTAAAAACTATTTTAGATTCTTTTTATGAAGAAATGCAATTTCTATAATGCATAAGATGCGTCTGTCTGTAAAACGTCCTGTGTATGCATAATAATAAATCTGAATCATCTCCAAGGAATGGGAGGATATGATACAATATTGACGGACAGACACATAAAAATCTGGCAGTGACACTTTTTCATAGATTCACAAATGGATAAAAGAATAGATCACTGGACAGAAGCAGAATTTAATGGCCCAGGTCTCAGATTAAAGTGAAAGAATGGAGGGATGTGGCATAGAGAAAGAGTGTGGTCCCAACCATCCCATGTTGGTAAATGACACATGTGCGTTTCTCATGTATTCCCAAACAAACATAATGATGGAGAAGCTATGATTTCCCTTATTTTCTACTGGAAGACCTCAACAAGAGTTTCATTATAGATCACTGGAAGGTCTCAACAAGAGTTTCATTATACAGTAGTCAACTTTTGAAGTAGATCAAGAATTTACATCGTAGCAATCCTGACATCAGTTGTTGTTGCTGCATAATTTTGCGTGATATGTTAACTTTGATATCTTGGTAACGTGCTTGAACGAGACTGTTAGGCTTCAGTGACTTTGATGGTCACCAGACACAATTGTTTGAAGCAAGGTGCAAAATGACTTGTCACACACTAGTGAATACACTGTAGCAGCACCAAAACAGAGTGGTGATTTCAGAGCCTTGGTCACTCAAATAATGTCTCATTGGACTGAAGGAACCTAAACTGTGAAAATGTTAAAAAAATAAGTCCTCAATTGTCTACTAAATATGATTGAAAAACAAATTTTCTCCAGTCACTCGATGAAGTATGTCCCAGCCGGTGGCTCCCCCGCATGGTGAAATTGTTCATATCAATTGGAAAAGCCACAGATTTTATAAATCAGTGAATCAAATCAAAAGTTGAGCTTAATTGAGTTATTATCGTTTTCATAGCTATGTGTTTTCTGAAAACTTCGTTTTGCAGTTAAACCGTGACATCATCAGGTATCTGTCAATGTGATTGGTCTAATCTTCAATCTGTGACATATCAGTTCAGAGTTTGACATCACAGTCAATTGCAAAGAAATTTAAAACCGTCAGGCAATGTTACTATTTGTGTACAACCACAACAAACAATGCATTAAGGTGAGTGTTGCACCTCATTGTTTTCCAAAAAAAATGTGTTGTTGTTAAAATTTTCACAATACACCAGTCATCACAATTTCAAGCAACCTTTTTTGTCAGTAATTGCAACTCTCCTTTGAGGCTAAGTAGTCTGTTGGTTCAGTTACAGTGCATAGTCATGCCATAGTGAAACATACATCGTCCATGTGTCATTGCACTTTGTCAGTGTCCTGAAATCTGTGCTTGTAATAAACGAAATTATTCAACTAATCTCTGACATCAGTTTTGGAATGAAGCAAATTGAAAACTTGAAAAACACGTAGCTATGAAAACGACAATAACAAAACAATGCCTGGTTTATTGCACAGTTACAAAAGAAATGATAACCTCAATTAAGATCGCCATTGCTTATTAGTGTTACAGACCATTTTGCACCTTGTGATAGACAATACTCGTTTTGAAGGGTAAAAAATTAGTGAAGCATGAAGTTTTGTCGGCCAAATTCATTGCCAAGACATCACACCAACATACTGCACTAAGATCATTTACTCATATTTTTTGTGTTAATATAAATTATATGTAAATTCTTGATCCACTTCGAAAGTTGACTACTGTAGATCACAAATGGTTACGTTGTCATTCTATTGAAATTGATATGTTGATATCATGCCAGAAATACAATTCACCAGACTATCAGTTTTTGAAAATGCAATAAAAATGGCAGAGTAAAAAGCCGTAGGCCTATTCATTGAAATTCAATTGGCAAGAGGGCGGCTCCTTTGTTGACCATTTTGCAGTTATAAAATGTCTTTGTGGGATAGTAGTAGTGAGTCAGTGGCCTTTTGCAAGTTGACTTGCTGAAATAGACTTTGTAAATCGGCCAGGAAAAGGCAAATATTGTGTGAATATGTGTTTATTTCAAGACAAAAATACCTGTTGGATATACATTCCTTTGGTAGCAGTTAAAATAGGGTTGGACCATCATCAGTCCAAGCAGAAGTGCCCAATCGCTTATTTCGTATTTAAACTTAGATGTACACGCCTATTCTATATTTATGATAAAGAGACTGAAATAGGGCACAAACAAAAATAACTACCAGGTACAGTGTAGCATTAAAAATGAATAAGAAATGCTCATCGTGAATATTCCAGCAGATATATAGCAACATGGGCTGGCTTCTGTCGTGGCAAAAATATAAGAATCTATATGTATCACATCAATATGTTCATTGGATGCCATTAAATCTAATTAGGATGCATTAATGTAAATATTCACACAGATGCGGAACAGATTATTTAGTGATACCAACGGTGCATAATAACAAAGTTCATTAGTCCCGTTTTTCCTCAGAAGTTTTTCTGTCTATCTGGCCTGTTTTGTTGAAGTGAAGAACATGATCTTGTTTATTACATCTTTGAGTGGGGGTATGTTATCAAACAGTTTGTAAAACATTATTAATTTCAATGCGTTTGTCTTTTGTCCTGAAGAGTTTCCCAATTTGTCATTTTCTGCAGGGCTCAAGTTTTGCAGACAATCTACGAGGAAACACAGTAATGTCATGTATGATGTTATTGGTCACATGAGATGTATTGGAATAATTTCCATAGAGTAAAAATATCAACCATGCAGACCGAGTAATTTAAATGATGTGACAACTCCAACCTCAATGGTGAAAAACGAAAAAAGTGTGATTGTTTCATTGGAGACAAAAGATCCATATGAAAAAGATTAGTCTAATAAGGCCTAACACAAGGTTGTATGTATGTTCCCATGCCTGCACCACCTGGTAAAAAATCAAGGGTGGTTTAACTGGCCCCACTCTCCCCTACATTTTTTCTTATGGAAAACGCCCTTATTAGGACAACTTTGACTTGCAGTTTGTCGTCATAAAACATTTTCGAAGGGAAATTATTAATTTCATGGTAACAGCAACAGATATTATTTATTTCGAACGTGCTGCACCCCAAATATTAATTTATAAACAACACTCCATTAAGCAATAATCTAACAAGAAATCACTTATTCCAATATTGCCTGGTAGAAATTTATTTATTCCACCAAACTTGAGCAAGAAGTAATTTATCACAAAAAAATCTAATGGTTCTCCACTTACAGAACATATATGAATGGATTGGTACATTTCATTGTACTCCATGACCTCTGGAAGCTGAGCAATCATGCAATGTACATTAGTTCACGATCAGGATGAGAAAAACTGTAATTGATGTTTAAAATGGTTCAACCACACTTAAAAATGTATTTTTAGTAGCTTATCTAGAAATTTAGCCAATGATGATCGAGGCAATCTTTCTTGATTTTCTGTAATTTATTTCTGGACAGTTTTCAAAGTTTGTTAAATGATCCCATATGTAAGTAGAGGAGAGTGCTGGCAAATACATCAATACATGTATAATATTATGACACAGAATACAAAATATAACAATATAATAGATAGATAAAAAGATTATAGAATGTTATATAATATTAGAAGATTATACTATAATGGAAGATAAATTGAAAGATTGACAAATGATGTTAGACTACAAGAGGGTTTCATATTTTAAAAACAATTGCATAATCCTCGACATTGCGTCATTTCACTGAAATTGACACGTGAGTTTAATAGCGTTGACAGAAGTGTAATTTACCACAATTTTTGTGTTTGATCATTTAGTTGAAAAGGACAGAGTATTAATCTATTTATAAATGATATTCTTTTATTTGCCCTTCTGCTGAATATATAAGAATTACTTTTTTTGTGATACAGTGGTTGTGTCTTAATAATGGTTTAAGTAAATCGTAGTTCGCAAGTTGGCCTGCTAAAAGCAATTACATGAAATTATATATTAGCTTATCAGTTTGAAGGGCTAATTTTGAAACGAAAATACCTGTGGGATGTTCATTCAGCCAATGAATATAAACAAAATTGAAATTTGAGGTTGTATAACTTTGCAGATATTGTTTCACTAGATAATAAAATTCTAAAATAGCTCAATTTTGTGCAGGCCTTTTCCTAAATAAAGCAACCCATTGTATGTATCATTAATTATTGAAAAAAAGATATTACAAAAGTTATCTTTGTACCTTTTGTCAAATTAATTAGAATAGTTTACTTCATTGGTATTTGTATCATGTTTAGGCAAATAAAAGTAATAAGTTGGTAAAGCAAATAAATTACAAAAATTATATTTGTATTCGAATTATTTGATTATTTCAAGATTTCTGTTGAAAGTTAATTTTAACTTAGACCTACAATTGCGCATTTTAAAAAAATGTGTAAAAGTGATTAAAAATTATGATCAAGAATACTTTCAAATAAATTGCATGTGGGATGGCTACTTCTGTGTCCACAAAACAAGTCTATAACATACGTACTCTTGATCCTTTTCTCCTTTTGGTACAGGCACTTTTAATAATCCAATTGTAAGATGTCCACCATTATACACAGAAACGTATTATCAATGAATAACTGACACTGTTTTCAAGTGCATGAAAGAGGATCGACCATTATTCGACAGTGGCGGATCCAGACACGATAGTCTAGGGGGGACCAGGCGTGTTTCGGCATTCGCGGGCTCGCGTCATCCCAATTTTTCTTCAAAATGCTATTATTAATCTTTGTGGTCTAGGGGAGGCCAGGCCCCCCCTTGGCCCTCCCCTGTATCCGCCCCTGTTCGAAGGAAACAGCAAATGACTAATGCATTTGTAGCTTACCGACTATATTTGTATAACAATAGGGCCTTCTGCTACAATTTCATGAATTAATGAATATAGCCACCTGAGCTTCTCATTGTAAATTGAATCATTTACCATAATAATATTTTTGTCACAATAGGACTTTTTAACTTCTGAATTACCTGACTAAGTCTTACTAATGCCTCTTGCTGGCAACCATTTCTTGTGTGGCCCATGGCTTTCCTCCTTGGAATGCCTTGACCCAACTATATATCATTGTAATAGTTATTTATCTTTTTGTGAAATGACAGTATGACCTTTTTCTGAGAAATAATTTCCATACATCTGGGCAGAACATGATCTAGTGTGCCAAATCTTTGTGTAGGAGTGTGACATCAAAAGTTGGTCGTAGTAAAACAGTATTAGTTTCAATGTGTTTGTTCTGAATAGTTTCTCCATATATCATTTTCTGACAGGGCTCGAGTTTTGCCGTATAGACAATCTACGAGGCCACTCCGTGATGTCATGTGCGATGTCACCAGTCATATGATAGCCTACTTTTTTTTTCAAACATCTTCCCATGAGAACACATTGTCTTCTAAATCGTTGTAGCTGTATGATATTTACTGTATGCCTATAGATGCAAAAAGAAGCCTATTTTGGCAGAAAAAAACATGAAGGCTATCAGGCTAAGTACCAGTATTCTCAGTTGTCGATTTTTCAGTTCAGTTTGGAAATCTTTTGAGTTGGTGGTTGAGAGTTATTTTCTTAAGCTTTATGTGTTTTCAAAATTATGTTATTATTATGATGAGTTTCATATTGAAGAGCTTCTGCAATATTAATCAATTTTGTATTTCTTTAGGGAGCATGTAAGCTGTGATAGTTTTTGATTGATGATATTAATATGCAACTGCCAGTTTTAGATCTCCAGTGTCTATCATGAATGATGTTGCATAGATAATAAATCCTTTACAATAATAACTAGATATGAACTTCTTTTCCTGTCATATTTGCCATTAAGGAAGGGTCTAGTCTAGGATTTCTTAGATCAAAATCCTTTAATGATAATTCCATTCAAATATCTGCTAAGAATTTTTTGAATATCATCTTTTCAGGCAATATGCTGATATCAGCTTTTCTCAACACCATTATCCAGATAAATCTAATGGTCACCCACTAATATTCAACTTCAAGGAGTGCAGATGTTCAACTAAAGTAAGGTGATTTATTGGGTATGGTATCTGTCCATGGTACTTGCAATATCATTTTATTGAAATACATGCGGAAGTGAAGAAAAGCTATTTAATGCCAGCAATAATGCCTTGTTGGAGACTAAAGATGCCATTCTTGGAAATCAATAAAAGATATCATTCATTTCCGCTATAGAGTTTTTGTACACCCTACTCCATGATGTATTTCTCCGTCGAGGGGCCAATTTTCACCTTATGCTTGTTATGAGCAACAATGGCCAGTTTTGTTGTTTGTTATTTGGCATTGTGTCAGCTGTACTTGTGAAATTATCACTTGTGATTATCGCTGCACAATAAGGAAGACCAAGAGGGCAATGTCCTCCTTCTTACGTCTCATTTATATTTGTTGCTATATGTGTATATAAGTTATTCTCAAGATAAAAACATGTAGTCTAGCGCAATGGTGGAAGTCTGGCAACTGGCTAGGGGAATTTTAAAGATGGTATGATATAGTTAGGGAAACTTTAAAGATGGTGGAATATGGTTATGGAATTTCTAAAGATGGTAGGATCATGTGGTTTGAGAAATTCTAAATATACTAGGATGTGGTTTGGAGAATTCTAAAGGTGGTACAATACAGTTTGGGATATTCTTTAGATGGTAGGATATGGTTGGGGAAATTCTATGTGTAATGATGGTAAGCTACGGTTAGGGAAATACTAAAGATGTTAAGCCATGGTATGGGAAATTCTAAAGATGGTAGGAAATGCGTAGGGAAGTTCCAAAGATGGCAGAATATGGTAAGTGAAATTTTAAAGGTGGTAAGAGATGGTGAGGGAAATCCTGAAGACGGGGGTAGATGAAGAGATGGTCTTGAGACAAATGAGTTTGAAAGATATAATCTAAGACAACCAAAAAAGCCACATGATGGGTCACAGATCAGAGACGCATAAACTAAAAAGGTTGGTAAAAGAGGAGATAACAGAGAAATAAGAAGAGGAAGTAAGGAGTAAAGATGAAATATAAGGTCAAAGATGTACAGTGCATTAAGATAGATAAATAAATAAAGGAGTTAGGAGAGAAAAAAAGTAAAGAAAAGAAGGAAGTCTAGAAAAAGCAGCAAAGAAAAACACCACAGATCTAGTGCACAGCTGGAATTTCAAGAAATAAAATTCTAAAATCAACATAATATTTTAATAAATAAGATGTCAGGGACACAGTAAGGCCACAGTAATTGAAACAGACAACTAAATTGTGTGCAGAAACAGCAAACTAAAGCCAATATCTTTCAGAATGTTCAGGCCAAAATAAAAAGGCACATATTCCCTAAAAATACAAAATGTTTAGTTTTTAACAAAGTAAGTAACCCTTCACGCAGCTCTTCCTCTGCCTCTACTGACGCTGAAAATTTATCATTGCGTGTTGCCGCTTTCAAACTGTTTCAGAAATGGAAGTGATTCTTTGCTGTAGTTGAAATTAAATTAAAACTAGCTGTAAAGTGACCTTCTTTATTTGCCAATCGTCCAAATAGAACACAAATTGGCCAATTTTTCTGACGAAAAAAAGGTAACTTGAAAAGATTATTTCCCCGAAGTTCTCCAATTAGAACTTGAGAAAATGACTTCTTAAAACATAATCTAAACCTTTTGAAATGTCTGCCATCTTTCTAGAATGTCAACTTTCATTAACATGTGCTCTCTAAATAGGTGGCACACTAATGACTTGTAGCACTTGTCAGACAAAAGATGGATCATCTGAATCATTCAACAATGTTTCTGAAGGAGAAAAGAAGTTCCTAAAGATGCTATTGAGCTACCACAAAACCATTTTTACAAGCTCTAATTCTATTCACAGTCTCCTATAATGAAGTTTTGGATTTTTGAAATGAAGAGAATAAACTGAAAGATTGTGATTGTATAGAGCAAAATCGGACCCACAGACCTCTTCTAAAGACATAAATTAGCAAATTCAAGAGTGAAAGTCATCATGTAGGATGTCTTTTTATTCTAATCAAAATACATTTATTGGGAGTTTTAGAAACATAAACTTCTGATTTTTCTTACCTAATGATTTTAACGCTTGACTGCAAATCTAATGTCACTTGAGGACACAGGTTCGACCCCACTCCTAGAACTCAATCGGAGTGTGTTGGTTGTGGCCGTGGCCAGGGAGGGTGGCCGCTTGTGTGGACAGGGGTGGGGTCCGTCAGTGACTGAACACCACTTACAAGAGAAGAGAAGTCATCCAAACCTGAAGAAGACCTCCAGTCACATTGAATTGCACAAATACATTGTAAAGTGCCTTAGATCACAGATTAGGTTAGATTAGATTAGATTTATTTTCTTCAAAACCGATGCAACATACAAACAACTTTTTTTAAACATAAAACAAGCGAGTAGCGGTTTTGACTGGGATACACCCGAGTATTTTCATACCATTACCTAAAAGGTGGGTGCACCCCCAGCTCTCTGTGAATATGGCCCCATATACATAAATGCTGTATAATGATAATCATGATCATCCAAATAATAATAAAAAGAGAACATATTGTGTACATTTTAAGATATTTTAAAAATTGTTGCAAATAATAGATCTTCAGAATATTCTTGAATATATAGCATGGACCCAATGGAAAAACAGCAAACATTTTATCCCTTAAGGTGGCTCGATACCCGTGAACTTTCCAAGATAGGATTTCTTAAAAACAGTTTAGAATGATCCAAAATATAGTTTATAGCAAGGATATGTAAACAAAAGTGGTCGCTACCAGCCTTTTAAAAAAAATATTTGGGGTTATGTACCAGAAAGTCAGTCCAGGCAAACCTGAAAAACTAAAAAAAAATCTTATTTTTCCTACTGTGAAGTTTTTTCTGCCATTCAGTGGTCATGCATCCCATACTATGCAATGAAGCATAAAATTAAAGAAGACACTTTCATGGAAAAGGTGATTAAAATTTCGAAGAGATATATTTAGTTTAAAGGACTTTCCAAGGTGCTCGGAATATAAGTTTCGATTTTAACAATTTTAAATTTTTTTATAAACCTTGGCGCTGAAAAAAATTGACGAGATAGGATTTTTCATTTCTTGGTCATTTATTTCCAAAAATAGTTGGAAACAACATGATGATATAGACAAGCCTTCCTACCGCACTTCAAATTGATATAAACATTTATTTATATCACAAAGTCATTTTTGAGAAATTAGACCTGCTTGACGAAAATCGCCTGTAAAAATGTTCTCTTTTAAGTATCAAGTTGAATCTCCGGCTGTATATAGTACTCTTCATGGCGCATCTAATGCTCCAAACGAGAAGTCTCTAACCCCAATAGAAGTGGCGCAAATTGCAAACGAAGCGGCCGACTTATGAAATTCTCAAAATTAAAAAAAGATCTTGAACAGAGTCAGCACAGTGGTGACGTTACCAGAGATAGGGCCTGCCTGGCTGCGCGTGAATGTGCGCTAACTACCACTTCGCATGAGTAGCGAGCCACCTTAAAAGGAGCAATGTAAATCTGAATAAAGAGTCTTGATTACACTATATCAATATATCACTGCCCGCTGATGTAATCTTAAAAAAACTATTTTATATTCTTTTGTATGAAGAAATGCTATTTCTATAATACATGAGATGCGTCTGTCTGTAAAACTTCCTGTGTATGCATAATAATAATCGGAATCATCTCCAATAAATGGGAGGATATGATACAATGTTGACAGGCATACACTTAAAAATCTGTCCAGATTATAGTGAAATAATGGAGGGATGTGGCATAGGGAAGGAGTACGTGTGGTCCCAACTAACCCATGTTGGTAAATGACACATGTGTGTTCCTTCATATACCATTATTCTCAGAAAATAAGACAGGGACCAAACACACATAAAGACGAGGAAGCTCTGACGTCATATTGTGTCTTATTTTCTTCTTGAAGACCAAAAGAGTTTCGTTATCACAAACGATTACGTCGTCATTCTACTGAAATTGATATATGTTGATATCATGTCAGAAATAAGAATCACCAGACTATCAGTTTTTGTATATATGCTATAAAAATTGCAGAGAGAAAACCTGTAGGGCTTTTAATTGAAATTCAATTGGCAAGAGAGCGGCTCCTTTATTGACCATTTTTCAGTAATAAAATGTCTTTTGTGGGATAGTCTATTTAGATTTGTAGTGACTCCTTTGGTCAGTTACAGAAATAAGTAGCCTTTTTTTTCTGCGCCCTTATGACAATATGACATTGGACTAATGTCACAGTGCTTCATTTTTACTGTGCATGGCCTTTTTACAGATAAAATCAGATTCTGATACCGCTGAAAATGGATGTATATCTTTATATTGAAGTGCTGTAAAGTTGTGCTTGCAGATAACGACTACATCTTGTAAGAGGCATGCAATGGGTTGCTTCTGATTTATCTTTTCCTCCTGACCCATAAAAGAGAAGTATCAAACCTCTTCGCTCAAAGAAAGAAAAATTTGTATTGATGGAGAAGTGGTGCAATGTGGGTTAGTTCAAGACACTCTACTCACATTGGCTAAAAGCTGAACTTGCTATTGCAAGCACTACACAAATAGATACATGTAGAAAGTGGGAAGGTATTGAGAGCGCAGCCCTATAAAGCATATATAAAGCATATTCTTGCTACTAACTTACTAAGCAGGATTGATGAAGTGCTTGTAAGATTGAATATCTATGTTTCGTCCATATGAAATCGAGTTGGCAGGTCATATGTGGATGTGTACAAATAGATATGTCTCCATTCGAAAATCAAGCCCGCGATCTTACGTTACCATACTCTGAAGTGGGTTTCTTAGAGTAATTTCTTCTTCACTTATTAGCTAGGAATGACAACACTTCCAAAATTTGAATTTTCGCTTCATTTGTGTCATTCAGCAAAGTCATTGTTTCTGTGCTAATTTGGAGTATCAGATGACCAAAGTTCCTCTGCCCTGAAGAGATTTACTGGTTGAATGATATAACATACAACATTGTTTAAAAAATAGGCATTATTTCTGTTTTCTTTGTTAGAAAAAAAAATGTTTGAGTCTGTCACGCCAAAATCGTGCATTTTCAGCACATTTTCATGGACGTTTTGTGTAATATCTTAAGTAAAATCATCTGATTTGGCTGAAATTTGAAACATATGTAGATTATTGTGTCATAAAAAGATATCCATACTTAACTGCTCTCTAAATGATATTGGGAAGCCGTAGAAACCTACGTTTTTTTTTTCGGCTTCAAAAATAAAAGTCACAAGGTGCACAAGGCCTGATGTAGATGGCTACACTTATGACTGTCCAGTATCCACGCCTTTGTTGTTTTTGCTTCTCTCAAGTTCAGGGCAGAGGGTTTATATTGACTTGGCTATTTACCACTAATTTGTATGATCAAATAATTTAGCAACTCAGACAGCACTTGGACAGAGAGATCTATGCTCAATTTAAAAATACTTAAATTTGCTAATGCGAGAGTCGGGTTTAACAGGATGGATGTATTTTTAGTCTATCAAATCAGGAGTTTTGTTGTCGTTATTAAATAAAATTGGGTTTGACAAGCTGATGCAGTCACAGTTGTTTTAAAATTTCCTAGGGAAATGAAGATAGAGATTAATGAGGCATTGTATACTCATATGATAGTTTACAGCTTTTCAATTATTTGTGAGCAAACACACATGTCACCAAATGGGGTTTTCCTCACAATAGAAATAGATCACCGAGCTCTCTTACACTCTAAAAACTAAAGTTCTAATAAGATACCGATATTGGTATATAAGCTTGTCCTGTATTTTGAATAACCTTTGATTTGTTAAAAAACCATAAATAATTGGTATTTACCAGTTGCATTTGTACAAGAAAATATCAGTATTGGTTTTTTGTTTTATTTGCAGAATGTCAGTAGTGGATATTTGTGTTTCAAATTGCAGATACTGTAATTCCGTCTTAGAAATCCATTTGTACTTACATGCATACATTAGAACAACCCAGCAGGTTTTTTATTGCTTGCCATTTGAAATCATTGGGATTTGTCATCAGTGTAAATTTAAACCCCTTCCTGCACTTACAACAACCAGCATATTACTACAAATATCGTAATTGATTCTCCTATTGTGCCTCCATAGGTACTTCATTAGACCTTTTCTAAAATTTTGAGACCGTGTGAATAATGGTCATACTGGAACTAATTGCAGATTTTCGATATCATTTCATAGAAATTTCTTAATACCAATATACATTGTAGACTGCTAGGAAAATGGTTTTTCAAAATTCCTGGTTTGATTCAACTGCTGCTATTCGAGGTACTTGAGTGAATCAAATATGATACATCAGGTTATCAGAACCATCCCACAGGGAGGCAGATCATTATGGAAAATACCAAATTTGATCTATTGTGATCCGAATTTTTTTAAATGCTGAATTATCAGGTTTAATATGCAATTTTCTTGCATTTTTCTTTAAAAATGATTTACTTAAACGCAAATTAAAAAACAATTTCATGAATCTAACTTCAATGTTTATTTTACACATCCACGCAAATTCGTAATAATAGTAAAATATTACTGGATTATTGAGAAACAAAAATATTGTTGAAATAGTTAAAATAAAGACACATCACAATTATTTCATGCGAAAAATATTAAATTGTACATGACCAGGGTTATATTTCCAAAAGGGGCAAGTCAGGGTGGCAATGCCAACCGAAATGTCAGTATCATTAGTTTGTATCAAAAGTCTTCTGTAGCCAAGAGGATGGATGGATTGACGGATGATTGGGGCTTGACATCCTGTATTTATGCACTTGGTACACAAAGTAGCACAGAAGGCAGACGAAGCAATGAGTATGTATGTATGTATGTATGTAAATATTTATTTAATGTCGTTTCTCATCACAAAGTACATGTACTTCTGTACGACAAATGAATAAATAGGAAAATAAATTGACAAATCAACTAGTGTCCATATTCTACAAAAATGTTCAATGTTCACATGGGTTTTTTCACCATAAAGTCCATATCCATAAAATTTATTAGTCCAATTCAAGATCAGTATCCGGTAGTAATAAAAATATAATCCAATCTGTTTGTACTGGAGTCAGCTGCTTTCTGTTTGTATCTGAAACAAAAGAGAAATAGAAGGTGCAGCGTCGGTAGCAATTTACATTGGTTTGATGTTAACTGATCTCAGAGATGTTACAATTGAGCAGCCACTTATCTATACCAGATTTGAAGGTGCTGAGCGAGGCACTGTTTTTTATGGTAACAGGTATATTGTTCCATAATTTAGCGCCAAAATATCGAATGCTTTGTTTGCCATATTGCACAGTTTTGTATTTTGGTAAAGAAAACCTTTCATTATCCCGCATTTCATATTGAATCTCATTTTTCGCAAATAACTCATATACATATCTAGGGGCTAACTTGTTACTAACTTTATACATTGTCACTGCTGCAGATTTTACACATCTTCTGTAGATGTTCAACTGATTCTCCTGTTTGCAAATTGTCTCATAATCTAAGTGGCCTTTGCTAGTAACAAACCGTATAGCCCTTTTGTTTGTTCTTTCTAACTTTTCTAAGTTTGTCTTATTAGTAAGCATCCATATCAATGAACAATAACTGAAGACACTATTGATATAGCTATTGTATATAGTCATCTTGCCTGCTTTGTCCAGATATTGCTTTATTCTTTTTAATGCATTTACTTGCTTGCCTGCCTGACTGCAGACTTGGTCTACATGGAGATTTAATTTAAGCTTGTTATCAAGTTCAACTCCTAAAATATCTATAGACCTAGTTGAGTCAATAACATTGTCATTTATTACGATTGACTCACCCATAAAATCATGATTTCTTGAGAGAAACATTAATTGAAATTTACTGGCATTTGCCTTCATGCTATTCTTTTCAAACCAATCCATGGATTGCAGACAGTCTAATTGCAATTTGCGTTTGAGCGCTTCAATATCTGAGTCAACACAACATAGGGTGTTGTCATCTGCGTAGTTGTACACTTTGCTATTAAATTTTACATTTAGAAAATCATTTATAAATATGTTAAATAGAAGAGGGCCAAGAATGGAGCCCTGGGGAACCCCTTTGATGTTACATATCCAGTCTGAGACTGTTTCACCTATCTTCACTCTTTGTTCTCTTTCCATTATGTAAGATTTCATAAGCCTACATGATTCTTCACTGAAGCCATAAGCAGAGAGTTTAGCTAGAAGAAGCCCATGTGGCATGCAATCAAAGGCTTTTGAGAGGTCAATTGCAATTACCCCTATACTTAAGCCCTTGTCTAGTGCTTCCCTTCAATCTTCTGTCATTCTCAATAAAAGATCTTGACAGGAGTGTCCTTTCCTAAATCCAGATAAATAGGTATGCAGAAGAGGATCCATGTATTCAATTATTTGATTAAATAACACTTTTTCTAATACCTTAGATAGCACAGGCAGTAAATTCACGGACCTGTAATTGTCTTTGTTAAGCTTATCTTTCTTCTTATAAAGAGGCACTATATTTGCTTTTTTCATCGTCTTTGGAAAAGTGTTTTCTAATATACATCTATTAACCAACAGCGTGAGTGGTTTGACAAGTTTCACACTTATCTTTTTTAGAAAAAGAGCTGGAATTTCATCATATCCTGCAGCCTTCTTCCCAGACAGTGACTTGATTATTTTTACAATTTCTCTAGAGCTAACAAATCGGAAAACAAACTGTCTGTCATCACTTTTCTTTATTTCCTGGAATATTTTCTTTACACTAAGGTGATCTTTGTATTGAGCAATGATATCAGTCATTGGCCTTTTATTGTTCTCTGCATATCCTATGTTTGATCCTATGTCTTTGAAAAAGGTGTTAAATATACTACACACTTTTGTATCATCAGAGACTAACTCACCATTTTCCCGAAGTGTTATGCTATCTGATTTAGTCCTAGATTTGGAGAACATTGGTTTTATTGCTTTCCAGAAATCCTTGTTCCTTGTGCCTTGTTTACATTTATCCTGAAAATACTTGGTTATTTCATGCTTTTTAATTTCATTTACATTGTTTCTTTGCTGCCTGTAAAGTGCAAGGTTTTCATTTGAACGAGATTTGAAATATTTATTTCTTAATTGATTCCTATTGAACATGGCTTTTCTTAACTTCTTTGACATGCAAGGGAAGTCTTTCTTCCTTATCACTACCCTTTTCTTTGGAGCGTGTTTGCTCAACACTTTGTTTAATTGCTCAATGATGGCTTCATAAGCTTCATTTGCATCTGAGCTAGCCAATACTTGTTGCACTAAATTTGATTCGGATATTTCTCCTATCACTTTGCTATAGTTTATTTTGGAAAATTTTCTTAATGTTACAACTTTAGTACTTGGGGGAGGCTTGTGAACTCTTAGCACACCACCAATAAGATTATGAAAATCACTAATCCCCGTGTTTTTTGAAAAGCTTTTCAACAATTTCCTTCTTTTTGTCACTAACATAACATCAATCAATGTCGGAGTGCTAGACTTACTACAAGTTGCTTCCTTAATGACATCAGAGAGACCAAAGGGTGGTATCAAAGATGATAGCATATTATCATGGAACATATTAAAGTTGAGATCACCAATTATTATGATGTTTTCATATGCATCACACACCTCTTCACATGTTTCCTCAAAGTACTTTTTAAACCTAATGGGATCTGTCTTGGGGTTTTTATACATTCCTAATAACATTATTTTTTCTTCTGCCACATTGAGTTCAACTGATAGACATTCTATCTCATCATTGCTTACACTATTACTTCCTAAGGAGAAGGGGATGTCATTTGCAATATAAATCAACAAGCCTCCGCTGTTCGATCTTTTGTCCTGTCTTACACATGTGTATCCCTCAATATCCATAACATCTTGTTTATATGAGTCATCTAGTTTTGTCTCGCTCAGCACCAACACATCAAATTTACAAATTCTTTGTAACTCTTTGATCTCTGAAATTTTTGATCCCAAACTATTTACATTTAGATGGCTAATGACTACGTGCTTTGCATATTCATGTCTGATTGTTTGTATCTCCTTAAACATAAGCTCATCTTCATCATAATCTCTTCTTTCATTTGTTGATAGCTCATTATTCACACCATTTGTAATATCTATCTCTGTATCATTTTGAGACTCATATGGGTTCTCAATCAATGAGATATCATTTTCAATTAGAGGTAAATTTGTACTTAGCTTATGAGTTGAAGGATGATTGAACCGGCAGTCCAACATTGGCCAAGGTGATCTGGCAAGAGCTGGCACGCTACCTCTAGACCAACCCTACCCTCTCAGCAGCGAAGAGGATATTTTACGTCATTATTATTGCACACAGCATTGGGATGGAATTATTGTTGGTTGAAGTTTTCCTTCTCGTATCACTATTTATGCGCTTGTAGGCCAATTTGGATGGATGGAAGGTGAACGACTGTTCTGGAATCGAACCTTGCAGTTTGCATTTTTGGGATCCTGAAAGTGATGATAAGCATTGGTATCCAAAATATCACTTTTATGCAAAAATACTAATCAGTCAAGGCAGTTATTATTTACACATCAAATACTTTATCTGCAAAACCTTCCCTGGAACTTTTCGTGTTTATACTCCACATTTCATTACTGACTAACATCGATTATTTCATAGTTTCGCTGCACACTTGCAGAATTTGAAGTGTAAATAATTATTTTTGTCTTCTCAATGTGTGTTTTACCAGCAAAAGATGTCATACTGTTCGCACTCACCTCAATATTGCAAAGAGGAAGTAGACATTTTCCTTTGGTATTCCAGGTTGGGCAAGGTAACCATTTCCTGGTCAAATCTGAAATAGCAGATAGATGCATTCTTAAGTTTTTGCAAGGAGGATAACGCCAAAATACATAAAATAACAATAAAATTAATGCCTCGGTTATGTAACATCCTATGTTCACTCAATATTTGAAGATTGGTCAAAACAAGCTATTTTTAACATAAGAAACTCTCAGAATAATATGTAAATGGCACTGCCATGAAATTCGCACAGCACTTATCATTGTCTATGGCATTATTTTCGATTTCTAGTTCAGATAAATGTATACATGCCGAAGGTAAATTTAACTCTTTATAGTATTGGGATAGATAGATAGATAGATAGATAGATAGATAGATAGATAGATAGATAGATAGATAGAAAATCAGATAAATATACAGATAGCACTGAAGCTGTCAAATTTAATCTGTGTTAAATTTGGATCTATTATGTTAAATTGTTGATGTTACATAACTGAGATCAATAAAACCATAAAACCGTGGCTATGCAGAGGTGGCTGTTAACTATACTATTAGACTGTTACGTAATTTTTTATAGGTAATGAAAATTATGTAACCTTAAGTGATGTTATGATTGCTAACTTTGTGATCCATTTAAGGTATTAACTTTTATATTGGCTATTTGTTATATATTCACTTCTTAAAATCGGGGGGGGGGGGGGTTATGGAAATTACTTTGAATTACTATGTATAAAACATTTTCGCTTGGTAACAAGTTTGCACAATGAGTGTTTTTCAGGATGGTCCCGCCACGGAAGTGTATCTCTGGACACTCACAAATTAACTTCATTCTCATTGCTACTACTCGGTAAAAATATTACAAATCAATTTATTTTGAAAGAGCGCAAGGTGATAATGTTATCAAACATATTTCTTTATAATAGACACCAACAATTTTTGTCATTTGCATCCCTCATCTGGTAACTGAGAGTGCACTTAACTACTTACCTAGATGTTTTCATGTGACCCACTTTAACATTTTAAAAGTTTACAACAAGGAAAACTTCTGCTTAATTGTCACCATATATTCGTTTTATTTTGATAATGCCACAGTTCTCTTGAGAAAAGCTGATAGCAGCATATTTCTTGGAAAAGATAATATTCAACAAATTTTAAAGCAAGGTATTTGAATTAATGGGTTTTGATATCAGAAATTCTAGACCCTTCCTTAATGGCAAAAACGTAGTGGGAAAAATGAGTTCAGGCCAGATTGATATTATTAAGAGTTATTAAATATGCAACATCATTGATGACAGATAGAAATAAACTATCTAAAACCGGGAGTTGCATGTAATATCATCAATCAATAACTATCAGAAGAATGGTTTTTCATGAGGTAGATATAACTTGTTTATGGAATTTTAATAAGTGAAGATAAGTACATGAATGAAGTGATACTTTTGTAATAATCCATTTTGAATCACCTTATTGTTTCAAAATGCAATAGTGTCCTAATATCCAGTATTTTTGATGATGTGTGGTTAATTACAAGCCAAAACTCGCATCAAATTGTAGGAAATTAAATTTCCGAAACATTGGTGTCAGTTAGAATATGCTACAGATTATTTACGGTGCTACAAAAAAGTGCTGTTTCACTGGGCTGTTTCATCAGAAACGGTTTCTGGTTTCATAGACTAAATAGTTCCTAAAGAAAATGGATGGATGTATACTGAAAGTGATTTTTTCATGAAACAACCAGATCTCCATGAAATCAATTTCACTTGTAAAGAAATAATGTGTAAAAACATGCACTGGTAATACTCTGAAGGTGATTTTGGTGAACACTGGACCTTGAAAGTGTGAATGCATCCATTGTATTACAAACAACAAAACTGAGCTACGTAACCTCAATTACACTAATTCTCAAACAAAATCTAAAAAAATAAGAGTATGGATGATCCAAATTAAAACAATCCTTATTCTAAAAACATTTGCAGTATAGCCAACAAATTACAAATAGCTTAATTTAAATATTAAACCCATACATAGAAAAATTGAAATGCAGGGAGTGGAAATGTCACTAAAATTGGTTAAATAAACAAAATATGAAAAAATATCTAAAACTGTCATCAATAATTAGGTTCATTTGTTCAATTTTAATTTATTCAATCATTATGACATAATTTAGTTGACTTCAATAGCTGAATTAATGTACCAACATAATTGTTAGACATTGAACAAGATTACAATCAACCGCTCTCACAGCTGTTTTGTTTAATTAGCACAAGAGGACAGCAGTGAATGGGGTTTCCCCAGAAGGGCATGGAAGTGAGAGCAACTGAGTGCCAAAGCAGAGAAGTGAGTGGTGGGAAGTGTGGGCATCTTCCTGAGGGCATGGGAATTCGGAAAATTTATTCCGTTGTACTCTACTAAATACAGTTCAGGGTGCCTCACCATGGCGTTACTATATATATATATACCATTTATTCGTGTTTGTCAAGACACAATTTTTTTTTTTTTACAGAGATTAAATGCAGAGTTTAAAATATTCAAAATTAATTATTCAAGTTACAGAGAAATTCAAAATGCATTCATTTATTTCCTGAACAGTCCAGTTTTTCAGGGAGTATACACCCTGCACCACCAGTGAGAGTTCACGGATTGCAGTTGCCATGGTATCTGCTTCATAGTCTATGGAAAGGCACACCTTTTTGGCAAGCAAAAGGTTGCGGGCTGTGATACTCTGCTTACATGCACTCACTGTCCGAATTACAGCCGCAACTTTTGGATTATTCCCAGAGGTCATCGAGTTATACAGTCTCATAAATCGAGTTCCCAGCATTTTATCCATCTGTGTAGTCTGACCAATTGTTGGCAGAAGCCTTCTGTGAGCCCGTCTGTCGAGGTTCCATATTTTTCTTGTACATATATTCCAGGCTGTTTGGTATTTGTTGATACTGCTGTCATCAAGTGCCCACGATGCAACACCATACATATGGACACAATAAGTCTGAAAAAGCTTCGTCCTCACATCACTGCTAATTCCATTGTACTTTGACATGATACAATGAAAACGACGTATCATATCCGATCGTTTGTGTTCAACTTCCTTGAACTCCGCCAAGTTGTAGCTTAAGATCTGACCAAGATGCTTGACTGCATCTGTACATTGCAACTTGGACCCATTCATAGTTATCTGAAACTCCTTGTACGTTCTGGAAAAACACATACACACCGACTTCTTTGAGTTAAACTGTATGCTGTATTCCAGGCCAAAGTCTGCACATATGTCTACCAGATTTTGAAGACCCTTGCGACTGGGACACATTAATGTTATGTCGTCAGCATATGACACTGCGCCAACATATTCACTGCCAATATAACAACCTATTCCACTCTCTTGGAGCTTTCTCAACAGTTCGTCAAGGTACAGCGTAAAGAGCACCGGCGATAGTACCCCACCTTGTTTAACGCCATTAGAGCAGCCGAAATAGGGAGTTGAGTATCCATCCCATGTAATCCTGAGGAGCTGTTTCTCATACATGTTCAATAAGAGTCTGATAACTGCACAAGGTATATTCCTTCTGAGTAATATTTCAAATAGTCTGCCATGATGTATCCTGTCAAAGGCTTTGCTTGCGTCTAGCATGCACGTGTATACCTTTGATCCTTTGTTGAGGTAATGAGTCACCACCTCCTTCACAATGAACGAGCACATAGAGGTCGAGTGTTTCGCCTTGAAGGCAAATTGTAGATCTGATGAGGTCAGCTGCGACTTAAACTTTCGTATTAAAACCCAGTCAATAACCTTGGTAATACAGCTGGCAAGAGAGATCCCTCTGTAGTTATTCACATCAGTCAGGCTTGCCTGTATGTCTTTGGGGAGGGATATCAGTGAAGCAGTGAGAAGATCATCTGCTGTGTATCCATGAGTGATACTTGCATTAATCAGAGTTCTTATGTATGGTGCAACTATATCCTTAGCATATAACAAGTGATTAGACCATAGTCCAGGGCCCCCATCAGACTTGCTTTGTTTGAGCATCTGTATCGCTGACACAACTTCATCATTGGTGACTTTAATTTCACTCTCCTTCGTCAGTCCTGCTGCAATGCTACTTTTCAGATGCTCCATCTTGGCTTTGTCTGTTGGCACTGAATTGTATAGATTTTCGTATTTATGCATAAATACGCCAGCAATATCCTTATTTGTAGAGGCATCACCTATTTTGGGTGTGGTTTTCTTGCTTTTAGGATCCATCTTCTTTATTTCCTTCCAAAAGCTCCTGCCATCACCCTGAGTCATAGTCTCGAACATCTTCACTCTCCTCAGCTGACAGTCCATTCTCTTCAATTCGTTTACTGCCTTGTGATATTCCTTTCGAGTGCGTCTCATGATGTCTGCCACAACTCCAGTATTTGGCCTTCCACAATCACGCCACAGCTTTCCCCAGAACATGGAATCGACCTTGGCACCCTTTACTTTCTCATTCCAGAAAGGACGACATTTACCTCTGGGCTTCACAACAGGAAACGTGTGTCTACCAGCTTCGATGCAGGCTGATATGACATTCTTGCAGTACTCATTTATTGCAGAGAAATGACCATGATTGTCACACACTTGGTTTCTACAACACATTTCTTGTTAACAGTGGTATAACGTTTTGCAAGCTTGTGTGTGTAACAGCACCTGACTATCGGAGTGCTGGTGCATGCTATGTAACCATGGCATACATATAAAAGTTGCAATAACAGCACAGAATGATGCTTATCTCAAGATCGTGGGCTTAATTTTACATTACAATGTTACATAGCATACACCAGCACTTCGATAGTCAGGTGCTGTTACACACACAAGCTTGCAAAACGTTATACCACTGTGACTGTTAACAATCATTCCATAAAACTGTTGTTTTCGCAAAGATCAAAAACAATGCTGTACGGAGTTCCGAGCACTATTTAAATTATCTTTTGAGAGAACTTTTTCAGAGCTGACCAGCTTATTTTACGACAAACTGTCACTGTTTCTCTTTTTGTACTGCTTTCTCGGCATAAAAATAGTCTTGACACAAGAGAAATGACATAGTTGTTCCAAAGCAGCTTAGATGTAAGACAAGGATGGTGTCAGTGTAGAGCCCTGTGTGACTCTCCCTCAGCCTTTCACTCATTCTGATCTTTGACACTGTCACTGGGGTGTGCTATAGTTCCACCTTGGGATTTTCCCTTCAAGTGATACAATAGCTCTGCATTTGGCTAATTCAATAGTACACTATAATGTGTAGTTTGGCCAATGGTTAACAATAATGTACTCATGCCAAAATATCTGCTTGTTGTGCGTAAATCTTGATTAATGTCCAACAGAATATGTTTAGAAGTGTTCAGAAGCGATGTAGCTTTGTAGACATGTATCTACTGCTGAGCATCTGTGTGTGATTCAATTTCAACAATGTATAGTATAGTATAGTATATATTTATTTTGCAACATAGTATACACAGTTACAATGTTGAAATGTAAACAAGAGATACCTTTAAATATTTACAAATAAGTATACAGATAAAAGAGCAAAAATATAGATATATGTATATGTATATAAGAATAGAACCTATATAAAATATAACATTATATAAACATAATATACAAAATATATACAGGTGAAAAATGGCATTTGATAATGATAAGGGATTTAATTATTTTTACAAGAAACAAATCAGAAAGTTCTTTTGCGGAATAGATTTATTCTGAGGCAGCTATCGGAGTGCTGGTGCATGCTATGTAACCATGGCATACATATAAAAGTTGCAATAACAGCATAAATCCATTGCTGCCTCTTACAAGTTAGTCACCATCTGCAAGCGCAACTTTGAAGTACAAGTTTGATATATAATTATATCATTTTTCAGCTATATCAGAATCTGATTTTATCTGATTTATCTGAATAATCAAAGGCCATGGTTAAAATGAAGTACTAACAGATATTTGTCCAATGTCATAAGGTGGTGGAAGATACCACTCTTGACCAGAGCTGTCTGCACAAAACCAAGCATTTCAAAATGAGAACTGAGAAATAAACAGTGGTCTGCATGGCATGCATATTCTGTTTGTTGGCATGTTGCTTTCTAATAGTGAAACAAGCTTCTCCATTTGTGTATGAATGTACAGCTATCTGCTATATATTGTGAAGACAATGTCTTGTTGAGCCATAACAGAAAGACACTGGAAATTATTCCAAAACATATCATGTGACTGATGACATCACACTGTACATGACATCACTGTGTTTCCTAGTAGATTGTATGCAAAACTTGAGCCCTGTCAGAAAATGACAAATGGAGAAACTATTCAGGACAAAAGACAAACGCATTGAAATTAATATTGTTGTACATACTTTTGATGTCATGCTCCTAATCAAAGATGCAGTACACAAGACCATGACGTTGACCATGTTCTTCCCTTCAACAAAACAGCCAAGATGCGCAGAAAAACCTTCTGAGAAAAACTGGATTATGAGGGGCGTTCAGAAAGTTCGAGGCTTTTTTTCATATGGATACTTATTTTCAGTCTGGAACAATGCATTTTCCACAGGATAAAATTCAGCATATTTGGAATGGATTCCCAAAATTTTGGACAATTTGGACATTTTTAAGTCATTCTGTGGTTGCCATGGAAACTTGTCAGTCAGCTTCTTGGGGGAGATAATACTGAAACCACTAAAGCGTAGGAATTCTGGCTGTGAGAGACCTCTCTCTATCACTTGCATTAGTGAGATTGACAATATTTGACACAAGAAATATAATATTAGCCTTAAAAAATACCCCCAAGCTCACCAAAAGCATTGATTCATACACCTGACCCATTGAAGTAAATGTTCCTTGAAGTCCTCCAAACAAAGTTCTGTGAAAGAATTTCGGTCATCCAAAGCCTCTTCTCCTCCAGTGCCTGAAACTATAGCCCCCATGGACTAAAGTAAGGGAAAACCAGGACTTATGTAAAGCAACATGTCACTGGAATAGCTAGGATGGATAATGCTGGTCATTTTGGTCTCTTGTTCATACTAGTAAATCTGTGCTTTCACAAGTCCTTATGTAGTCAGGGAAACACACCTTTGCCTCCTGAATTTCCCTCACCAAATCTGGCATGCAGGAGTGCTTTCCTACATGGGTTCAGTGTAAGAATACACACATTTGGTGTGCTTGAAAGCATATTTAGAAGCTAATACCATATTTCTTGTGTCAAATATTGTCAATCTCTCTAATACATGTGACAGAGAGAAGTCTCTCACAGTCGCAATTTCTGGGCATTAGTGGTTTCAGTGTTACCTGCCCCAAGAAGCTGAACTTTCAGTTTCCATGGAAACCACAGAATGACTTAAAAATGTCCAAATTGTCCAAAATTTTGGAAATCCATTCCAAATATGGTGAATTTTATCCTGAGAAAAATTCATAGTTCTAGATTGAAAATAAGTATCCATATGAAAAAAAGCCTCGAACTTTCTGAACACCCCTCTTATGTGGTCACTGCATAGACAAATGGAAATTATCATGTACACTGTAACATTGATTTCTTGAAATGATTTGCTCAATATCTGTGTGAATATATGCATGGATGCATTTGAATTAGATTTGTTGATATCCTATGAACAGATTGATGTGTAATAAAATTCACATATTTTTGACACAACAGAAGCCATCCTGTGTTGCTATAAAAAGCAAGAAGATTCATGATGAGCATTTCTTGTTAATTTTTAGTACTATCAGTCAGTCATTTTTTTTGTGTATTTTCTTAGTCTGTTTATCATAAATATAAATATCAATGGAATAGGCCTACAACCTAAAATTTAGGAGAAATTTACTATTTTGACACTTGATTGACTGACCTAACTGCAACTGCTACCAAAATAATTAATAATATTCAACAGGTAATTTTGTCTTGAATTTTGCACTTTTTGAAATTAGGTCTAATTCAATTATTCACACAATGTGCTATTTTCACCTTTTCCCTGTTTTATGAAATCACTTTTAGCAGGCCAAGTTGCAAAAGATGACTTGTTTTAGTAACTGACCAAACGAGTCTTGACTAATAATATTATATGCCACAAAAGACATTAAATTTTAATAAATGCAGAATGGTCAACAAAGGAAGCGCTCTCTTGCCAAATGAATTTCCATGAATACGGTTTTTCACTCTACCATTTTTATTGTGTGTACAAAAACTGATAGTCTGGTGAATCCTACTTTTGACATGATATCAACATATCAATTTCAGTAGAATGCCAACGTAATCATTTGTGATAATGAAACTCTTGTGGTCTTCAAGTAGAAAATAAGAGAAATCAGAGCTTCTTCATCTTAGTGTTTGTTCAGTCCCTGTCTTACTATGTAAGAATATATGAGAAATGTACATGTGTCATTTACCAGCATGGGATGGTTGAGACCACAGTTGTTTCCATATAAAATCAGGGAGTTTACCGTCGCGCAATTGCAATTGTAAGTCCTGGCCCAAAAAGAATGGTTGAGTTTGTGGGGTTGATCAGCCATGTATCAGAAAAAAATCAGCCATATTGACCACATACCAATATGTCTTGACTGATTCCACCCATCTTCATAGAGTCATCAGCCATGTCAAAATTCACAAAGACAGTTTATACCCTGAGACATCTCCGATCCTCCATGCCACTTCAAGCAATGATAAGTGCAAGTTTTCTTTGAATTGTCTCCCAAAAACAATAATGAGCACTGACACAGTCCTGGTCTAGGACCAAATAAAGGGTCATGGGGTAGTGAAGACAGTACTGGGGTGAAAATCCTCTGCATGTGGGCTGAGGACATTAAAGTTCTCAGCACATGGTAAACTTCTTGACTGCTAAACCACTTCCTCCCATTCTTTCCACATAGTCTGGTCCATGACTCACTCTACTCAAATTCTGATTCTGTCCAGTGCATACTGTCTTTATGCATCTCATCTGTATTTCTATGAAACTGTCAGGGACTGATTTTTATATGCCTCTCTGTCAACATTGTATCACATCCCCCCATTCCTCAGAGATGATTCAGATATATATTATTACGCATACACAGGAAGTTTTGCAGACAGATGCATCTTACGCTTTATAGACAAAAAGACATTGCATTTCTTCACAATGAATATAAAATAATTTTTAAGATCACATCAGATAGCAGTGCACTCTAAAAAATGTCGGGACAAAATTGGTTTTTTAGATTCAAAATGGTTTTTTGAAAAACCAAATTTCAATGCAAAACCAAAATGGATTTTAAAAAAAATCCATTTTGGTTTTTTGCATTGAAATTTGGTTTTTCAAAAAACCATTTTGAATCTAAAAAACCAATTTTGTCTGAAATTTTTTAGAGTGTGATATGACGTAATCAAGATTTACAGCGCTGCTTTTAAGTAAATAAAACAGTTGATGTTTCACCATTTGGTCAATGCTATTCTAGAATATTCTGAAGATGTATCTTTGCAACAACTGTAAAAATATATAGAAAAACAATTCTCTTTAATACTTTTTAATGATGTAGGCTTATCTGGAAAAAAGGTATCTTTCTCGAATTCCAGATATGAGAATCAAAAGACATCCAACCTCATGAATTTCGCTCTTGCATTAGCTATTTTAAGTCTATAACAGGTCTCTAGGTCCGAATTTGTTCTGTAGTCATACTCTTTTAGTTCATTCTTTTTATTTAAAATTTTTATTAAATTTTAGAAATGAGTTTCTAGTGTTTTTTTACAATAACTTTTTAACTTGACTAACACAGTGGCTTCGCTTTTGACCATTTGGCAAACCAGTCAAATGCCCCATGTTTTTCAGTCTTCTTATTCTTTTTCATTCTTTTAAGTTTATTTACAATTTTACAAGTGTGTGACTGTATGGTAAGCGAATCTGGCTAGTCGGTCGTCATCTATTTTGCATTGCTACTGGATATGCCATTTTTTCATGTCACTTGGTTACTTTGATATATTTAAATCACTCCTTTTCACTCAAAACTCAAAATAAACTCTCTCTCAAAACACTGGATTTGAAATTTAACGATTGGAATACTGACCACGTGTCTTAAGACTAAGGCATATAATCAAATAAATCTTAGGCAGAAAACATTACACTCTATTAAGAATTAAGAAAAAAATGAACTTGGGGTATAAGTCCACCTATGTTAAAATACACAGGGGAACATCATTCTTGAAATCATCTCAAGGTACATCGTAAAACAAAATTAGAGTTATGAATAATTTATCTGAACTACAATCACTTCCAACTTCCCTGTATCATTTGGAATTATACTTGGGTGACTTGATTGAAATAAATCACTGTCCAACTGATTGGGTTTCAACAATGGCAGGAATTGTTTTGGTTATTATACATTATCTACCAGCACTAAACTACAATTTGGAAAATTGAACTAGCAAACTGTGATTTAAATAAATCACTCCAAAGAAATTCAATAGAGTATACCAGGATTCAAGAACTATGACATTAGTCACAATCAAATATTATTCAGGGCAATACTAAGAAATTGCCTTGGAAGATGGCCAACCTCATTCATGCCACTGCAAAACACAAGTTGGAAATTTATATGTTTAGTCTATTTGTTTAACTTTCCGGTACCTTAATCAGACATGGCAATTGAGAACTCACAGCAGTGATTGAAATAAATTAATTCAAAATTTCTGTGGTTCTAACAGACAAAAAAGTTTGTTTACGAATAATTTACAGACTGACAGACAGTTACCACAAATCACCTGCCTTCGAGTCTCATATTTGTTCAACATAGACTCTGAAATAACGGTCTTTCCATTTCAAGGTCCAATAATCTAAAACTTGCTTTAGAAGTTTTCCATTAAATTCAATACGCAGAAGAGGAATGGAGTAAAAAGGAAAAACAATATATATGCATTTGATCATTTTTCGTCTTGGTCAATGCGAATACACTGTTTTACATGCAAAATTTAGTACCTGTCATGCAATGCTACGATCATATGCACATAAACTTTGTAGTCTGTTATTCAAAGTTTGATTACACACCAAAAAATCCTTTTTTATGAATAGAATTGAGGTGACCCCCAATAGCAATTTAACCTGACCCTGTAGGCATGCCCTAGCCTAGTTCTATAACTAGCAAAAACCAAAATAGGAGCCATAATCTCTCTTTTTAATGTATGACGAAGAACTGAAAAATTATTTTGACCAGTGAAAGTAAAATATTGAGTGTTGCAACTTTTCTCCTGGGTAGGAGAATGAGAGGGATAATATGTCAACAGCCCAAATGGTGGTGTGTGTATTAATCTATTATAATAATCTAATAATTTTGAGTTGATAGGCATTGTCAAATTTATTTTCACTGAATCTTTATATCAATATATTATATTACAATTTATTAAGGTGACTCAAACATGGTAGTTGGATCAGATAATTAATATCCATTAAAAGTGTCATTTAACTTGCTGCCACAAAGAATCACGAAAAAATGATGTTGAACATAATTCTTGTACTGGACAATGGCACTCGTGGGTGAAGGTTTCCTCCTTTACCAATGGTCTTAGAATTCACAATTGATAAACATTTTATAGATATGAAGAGGTTTTCTCCCTATGTAAAGCAAATATGGCGGCATTTTGATAAATGTAGCATAGTTTATGGTGGCTCATGGTGCCCCACTTATCCCAGGGTCTGGGCACAATGAGCTGCTTGCATATTTTTTAAAGACAAGATTTGACTATTTAAAAATCAAGAATATAATGTAACAAAACCGAATATTGTAGCCAAAGGTCTTACTACGTTTACATAAAGTACCCAGCTTTTCACCGTTGAAACTTTAGGCTCACCAGTGCAAAATGTCCAAAGTGGCTCATGGTGCCCACTCCCCCACCCCAAGGTGATCCCCAGGTTAGGCTGTGTCGTCTTCCCCCAATATCTTCAAAACATCATGCACTTCTGCAGTACATGATTTCTGGATGGCACAGTTATATTCTTTAGAATAAGAGCTTTAATTTGAAGTCAAAATCAATTGTTTCCATTGAGGAGAAGTCGCAATTGTGTATAGATTTTTTTACAGAGAAATATCACCCAGAGAATCTGCTGAAGTGGGAAATATGTGATAAGTGAAAAAAAAAGAAGTTAATTTGACTTTTTGAAACTCAGAGAAGACCACATAGTGAGGAAGTTGCCTGTTACATCATGTGATAAAACCTTGATTTAATTATGATGTAGTCAGAAAAAAAAGACATGGCAGAGCAGTTTCTCAATGAACTGCTGTAGTCATCTACATGTAATTGATGCACATATGAAAATTTGAATTTTGATGAATAACTATCTAGAAAACATATTGAATGTTCTACTTTCTTCAGCAATGTGTTCCTAAGTTCCTTACGTTTTATTCTAATGATTGTGTGAAGTTTGGCAGAAGTTGACCTTTTTTTAAAGTTGATTATTCCAGACTTTTGTCCTACTTACTTGAATAAGCTAGATATTTTTTATCACAACTTTTCAAAGTATAAGTTTTGTCAATTTTAGACTCAACATTAACACAAAAGTACCATCCTAGGGCCACAGCCGGTCTTAATGAAATTTTGCAGAATGTGTTTCTACTGGAAAGGGACAATATGGGCAAAGTGCAGAAAGATTATGACAAATTTGTCATTTTTAGGGGGCAGATGATGCACGCTACCCCAAGTGACCCCTACAGCTGGCAATAAGGCCAAAAGAAAAACAATTTCACAAGTACAACCCGAGGTGACCTCAACCCTTGTCATTAAACTGGCAAAATAAATGTTTTTAATGAGGACCCCCGACATGACCGCCCACCCTGGCAAAAAAATTTTATGAATACCCTGAAGATGACCCCCAGCCTAGTGATATAACAAGCAAAATAAAATTTTTAACAAGTTTACCCTGATTTTACCCTGAGACCCCCCCCCCCTGGTGACCCCCAAAGCCCAGTTTAATTTATAATTTTAGGAGTACCACTAAAGGTGACCCCCCATTCTAGTCATATAACTTGCAAAAAATAAAAAATGTTCAAAATCAAAAAGTACCGCATGGTGACCCCAAATAAAAAAAATCACGAGTACCCCCGAGGTGACCCGGGTACCTCCTCAAGTCAAGTAAAAAGAAAAATGTTTCAAGAGCACCCCCCATCCGAGGTGACCCTC
Organism: Platynereis dumerilii; assembly: GCA_026936325.1. Lineage (NCBI taxonomy): Eukaryota > Metazoa > Annelida > Polychaeta > Phyllodocida > Nereididae > Platynereis > Platynereis dumerilii. Next base: position 13,498,333 of record JAPTHN010000010.1, on the reverse strand, counting down.
AGGCCTCAACCTGGTGATACAAGTAGCAAAAAGTAAAATGTTTGCAGGTATCCCCCCAGGTGACCCCCCTCCCAGGAAATCAGCCCACCTGAATTGCTCTGTACTATAGCGGGGAGGGAATCCGTCAGGATTGTGCACTTAGTGACAAGTTTTTGCAATTTGGCATGGTGTTTGATATGGCTTAAGGGATTTCAAAAACCACCGCACACAAAGTGGGAGTCCCCCCTGGTGGCCGGTATGCACAAAATCCAATATGGCCGCCCTCAAACAAAAAATACCATATCTTGGTCACTATTTGTTCAAAATTCAAGTGCAATACCTTATTTTCAATGTTTATGATAATGCCAAATCTGTTTCTGTGGTTGGTTTGGTTGTAAATTGTGATTTAATGGGTCTGTGGTACAGCTCCAGGTGATTTTATGACAGATTTTCATGTTTTTTGCCCTTCAAGGCTTTAACATATTTTTCATGAGTTATTTGAATTTCAATCAGGTTTGGAGATTATTTCCTCAGAGTTGAAAGCAAATTCCAAACTATAACCTGTCTTGCTTAAATGGTGTTTTTTGTTTTTAAGAACTCAACAGCGAGGCAAACTGCTATGACTCGCCTGATGGGACATAAAACACAAAATTTCTCACTCACTGCTACGACTGTCATTTAGAAGATCATTGCATACTGCGCAACAATGTTAATTGAAATGTAATTCCCACAAAAGACATTGACTCTCCTTAAATAAATAAGCTATTATTGAACTTATTGACATGGCAACTATTATGCCTCACGGAATGTCTCACATCTGAAGTGAACATTCATTTCTGGCCCATGTCTGAACTGTCAGAACTAGCATGACGCCTCCAGTTGCTTAGAGCTGAAGTTAATTGGTAACTAGTGATCAAGGGCTTAGCGCAAAATCATAATTGCTGCACAGCTACTTGCATTTCTTTTTGTTATGATGTAAGTCAATAACAAGATAATGTGCCAAAAACAGTAGATTCTTTGTGGTTTTCTGACTTCAGACCACCTCCTGAGCATTAACACTGGGAGGTGCAAAAAAGCCCACATATTATCGTAAAACCATTATTCAGTGACAGAGAACTTGCTTGTACCACATCTGACAGGTCAATCCAGTGTGGGACCCACTATTCTGATCTGACAGCATGTCCAGCCCAACCACCAGTACCAGATTGTATCAACACTCAACACGGGTTAACCTAAAGTGGTTAAGTCATTTTGCTGACATTGTGTCAATGCTGAACATGAGTTAGATAATTAATTTTAATGAACTGAACTCATGATACAACATGACAAAAGTTTTTGCCAATAACCTGGCTAGAAGATAAGTTATAGGAGTTAACCACTTTAGGATAACCCGTGCTTAGCGTTCTTACAATCCAGCACAGGAGTGAAATGTTGCTGAGTGACTGTTGTCAGATGAATACTGCACAACACAGTTGCCACTTTTGAATGTTACAAAAAGTGACAGCTTATAAAAGCCTGCCTTCCGGTATCATCAGGGAAATCCTGTCTCCCTTAGTTGTTAATAAGTACAACTGCATCATGCATGTACCAGCTCTTCATTGTATGTGATGAGATTCAAGTTTGAGTCATGCTGATTTATGGATTAATGCCAAAAGCAACAGATTGACTTCAGGAATACCTCTGCAAATATGCCATGAAGTCCAAACATTATCTGAAAACTGTGACTAACTGAGGTCTCAGACTTAAATATCTAAAGGTTTGGTCATGGCTAAACCCAATCAACAATTCAAACTGGCCAATATTATTGAAGAAGATGATTGGCAGTACCAGTAAAGTGCTGAAGAAGGCTTAGAAAATAGCCTTGCTTGGTATATGATGTAAGTGCAATATAAGGAGTGTCAGCCTCTTCCTGCTAATAGGGTGATACAAATGTAAGACAATATGTAAGACAATAAGTCTGGGTGCTCAGAGCAGGACCTATATTTTTGAAAACAGGTGCAAATCTGGATGTTGAGTTGCTTTTTGCCCATAAACTGCAGGAAGCCTTCACTGTGCCTTGTGTCCGTCTTTCAAGAACTTCAACCATGATTAAGTTCTTTTGAACTGAGGAACATCTGGCAAGACTTTGACTTTCTGAACTTATCCTCCCTTACTAATGTCTGGGACTTGAGATGTTGGTTTTTGTACGCGTCTAACTGAACAACAATACATCAGCTCAGGCTGTGCTATTTGGTGTTCTGCAGATTAAGGCCCAGAGCTACATTTACCTTGCATTGATTGAGATGGAGTCATGCATGCCTGAAGAAGTCATTAATCAGCAACTTGTCCAAACTCCTCAAATGCTTTAAGGGCTCCAGACTTTGAATTATTGTCTTCTTTTTCTGTTGCCCATAGAGATACTTTGGCTCTCCATCCTCTTTCTAAAACTACAAAACTACTTTCAGAGAGAACTTCCTTTCACTGTGCTAGACAATAATCACATCTTTTATGGAGGCCTGTTAGATGGAGGGGTAGATGTTTAGAATTTGGGATGTTTCACACAGAAGGAGAGGCATCCAAATTGCATAGTTTGTGTCTCCAAACATAAATCATGAAAAGAGACCACTGCAAGATTCTCGAAGAGACCAGCTGATTGATTGTTGACCACTGGCTGTTGATAAGAAGGTGATATCACACCAAAGACCAGTAAGAGATTGGTTGGCAAGTGAGTGCAAATTGCTCTTCTCACTTGATGAGTGAGTGCAAATTGCTCTTCTCACTTGACTTAAGCAAAATCAGACATAGACATGATGTCCTTGTGATCTAGGGATATGGAGCTAAGTGTCAGTTGGTGTGCGTACCTTGTCCTCTTTGTTCAGTTTCTTCTAGAAACCAACACCCAATGACAAAGTATACACACCAAACTTTCATATGAAACAATCATGTGCTTGAAGCCGGAGCAAACCAACAGCTCACCAAGGTCTGTGGTCTAGAGATAGGCCTACCAATCTCAATATTATTAGGGAAGCCCATTTTCAAACCTCTTGACTTTTGTCTCCCTGATGTTGTACTGAAATGTCTCTTTATTTCTTTATTACTGAAATTTGATTGTGTCATCTTCATATCAGCGAGTCAGAGAAGAGATGGTTCTTCAACTTTCAGTTTTCTAGTTAGGTCTGTGTGCCTATAGAGTCATTCATGGGATTCACCTAGAACAACATTATCAATTCTCAATTATCATTGATGTGATTGATCAGAAGTTCTAATGAGTAATAATATCACATTTGATATCACTGTTTCAGCCTTTTACAGATCACACTGAAAACGTTTCAAGATCTCTGTTATTAAACATTAAGCAGAGTAAAGAGAGCTCAGAGTTATGAATGACTTTGTGCATATCAGTCACATGGCAACATGTTTATTGAATAGGGCCACATCAGCAATTATTAAGCCTCTGATGTACATAATAGGTTATTAAATATGCATTAAAACATGCATACATTTAGCGTTTGTGCCCCTTGCCCACCAGACAGAACAGTATCCATTCTTACATGAATAACACAATTATAGCAACAATTCATCCCCATAACTTTCCATGGCAATAATTAGTCATGACATTGTACAGTTAATTCACATTCATTCAAGTCAGGCACAAGCACAGACAACATATATTGTCTGTAGCACAAGTGAAAATCCCAAAAGGGACAAAATACCAAGTGACGTCTTTTTTACATCTTGCTGCTGCAATGAACATTGATTTTGGTATTGAAATTCACATTTGAGCTACAAAGTAACAGCCAGAACACAATTTCCTCAATCAAAATAGTGGAAAATGATGTATTACACATCAATATAGCACAAATAGTGACCGAGATATGCTAGTTTTTGTGTTTTGCGGCGGCCATATTGGATTTTGTGCATACAGGCCACCAGGGGGCGGTCTCACTTTGTGTGCGGTGGTTTTTGAAACCCCTTTGGTCATATAAACACCCATGCCAAATTGCAAAAACTTGTCACCAAGTGCACAATTCTGGGAGATTTTGACGAATTCCCTCCCCGCTACTATCAATTCTCTTATTCACCACACTACACACAAAACTGCATTGATGATATAATGAGACGATGCCTCCAAAAATCAACAACACCCCAAACCAACTTATAGTAAAGCCTGAGAAGAAAAATTAATGATGACATGTGGTCTTACAAAATGAAGAAAAAATTGCTGACCTGACCTATCTCTAGTAGTAGTTTAGCAAACACCCTTTTCATTGAAATGGTACATATTTCTTCAATATTCTTGGTTGGCCACTGCCATGGAAATAAAAGCGATATACAGTTTTCCTTGATTATTTACTGGATTATTATAACTGGCTTTTTTCACATGGTTTAGAATGAATCAGAAATTCTTACCTGACATTTTTCTGTTGTAAATATGGTTCTACAGCTAGGTAAGTTCCATCATGATTATTTTTGACCATTAACTGAAGATGTAATAATGAGGATTTTACTTTTCATTGTTGGTTCAAATAACATTATACTGGATTAAATTATGTTATCTCAGTTTTTGGGTCCTTGGAATTCATTCCAAGACCATTGTCGTCAGCTTCATTTCCTGTGAACAGGCAAAGTTGGCGTACTCACTAAAACATTTCACAGACAAAATGACAACCCCAACAGATGTGCCCTTGTGATCAAGATGGTGCTTATGCACCCCTGGCTACAATATTGTGCTTATCAGTGCTCAAATTTTCTTCGATTAAACATATTTCTTCTGAGCTGTCAGCACTTCACACAAAAACTGGTTACTGTATACACACCAAAAGTTGGACTGTGCTGCCCTCTTGTGCATAGTCACAATATACTGCTTTCTTATACCTAACTTGATACATTGTTGGTAGAATATTGAAGAGGCCCAACTTGTTGAAATATACCAAGGACCCGATGCATGCATTGCATGCTATTTTCTTTGGTTGTTGGTCACAAGCATGATGTAATGTCCTCATACCTGTGACAAGCAATTGATTGAAAGCTGTCAATATAAAGGCTAAGACTGCATATTGTCTGCAAAATGCATATTGCCTGCAAAATGAGCTCACATGATATTTTCAACACTTGGAAGTGATATTACCAAGGGCTGTCTCAGTGGAATTGATCTAAGGTACGAATTAAATTAATCAAACATTTTTTGCATTGACACAGGCAAATTCAAATCAATTTGGTAATTCATATGATACAACAATTGTTAGAAAAAAAACTAGTAAAAACATATACTGATTAACCTGCAATATTAGCTTGAGTCTGATAAATATTTAAATTGTAATTTAATGTCCTTTTTCAGTTGAACCATATTACAAATAAAGGAAGCATTTTGCAATGGATTGAGGGATGCTACATATTTTAGGTCCTGTATTGTTTGTTTTCAGTACTTTTCACTCTGTAGACAAATAGGACAGGATAATAGAATTTCATGTACATGTACATACAATTTGAATAGATATTTTATATAGGTAGGTTCCATATTTGTCATAGGGGAAGGGTTGGTCTAGTGGTAGTATTCTTGGCTACCACTAGCTGGGTCCAGGGTTAGAATCCAGCTCTTGCTGGGTCGATCCCCTTGGCCTATGTAGGACGGCTGTTTGCAATCATCCTTCACCTCATTGCCGTGCCATCTTCCTGTCCTAATAAGCCTACCAACCACAAAAACACAGGACATAAAGGCTCAATCCCTCTATATTTTTCATGCAGTGTATACCCATTTTCAATTAATTTTTTTGGTGATGTTTTTGCGATGTTGATGAATTTGCAAAAAAGGTTGAATTTTAATGTTGCCGTATAAGCTATGGTTCTTCCTAAAGATGAGAAAAATATTTAATTTGACGAAATCTTGCAAAAATTATGAAAATTTTTAAAAACGTTTACAGACTCATCTATTTGAGACTGGTGGCAAGTCAAGTGTTTCATTGACATTTCAAGCTATTTCACCAACAAATTATTAGATAAGTCCCAATTTCCTTAGGATTGGACTGCTCCTAAGCTGTTGTTTGGCATTCTTATCCCACTGTTTGCCAATCAGAAGGCAGGATTTCGCTCTGATATAATGCATATCACAGCTCATACATCTGACCATGATATTGCATGCTTGGCTGACTACAAGTTGACAAAATTGAAGGAAACACTGAAACAAAACTGACCAACAAAGGATTAAAACTGAACAACACAGACAGTAAACAAGGAGGAAGATTGTATCAAGTGTAGCTGGTCTCAATAAAAAGGCTATATTCACTCTTTTTTATAAATACCATTATCTGAAATAATGATCAAATTTAAGGTCACTTGATAAAATAGTACATTTGGGATATGTAAGCGACAAAAAAATTGCGGAGCAGCAGACCAACAATTTTGGCCCAATTTGGCAAGCTCAAAGAATTATTTTTTCTTCTTAATTCGGGGGCTGCCGCCCCCGAACCCCTGCTCCTTGCTTTCTGTTAATTTTCAAAATGTCTTTCATAATTTAAAAATAACTTTTTCTAAGAGACTGTAATAATCAAACTCCCCAAAGTGACCTTAGCTTTCCATCTATCTTTCTATCTACAAAATTAATGTATTGTATTATTTCCTGAGAACAAAGAATTCTGACCTGTTGCCTTCAGGGCTGCCAACCTTCAAATGAACTGAGGAACATGAATGTGCAACAAATACAATGAAATGTTGTCAAACAAGAAGGATTGAAGGCAAACAAAGGGATTTAAATTAATTTGTTTTGTAATTAGTGGTATAAGTTAGATAACACCCTTGTTTGTGACAATATGCAATAATCCTCGGGCTAACGCCCTCGGATATATTGCATATTGTCACAAACGAGGGCGTTATCTATTACTTATCAAACAGTCCGATGAGAATGTTTGTTAATCCCACACCTTTGATTCTTCTTAATTTCAAAAGTACTAAGTCAATGTTTGTTTAGTCTGTGTTCTAAACAGTTTAAAATTAGAACAAAGGTCAATAAGACTGCCTGCTGCAGCTTGTAATGCAAGGATGGATGATTGGGGCTTTACATCCTGGGGGGTGTAGTGGTTAGGGTTCCCGCCTGCTCCGCTGAAGGTCTTTGCCTGCATGGGTTCGAACCCCGGGTAGGGAACCAAAAATTTTCAGTGTACCTTCATGAGCAAAATCCCAGCTGGATGTCATTCGGATGAGATGTAAAATTGGTGGCCCCGTGTATCAGTGTCTGTGCTGGGCAAGTAAAAGATCCCTCACATGGGGTAAATGTGTAACATTCTGAGGACTCCCGCTCTCTCTCGCTCATCTCATCAATCAACCCTCGTGAGCGCCCAGAACTGGGCTTACAGGGTAGCACTTACCATATCTATCCATCTATCCATCGTTCTATCTATCTATCTGGGGGAATGGTTGGTCTAGTGGCAGCGTGCTGGACTGCCAATTGCTTGGTCCAGGGTTCGAATCCAGCTCTTGCCGGGTCACCTTGGCCCATGTTGGATGGCTGTTTCAATCATCCTTCACCTCATTGCCGTGTCCTCCTCCTGTCCTAATTAGCTTAGCAAGTGCATAAATACAGGACGTAAAGCCCCAATCATCCATCTATCTATCTAATTTTGGCCCATGTGACTCGGTAAGAGTTTGATTCAAACCCTGGACCCAGCGATTGGCGGCCTAGCATGCCACCACCAGTCATCTGACCAACCCTCCCATCCAACACCTGCAGAGACCCACTCAGAGCAAGTCTCAATTTTGCCTAGTTTTGGCCATCCTCCCAATGCAGGGCTCATTTTCATTTACCCTGCCAATAAGTGCTATAAAATTCTGAAGTTTTCAAATCCTTTAACAGCTTTTTTCCAACGTTATTTCAATGATTGTTTATTGTTTTCTACAAAGAAAGTAATTGAAACAACCAGCAGGCAACAATTACACACTCAACCATCCATTTAGTTGCATTGAGGTTTATTCACGATTGACCATATGGCCAAAAGCACAGATTAACACCTTTGGGTGTTGACAACAGCCTGAGCACTCCCCTACATCAATGCTTTTCTTTTGTATTTGACCACTTCTGACTCAGACGCCTCACTCACCAGCAAGTGGTCAAAGGCAATCCTACTCTTGGAGAAATAGTCCCCTTTTGGCCTAAGTATTAATGCAGAATTATGAGCTCAAAAAGGCATAACAAATTTATGTGCAGTTACAACTAATCTAAAGTGCATATTTATGAAATTAGAGCAAGAAGGAAGGCCCATTAAAAAGACAACGTACATGCATTTTAAAGTCTGATAACATTGTTTGGATTGCACGTGCAATGGAGCAAAACTCCAAACAATTATATTGTCTTGTAAGCGTTACTTGGTGTATGACACCAATTCTGACAGTTTTGTTTGATAATCAAAATAAGATCAAGTGAGGTATACTTTATTAATTTATGTGAAACTTTGAAAGCCAGCCAGAATACACACTGTGTATTACACAGTAGCATTTGAAAGAAGATGGGTGTTTAATAGTATGAATATTTGAAAAAAGAAAACATCGACAGATAGAAAGATAGATAGATAGATAGATATATCAGGTTGAGTGGCTGAGTGCTTCAGGTGCCAACCTGCTCCGCTGAGGGTCTTTGCCTGTATGGGTTCGAACCCGGGGTGGGGAACCCAAAATTTTCAGTGAACCTTCATGAGCAAAATTCCAGCTGAATGTTGTTCTGATGAGACGTTAAATTGGCAGTCCCTTGTATCTGTGTCTGTGCTGGGGAAGTAAAAGATCCCTCACATAGGGTAAATGTGTAACATGTTGAGGACTCCCGCTCTCTCTCCCATCTCATCAATCAACCCTCGTGAGTGCCCAGAAGTGGGCTTAGAGGACTGCAGTTACCATATTTATCTTTCTATCTATCTATAATAGATATGATGGATATGCTAGATAGATATTGAAAATAGATATTATATATATATATAGATAGATAGATAGATAGATAGATAGATAGATAGATGGATATGATAGATGGATAGACAGACTGATGATTAAAAAAATGTAAGATTGATTATAAATGACCGATTGATGTGCTGGTAGAGACCATTTAATATCCGGGGGGGCTTGGAGCTTTTTTAAAAATACTTTTTTTGTGAGATAAAAATTTTTTTTTAGGAAAAATGTATTTGATTTTGTAAATGAAATTCGGGGACTTTGCAGTAGCGGGGAGGGAATTTGTCAAAATCTCTAAGAATTGTGCACTTGGTGACAAGTTTTTGCAATTTGGCATGGGTGTTTATATGACCAAAGGGGTTTCAAAAACCACCGCACACAAAGTGAGACTGCCCCCTGGTGGCCGGTATGCACAAAATCCAATATGGCCGCCGCAAAACACAAAAACAAGCATATCTCGGTCACTATTTGTGCTATATTGATGTGTAATATATCATTTTCCACTATTTTGATTATGGAAAATGTGTTCTTGTTGTTTTTTTGTAGCTCAAATGTGAATTTCAATGCCAAAATCAATGTTCATTGCAGCAGTAAATGTAAAAAAGACGTCACTTGGTATTTTGTCCCTTTTGGGATTTTCACTTGTGCCTGACTTGAATGAATGTGAATTAACTGTACAGTGTCATGACTAATTATTGCCATGGAAAGTTATGGGGATGAATCGGTGCTATAATTGTGTTATTCATGTAAGAATGGATACTCTTCTGTCTGGTGGGCAAGGGGCACAAACGCTATATGTATGCATATTTTAATGCATATTTAATAACTTACTATGTACATCAGAGGCTTAATAATAATATTAATAATTGCTGATGTGCCCTTATTCAATAAATATGTTGCCATGTGACTGACATGCACCAAGTCATTCACAACTCTCAGCATTCCTTACTCTGCTTAAGGTTTAATAACAGAGATCTTGAAACGCTTTCAGTGTGACCTTTAAAAGGGCAAAACAATGATATCAAAAGTGATATTATTACTCATTAGAACTTCTGATCAATCACATCTATGATAATTGAGAATTTTTAATTCAAATCAATATCAGTGTTCTGGGTGAATCCCATGTCTATATAGGCACACAGACCTCACTAGAAAACTTGAAGTTGAAGAACCATCTCTTCTCTGACTCACTGATATGGAGATGACACGATCAAACTTCAGCAAAAAATGTCTGTTGTTCCTTATGTTATGAGTACATGTATGTGGTTTGATATGGTAAAGTGAGGCAGTGTTCCTGACAGTGGCTGTCACATGTTCTGGCTTGTTTTCTCATAATCAGTCAGAAAGCTTTATCCACTGCATTGCAGAGGCAACCTCAGCTCGAAGTGAAGAATTCCATCAGTTTATAAAGCTAGGCGGGTTCTAGTCATAGAATTAAGCAGCTTATTCTGTACACAGAGGAAGAATCAAGTGTCGTTTCAGTACAACATAAGGGAGACAAAAGTCAAGAGGTTTGAAAATGGGCTTCCCCAATAATATTGAGATTGGTATCTCAAGACCACAGACATTGGTGAGCTGTTGGTTTGCTCTGGCTTCAAGTACATGATTGTTTCCTACGAAAGTTTGGTGTGTATACTTTGTCCTTTGTGTGGTACACAAAGAGGACAAGGTATGCACACCAACTGACACTTACTTAGCTCCATATCCCTAGAGCACATGAACATCTTGTCCATGTCTGATTTTGCTTAAGTCAAGTGAAAAGAGCAATTTGCACTCACCCGCCAACCAATCTGTTAATGGTCTTTGTTGTAGTATCACCTTCTCATCAACAGCCAGTGGTCAACAATCAATCAGCTGATCTCTTCTAGAATCTTGCAGTGGTCTCTTTCCATGATTTATGTTTGGAGACACAAACTATGCAGTTTGGAGGCCTCTCCTTCTGTGTGAAACATCCCAAATTCTAAACATCTTCCCCTCTGTCTAACAGGCTTTCATAAAAGATGTGATTATTGTCTAGCACATTGAAAGGAAGTTCTCTCTGAGACTCTTATTGCCATTGTCTAAAGCGATGAGCATTGTGTCAAGTTTCAGATGATTCAAAGTCTGAAGTCCTTAAAGCATTTGAGGAGTTTGGACAAGTTGCTGATTAATGATTTCTTCAGGCATGTACGACTCTGTCTCAATCAATGCAAGGTCAATGTAGCTCTGGGACTTATTATCCTTCCAAAAAGTATGTAGAATTTGAAAAATCTAGCAAAATTGGTATGTGACCTCACACAGATGGGGCATCGTGATTGGCTGAGGTGTGGAGTATGATGTAGTGTTGGCACATGATGTAGTGTACAGAATTGCCATATATGGTATATGACATAGTATGAGAGTGCCATGAAGCATAACTGAGTGAAAGAAGAAGATTACAAGCTGTGTGAATCAATAAACAACTGTCACTCATAAGCTGCCTGATCTGAATGTTGTTTACTGTTTGCTGCCAGTGGCACAGCTAGGGTGTCTCATGAAGGGGATACACATTTGCACATTTTTTATGGATGGATTAACTCCTCTTGGGAAGGGAGGGAGGATCAACTCTGCGATCAATCATTATATCGAAATCATGAGCAATCTTTTTTGTTTGCCCTTGGTTCAACATTAAAATGCCTCCTCCCATGTCATTTCTAGATGTGCCACATCGGGCCACAACTGAATGTGTTTCATTTTTACACATATGGCATGTGGTCATATGATGGTATACTACCTCACAGATTTGATATGACATACTATGCAGAGTGAGTAATGATTGGCTGAACAACCTGTGACCTCATATGGAATGCTTGATTTCCAATGCTAACCTATGGGAACTGCCATATGATGTCACGCTTCCACCTTACAAGAAAAAAATCACTTTCAACGTACTTTTTGGAAGGATAATAATCTGCAGAACACAAAATAGCGCAGCCTGAGCAGATGCATTGTACTTCAGTTGGATGCCTACAACATCCTATGTCTCAAGTCCCAGACATTAGCAAGGGAGGATAAGTTCAGAAAGTTAAAGTCCTGCCAGATGTTCCTCAGTTCAAAAGAACTTAATCATGGCTGAAGTTCTTGAAAGACGGCCACAAGGCACAAGGAAGGCTTCGTGCAGTTTATGGGCAAAGAGCAACACAACATCCAGATTTGCACCTGTTATCAAAAATGTAGGTCAAGTTTGTCCTGTTCTGAGCACCCAGTCTTAGTGTCTTACATTTGTATCACCCTATTAGCAGGAAGAGACTGACACTCGTTATATTGCACTTACATCATATTACTCATCAAGGCTATTGTCTAAGCCTTCTTCAGCACTTTACTGGTATTGCCAATCGTCTTCTTCAATAATTTTGGCAAGTTTGAACTGTTGATTGGGTTTAGCCATGACCAAACCTTTAGATATTTAAGTCTGAGACCTCGGTAAGTCACAGTGCTCAGATAATGTTTGGACTTCATGGCATGTTTGGAGAGGTATTCCTGAAGTCAATCTGTCACTTTCAGCATTAATCCATAAATCAGCATGACTCAAATTTGATTCTTATCACATACAATGAGGAGCTGGTACATGCATGATGGAGTTGTACTTATGAACAGCTAAGGGAGACAGAATCTCCCTGAATGATACAGGAAGGCAGGCTTTTATAAGCTGTCACTTTTTGTAACATTCAAAAGTGGCCACTGTGTTGTGCAGTATTGATCTGACAACAGTCACTCCGCAACATTTCACTCCTGTACTGGATTGCATGAATGCTTTTAAACACGGGTTATCCTAAGTGGTTAACTCCTATAACTTATCTTCTAGCCAGGTTATTGGCAAAAAATTTTGTCATGTTGTAACATGAGTTCAGTCAATTACAGGGTGGTCAAGAAAAAACTTTACAGTCTTTGGCTCATGAGGTACAACTCAGTGAGTTCTTATCCATCAGTTTAATTTTTGCATGAAGTTCAGGTAGGGATCTCAGTATTATGTTTCTTCTCTTTGATCTAATTTTGATAAGCCATTACGACAGGATGCACATTTTGAAAAACTATGGTAGGGTGCAATTTCTATCAACCTTCTTCTCTTTCAAGCTCCCCACAGGATTGAGTTTCAATCAAAGAGAGCTGAAATCATGGGACCACACTCCTCTCATGAACTTTAAGTTACTGTAAGAATATGAAAGCAATCCCCACTAATATTTGAGTTAAAACTCAGGTCACATGACCACCCCAGTTGCCAGCTATAAACGCCTATCACAGGCATGTCGCTCACCCAAGCTATCCACCTATCCTACTTTTTTGCACTCATATTTCAGATGGGAGCCCACAACTATCTAACTCCTCTCTCATTTCCGTTTGCCAACTCCACCACCAATCTCCCACCAGGAGTGCATGAAACTGCATTTTCTCATATTTTACTCCTCCCCAGAGGGAGCCACTTCTCATAACCATTTTCCCACAGGTGGCAGCACTTATGTTCATCTGTTTTTGCCTGGAACCAGCCCGAACCCTATACGCAACAGGCAGGCTGTCCCTATGTTAACATTGATCCACTCGCCTGATAACCTGGCTATAACAAATCTTCTGCTGCTCTCTGTAGTACATGCCACCTACCACGATGAATTCCTCCTGCTACAACTCGGGCTGTAAGGTCTCACACAGGCCTCCAGCAAATATCTCCTTGCCATCTACACAAACTTGTCAACAATTACCCACTTTCTAAGCGCCTCCACATCACTCTAAACACCATGTGTTCCTCAAATATTCCCTTATTTTAACATGATCACGTAGCCATCCAGCCTCACTTCACAATAATGCATTGTCAAACTTTTTCCACTAATGGGCATTTTCTAGTTGTTCCATAATTGAATTGATGGCAATGCCTTGCATTCGGGACAGCAAAATGTGTGAAAATGGCCTTTATTTATTTCTGCAAAATCAGAGCTCAAGTTCGCACATCATGTCGCAGGGGAACAAACTACAGATAATATATTGCCATGACTATCCTCTTTACATTAGAAAAGATTGGATAGTAATTACAGACAAATTTATAGAACTATGCCATGGAAAGTGTGTAAAGTTTTTTCTTGACCACCCTGTAAAATAAGTTATCTAACTCATGTTCAGCATCGACACAATGTCAACTTGACCACTTTAGATTAACCCGTGTTAAGCGTTGATACAATCTGGTACTGGTGGTTGGGCTGGACATGCTGTCAGATCAGAAGAGTGCGTCCCACACTGGATTGACCTGTCAGATGAGGTACAAGCAAGTTCTCTGTCACTGCGTGATGGTTTTACGATAGTATGTTGGCTGTCTTGCACCTCCCAGCGTTAATGCACAGGAGGTGGTCTGAAGTCAGAGAACCACAAAGAATCCACTTTTTTGCACATTATCTTGTTTTTGACTTCCATCATAACAAAAAGAATCATAACAAAAAGGAAATGTTAGTAGTTGTGCAGCAATTATGATTTTGTGCTAAGCCCTTGACCACTAGTTACCATTTACCTTCAGCTCTAAGCAACTGGAGGCGTCATGCTAGTTCTGACAGTTCAGACATGGGCCTGAGACAAATGTTCACTTCAGATGTGAAACATTCAGTGAGGTATAATAGTTGCCATGTCAATAAGTTCAATAATGGCTTATTTATTTCAGGAGAGTCAATGTCTTTTTTGGGAATTACATTTCAATTAACATTGTTGCACAGTATGCAATGATCTTCTAAATGAGAGTCATAGCAGTGAGTGAGTGAGTGAGTTTGTGTTTTACACCCTATCAGCAGAGTCGTAGCAATTTGCCTCATTGTTGCAGATAAGACACCATTTAAACAAGACAGGTTATAGTTTGGACTTTGCTTTCAGCTCTGAGGAAATAATCTCCAAACTTGATTGAAATTCAAATACCTCACAAAAAAATTCTAAGCCTTGAAGGGCAAAAAACACGAAAATCTGTCACAAAAATCACCTGGAGCTGCACCACAGACCCAATAAATCACAGTTTAGAACCAAACAAACCCCAGAAACAGATTTGGCATTATCATAAACATTGAAAATAAGGTATTGCACTTGAATTTAGGACAAATATTGACCAAGATATGGCATTTTTGGTTTTTTGTGGCGGCCATATTGGATTTTGTGCATACCGGCCACCAGGGGGGACTCCCACTTTGTGTGCAGTGGTTTTTGAAATCCCCTCAGCCATATCAAACACCATGCCAAATTGCAAAAACTTGTCACCAAGTGCACAATTCTTACAGATTCCCTCCCCGCTACAGGCTTAATATAAATAATTATTAGTGCCGCGTAAAATAAAACTCCAAATCTCCCTCATATTATATTATCTAGAGAAATGTGAATATGAACATGTGTTTGTAAGGTTCAGCTGCATATTTATGGGGGGCCATTGGGCCATGCCCCCCCCCCCCTCAGGCCTAAAATTAACATGGGAAAGATAGGAAAAGCTGCGGAGCGCCCCATAGTCACCCCATATTATGCCCCCCCCCCTCAGGCCATTTCTAGATACGCCCCTTGGAATGTTATGCCTTCTGGGAGAATAAAATGAGTATATATAAAATGTGTCAGAAACTCAAATTTAGTTAAAAACCATTGCTCCAAACTGAAAATGCACCGGACCTTTTGGCCTTGCTAAGATAATCTGTCATTTAAGAAACACCCCCCCCCCCAATAGTTTCTCGCTGTCTCTGAAATAAATTAAAATTTGAGAAAGCATATTACTGGGAGGGGGTTGGCTAAATACCAATGTCAGTGACATTTCACTTCTCTTCAACAGTTTACATAAAAGGCCTGGACCTAATCCTTGAGTTTGCAAATCAAGTGAAAGTTCTCATGTTGCTTGCACTCTCTCCAGGATGCAACTGTTGTACACTTCTGCCGAACTACTTCTGGTCAAAAACAAAAGAGAGTTTTGAAAGAGTGGTCAAATACAATAGAATTGCAATAACTGTGACACAACTTCAAAAGGTGTCTGGCCATATGGTCAATCGTGAATAAACCTCATTGAGAGATCTCAAACTGTTAATCATGTCTGTCACACCAGTGGAATTTAGACATGTGTCTTGAAATATAATAACATTGCATACATAGGCTTAACCTTTGGACTGGTCCAAAAGTGTGAATTCAACACTTGAGACTAGTCTCAAATTTCTCACTGCTAGTGAAATTGGGCCTGTAAGTCTGTGAAATACAAACAAGCATGACTGATAAGATGACCGGCAATTAATCACCTGTGCAGTACACAATTGTAATTACATGTATTTACTGGATCCATGGATATTGTATGGTTGGATAACTTGAAATATCATTGAATGTTTACTTGTCTTGTAAGGGAACATGCTGCAAGATAGGGCAGTGATGGAAACCTTTGTTATTTTCTCGGAAGGTAATCATTCACTTCCACCAACAATTTTTGTCTTTTGTAAATGAAAATAATTCTAACTTGCATATATAATTATTAGCTTTCAAACCCAAGGTATTGTCATATGTTAGATTGGTACATGTTACATGTAGCAGTTCAGATTTCAACTTTTGGCCTGATTTAACCAAATAGATTACGCCATTATTACAAATGCTCTTGTGCCTAAAAAAAACTCAAGTATCTTATGCAGTGCATAGGTCAAGGTAAATGTTGTTTCCATAGGATTTTGTACATGAATACTTGTGTGGGATGTCCTGTGTAAGATTTGGGATACTTTTCACATTGTGGTAAGTGTGATTTTTTAAAGTCTGTTAATTATTTTTTATGAGTCAGGAGTCACCAAATGAATTTTCGACTCCCAACTATACCTTAAAATTAAAGTTCAACTGCACCCAAAAACCTCCGGCCTCAGACTCCGAAGTTAAATCCACTGTACTACATGTTCTACCCATGTCTGACATTGGCCATCTTCCAAGGCTACTTCTAGATGTATGCCCCTGAATAATGATTTGTTATTGTGACAAATGCCATACTTATTCAATCCTGGTGTACTCTCTTAAATTTCTTTGGAGTGATTTATTCAAATCACATTTAGCCAGTTCAGTTTTCCAAAACTGTCATTCTGTGCTGTTAGATCATGTAAAACAATTAATACAATTTCTACCATCGTTTAAAGCCTATAAGTTTGACAGTGATTTATTTCAATCAAATTGACCAAGTCATCCAAACATTATTATTCTTAATGATCGATACAGAGAAGTGGAAAGCAACTGTAGTTCTGATAGATTAGTTATTATGTTGATTTTTATTTATGATGTACCTTGAGATGATGTTAAGAATCATATTTTTAAAAATTTTTAGTATAGGTAGTCTCATATTGCCAAACTTATACTTTTCTAAATTCTTTATAGCACGTAATGTCTCATGCCCATGGGTTTTGTGTCTTTCTTGAATTCTGGTAAACTTTCTTTAATTTCTTTGGAGTGATTCATTTAAATCGAAGCTTGCCAGTTCAGCTTTCCAAAACTGTCATTTGGTGCTGGTAGAGAATGTATAATAACAAATACAATTTCTGCAATGTTGAAACCCAATCAGTTGGATAGTGATTTATTTCAATCAAAGTGACTAACTCACCCAAGTATAAATTAAAATGATACAGGGAACTTGGAAGTGACTGTAGCTCTGATAATAATGTTAATTTCGTCTCACGATGTATCTTGAGATGATTTTAAGACTCCTGTTCCCCTTTATATTTTGACACAGGTGGATTCATACTGTAAAATTGTAAATAAACTTAAGACAAATGAAAAAGAACAAGAAGACTGAAAAACAGGGCGCAACTGACCTTTTGCCGTTATAGTCAAATGCGATGCCACTCCTGATCCATGTAATAATACCACCGCTTCTTGCAGTACTGTCTTGCCTAACAACTGAAAAACCCTTTACATGAAACTGGGACACAGGAAAGCTTGCATCAAGTTTGCTTTCACAAATGCTGAAGAAATCTATCAAGTTAGAACTAAAAACATCATTTAAAAAGTGGAACTTATTGCGCACACTGTTGATATTTAAGCTTCCAATAATGAAATTCTTAGGACATCTAGCGCGGTAACATTTTAACTCATGCCATGGATCATTTTCTTCATGCGCTGGTAATTCCTCAACATCAGGACAGTTTACAATTTCACCACTATCAGATGGCATTCTACAGTCATTTACAAGCAGAATATCTGGCTGATCACTACAATTCTGAAGTAAAACATCTTGATGTTCAATGATACGATCAACAATGTCAGTAATTTTCAATTCATAATCATAGTCATTGGTACATTCTGTATTTGCGGAGTCAATGTCACCAGTATTGTCAGTAATCATTAAAAAAGATTGATCATTAAAAGTGTCACTAAAAACAGAGTCATTAATAGTCACATTAAAATGAGAGTAATTCGCAGTCTCAATAAGTATAATCATCTACAGGCGTAGTATAAACATTTAAGTCATTGACAGGCTCAAAAACTTGACAAAACTGGAGAAAACCATCGGCCAGTGGATCATGGCCAGTGTCCTAGATATTGCTTACTGACCCTGAGTAGCAAAACTTCTGCTTGTGCCCGTGTTTGAAGCACCCATAGCAGAGTAAGGGGGAAGAATGTCTACAAGTTTTGACATTGTGTGATTTTTCACCACAATTATAACAGCGTGTGAAACGTCATCAAAACGTGTGTATTCAGTGGAGAGGGGGCTCAAAATATAAATTGGGCTAATGGACCTTAATAGATGTCCGATTTTCAGAATTTAAATTTTGCATATATCAAGTAAACTCCCCTGTATTCAATGCACTTATTCATTTTGCTCTATTTTGACTTCGCAAAAAGCTTTTCGGCGCATTACGCTGCAATGATGCATGCAAAGTTGCAAAATCCCAGTAACCACAACAAACCAGTTGCAGATTCATGATTTTTTTTGTGGTGGGGGGGGGGGATTTTTCAGGCCTGACACCACACACTATTAAATAGTACTGAAAAACATGTACACTGTGCATGTAGCAATTAACAAACTAATATCCAATCAGGTGGTTCTACATAACAGAAATTTATTTTTATTTGACACGTCCTTGGTTATGTAATTTTTTTTAATGAAACTGGGGAGGGGCTTTGGAATTTTCTTAAGGGTATTTAGCTCATGGAAATGCCTACTTTAAGATATTAAAACCTTTTATTACATGCCACATACCCTCAGGTTCATGTTAAGATCGATACACTACCCTTTTTTAAGGGTACTTTTCTTGTTAAACATGATAACCTTGTGATTTTGACATCAGACATTTGCAAAGACCGGCTCAGAGCAAGTCTTAATTTTGCCTTGTTTGGACTGTGACTTTCTTGGTTGAGTTTTGGATTTTTTTTTAAACAGTTTTTCTGGCTAAGCTGGAAAGAAAATAACATTGCAAATATAGGCTTATTTTTGGGACCCGTCTAAAACTGTGAACTCAACACTTAAGACTAGTCTCAAATTCCTCACTAATGAGCAGCCTATTTGGAGCGCATAGGTTAATGAAAGTTGACATTCTGGAAAGATGGCAGACATTTCAGAAGTTTTGATTATGTTTTAAGAAGTCATTTTCTCAAGTCCTAATTGGAGAGCTTTGGGGAAATAATCATTTCAAGTTACACATTGTACTTCAGAAAAGTTGGCCAATTTGTGTTCTATTTTGATGATTATCAGAAAAAGAAGATCATTTTGCAGCAAGTTTAAAGTTGATTTTAATTGCAGCGAAGAATCACTTCCATTTCTGAACCAGTGTGAAAGTGAAAACTATTTACATTCAAAGATAAATTTTAAACATCAGTGGACGTAAAATAATAGCTAGTCGAAAGGGTCATTACTGTGTTAAGAACTTATAAAGTTGTACTTATAAGGTATACAGTGCCGCCTGTAAGTAAGTGAAACGCATGACATTGTGCCATTGCATCAATGTTAAACATCCTTAACCAAAATGCTTCTGGAAGGACGAACTCTCATCCGATGACAGAAAAATATTTTGGGTCATAAAGGCCGATATGTGAGGCACGTTGGATAAAAATAGCAGCCAATTGTCTTTGCTGTAGTTGGAGTTAGGTATGGGTCAAAGTCTTTGATAAGTAAGTGAAACGCAGGCCCAATGTTAAAACATAGGGAAGGGTGGTTCACTTACTCATCAAAGACTTTGACCCATACCTAACTCCGACTACAGCAAAGAAAATGGGCTGCTATTTTTATCCCACTTGCCTCACACATCGGCCTTTATGACCCACTTTGTTTCCCTTTCATACGATGAGAATTCATGCCTCCACAAGCAGTTTGGCTGAGGATGTTTAGCATTGATGCAATGGCACAATGTCATGCGTTTCACTTACTTACAGGCGGCACTGTACTTACTTGTACTTATAAGGTATACTTAGTTGCACTTGCCTTTTTATTTTTGCCTACACATTTTAAAAGTTAGTCGCATCAGTTTGCTGTTTCTGCACTCAATTTAGTTGTATGTTTCAATTACTGTGTCACTGACACTTTATTTATTGTAACCTTGTGTGAATTTAAGAAGTTTGCTTCTTGAAGTTCTCGCTGTGAACTAGATCTGCGATGTTTTTCTTTGCTCCACCTCTGGTTTTCCTTTGTTTCTTCATTTCTTTCTTCCCTCTTTCTCTTTATCATAATTCACTCTAAATCTTTGAACTGATATTTCATCTTCACTCTCCACTTCCAATTCCTTTTTCTTATTATCTCCTCTTTTACCAACCTTTTAGTTTACCATCTATGACACATCTAGTGGCTTTTTAAGTTGTCTCAGAGTGTCTCATTCAAACTTCTTTGTCTCATGACAATCTTGCCAGCTACCCCCATCTGCAGGATTTCCCTGACCATCACCTACCAAAATTTCCTTGACCATATTCTACCATCATTAGAATGGCCCTAACCTACCATCTTTAGACTTTCCTAGCCATTCTCTACCATCTTTAAAAATTCCTTTACCATATTCTATCCTTACCATATCCTAGCATATTTAGAATTTCCATAGCCATATCCTGCCATCTTTGGAATTTTCTAAGCCATTTTCTGCCAACTTCTACAATGTCCTTTACCATATTCTAACGTCTTTGGAATTTCCCTCACAATGCATATCCTAGCATCTTTAGAATTTCCCAAATCATAAATATTTATCTTTAGAATTTCCTTAACCATAAGCTACCATTTTTAGAATTTCCGAAGCCATATGTATCCTACCTAACTGATATCAGCATATTGCCTGAAAAGATAATATTAAAAAAATTTATTAGCAGATATTTGAATGGAATTATCATTGAAAGATTTTAGTAGAAGAAATCCGAGATGGCTTAAACATAATGGGAAAATAAGTTCATATCAAGTTCTTATCGTGAAGAATTTATTAATTATGTAACATCATTCATGATAGGCACTCGTATCTAAGTTGCATATTAATATCATCGATCAAAACTAGAAGTAACATGCTCCATGAAGAAAATATGGAACTGATATTGCAGAAGCTCTTCATATGAAACTCGTCATGATAAAATTACAAGTAAGTTGCCCATAGATCGGAGGGAAGAGAATAGAATACAATGAAATAGATAGGCTCTATTCAAGTGTACACCTCGGCTCAGTAGGCCTACTTTTTCAACAGAAAAATTCCTAAAGTTAGGTCTAAATAGATATCTGGAAAGAAAACAGGTAAATACTAGTGCGGCGACCAAAAAAGATCCTAGAGTCGGGGTATTTTCGTGTTGGGGCTCTTCAATGAGATGGATAGATAATCGGAGCTTGAAATAATTGCTAGTTACTTGAAGGTCGGATGGAGTTGAAAAGCAGAGAGTTGTGGGTGAGTTTGTTGCAAATTGCATGTGCTTAAGTGTAAATTGAGATGAATGACCATAGTGTAGCATATTAATTTAAACGGTTCAACAAAAAAAAGTCCCCCCTTACAAAAACTTGAATATCTCATAGACCTCTTTTCCGATTTCTGTTAAAGTTCTCGTATTTGTAGGCCTGCATGTTGACATTCTGCCTTTGTAATTGTAACTCGATTGCTTCATTTTTGTCTCAGCCAGCCCAACCTGAGTGCACATACTCCTCTTTTCAAAAATTAGAAGTTTTGACTTTTCCAAAATGTGCTCAAACCCCACTCAAATTATTTCTAATGTCACCCAGGGAACCTAAACTGTGAAAAGTTTACAAAAGAAGTCCTCATTTGTCCACTAAATATGATTGAGAAACAAATTTCTCCAGTATCAGGATGAAGCATGCCCCAGCTGGTGGCTCCCCCGCTTGGTCAAATTGTTCATATCCATTGGAAAAGCCACAGATTTTTGAAAACAGGGGTAGGTTCACTTGAAGGCTGCTGGGTCAGTCAGGAATAATGCCACTAAACTATAAATACCCAAATTTAGGGTCGATATACAGGCCATGAAAATCGGAGAAGGGATCTTTGAGATATTCAAGTTTATTTAAAGGGGGACTTATTTTTGTTGAACTGTTTATATAGCAATAAGCCAGTGCTACTTGCAGAATTGTTTGTAAAATACATGGTTATAAATGCACGAGAGGTCGAATTAAAGGAATTGAAAGTATAGTGAATTTTGAAGTTTAATATTTATTGTGGAGGAAGGAGCAAGTGGGAGAGAACTTGCAGGTGCTGCCCTCTTGTGTATAGTGTAGGATGTGTTTGGATTGATATGAATGGTGGAAGTTTGGATTGTCTGCTATGGTAATAAAATAATTACACATCATAAGGACATGTAGAAGGGTCAGATGAAGTTGAAAAGGGGAGAGTTGCGACTTGTAAGCCGTAGGATGGTGCAGGGCAAGTTAGAAGATAAAGCATTCAGTAGAACTTGAGATAAACCCGGAATTCACTTTAGTCGGAGCCCATGAGACATTAAATGGAGGCGGGTTGTATCCAGTGTTCTCTGCTGGGACAACTGAAATACCCTGGACATCCCTGAATTAATAGGGTATGTACCAGACTCACAGTCTTCTCATCTCATCATCATCATATGGCGATCGCCTGCCTCGATACAGCCCACTAAGGTGCTGCAGAGGCGTAAAACACAAACAAACAAACAAACAAGAAGTTGAGATAAATCCTGGATGCCATCATTTTAAGTATATAGATGATTTTGACAGCCCATACCATACCATTTAATAGATAGTTTAATTTCAAGACGGCTGCACTATCCATACACTTATACATAATGACATAATTATGTGCCATGGAGCCAATATCTTTTTCTTTTTGTTCAATTAAAATATGAACCTAAAAATACTATACTTAGATCTACTAATCTTATCATGCAATGAGCATAATGATCAGAGGCGTAGATAGCTTGCGGTCAATTGCAGTCATATTCTGGCCAAAAGTGTGACCACGACCTCACCACCACGCAAAGGTCTCAACCTGACTGCCACCGCATGCGGTCAAGAAAATTGTGACCGCACCGCACCTCGGGCTGTGGTCCTCGAGGGCGACCGCATTGCGGTCTGACCGCGCAGGGCTCTACTATACTGGGGGCATTGAAGAGATGCTTACATTTCAAATCAAACCACTAAACCACTTGGTAATGGAAATTATCAGTTACATTCAGCTGTCTTTGCCATAACACCACAGAGGAATGTTCTTCTGTGATAATACCAATAGGATGTTATGTAGAATATGTACAAGCTCCAGAATGCTAAGAATTTACCAGAGAAAATACAAAAGTTTAGGAAACTTACACTCAACCCCAAGTAAGATTTAACCGAGAATGGTGGTACTTACTACTTAGCCTGCATGCATGTTTTCTTTCTGTCTTTTTCTTTCTAATAATTGTGGTAAAAGGCCTATATACATAATTTTGTACATCTATTCAGCTACAACTATTGAGAAGACAGTTTGTACGCAAAACATATCACATAACTGATGACATCACACATGATGTCACTGAGTGGCCTCGTAGATTGTCTACTAAACTTGAGCCCTGTCAGAATATGACAAATGGGAAAAGTCTTTGAGGAAAAAGGACAAACGCATTGAAATTGATATGTGTTTTACATACTTTTAATGACAGACTCCTACACAGAGATTTGGCACACAGGATCATGTTCTTCCGTCCAAAAACAAAGCCCAAATATACGGAAATTACTACTCAGAAAAAGAACTGGGTAATATTGTCATTCATAATAGATAATTCCTGTTCTGAAAAATTAAACATTAAGAGTACATGTTACAGATTTGTCGTACAGAACAGTAACCATCCTACGTGCACTATATTTAAAAGTACTAATGATCATAATTTCTTCATTTTTCTGAGTATTTTTTATATCTGCAATCTATAGACATGAAAATTCACTTCCAGTAGAAATCTAGAAATAGTTTGAACTAGCTGTTCACCCGTTAGGTTTTCTTGCTTTTCAAAAATGCGCCGAGTTCCAGGTTCTTCCAAGGTTTTAGTAACATGAAGGCAGCTCCTATTTGCAGGTTCCAGTCAGCTTTCAGTTAGATGAAGTAATGTGGATTGTTTGGAAGTACTACAGTGGGGTCTACAGCACTACACACACTGAGAGACTGGAGTTGTTAGAAAATATGATTTTTTCTAAATGTTTGATGCAACTTAATTTCTGGGAGGTGGGTAGTTATATTGGACATAGAAGTTCAATCAGTGTGGCAAAAGATGCGGAACTGAGTGGCCTATAATATGATATGTATTGCAGGCCTTGATGTGGCAGAGAAATATATATCTGAGAGATTTGTATGTGGAAAATGTGGTTTTTGTGAAACTCCCAATAAGAAGATCTAGTAACTGGGTAGTTATATTGGCCATAGAAGGTCAGTCAGCATATCAAAAGATGCGGAATTCAATGGCCTTTAAAATCAAATGCATTACAGCCATAGTTTTGGCAGATAAATTATACAGGTGGGATTTATTTATGTTAAAAAACATGTTTTTTTGCCAAATTCCCAAGATAAATTTGTGTAACTATGGAAAAAATGAATGTTGATAGGTACAAGTTGCCGTATCAGGAACTTCAGATGAATTGGCAGGCTTAGGAGTTTAATTTAAGGTCTTATGGGTTGAGAGAAGAAAGCCTTATGAGTGAGATGAGATTCCTGCTATGGCTATTATTATGATTAGATACAGGTATGGTTTTTGTTAAATTATTTGTTTTCTAATTTATTAGTTTCATTTTTTGGGTTTTAAAACGAACATTTTTATAACTTTGGTTACATACACAGGTTAGGTTTATTTCATAAAAAATTGGCATGATATTAAGCTACATTAGGAATTTATTATCTTCCAAAACAATATTGATGCTTAAATATAGAGTTGTGCAAGATTATACAACCTCAAATATCAATTGTGTTCATTTATGATTAGCTGAATAAATATCTCACAGGTATTTCTGTTTCCAAATTAGTGCTCCAAATTATCCAATTAGCCTAAGAGTTAAATTTATCTAGCAAATTCTTATAATTCCCCTTCTTATGCAATCACTTTTAGTGGACAAACTTGCAAACTGAGATTGATTTTCGTAAACTGACCAAATGACAACCACTGTGCAACAAAAGAGTAAATCATTTATACTAACACACTGAACCTGTAATCGCACTGCACAGCTCGTTGGCAAAGGTCGAATAAATATGTTTAAACCAAATCATTTATATTCAACCGAAGGGCAAATAAAAGAACAGCTTTTCATGAATAGATACATTTTTACATTCTGTCATTTTCATCAAACACAAAAGTTGTGGTAAATTATAATATGTCACGATATTTTCGTTTCTGTTTCGAACAGCGAAATGACAGAATGTCTAGGATAATCTAACTGTTCCCTAGAAAACCCCCGTGTAGTATAGTAGAGAAATCAGAGGGTTTTTTTTTAATCCAGTCTCTGCAGCGAATTAGCTCCCATCCGCATTTACTACATCTATGTTGATAGCCTCCGATCAAAGTTCCAGTGATGTGATCACCGACGACAGACAAACAGTGCCAAATACCACAAAAACATGTTTTAGGTCTCAATATATAAGAATCTTTAAATGGCACTCTCACAAATACAACGGCAACAGAGCGCAATAATAATACATGCAGCAACACGCCTTGTAGCATTTGATCCATTCTGGGTCAGATTGGCATTTTCGTTTTTTTTAAGTTTATTCAGGCATTGATGATTGATGGACAACATTTAATTGTATCCCAACCTTACCTTGCTATTGTCACCATCTTATGACGGAGCAATTTCAATTGTTCCCTGGATGGGGGGGGGGGGCATTGGATCTGGACACTGGACAGTGACCATATAAGTTAGAATTTTTCTGAGGTCATTTGGAAGCAGACAATGCTAGACATGGTGGTCAGAGACACAAAAAAATAAGTGAGTGACCATCACTCAGTGATTGATAGGGCTTTATGTCACCTATGTTAAAATGAAAAATCCTGGTGACAGCGGTTTTTCCTCAGTGGTGTTGACAGAAGGTGGTCCTAATTATTGCTTCACACATAATTGCCATTTACTTAGTGATGGTTAAAGACAAAATCCTTAGACCTGTGTGGGGCTTCATGTTCATATCTCATATACATGTATTCTCACACAACAGGAAGAGGACTGAACAAGCCCAATGAAGGTAAATGCTGGTTTCTTGTATTTTCTGCTAGTAAACCATTGGAATTTCATCATCAGAAATGATTACGTAGTCGTTTCACAGAAATTGATACGTAAATATCGTGACAAAAACATAATTCACAATAATATCGCTTTTTGTATGTGATAAAGACAGCAGACCAAAAAAACTGTATTTTTTTAGATTGAGCAGGCAAGATATAAATTCCTTTGTTGACCATTCTGCAGTTATGAGACGTTATTTGTGGTATATTCATATAGATAGACAGTCATTCCTTTGGTCACTTACCAAAATAAGTAATCTTTTGCAAGTTTACCTGCTAAAAGTGCTTATTTCGAGACAAACTTCCTTGATATTCATACATTTGGTGGCAGTTACAACTGGGTTGGACCATCATGTGCCCCAGCAAAATTGCCAAAATTGTCAATTTTTAGGCAAAAACTTAGATGTAGGGGAGACTGGGGTAAGTTGTGCCATGGGGTAGCCTCAAATCAAAGTTCTAGTGATGTGATCACCCACAAAATGAAACATTGCCAAATATCACAAAAACATATTTTAGGTCTGAATATCTCAGAATCCTCAAATTGCACTCACAGAAATACAACGGCAACAGCGTGCAACAACAGTGCAGCAACATGCCATATAGGATTTGCCCATTTAGTGTCAAATTGGCATTTTCATTTTTTTTAAGTTTGTTAAGATGTTCTTTGAGCTTAACCTTACCTTTCTATTGTCACAATCTTATTAGGGAACAATGTCAATTGGTCCCTGGGGAGGGAGGGGGAAGTTGGAGTAAAAATTCAGGAAACCTGAGGAGTCACAGTCACAGTCAGTTCACTTGCTACCCGACTCGGAAACCCCGACAGAAAGTAATAGTGGGTTCGTCAGTGAATGCACTAAGGCATGAATCACATGCTGTGTTATTAATTTATCAGTTTATTGCCAACTGGCCACTACATTAGACTTTGTCCATACAATCAGTTCCTTAAAGGGGAAGAGCCAGCCAGATTAAAATCATATTCTCGTTGAATTGATGTAAGTAAACTGCATGTATGCTTCATTAATGGTATTACTAACACTTAGAAAAACAGCCACTGGCACACAATGCATGTCTACAGGTTGGTGGAAGGTTTTCACAGCATTCCTGATAGATTGCCTCAGTAATGAAGCGACATTGGGGCAGTGGGTCAGTGTTATAACAAATGTGTAGATCTCTAAATCTGTACAATGTAGGCCAACCCCGCAGTAGATATTGCTTAATATCTTTATAGGCCTATGATGTATCTATCTATAGGTGTCTGTCCATCTATCAATTTATCTTCCATAAATAAATATAATATAATATTCTATCATCTGTCTGTATATTTCTTTCCTTTGCTTGCCTTTATGTCTATTTTTTTAATATTTTTATCAATCTAGATCCATCCATCCATCCATCCATCCATCTATTCTATCTGTTTGTCTGTCTAGGTGTCAAGCTGTCTGTCTTGTGTGTCTATCTGCATTCTACATAGATATATGGATTCTGTGTCTGAATATTATATTGATATTATATTGTTGTATTCGCCAGCACTCCCCTATACTTATCTATGGGATCATTTAACAAACTTTGAAAACTGTTCAGAAATAAATGGCAGATAATCAAGAGTTGCCTCATGGCCAGCGTAAATTTTCTAAATATACACTCCTGCTCATAAATATGGAATACTTTTTTGGAAAAAAAGTGTCCAATAAATGTAAATATCAGAGTGTGAATGAAAGCAAGGTCCATTGTAAAGGTCAAGACATCTTCTCTAATCACTCTCTGAAAGCCATAACTACATTTTTTGCAAGAATTTTAAATTTTTGGTTTTATGCAACTCACCCTAAAAAACCCTCTGAATTTCCATATTTCGTGCTGCTGTAACTTTTCCTGGGGTTAACGCTGCAGCATGCGTTTTAAACTACAGCATGTTCTTCTCTTTAGCGGTCATTGGAAGTAGTTACCATTGAATCAGACCATCAAGTGCTCCAGCAGAAGTTGCTAAAGTTGTCAATTTCAATGGAGAATGTTGAAGTATTCCATATTTATGAGCAACGGTGTACGTTTTTAAGTATGGTTGAACCATTCCAAATATTCAACATCAATTATAGTTTTTCTCATTCTGATAGCGAACTAATGTACACTGTAAAATTTGAAAACTGAGTTGAAGCAATAATTTGAGCTGACTGAGAATGTTAATAATTTTCAAGCTATTATAGCTCAATCCTATAAGTTGTCAAGGTATGATAGCTCAATGCTGTAAGTTGTCCAAACGAATCATAACATTAAGCTGTGAAAACATGAAAGCTTCAGTTGTTGCAGATAGCTTGACATCTCAGTCATGCCACATATAGCGCCATCTATAACAAGCACTTCTCATAACACTGCATTTAGTTTTAAATAATTATTTACTTACAAGAAAAAAGAACATTTATATTACACTATCCCAGAGAAAAAATGAGTAGCACACCACTTTCGCTGGTTATCTTTTTATTTTTATCTCTCTTAAATTAATTTGTGGGAGTAATTAGACTCATGCTTTCACACGTCAACCATCATTTCCAAGTCAGAGTGTGTTCAAATATAGGCTTCTAGCACTGTATACCAACTGAGATGAGCCACAGGCCATTGGGATTTATTCACAAGGAATTAATTTTTACATCTCCTTGTGATGCAATGGTCTTTGTTGAATGCATCTTAGGCCTGTCCATGGTGTGCTAAAATGAAGCATACTGGATCAGGTGGATCCCCTTGAGAGATCAAACAATATTTTGGGATTACAGCCCATGTTCATAAATAACTTTATAAGACAGGTCACACAAATATAAATCAAAAACAACTAAAAATAAGTCAACAAAACTCAATATTTTGAGCTGTAAGTCAACACAGCTCATTGTTTTGAGTTTTCTCAGCTTGAATACCTTAGTCAACATAGCTTAGTATTTTCAGCTATCTCAGCTCAGTATTTTGAGTTATCTCAGCTTAAAACATTAATCTATGTTAGCTCAATCAACTTGTGCAACCATCTCACTCAATCAATTGAGCTGAATCAGCGAGTCCGATTTTACAGTGTATATTACATGATTGCTCAGCTTCCAGAGGTCATTGAGTACAATTCAATGTACCAATCCATTTCTGTAAATGGGGAACCATTAGATCTCATGGTGGGGAGGGGGGTGGCGGTACTGCAAACTTTTTTGGATAAATTATTTCTTGCTCTGGTTTGCTGGAATAAATAACTTTCTTCTGGGAAATCTTGAAAAAATTGATTTCTGGTGGGATTATTTCTTACAGGTGTTGTTTGATTTATAAATGAATATTTGGGATGTCGCGCACCAGAAATACAGTGTAAATAATTACTGTTAGCGTTACAATAAAATGAATAATTTCCCTTGGGCAGATTTCACGAAAAGTGCTCTCAGAGGGTACCTTAAACTTTCAAACCCTTTTGTTATCTCTCTGTTGCTTCCTGAAGCAAGTAAACCTATTACTTAGTACATCTGTGAGCTAATGCATAAATATCAATAAAATAATCCTCAAATATCCAGCTTTTTCTTCTTAAAAAGATATTTTTTTATCCCTCATGAGGACAATTGTGGACAACCAAACTTACTGGTGATCAGACGTGCTTACTTTGGCACTCTGTGGAATCTGCTAAAGCCAATTCAGGAAAATTTAATGATATGTGATTGATAAAAAACATCTTGAAAATTATTTTGGAACCATTTTTAATTGCACTGGTCATCATAAAACTTGAAAAAAATTAATAATAAAAAAAGACTGCTAATGTAACTCGATTCCGTCACAGGACACATGAGGTTACATGAGCAACTTTTACATGGGGATTTTTCTGTGTTCTTGCTACTTATGCAAATTTCAAAAATGAAATTCAAAAACTTTATTGAAAAACAACTTTATTGAAAAACGTGTCTTATTTGCCTGTAAACATCACCAAAAACATAAAGGACTGGGTGTGGTAGCTGTTTTTTTATTGCTTATGTAACTGCAATTTCGCATCTGTCCATTTCATAGTGTTACATTAGCAAAATTTGTTGATATAAATTACGTCAACGAACACATGATTAGATCTCAAATTTTTTCTGAACTGAAAGCCAGGTCTCCCAGGAGCAGGCCAGGGGTGGTACCCTGCTGGTGATTTCATTTATATTGCAGTGGGATCTGCTTAAAAAATTCCGTCCTCCATTATTTAACGTTGTTACATTAGCACAAGGCCGTATTTTTAGTTTCTCTGATCTACCAATCCAACAGAAAACAGTGTTTACCCATGATTTTATTTAATGGATTGACACAATAAAAGATTTAGATTTCAGCTTTTTTTTGTCCTGCCAGCTATCCTTAGAAAAAGCACCCTGAGAAAATCTGAGAAGCTACGAATCAATTATGTCTGGCCTTATCAGACTTGTGCTAATGTAACTTGTGGTAAGTCATTTTGCATCTTTTTGTGAAATCTGCCCTTGGCAAATGTTTATGGCAACAAAGTGTAAGTCAACATTGTCTTACTGTAGGTGTTTTCCATTAAAAAAAACACACACACATACTGGGACACAAGAAATGTGGCATTGTTGCCCCCAAAGCAACTTAAACACAAGGCTTAGATAATATTCACAGTGTCAGAATAGAGCCCTGTTTGACATCCCTCCAATGGCCTGCATGTTTCACTCATTCTGATCTTTGGCACTAGGGTATACTACAGCCCCACCTTGGGATTTTGTCATCAATCATTACAATGGCATTTGCTCTGCGGTAATTCCGCCTGTATTGCATATGTGTTTGCCTCATACAATAGCGTTGTAAGACAATGGTTAACAATATTATAACAAAACAACCCAAGTCAGGGTCACTGAGTAACAATATCACGAGCTGTTGTGTGAATTAATATCACTCGAGCCCGCAGGGCGAGAGTGATATTAATTCACACAACAGCGAGTGATATTATACGAAGTGCCCTGACGCGTGGTTGTTTTGTTTTTATCACCTGGTTTTACCTCAAATTTTTTGTAATAAAGAGAGACTATTTTCTGCCATTACAAAAATGTGACGTCACCATGGAACAACAATGGATATGACGTCACAATCCCAATTGTTTTGGCCATTGTTAGGTTTGTGACATCATCAAGCAGCTGAAATGCTGGTGATGTCATAACCATTGTTAAAAAATATCGCCCTTGAAGGGTGGTATTTTTTACAATATCATAGGCCCTGATATTTTGACTGTAAACAGTGATATTCACAGCCAACCAGGTGATAATATGTACTTATGTCAATGCGGCAGTTTTGGGTTAAGCTTGACGGATGCATAACTTGTTTGTGTAAGACTACACAGGAATGTGTAAGGCTGTTGTTATTTTTGACAACTGCAAAAGGAGAGGCAATAGCATTGCTTTGTATTGAACGATGCTTTTAATAAAAACCAACCATTCCTGACAGGGACATTCATTAGGTTGTGACCCTTTGATTTCCAGGGGTGGCCTGGAGTTTTCCTCAGCGGTAGCAATTATTTATTTCGAGCACACAAAGTCCCCACATATTCATTCCACCATCAACACCCTGTTAAGAAATACAGCCCAGCAGAATTGTTTTATCAAGGCTGAAAAAAACATTTCACCGAAACTGAGCCAGAAATTATTTATTTAACAGATACTCCAAGCCTCTTCACCCTGGATATCTAATGCAGGAATTGAGTCAATTGACAGTAGGCTAACTTCACATATGTGGTCCTGTTGGAAGAGTGTTTTCTGTATTGTTGCTCCAAGTTTGAACAGGTGATTTAATTAATTAACCCTTACTGGACTGAGCAGTCCCAAAAAAACAATCCTGTGCTTGTGACGTCATCAGGGACAACAGCAAATTTTAGGGACATAAATGGCCCTACAGGCAGTAAGCTGGGGATGCACATAAATGTCCCTTTAGTCCGGTAAGGGTTTTAAGATAAAATTGCTTGGAATCTCTTTTCTATTCTACTCTCCAGGGCTTCGGAGTCGGGTAATAAGTGAACCTACTCCGACTCCCGACTCCTTTGGCTTTCTGAAAAGCGACTCCGACTCCTTAGATCTCCTGAATTACGACTCCGACTCCCGACTCCGCTTATCAGCATTATTTCACACAAATATTATACGGTTGGCAGAGGAGAAAAAATAATTCTACAAAGTTTTCATAGGATTCTGTATATGAACACTTGTTTAGGACGTTTTGTGTAAAATTTGGAATACATTTCAAAGTTTTGTTAACTATATTTTTTTCTGAATTATAATAATTATTTTTAGGAATCAGGAGTCACCTATTTGATTTTCGACTCCGACTCCACATAAAGATCAAAGTTTGACTCTGACTCCACCCAAAAACCTCAGAATCCACGACTCCGCCTCCTGATGCAGAGTCCAAAGCCTGCTAGTACTCTCATATCTCGCAATAAAGCGAATAACCATTTGTGTGAGCGATAAGACATAGAAACAAAGAATCTTGAAATACTTCCAGAACAAATGACGCAATGACATCGCTGATGAACTTGAGCCCTGTCACAAAATGACAGATGGGGGAAATGTTTGATAAAAAGGACAAAAGGATTGAAATGAATATGTTTGTCTTTCATAAATTCTATGATATATTTCTACAACAATAAATAAGGAAATTGGCAACAACAAGATCATGTTCCACTCAGTAAAACAACACAGATAAGTAGAAATGCAACTTTAGAGAGAATGTCTTCTCACCAAGAGACATGTCTTTTATTAGACCTACCTGTATAGGCCTACTCTCTGTCATGTAAAGCAGAGGACAAACGTTTGGTCTGATAGCTCAGCCTACAGACCTTGTACAGGCAAAATTCAAACACTCACCTCAATGGTAGCAAATTTGGAATAATCGTGGTATATTTCCAGATTGATTTGACAAGATTTGTTTTGCTCCCTTTAGAATTACATTGCAGTCGATTTGTTTACGTCTGACAAGGTTTTGTGACGCTACAATGTAGCAAACCATTGCAATGCTATGACGTCACAAGAGATGACGTCACAACTTGACTGCAGTGTCCCTAGTGTCAAAAAAATGTCTCCTGCCATGATGTGACAAACTGTAGTAACCGAATAGACGAATTGTTGGGTAGCTATTAGATATTCTAGTTTTGTATCAATATATTTATCAAGCAATCTACACATCTGTCAGGCTGTCTGTCTGTCCACCTGTCCGTCTATCCATCTTTATGACAATATCTTTATCTTTATTATCAATTGTTTCTCACTATCTACGACACTAACCAGTTGCTAAATACCATGCATTGCATACCTGTCACTGAACATTCGGACTAAAAATCTCTTACATTTACCTTTTTGATATAGGAATTAATTTCTACGTGTACATCCAACATTTCATGGATGGCCCTAGATCCACTGATAGAGACAAGACCACAGTTCATTTGACTATTTTCCAAGCAAAAAACCTAATTCCAACCAAAAATGACATGTTGCGGTTCAAGTTTTAGATTACTGAAGTACAAAAATGATGGAAATGCTATACTTGAAATATGAATGGCCAAGAATGGAGCTTTTGTTAACTGTTTAAGATTGATGACACCATTTCTACATTCACAAGTTATTCCTGGATGTTTTGAATAACAAACTCCCATCTTGGAATCGTTCATCTTCCATTGCTATTGATTTGCCATGATTTACCATGAAAAAATACATAAATGCATTTTTACTTGAATATGTATCCATAATAGAACAGATTGATATTTTTCAGATTTATATCTTTCTTGGAAAGAAGAATTTATCTTGCATGTCCCCTATAATTCAGAGCAATCGATCTTTTATGATTATACAATAGAGGAACTTTCATAATTTTATACTTCTCACTTCAGTTTTAGGCTTGATGAAAAATAATGAAATTCCATATTGACTAAAAACTTAGACCGTATATGTCCAATGCCGCTACCCAATAGGAAAGCACTTACAATCAAAGAATACAGTGTAACGAATAGTTACATTGAGCTGTTAAAGGCTCGGTCCAACCCATTGAAAAGAACTGTCAATTTGTCATTGGGTAACTTGTAACCCAAGTGATGAGTGTTGTGAGTCTAATGTGAGACGTTCAGTGACTTGCCCAGATAGCATAACAAGTATAGGATATCTACATTAGGATATATATATATGACCTCACCAACTACTTACTAGAAGTCATACAGGATCACATGGAGAGAATAGGGATATGACCTCACAGGGAACTTTCCAGTGCATTTCTGTAAGTACTAGTAATTCATCGTCAGTAATGACATTGAGATTTGAGAAAAAAACGGGAAACGATTCAATTTGATTTTAAATGTAAGATTTACACCGACGAAGTAAGTCTCAACAGACTTTACAATTACACCCTTTGCAGAACTGTTCAGGCATGATCCTTTCTAACCTCCCAGGGAGTATACAGCCTGGCAGCCATTTCCAGTGCACACAATGCTGAGTCACTCTACAATCGCCATCACT
This sequence comes from Platynereis dumerilii, assembly GCA_026936325.1. Lineage (NCBI taxonomy): Eukaryota > Metazoa > Annelida > Polychaeta > Phyllodocida > Nereididae > Platynereis > Platynereis dumerilii. The sequence goes on along the minus strand of JAPTHN010000010.1, from coordinate 13,463,342 downwards.
GCCTACAGCCAAGTACCCATTTTAATTAGACCTCAGCAGCATGGCTGCCAGGTCTATAATGATCGCACGAAGTTTGGACAAGCCTTACATTCCGGGGATATAAAAAAAATCCGGACCATGTTCGACTATGTAATTCTGATTGAATATCAACCAAGGTGTTTTCTCTGCAGCCGTCAATTGTTTATGTCCATATGACCTAACATTTGTTTGTAGTCGCCGTGTATTCATGCACTTTTTTTTCTGACATCATTCACCTATGCCTACTTCACGGAAAAATACACTGTAGGTTATTATTTAAATTTGACAAATTTAAAATGCATGGATGATGTCAACAATTGTTTATTTCCAGAATACATCAATAGCAACTGATTTACCAAGCAATTACACTAATAGCAACAATAGTTCAATAATTCTGTCCTTTTAGTCCTTTACATAATTTCCTTGTAAAACGTTGTTGCGCTGCAACTAAAAAATCGAAACACTCCGAATTGCGACACCAAAAAAATAGGAAATATATTTGGCTGCTGCGCCACTGTATTTTATAAGTCTGTCTCTTCGGGTCTGTGGTTGGGAAGGCAAAGTCCTTACTCTGTAAAGTCACGCATTTGATGTACTGGATAAATCCCGATTAAAATAATGGAGCTGACAAACACCGCACCTGAAGGTTCCGCCATCTTTACTTCTCTCTGACGTAATTACACACAAGGTGTCGACACGATATAGTACGAATTCATTACATGACAATAATGCACATAATTACTATGATACCACACGTTAATATCATATTGTATGCTGTCCAATATGTATTTCTTAGCTTCTGTGAAAGTGGTAACATTGCAATACATAGTCATATATATATCATATATTTATTGTTTTATAATAATGCATACTGTACATAGGTGAACTCTAACATGTCCAGCCTGAGGTCAGCTGATTTGACAATGTACTCTGTACTCAGGTGAACTCTAACATGTCCAGCCTGTAGTCAGCTGATCTAAATATGATGACTGTCATGTCATTGTGAGCCAGGTGCCACAGCTCCATATATATAGAGCTGCTGAAACACACTTTTTAGAGATGGTTTAGAGAGAGTTAGTTAGATAGCAAGATCATGTAGAAAGGGATAGAAACAGGAGAGTGTGGGTCTGAAGATGTGCCCAGTATGCAGTCTCAGTCTCACATACATGTAGCAATGCACTGCTGGGTACTGATTCTGGGCTCCCACATCTGGTTGAATTGGATTTCTGTGACACATTGTTGACTAAGAAGGTTGGTGACTTTAGATATATATATATTGAGTTTTTGATGTTGAGAATTTGAGACCGAGTGAGGTTACATGCGGCAGGAAGACCGATGTAAGAGGACCGGCTCATGAAGTAGTGTTTTTTTTTATGTTACCAACCACAGAGGTAGAATTGTGTCATAGGAGTCCCAGGCAACTGAATGTGCTCTCTGTTGACATCTAATAACAGTCTGAGTTAATAGTACACATTTTGAATATGTAAAGTAAACATTAAGAGCATTGTTGTACATCTGAAAAGCTAATTGAAGAGCATTGTTGTACTAATTGAAGAGTAATGTTGTATCCGAAAGCTAATTGTTTAAATTGTAATGTGAAATGCTCATGTCAATATGATAACATCTGAGTGTTCACCTTTGTGGTGTTTTGTATTATTAAGTAACAATAAATGTATTCAAAGTTCCCCATAAAATGTTTGTATTCAATATCTTGACAACTTCTAATGAGAATACACTTGGCATATAGACTGGAAATGCAAAAAGTACGATCCTGGGCACCTCTCCGCAGTCAGTCAATCAGGCCAGACTGAATATGGCATGGCTGTGAAGCTGAGATCGGGGAGTGCCTATTCTTATATGGTGGAGGTTAATCCGGGTATTTCCAGTAGCCTAGTTTATTCTTTTTGGAAGTTGCTTGATAATTATACAGTTTACATGTTAAATTTTATGACATGTTATATGTTTATAGCAAAAATGTTACAATGTCCGAGCTGATTGTTCATCATTATTTCAGTTTATTAACAGAACTGTTTATCATAGACTGAATCTCTGTGGTGAGTATTCACCTGGCATAATTACGGAAGGTATAGTGGATTATAATTCTTGACTGAGAATTGCTGTCCAGATACAGTTTCAAAGGTCAGATATGCTTAATTGTGCATTCAAATTCATATCTCTTTAATCATATTTTATCTGTTAATTTTTCATTTGTTTCTGTCAATGTTTGTTCTCACTGAACCTGCCATGTGATGTCAGCAAATCACAATGTCTGCAACCACAATGAACACCTGGGTTCAACTTTCCGGAGTCATCAGCCTGAGGGCATCATCACAACTCCAGGACAGGTGGTGTGCGTTTCAAAGTTCATCAGGACTGCTAAGGAGCGGACAAAAACACACATGGTGCAAACGGAAGATGACCAGCTGTCTGCTCATGACATACATCTGACATCATCACTTCGACAAGGGTCAGTCGATCAGGAAATAATGACAGATGACAATAAACACTATTGCAATGTGGATAACCAGCGCGAAGAGGAAAATTCCTGAAGGAAGCAACATTAGTATATTGTTGATATTACATGATATGCATAATATTATGTCAATTATGTTTGTATTTGTCATAAATGTATTTTGTTGTATTTTTCCAGGTGTGAAAATACAAGTTGTTGGGGGGATATCATATTGTGTTCTGTCCAATATGTATTTCTTAGCTTCTGTGAAAGTGGTAACATTGCAATACATAGTCATATATATATCATATATTTATTGTTTTATAATAATGCATACTGTACATAGGTGAACTCTAACATGTCCAGCCTGAGGTCAGCTGATTTGACAATGTACTCTGTACTCAGGTGAACTCTAACATGTCCAGCCTGTAGTCAGCTGATCTAAATATGATGACTGTCATGTCATTGTGAGCCAGGTGCCACAGCTCCATATATATAGAGCTGCTGAAACACACTTTTTAGAGATGGTTTAGAGAGAGTTAGTTAGATAGCAAGATCATGTAGAAAGGGATAGAAACAGGAGAGTGTGGGTCTGAAGATGTGCCCAGTATGCAGTCTCAGTCTCACATACATGTAGCAATGCACTGCTGGGTACTGATTCTGGGCTCCCACATCTGGTTGAATTGGATTTCTGTGACACATTGTTGACTAAGAAGGTTGGTGACTTTAGATATATATATATTGAGTTTTTGATGTTGAGAATTTGAGACCGAGTGAGGTTACATGCGGCAGGAAGACCGATGTAAGAGGACCGGCTCATGAAGTAGTGTTTTTTTTTATGTTACCAACCACAGAGGTAGAATTGTGTCATAGGAGTCCCAGGCAACTGAATGTGCTCTCTGTTGACATCTAATAACAGTCTGAGTTAATAGTACACATTTTGAATATGTAAAGTAAACATTAAGAGCATTGTTGTACATCTGAAAAGCTAATTGAAGAGCATTGTTGTACTAATTGAAGAGTAATGTTGTATCCGAAAGCTAATTGTTTAAATTGTAATGTGAAATGCTCATGTCAATATGATAACATCTGAGTGTTCACCTTTGTGGTGTTTTGTATTATTAAGTAACAATAAATGTATTCAAAGTTCCCCATAAAATGTTTGTATTCAATATCTTGACAACTTCTAATGAGAATACACTTGGCATATAGACTGGAAATGCAAAAAGTACGATCCTGGGCACCTCTCCGCAGTCAGTCAATCAGGCCAGACTGAATATGGCATGGCTGTGAAGCTGAGAGGGGAGTGCCTATTCTTATATTAATATGTAAATGGCACTGCCATGAAATTCGCGCAGCATTGTCAAAGAACTACTGCATTATATTCAACTTTCCATGCAGAAGGCCAATTTATCTTTTTAAAGGACTGGGCAAATGGGTAGATAGATAGAATAGATAGATAAGATCAGATCTATAGATAAGATTAGATAGATAGATAGATAGATAGACAGATTGCACTGACAGCTGTGTAATTCAAATCTGTGTTAAATTTGGATCTATCATGTTAAATTGTTGTTACATAACTGAGATCAATAAAACATAGCTATTCAGAGATGACTGTTTACTATTAGACTGTTACATAATTTGTTGATAGTTCATGAAGATTATGTAACCTTTAGTGTTGTTATGATTTCTTACTTGGTGAGCCATTTAAGTCATTAACTTTTGTTTTGACTTTTAATTTTCAGTCACTTCTTACAACCAGGGGTATGGAAATAATTATTCCCAATGTTAATACACATGTTGATTTAAATCCCTGAAATATGTCATTGGAGGTTGTTATATGACAGGACTGAAATTTTAAAGCTAATTTGGAAGATATTTTAGGCATTTTAATTATTTACCAAACTAAACTCTGACTAAACTACTAGCTCCACTTTTATGGCAACTACAGGCACTTCCTGTTCAGGCAGTCAGTGTAGAAAGGAGCACCACACAGAATGAGCTGTCCTTGTGCTAAGTGAGCTTCGCTCATAATATAATATAAAGGCAGCTTTCTGGATGCCAAATTCGCACGGTGTAAGTAAATATTGTTGTCCTGAGGAAAGTGGGCCACTTCTTTTTTTTTTTAATTTCCACTTTCCTCAGGAAAACAATATAAGAACACTGTGCAAAAAGCTGCCTTTATATACAGTAGTCAACTTTCGAAGTGGATCAAACTTTTTTTCATATTATATAATTATATTAACATAAAAAAATATGAGTAAATAATCTTAGTGCAGTATGTTGGTGTGATGTCTTGGCAATGTTTTGGCCGACAAAACTTCATGCCTCACTAATTTTTTACCCTTCAAAACGATGATTGTTTGTCACAAGGTGCAAAATGGTCTGAAACACTGATAAGCCATGGCGACCTTAATTGAAAACAGGTTATCATTTCTTTTGTAACTGTGCAATAAACCAGGCATTGTTTTGTTATCTCAATTGAGGTCAACTTTTGATTTGACATTCCACACTCCACAGTCACTGTTTTCAAAAATCTGTGGCTTTTCCAATGGATATGAACAATTTTACCCAAGTGGGGGAGCCACCGGCTGGGGGCATACTTCATCAAGAGACAGGAGAAAATGCGTTTTTCAATCATATTTAGTAGACAATTGAGGACTTCTTTTTTTAACATTTTCACAGTTTAGGTTCCTTTGGTCCAAGTCGACATTGTTTGAGTGACCAAGGCTCTGAAATCACCACTCTTTTTTGGTGCTACAGTGCATTCACTATAGTGTGTGACAAGTTGTTTTGCACCTTGCTTCAAACAATCATGTCTGGTGACCATCAAAGCCACTGAAGCCTAACAATCTCGTTCAAGCACATTACTAAGATATCAAAGTTAACATTTCACGCAAATATGCAGCAACAATAACTGATGTCAGAATTGCTACGAAGTAAATTCTTGACCCACTTCGAAAGTTGACTAAGTATTGTAGTAAGATGAGACAATACAAGCATATGCAACTCAAATTTGGAGATTGCAGAAGCATAACCATTTTGCAAATAACATTCAGATATTGTGCACATGCAAAGTTGACTTGTAAATCTCACTTATTTTGGTAATGCAGTGACATGCCAATCATTTTTCCAATGCAAGTACTTGATATTTGAACCAATACATTTCCAGTGGGAGCTTATTCCAAAATCGCATGACACATTCTAATTAAATCATCCTCGCAGCGAAAGCAGACAAGGCCATCAGAATATTATGGAAAAGCTCCGGTATCTTCCAGACAAAAGTGGTGTGAGCTCCTCCCACTAATTTCAGTTGACCACTCACTGGAGCGTTTGAAATAGCTGCCTAACTGGCAGCACATGTTCATAAATTGTATGTCAGGTGGCACCTCTTGTCCTGCCAATGACTGAACTCAGCACTGGCAATGAAACAAGGGTCAACTTAAAGACAGGTAATTTTTGTTTAATATTTCGTTAACTGAGTAGTTGCTAGCCTTAGCTTTAGAAATGTAAAATATTCTAATCTATTGTGCAGAAGAACCTTTTGACACAAAAAAATTAATATACAGAAAATATATGTAAAAGCAGCAGGAATCCATGGGATGCATAGATGCTCCCGAAGCTGCCCCCTCTTTATCGATTCATTGCTATTTAAAACGGTTTTGAAAGTTTGAACGTTTTAATTTCTAATGAACGACACAAAATAATAACAAATGTAAGTGAAAAAACACACTTTGTCATGCAAAGTTTTTCCACGCATAAAGTCCAATTCTAGAATCATCAGGTCAAATCTGCATGGTTACTTCTGTAACATTAACTCAATCGAATCTGTCAAAGGATAACTAGGATAACTATAGGCCTATACTAATGTGCAGGTTATCTGATATATTGATGCATTTACCTGCGTGATTTAGAAAAAAATTGTTATCGTCAAATTAGAAACCTTCAAGAGTTTATTTGGTAAAAAGATTGCAATCAAGTCTGATCATCATGTTTCAACTTCAGTTCCTGTGAGCCAATATAGCTGCTATGTAAATGGTGTCTTTTAAAACCAACTGTACACCTGAAATAAAACAAAACATCAAAGTAAACAGAAGAAAAAGTCAGCAGCAGAGAATAATCAACATAAACAGACATTCATAGTCAAACAGTGATATAGCCCGACTTCCAGTTAAAGTCAATTACAATTGGAAACTCGCAATAGGGCCAGACATAATTTTCTGCACCTTTACCCGATGCTACCGATGTACCTATCTATCAATATATTCTCCACTCGGATTGTGTCAGCCAATCACAAGCGAGTATTCTTGGATAATATCCTTGCTATATTATGCTGAGAAAAGTTATATTGGATCCTGAAAAGTTATATTGGATCCTAAAAAAGTTATATTGGATCCGAGACAGTTTTTAAATGAAGAACAATCACCTCCCTACTTGTTGTTCAATTGTGACGTCACCACTGGTGATGTCATAATGGTCAACTTGTCATTGTGACATCACAACTGATGACGTCATGAGAGCTTACTGACAATGGACTTGGTGACGTCACCATTGACTGCTCTTTCATGGTTTGAACACTAAAATTACAGCTGCCTATAATTTTAGCCTGGGGTGGTATTGAATTGCCTTCCAAATTTTGGCAATTTTTTTTTCTTTTTCAATTAAGAGGGGAAAAATACTCTCTTAGCAGCATATCCTGAAAATTTAAAACATCTGAACAAATACTAGGGACCTTTGGCAGCAAGTCAACTTAAAAGGAAAATATAACTTATATTGGATGGAGAATATATTAGATATCGGATGGTAAGTCGTCCAATATAGAGTATAATTGGATTCAGAAAAGTTATATTGGATTCGGCTGCGCCTCATCCAATATAACTTTTCTTCATCCAATTATACTCTATATGGGACTCCTTCCCATCCAATATTTATATAATATTAGTCAATCAATTTCAGTCAAACAGCCAACCAATCAGTCATTCAATCAATCAATCAATCAATCAATCAATCAATCTCTATCGATCTATCTTTTTATTTATCAAGCTTGTTGAATTTAAATGAAATGTGCCAGTTGTCTTGTGATTTATATAACTTAATTTGATGCATTCAAAGATTGTAATCAGTTCAACAAAAATAAGTCCCCCTTTACAAAAACGTGATTATCTAAAACTCAAAGACCTCTTCTCGAATTTATGTGAAAATTGGCCAGTTTGTAGGCCTGCATATCGAAAGTGTGTGTGCTTAATTTTTGTCTGAGCCAGCAGACCCCGAGTGCACGTACCCCTATTTTCAAAAATTTGAAATTTGACTTTTCCAACAAAAAAATTTGATCGAAAGGTGTTTAAACTTCACTCAAATTATTTGTTATTGCATCCAAGGAACCTAAACTGTAAAACTGTTACAAAAGAAGTCCTTTGTTATCTGCTAAATACGATGAGAAACAAATGTTCTCCAGACATAATTATGACGAAGCTTATCAAGCTGGTGGCTCCCTCGCATGGTGAAATCATTCATATCCATTGGAAAAGCCATGGATTTTTGAAAACAGGGGTAGGCTCACTCAAAGGCTGCTGGCTCAGCCATGAGTAATGCCACTACTGAGCTATAAATTCACACTTGCAAGGTCGATATGCGGCGCTATAATTCAGCCAACTGCCAAAAGAATCAGCGAAGGAATCTTTGAGAAATTCAAGTTTAACCAAAGGGGGACTTATTTTTTTTAACTGTTTAGTTGGTAGGTATATTTGTCTTTAATGTATTTCAACTTCATAATTACAAATAAAAGTAACAGGAAGACTAAAACATATATATATAATTTCAATGAGGACATCAAAAAGTGTTTCAAAGGCCTAATAATTTCAATTAGGACTTTGGACAGTTTGAAAGGATGTCTAATTTCAATCAGGGCTTTTAAACAGTGTGTCAGAAAAGAATACATTAAATTAAACACAAGGCTTCAGCTCAGCTGAGGGAGGCAAAGGAGCGGATCTACCAGAAGAAGTAAGTCAAGTGCGCGATTTGTAATTAAATTTATTTTCAGCTTGTTATGTCTCTAAAAGTTGATGTTAGCAAGTTTAAATCATTTCTAGACTGTAAGCAAATTTTGGATGAGATTAATAGCTTAGGACGATCTCTAGCTCGTGGACATGATTTACGCAAATTTCTAAGGTAATAGATTGTGCCATGGCGCTGCTAAAAATTGAGCTTACGTGTACCAACAATATTTTTTATTAAATTGACATTATAAAAAATTTAGATAACAGCTTTTTTATTTGTCCTTCCACCCAACTAGGGATGGCCAATGGTTATTACAGATCTCGTATTAGTGTGCCATGTCCTTTTCAACTGCCACAGTGCTCTTGTGATGTCAGTATCAGCATAATGATTTCACAGTTGGTATATTTGCAGTTTCAGCTGTGTCACTTGGAAACCATACTGATCACACCATTACAAATTCACACATAAGCTGTTAGATTGTTGCTCAACATTGATTATTCAGTTTGATGTTTTGAATAAATCCAAAAGTTACAATATCCAGCTATATATAATGCATGGATTTTGTGTATAACTGCTATCAGTTTTAGCACTTTTACAACAAATCAAATTCATTCACTCTCATATTCATTTGTTGGTCTGAGAGGTTATTATGTGCTGCTCTGTCTTGGCAAAAATAATATACTCAGGATCCATTCAGAATTTAAGACCTAAGGGGGGGGGGAGTTTTGCTTGGGGGCATCCTTATCACGGATTTCCAATAATGTTTATTTGATGATCGAATTCTTAGCCTCCTTGTCTGGCCTTTTCCCAAATTTTTGGGGAGCATCTACCCCCCCCCCATTTCTCGTCCTCTGGTTCCCCCCCCCCCCCCATTTCTCGTCCTCTGGTATGCCCATGCAACACCGCCACATTCACTTCCGAAAAATCTCCCCATCATCCCCATTCCAGTCATCAATTCTGAAGAGTTTCTTTGGCGCAGATCTCACCTAAAAGGCTGAAAAGCCACAAGGTGCTGCCCTCAATGAGAAATTTCACAACAGGACACCATGAATGTCCATGATGGATCAAGCTAGTGGCTCAAACATATCAGTTTCACCTGCTCCAACTGAATCAAACAACTATACCAATGAATGCAGATTAATCAATTGTCATTCACACTTCGACAGCCCGTAAGCCGGACTTGTTGGTAGCAGTTGGAATCAACACTCAAGCTTGGAGTGCCAATAGTGATGTCAATATTGCAATACTGACATCACCTGGGCATATATTCACATGGAACATGGCACACTTATACGAGATCTGTAATAACGGTATACTGGATAGCCAGTTCTTTCTGCTGTTTCGATAACTGAAATATATGGAATACACTCTAGTTTCGATCCAAAACTAGCTACATGTACCCTCCACATGGCTTCACAATGTCCACATGCTTAATTTCCATGTAATAATTAAGAGAAAAAAGGTCTATTAAGCCAAGAAATACGAAAAATAATAGATAAAATGAGACCCATGGCTGAACACCGAGAAGATGGCTGAATTTGCAGATCACAATACAAACCGAAAACTAAAAAAGGCATCAACTGTCTAATCGTATCGTAATGAACTTTGCAAACGGTGTCCAAACTGTCCATGCCTACAACCATCCCTAGAAAATGCATATCAATGCGTATCGAGAAGAGCCAAGAAGCTAAAGAAATTATGTCTGGCCTAAATTGCCCTAAAGTGCTACATGTATGTAGGCCTATATCTTCCATTTGTACTCACAGAAAATGCCTCACACAGTGCGCTCACGCCAGCTTCGCAGGTTGTTGAGAACCATTTAAATGACATTTGCTTCCTCATCGTGACACACTGGTAGCCCCCCTGGTCTGGGTGGTTGTCAATAAAGTTCGAATAGGTCATTCTAGAGTTGTCTGTCACCCATCTGTAGCTGGTCAGCTGATTGTCTCCGACGGTGTCTTTCAGTCCGATGAAGAATATGATAGCACTAGCGGGATGTCCTGTGATATATAATATGAATATTATTCAAATGAAACTGAGCAAATTATTAGTACACCTAATAAAATCTTTCCCTTCTGCAGTCTGAGATCAATGCTTTTACCAAAACAAATCTGTTTAACCATTGCTATCTTTTGCAGAAGTTAGAACAACAGCACAGCTGCCTTAGATTCCAATAACAGATGATTTCATATTTGTAGACATTTCTCAAATTACAAAATATTTTGCAAAATTTCTGGTCTGACATCAGAAAATCCTGCCAGGTGATTGGTCAAGTTGCCCATTGCATGTCACTATTTTTCAGCTTGCTTGAAGCAAGTGATGTTTGCTGGAAAAATGATGTCATAATTTTGACCAATAGTATACAGCAAAGGCCAACTTGGTATTGTGGCAGTTGTTCACACGCGTCAAACCGCATGTGATATTTTGATTCCTGGGTTATTATTTAAGATATAGATGAAAAGATGATCAACTCATAGATGCAGTTGATCCATTTATTCCTGGTTCAAGACCAAACAGTAACTGCCCAGAGAGAGCTAGGCTCCCTCCAGATCATTGGGGCTGCAACCAATCAGAGGCCTTTGCCTCTTGGATCCTGCTCAACCAACAGCATTCCATTCCCTAATACGAGGATGGAGTTGGTGGGGCAAGCTGCCAAGATATTAATAGATAGGTGCTCTGACTGGCTGCTACATACAGTAAAACCCAAATAAAATACATTACATGCTTTAGGTATATTAGAAAATTTTACTAAATAATTTAAAACTTAATAATTTTGAATTACAGGAAAATTTTCTCAAAGTTACTTCTTTAATTAATAAATTTAGATATTGCATTACCTGCTTTAGGTATAAAAAAAATTTTATGAAATTTTTGAATGAATTAGAATAACTGCTTTTCGAATTATGCACAGCACACAATAACACGAAGTATAACATAATATATATAAACATAAGTTTAGCTGTAGAAACTCAAGACACGATGTCCATCATGAAACAGCAAAAAAAATTGTTGTGATAAGGTTACATAAGTATACCAATAATAGTACCATTACATAATCATGTGCGAGTAATAAAAATACAGTTACCATAAAATACAGATTGTATTTCTAGTAAGTAAATGATATACCAATAAGAAAATTACCACGAAATACAAATTGTATTTCTAGAATTTAGTTAGCATAATAAGCAGTATAAGACGTAAAACAACATGAAATAGCATCATTCACATAATAATCAGTACAAGATGTGAAATAACATTAAATTGCACAATTCACACAATAATCAGTATAAGAATTGAAATAACATTTTCACATAGCAACAATTGAATATGATAACATTAGGATGTAAATACAAGCAGATGGGAGAAATTATCCCAAAAATAATAGATCATCAGTTTGATGATAATGAGCATTATCAGTACATTGGACTAATAAAAGGTATGAAAAAAATTGTTACGACAGATAGCGTAATATGTACTTAACATGTCTGATTAATAACAGACGTGAAAGAAATATATATAATCATTAAAAAAATAATGCATAGCACACAAATTGCACTGCAAACTATAATATAATATAAATGATGAATGAGGACCTGTTCTCAACTCATATTAAAATTTTGAAAGAATTTTGAATTATTTATGCTAGGTCAAAGATACATTAATGTTTGGAATAGATCTGTGTCACTAAATTAGCATGACAATTGCCGTAACTTTGCCGATGCTAAGGAAACTGGTTTGGAAAAAGACTATATTTTAATGAAGTTAAATACCAAAAGTAAGCATGTGTTGAGAGTACAGGTCTTGATGAGATGAGGAATGAATGAAATGAAGAATGAATAAAATTTAAATTTAAAAAAATTCAAATTCATAACCATTAAGATGAAATACAAATAAGGAAAACAGGTCATGTCACATTGTAGTGACATGTGTGTATCAAAATACATGTAATATCCTTGAAGTCAAATGTTACTGGAGAATCAGTGATTACATTTAACTGTACAATACATATGAAGTATTGAGGCAAGGAGTAAAATGAAGCTGGTTTAAAAAAAATTTTGGAGACAATTGTGTGGGCTGCCCCTTGCGGGACTCGAACCCACTAACTCCGGATTCGTCCACCATATTGTGTGTTCAGCTAATGCCCAGCACCTTAGACGGTTCAGCCAAAGGTATACCAGTGGCCAAGGGCCAAGGTGTTGGGGTAGCTTCACACAGCCTGGTGTCAGAGCTGGGGTTGTAGGATGTGCTATTTATAGACACAGCATAGCAGACTTGCTCACCAAGCCCCTGGTGAGAGAACTCTACATGATACGCAATCCACATGAACTCTTTCACTTCCTCATGAACAGTTGTATTTCACACTCTTGTGTACAACTGTTGATTGTTTCAATTGATATTGAATCAGTTTCGAGCTGACTCTGAATGGCTTCACATCTATTTACACTAAATTATCATGCATTGACCAAAAACCGCGAGCATTGTCTATGACATCAGTAAGGGACTATTCAGAATTTATGACTGGGTTGAGGGGGAGATGGGAGTTTTACCTGGGTGGATACTACATGCTTCAAGTGGGACAGTACTAATTTTTACCTTTTGTCCAGAATCTACCTGCCTTACGGGCTAAATAAAATTTATGACTTGAGGGGAATTGGAGTTTTGCCCGACGGAGCACCAATTTTTCACACATGTTTCAAGGGGGTACTTATTACTCACAACATGCTTAAGGAGGGTATGAAATTTCAATAAAAAAAGGGGAAATACTAAAAATTCACATGGAATGTATGAGAGGTACAAATAAGCATGAAACCAAAGGGATATAAATTTTTGATAGAAAGTTCCAACAAAACTCTCAACCCCCCCCCCCCCCCAAAATCATAAATTCTGAATGTGGTCAACATTCATTAGAAAATCAGTGGGAATCAGATCAAGGACCACGCGATTAGTAGCCCATTGTCCTGCTGCCTGAGCTGAGCCCCTCTTTTGAGAAAATGTTACACCTACAATTATACATTTTTATTTTCTGTATTTATAAACAGTCATCACAAGGATCACCTGATCCCACTCATCTGAATGCACAGTAATGGACTTGCAGAATGTATGTACTGGAATGTGTGAAACACAAACTGAAAGTCTCACTTGTTAAAGTCAGTCCCTGTTAGGAGATCAATGGCTCAAAATGCCATGGTCACCGATGTAAAACGTTATGTCACTTTTCAGGAGAGAGTGGTGTCATACCTTCTCTCGACCAATGAAAATTGCAAGAAAAATGATGTATTTTCTACCTAAAATGTCTACAAATATGAAATCATCTGTAACTAAAGTTCATATATATTTAAGCATTTAAGTTGATATACGTCTTTTGACTACAGTTAGGCTAACAACTATTTAAATCTTCTTAAACTGAAAATCTTAAAGTACTTAAGTAAATGGTCAATGAAATGTGCGCTGAAGAGACCTTTGGCTTTTTAAATTCTTTTCAAGATATCCGGAAGACTTGAGCCCTGAACTAAATATTTTATGTTTTGAATACGACAGACACTGCATATCATGCAGGGCCAGTCCCCTGCGAAAAAAATTAATAGGCTACTAAGATTCGGGCCAAAAATTCGAGCATATGATAAGTTAAACATTATTGTAAATCAATGGGTTCCAAAATATTTCATATCAAATCAAATGACATTAAATAGCTTTAAATCCAGATCTTGAAATTCAGGCAAATGTTGCAATTTCCGTGGGTTATACAAAAAGTTGCTCTCCGTAAATGCCAATGTGGTTTGTAAAGCAATTGCACATACCAAGTACAAATGTCTTCAGAGCTGAGTCTTTTTCGATGCCATCAACCTTGACAATCCTTCCCCCCTGTGCCGAACATGAAGAAACATGTTGATCGAAGTTTTGACGAGTGACGTTCATCTTAAAACAATATGTTTTGTCAGTTTTGACCAGTTCGAATCCTGTGGGACAGGTTGAGTGCCGTCTTTCAGCTGAAATAGATATAGACACAGATCTCATAGAGGCCCATTTAAGCATGTAACTCCCTGAACTCCTTGACGTCCTGCAACTCCCGCTATGTCCCACTAACTCCTGCTAACTCCCGTAACTCCCACTAACTCCCGTAACTCCCACTAACTCCCCGTAACTCCCACTAACTCCTGGTAACTTTGAGTAAAATTCATAGGGCAGATTTCACGAAAAGTGCTCTCAGAGGGTACCTTGAACTTTCAAACCCTTTTGTTATCTCTCTGTTGCTTCCTGAAGCAAGTAAACCTATTACTAAGTACATCTGTGAGCTAATGAATAAATATCAATAAAATGATCCTCAAATATGTAGCTTTTTCCTCTTAAAAATATTTTTTTTTCTATCCCTCATTAGGACAATTTTGGACGACCAAACTTACTGGTGATCAGGCGTGCTTACTTTGGCACTCTATGGAATCTGCTCAAACCAATTCAGGAAAATGTAATGATATGTGATTGATAAAAAACATTTTGAAAATTATTTTGGAACTATTTTTAATTGTATTGATCATCATAAAACTTGAAAAAAATGAAAAATAAAAAAAGACTGCTAATGTAACTCGATTCCGTCACAGGACACTGAGGTTGCATTAGCAAGTTTTACATGGGGATTTTTCTGTGTTCGTGAAACCGGGGAGCTATACAATACTACATGGTCAGCTCCCCCAATGATCAGTGCCAGTGCATGGTCAAGCACAATTAGCGCAACTTTTACTTTTTATCTGTATGTATTGCTAAAATTACGCCCCGTTTTTAGAATTTTTTCCTGCTTCGATATTTTGAATGGCATGTTAATGCCACACTGTAAAATTTGAAATTTTGAGGGCAGCTCAAATAATTGAGTGATGTTTGCACAATTTGTCTGAGCTAACATAGCTTGATGTTTTGAGTTGTGATAATCTTTTCGTTGTTATAACTTAAACAACAAACCATGATAACTCGATGGAATGGTGCAACCATCTTGAGCACTCAATCATTTAAGCTGACTCAAAATTCAAATTTTACAGTGGACATGCACACCATGCAGCGGCCAAGACAGCACCACGAGGAAAGATTAGCATGGCCACCACTGGAGCAGGTGAAGACACATCAGGTTTTACAGTAACACACACATTTTTAGGTCATAGTGTGGTAGTGACACACAGAATATTTCACAAGAATCGCCTCAAATAAAAACAACTAATAGAACCAAACAGAATTTAACAGATAGATGCTAAAGGATAAACAGTCTTGGCTTATTGAAAAGTAACAGAGTACACAGATATTAAATAGGCAACCCCTATGGCTTACTCAAGAAACAAAACAAATATTCAAACATCTGAACATGGAGGAAATGATCTGTGAAATGGTATCACTGCACTAATTCAGTTGCTATATTCAAATGCACAAATGTTCCATCCAAACTAACCTAGCATGTAGACATCTCCTCCAGAAAGAGATGCCAGAGTAGCTTGACCAGCTTCCACCACTTTCCCATAGCAGAGTTGAGCGGCTGTTTTATTTCTCTTGTAGATTCCCAAGACGTCATCTCCGCTGATCAGCTGGAGTAACTTTGTGTATGAAGAGATGTCATGCATCCTGCTGGAGCAGAAGATTGCGGTTTTATCATAGACATCTTCTTGAACCAGAGTGAAGCCATTTTCCTCACACGTAAGAGCATGAACAATACAACATGAAAGCAACCCTATCCAGCCGATACGTGACATGTTTATATCTTCAAAACAGTTCACTCTATGGGAATACATGCAGAAAATCATTGACTAAAACTGATGACTCTTTATGACATAGACTTTTTATTTCCTTAACTCTAAAGTTAATTATTTGGAAAGGAAGATATTTTAAGGATAATGAGACTACAAAATCATTACCCCTTGAGGACAGTATGCAGAGATCGATATTTAAACACTCATACAAGATAAGTTAAAGAGGTAATTGAGCACAATATATACCCATTACCTAAAGAAGGATTTTTTTGTTGTAAGTTACTGTAATGATCAAAGTACAAGGCCCTTAAGAATTGTTGGCTCTTACACAATACAAACAGATGTCAATCACAGTAAACGTCATCAATTTTGAAAATTATAGAAGAGAAAGACGATGATTGTGTTCAATGTGTTGTCAACAAGACTATTTGCAACGGATGTTGTTAGGTCCATAAACGTTCACATTTGGCAAATATACTGGCTTTCTGTTGAGTAATTTTGATTGTGTGAACAAGCGAATGTGGTCCAGGTATCAGTTAGCTTGCAAAGGGATGGTAGTGGTAGTGTTGAGGCATGATTTGAGTCAATTTCTGTGTGCTCGATAAAATAAAGTAAATGTCAACCAATTTTCTGGCAAGTAAAAGGGTATATAGGGGGGTGCAGTTACAAAAGATAATCTTCAGATTCAACAAGAAGTCTCACTACAGATTTGCCACAGACTCAACATGGAATCAGTGATCACTACATTGTATACGCACTCACTAAATGCAGACTTGCGTCAGACTCATTGAGTCACTTACATTGTAACATGGAATTACTGATGACTCACTACAGACTCACTATGGACTCCATAAAGATTCAAAACGAATGGCAATGGACTCATTACAGACTCGCTAGACATAGAATTACTGTGGGCTCACTGTGCAGACTTGCTACAGACTCCACATATGGACTCATTACAGACTTGCTTCAGACCAGCTATGAACTCTCTACAGGCTCACTGGAGTCTAACTGCACTGCACTTACAAATTGTTCATAGAGCACAATTAAATACTATTTTGAGGGATAATGACATACAGTTTTCTGTCACTTAAACTATGGTCACTTTAAGTAGTCTGGGGTGATCAATATTCACTTATCAATACCAACTTTCAACGCTGTGTTCATGGGAACCTTGGGCAATGTTCCTGTATCATCTGCCCATGCATGGGCGTGCAGCTGCCCTGAGCTGTATCATTGTGGAAGGCTCACCACAAATTTCATGTGCCACATGTTGGTTCATGACCAAGAAATTAAAATCAAATCAAATCAAATCAAATAAAGATTATTTACTCATATACAGTTTTATATACATTGTTTACACTATTCAAACATAAATACAAGAATCTTCAAATAGTTTGGTGTGGTGGCTTTCAGGTTGTAATGTTTTTGCTTTTGCAGGTAACGAAATGGGGCTTCACCCTGGTTCAAGAAGATGTACTTAACAAAACCGCAATCTTCTGCTCTAGCAGGATACATGGCATCTCTTCATACACAAAGTTACTCCAACTCATCAGCAGAGATGATGTCGTGGGAATCTACTAGAGAAATAAAACACCAACTCTGCTATGGGAAGATGGTGGAAGCTGGTCAGGCTACTCCGGAATCTTTCTTTTAGTTTGCGTTTACAAGTAAAATCAAAGCAAATTCAAGTGAAGTAAAATTTGACTGATGTCCATTTTTTTGCCAAAGAATAGTATCTGGCAATCCAATTCCGATTAATTAAGCCTGACCTTTCTAACCGTCAGTTTTCCTCTTATCTGTAATGTTAGAATCTAATGTTACAGAAAAGAGGAAAACTGAATGAAACAATACAATTGGCAAATTTCATCGCCAACAATTGTTACAAATAGTGGACTCTGATTATTACAAAGCAGTTGATTTTTATGAGATTCCGGCTTCAGTAATGGATACATAACAATGGGATTTCACCATGCAGTCTGCCTAACTTCCAAAGGGAATGATAAGCTTAACTCTTGAAGTGTAAAGGACTTCATTGTTATAGAAAGGAATTCTACAAACCATATTAATGTAAAATGGGGGTATTTATGGTTAAAACCCTCCCCCTCCCTTCCCCCAAGGAAAAGTCACAGATTTCCTTTTTTTTTTCTCTCTTTTTTTTTTGCCGTATATGATATCCTGTGTCCAACTATATTGAGGCATCTTTAAAAAATATTTATCCATTTCTGCTGCATTCTACCAATTGATGCATCATCATATGAAAGATTAATAGCCTGACAAACTCAATACATGGGATTTTCCACACTGATCCAAGTATTTGGGGTGTCTGTTCATTATAGTGGGTGTTGTTTGTGCTGTCTTAGTCATGCTTTGATATCATCTCATGGTATTGGGCAGGAAAATGATTAGTATTGTGCAATAAGATCTCACTTCTGTCGAGATTCAGTGAGAGGTGCTCATGTCGGACACTGGAGGGTCCTGGAGATGCCAGGTTGGTTTGGAGGCTTCCAGGTGTTCTCCCAGTTGAGACACAAGTAAACATGGCCTTTTCGCCTCAGTATGGACTGGCTACATTGAGTGGTGGATACTTGTCCTTGGACTATGACGTCACAGAGATAGTTATACCAGAAGCAATACGCACTGTGCGATGATTCAAGCCTTTTTTAGATGAATTATTACAAAGCTGATTTGAGGGAATGTAGTAACCTACCCCAGCTTTTGTGAAGTACATTACTTTAAGTTTGTCAATCTATAAAATTCAATACAGTGACATTTTCATCCGCACCCTTCCTCATTCCCTTGTGTAAGGAAGGGTCAATTGGGGCAGGATGCACACTCCTGATCTTGCAAAAACATTATAGTTAGGACTTTTTTAAAAGGCTAACATCAGTATAATTATTTTGATGTACACTTTAAGTTTTCTGAAGCATCTGCCTTCGCCTTGTTTCCTTGCTGAGGTGAAAAACAGCGAGAACAGATATGATAGCCTGTGGATTGGCTTAATTTTGGAAACACAATGGATGCTCTGTCCCTCAGCTTTGTACAAGCAATTTGATGATTGCCAAAAGGAAAAGTGGCATTCAGGAAGACAATGGAGGAAACTAATCACACCTTGATATTGAAAAATGCTTTAGGTCATAGCTCTGAATACCCACATTGTTATTTCCAAGAAATTGGTAAGTCTAATAATTTCGGAGTTGATGAAGTTCTTTTGCTTTGTGACAAATGATGATGATAGATTTAGAATGGAGACATCCATTGAAAGTGTCACATTCAGGTACTCTAAGCTAAATCAATCCAATGTGGAGATACACTGTACAATACTGGACTGAACCATTATTGTCAGAGGCCATGCAATATCTATTCTTAGCATCTCAGAATGAACAACCAAACAGATTTTCTGCATATGAAGAAGAAATCAACCTTACTTACAATTTCTAATTAATGAACTTAATAGAAAAATGAGATTACAGCTTGCATTATATTTTTTCATCCTCCCAACCTACACTTTTGGGCGATAAAAAGGTAATTTGTAATTGTTTCAATACACAACAGCAAACCTCAATTTCTTGTCATTCAATCAATATCAATTTTATCTTAGTATGGAAATGCTCTTCTTTTTGACCTTTGATTAATCTAAGAGGACCCCAATTCTGTAACACAGAGAACTCAGAGGAGCCCTGGAAAGCAGCGAAACCTGTATGGGAAAAAATGGATATTTTGCCGGGTGCGAAGTTGTCAAGAAGTCTAGCCAAAAGACTGCTCGGCTTAACAATTCAAAAGGAAACACAATTCTAAACTAAAATTATGCTAATATTGATTAACTGACAGAAAAAATGGTTTGTTGCTGCGTATTTCCCATAAAAATCAAAGCAAATTGAATTGAAGTTAAATTTGACTGAGATCCTTTTTTTCGCCAAGGAGAGTATCTGGCAATCTTATTCCAAAGAATTGTGCTTACGTTTCTAACATCACAAATGGGAGGACAATTGAATGACAAAAAAACTAGCAATTGTCACAAATAGAGAGCTCCATGATTATTACAAAGCAGGGTGGTTTTTATGAGATTCTGGCTTCAGTAATGGATACATAGCAATGGGACTTCACCATGCAGTCTGCATACCTTCCAAACAAAATTATATATAACCTTAGAAGGAATTCTACGAACCATGTTATTCTGAAGTGCATTTTTTTGATTGGGGAATTATGTGATACCTCAATAATATTCTCCCCCCCCCACCAAGGAAATGCAGATTTCAACTCATTTGCCACATAGGTACCCTGTGTCCAACCATAACGACATAATCTTTATCCAATATTTGTCCATTTCTGCTGCATTCTACCAATTGATGAATCATCATGGAACTTGGAAGATTAATAGCCTGACAAACTCAATACATGGGATTTTCCACACTGATCCCAGTATTAAGGGTGTCTGTTCATTATTATTGGTGTTGTTTGCGCTGTCTTGTGATATTTAGTCATATGCTCTGATACCACCTCACGATATTGGGCAGGAGAATGATTAGTATTGTGCAATAAGATCTCACTTCTGTCGAGACTCAGTGAGAGGTGCTCATGTTGGACTCTGGAGGGTCCTGGAGATGCCAGGTTGGTTTGGAGGCTTCCAGGTGTTCTCCCAGTTGAGACACAAGTAAACATGGCCTTTTCACCTCAGTATGGACTGGCTACATCGTGTGATGGATATTTGTCCTTGGACTATGACGTCACAGAGATTGTTATGCCAGAAGCTATATGCAATGTGTGATGATTCACGCCTTTGTAAGATGAGTTATTGCAAAGCTGATTTGAGGGAATACTATAGACACCTATAGTGGCTATACCCCAGCTTTTGTAAAGTACGTTACTTTTAAGGTTTGTCAATTTATAAATTTCAATAGTGACATTTTCCGCTGCCCCCTCCCTCATTCTGTCATGCAGGGGAGGGGGACAATTGGGCCAGGATGCCCACTCCTGATGCTGAGAAACATTATTGTTAGGAATTTTTTTAAAAGGCTTACATCAGTATAATTATGTTGATGTATACTTAAAAATGTTCTGAAGCATTACCCTCTTCATCCTGCTTCCCATGCTACCCTTCACCTTGTTTCCTTGCTGAGGTGAAAAACAGCCACAACAGGTTGTGATAGCCTGTGGATTGAGTTGGCCTAATTTTGGAAACACAATGGATGCTCTGACAGTTTTGCACTAGCAATTTGATGATTGCCAAAAGGAAAATTGGCATTCAGGAAGACAATGGAGGAACCTAATCACACCTTGTTATTGAAAAATGCTTAAGGTCATAGATGTGAAATGTGAATACTCACACCTTTATTTCCAAGAACTTGATACATCTTACACTTTCCGGTTGATAGAGTTCACTCTGCTTTGTGACGGAGTGATGATGATACATGTAGATTTAGAATGGAGACTTCCATTGAAAGCATCTAAACATAGGCCAACATAATTAATCTTTAGTTTCTTGGATAGATCAACACAACACTTTTTCTGCCGGCAAAAAAAAAATTAAGCTTACTCACAATTTTTTTTGAATTGACATAATAGAGAATTCAATTACAGCTTTTATTTTGTCCTACTGACCAACCCCAGAAAAAGTGCTTTGAGAATATCCAAGAAGCTGAAGATCAATTATGTCTGACCTTACACGACACTTTTGGGGTCTTCGGCACTTGTCCACAATCAGCATATATATAGCGGTGCAAGTCAGCTTTAAGGTGGCTCGATACTCGTGAACTTATATAGTATTCTTCATAGCGCATCTGATGGTGAAGACCACAAGTCTCTAACCCTCTTAGAAGTCCCACAAATGCTAAACGAAGCGGCCGACGCATGAAATTCTCAAAATTGAAAAAAGATGATGAAGCAGTGACAGCAGAGCTCTGCTGCAATGGTGACGTTACGATAGATAGGGCCTGCCGCTGCGCGTGAATGTGCGCTCACTACCACTTACCATGAGTAGCGAGCCACCTTACCCACTACAAATAGTTGAAATCATTGAAACAGCTGTGACTGCATTCACTCTATCTCAGTTAAATTCACTTTCCTGAGCCTGATATTCCTACCTGACCTAATTCATTTCATCATTAATCAGGAAGGTGTGCTAATCACACAAGTAAAATGTCAAGGAATTGTGGATAAAATAAACGGTATATATACCTTCCATTCGTTTTGATTTTGTCCATTTACAGTTCTTGGGCATGCTGAAAGTCCTTGTCCTTGCTACCCATTTCAGTGCACATGAAAGCATATTGACTTTAGTCAGACATTTTGTCTGACGGAGCTAGAGAGAGTTCTGGTCAGACAAATTAATGTTTTGTCAGACAACATAATAAATTTAATCTATAATTTTTCAAATGGTTGAAATGCATTTTAATAGAATGTTGTTCTTTGATTTTTAAAGGTGGTTTTGCGAAATTGCAATTAAGTTTCTTGAGGTCTTACAATACAATTCAACATCAGAGAGGACTAGCACTCAATATGACTATTTCCCGAAGAAATTTTGTGCCAGTAAATTTGTCTGACCTGAATTTGAGGCTGGTCAGACATTTGCAAAAAGTGCCAGTAATGTCTGGACGTGGCTGACCATTATCGCGCACAGCCGCGCACTAACCCATTTATAATTTTATCTAACAGTTTAACAAATGTACCCTTTTCAACAAGATGGCAATGATAATACACAATTACACATTCCCTGAATATGGGAGAAGTGTACCGAAGACAAAAACTGCAGTTTTATTAATGAGAAAAGCACAGAAAATAACGCACAACATTTGAGACAAATTAATCCATTTTGAGATGGCAATGACAAGAGTAAATTCCGACTTAATTAAAAACACAAATAGCTTTCAGATTTGATGTTTCTGTGTGATTTTTATTATCTTGTCACAGGAAGCTTGTAGGACGCCAGAAAATGAATTATGTCACCAATAATGTCCAATTTTCTTTCTTTGTTTGCAATTCATCGGCTCATAAAGTTGCTTAAGTGACAAGGACATAATATTCATGTGTTGTCTTACCGGTATGGATGATAATACTTCACCATGTAGATTCTTCAACGTCTGTTTCGAAATCAATTTGACATTTTAAGATAACCACATAGCTTTGTCTAAATTCATGGGTTGACCGAAGAACAGGTATGTGTTGAATCCTTTTCTTGAACTCTCGAGCGCATGCGCATACAAGGTACATGTAAAACGTGGATGGTATGAAACGCGGATGGTGCGCGGGACCTAATACAACATCTCCCTTTTTTCATAAGATGATTGTTAAATTATTTTGACATACAGTTTGAAATGTACCTGTATAATATCCATTATATAATTCTAATATTAATAAATCATTATTTATCTTTACATTGTCTTGAGTTATATTTCTTTATAGTTACTTGTTACTTTGCGCATATCATTGAACATTACAAATAGATGTTACTAGATTCAATAGATTGTTATTACAAATAATACTGATGGTATTAACACTTCAGATCTTATAAAAGCTCAGGGTTATGAGCTATACCGTTAGCCGTGAGACAGTCTCATAATCAGTTTAACAGTTCCGAGTCATTTACCAGTTTACATCTTATGACATGACATAAATCAATGTTACAGCTAAATCACTCTAAAGAACTAAACTATGCAAATAAAATGTACTACAATTCTACATACAAATAAATCATTTGACCAGTAATAATAATACTCGATTATAAAGCACCAATGTAATATATATGACATTCATACAAATTCAATAATTTCAAGGCATCATATTGGCACATTCACATTTTCAAACAATAGTGTCTTTTCACATTTTAAAGCAATAGTGTCTTTTCACATTTCAAAGCAATAGTGTCTTTTCACATTTTCAAACAATAGTGTCTTTTCACATTTTAAAGCAATAGTGTCTTTTCACAGGCAAGGAATGATGATATTATTTCAATTCACATATTAATAAAGTGTCTTTCGATTCACATAAAATCACATACATATATAACAAAGTGTCCTGTCACAGTCAATTACATTTACAAATCACATTACACTATTTCCCCCACACATAATTTTTGTGCCATGCAGGACGTTGGGAAGAGCGTTTTGGTCGCTGCATGGGCTGGCGATTGCGGTGATTTGGTGATCTGTTCCTCCGATCACGGGAACCAGGAGTTGCACCGCGGACTTCAGGGCGAACGGTCGGTCGAGGGGGGGTACCACTTGGGGAAGTAGGGATGGGGGGGTCGTCAACCTGGACTGTTTGTTGGGGAGTCGGTACGGAAGCAGGGATGGACAGGAATCGACGGTTCCGTACAAATTTCGCACCACTGGGGTAAGTGTTCATAGTGTACGATCGATTGTAGTGTGAGACCACTTGAGCGGGTTCTCGTTTTCCGCGGACCCACACTTTAGTCCCGATAGGCACATCAGGCAATCGTTTTGCCCTGTGTCGTCGGTTGTAGACATTTTGCTGTGCCACTTTGTACGACTTCTCCTTTACACAAACTTTGCGTAGATCGGGTGTTTTTGGTGTAAGTCGACTTGGCAGGACCTGGAGACTGTCCTGGAGACGTCTGCCCATGAGCAGTTGTGCAGGCGAATAGCCGTTGAACAGCGGAGAGTTTCTGTAGGCCAGTAGACCTAACGACAGGTCATCGCCATTCTTCTTCAGGATGTTCTTGAAGGTTTGAACGGCTCGTTCCGCTGCTCCATTTGACTGGGCATATTCTGGAGAACTTGTAATATGACGAAAACAATAGTCTCTTGCAAAATTGCGAAATTCACTACAAGCATACTGTGGGCCATTGTCACTCCTGACCACAGAAGGTATGCCGTGTCTGGCAAAGATGAACTTCAATGTGTTAATCACTTGACGAGAAGTGGTACTTGTCAGACGTTGGACTTCAAAGTAGCGAGAAAAATAGTCTGTAACAATGAGAAATTTGTCACCTTTCTCACTCTGACACAAATCTGTTCCAACTACCTGCCATGGTCCTTTTGGAGTCTCTGTTGTTCGCAAAGGTTCTGCCTGGTCTTTGCGATATCTGGCACACATAACACAGTCTTTCACAGTTTTTTCGATGTCCTTGTCCATTGAAGGCCACCATAGAGCGCCTCTGGCCCGGGCATGACATTTTGTGATACCCAGGTGTCCGGTGTGGATTTTAGCCAACATCTCCAAACGCATTGCGAAAGGGATTACGACTGCCGAACCTTTAAGTAAGAGTCCATTCACCACTGACATGGAATTTGCATTCATGCGATACAGTTGGACGGGGTCATCTTCCTTGAGATTATCCGGCCAGCTAGTGGAAATGTACGTCTTGATTTTGGAAATAGTGGGATCTGAGTCTTGGGCCGCGCTAATTTCCTTGAGTTTTGAGTCTGTAGCTGGGATTCCTTTGATCACAGCATTAACATAAATGTTTATGTCTTTCTCCAACGCTTTCTGCAAGTCTTGATCATTACGAGTGGAAGGTGGAGCGCGTGACAACGCATCAGGCACTACCAATTCCTTACCAGGAACGTGTGAGATCGTGTACTGGAAGCGAAGAAGGCGCATCCGCATGCGCTGGATGCGAACAGGAAGTTGATCCAACGGTTTCTCACCAAGAAGTGGAATCAGAGGTTTGTGGTCAACCTCGAAGTGAAATGTCTTGCCTAGTAGATACTGGCTAAATTTCTCTGCCGCATAAGTAACAGCTAGAGCTTCTTTCTCTACAGTCGCGTAGCGCTGTTCTGTAGGAGTGAGAGCGCGTGAAGCGAACATGATTGGGGCCATACTACCGTCTGTCTGGCGCTGTTTGAGCAAAGCACCGATCCCTACTGTGGAAGCGTCGCTGGCGACAACTGTATCTGCCGTAGGGTTGAAGGACTTAAGCACTGTGTCGGAAGTAATAATTTTCTTAATTTCCTGAAAGGCTTTTTCCTGAGGGCTGTCCCAAATCCATGCATTAGCTTTCACTAGAAGTTCACGGATGGGTTTTGTTACCGTCGCGATGTGCGGGACGAACTTTGCAAGCTGGTTGACCATTCCCAGGAACCGCTGTACATCCGTGACGTTACTTGGCGTTTGAAAGTTTTTAATTGCAGAAACTTTGTCAGGATCCGGTTGGATCCCTGATCCACTGACCAAATGTCCAAGATACTTAACAGATTTCACAGAGAACTGGCACTTTTTCTTGTTAAGCGTGACATTTTCAGAACTGAGACGTTTAAGAACTGCCTCCAAGGCTGCATCATGACTAGCCTGTGTTTCACCGTGGACCAAAATATCATCCATCAGAACTAGAACGTTTGGGATTCCATCAAGAATGTTCTGCATTTTCAGTGTGAAATACTCAGGGGGCACTAGATATTCCGTAAGGTAATCGGTTGAAACAATACCTTCCCCATGGAGTAATGAAGGTTGTGAGTTTACGACTTTCGTCGTCGAGACGGATTTGCCAGAATCCTGAATTGGCATCAAGTTTTGAGAACACCTTCGAATTCTTCAGCTGCGCTAAGGTACCATTAACATCAGGTAAGATATGGCGATTTCTCTTTACGCACTTGTTCAGTTGTGTAAGATCAACACAAATTCTGAGCGAATCGTTTCCATCTCGAGGAATCGGAATTCCTGTAGCATCATTGTCGAGCGAGGCTTTTGGAACAATAACCATTCCAGCACACCAGTCCGTCGGTTCCTCGATTTTCGAGATTACTCCCTGGCGGGCCATATTTTCCAGTTGAAGCTTCGTCTGTTGCTCATAGCAAACTGGAATTTTCCGTGGCGTGTGGATGGCGAATGGTTTTGCATCTGGTTGCAAAGTAATGTGATACGCTTCTTTCAGTTCACCGAGACCTTTGAATAATTGTGGATAGTCTTCTACGGCATTGACACGACGCACCAAATCAAACTTAGATAATGTTGGTCGTCCAAGGAGGGGTAATTTCAAATCACGCACAACATACACATTGTCTTGTTTCACCACATTGTTGATTTTAACGTCTGTAGAGATTTTACCAACAACTTGCATAGTGTGATTTGCAGACCGTAGGAATTTGTCAGGTTTCTGGAGCGTACCCATTGAAGGACGATATAGTTCAAAGGGTAGAACAGTGACATCAGCACCTGTGTCCAATTTAAATCTAATCGGATCACTGTTGTTCAAGTTCACATCAATTGTCCATGGATCACTTTCGACGGCGTCAACAGCGACAACCGTTCCCATGAAAGCTGAGTCATCATCATCATAACAGTCATAATCATAGTCATCATACTGGGGATCATACAAAGGATCGTCTTGGGCCGCTTCTCCGATGGAGCGACAAACTACGTCCCAATGTCCCTTTTTGGAGCATTTACGACAGCGGGAGCTTTGTGCCGGACAGTCCGCACGGTTGTGAGGTTCTTGTCCACAACGGCTACACTTGTTGCCTTTCCGGTTGGGTGGGCGGTTGTTGTTTTCCCGATGTCTGGAATTTGCGAGACTGATGAGAGTGAGGTCTTTGTTGACTACTAGCGTGACCAGTGGGCTTACTGGCAGGCTTGCGGTCAAAGCGATTCTTCTTGCGGAATGCTGCGTCGACACTGCTCTGCGTCCTCATTTCTTTGCACTGGTTTCTAACTTGTTCAGAAGCTTGCACTCTTTGAACAACTTTTTCTAGAGTGAGCGTTTTTGCATCCTCAATTTGAAACTTTTCTGATAATGTATGATCTTTCATACCTGCTACAATGCGGTCGCGGAGCAGTTCGTCTCGCATTGTGCCATATTCACAAGTGTCCACCAGTTTGTGCAAATCGGTAATAAAGCTGTCAGATGTCTCATCTGGTAACTGCACACGCTTGTTGAATTGAGTTCTCTCAAAGATAATATTCCGTTTGGGTAGATAATACTCATCAAAACGTTTTTTGACAACAGCATAGTCTTTGGCCTCAGCCTCAGTCAATTTAAATGACATAACAATATCCTCTGCCTTGGCTCCCATAGTGTACACAAGCAAATTGATCACCTCAATATCTCCTTCTTGTTCTTTGCTACCAATTGTCAGTTTGGATGCCATTCTGAATCTCTCAAACCTTGCTATCCATGCTTTCCAATCACGAGGGTCAAATGTGAATGGATCTGGATGTGGAACTTGGTAGTTACAAGCAGCAGCCATCTTCAGATCGTGGTAATAACCTCTGTGTCTGAGTTGGTGTGTTTAGGCATCACTTCTGGCACTTGTCTCTTCGTTTTTGAAGGTTAATTTGCTCATTTGAAGCACATGGTTTTATCCCACCGCTGCCACCATGTTGAATCCTTTTATTAAAAAAGTGAGATGTTGTATTAGGTCCCGCGCACCATCCGCGTTTCATACCATCCACGTTTTACATGTACATTGTATGCGCATGCGCTCGGGAGTTCAATAAAAGGATTCAACAGTATGCATAGCAGGTCATTTCTAAAATTCAATATATGTATGATTTTGAAAAATAAAAAGTGTTTTTTTTTGGGTGCATATATCGTTTTTAAATAACTTCAAAAAATAACTCCAAACCTTCTAAAGATTTCAATTGCATGGCTTGACTGGCTATATATATATATATAATTTAAGCTGATAGTAATTTTAAAAGCGTTTAAAGTGGACTTCATGCACCATAAAAAAATTTTCCACACTCCTATGTTATCTTGAGTTTCTTAGCCTTATTTCTTCCGAACCTCATCAGCCCTTGATGAACATGTTTTGCTGAATGGGATCAGCCCTCTGCCTCAGACTCACTTCGGTCAAAGTCATGCAGTCATTCCGGTCCAGTTCAAGGTACACTATTGAATACTAATGAAGTGACATTTGACTTACAGCATCATCAGGTTAGATACTGATAGGCCTACAGTCTGTGCATTATGGAGAAAAATGTAATTATCATATTATTGTGAATCAACATCAAAGATATGACGTTCGCATGCGATGTTGTGACAACGTTTTAACAATGAAACAAGAATCCGCTGATTCACAACTGACCTAGCGCAAAATTGAAGGTGCCATTGTTTAAACCACTGAGCAACTGATATTGGAAGATAGGAAAAATAGTTGATTGGAAGATGCCAGACTATTAGTATAGAATCAATGCAGTTTGAACAGATTTATAAGAAAAAGGATTTATCGACATGTTCCTCATCCATTCCCACAGGCCAATACCAGTACCAAATTTCATAACTGTACGCGAAATATTAAGGTCATCTTGAATTTCTCAACTTGTTCCCGACTGATACCCACAGCCCCATACCTGTACCAAATATCATAACTGTAAGTGAAATATTAAGGTCACAATGGGCAGTTTAAGAATGAAGAAAGATGGCTGCCAAAATGGCTGCCACAAAGTGGCTGCCA
Organism: Platynereis dumerilii; assembly: GCA_026936325.1. Taxonomy (NCBI): domain Eukaryota; kingdom Metazoa; phylum Annelida; class Polychaeta; order Phyllodocida; family Nereididae; genus Platynereis; species Platynereis dumerilii. Next base: position 13,433,796 of record JAPTHN010000010.1, on the reverse strand, counting down.
TCTTGGATTTCTCAACATGTTCCCGACTGATACCCACAGCCCCATGCCTGTTCCAAATTTCATAACTCTAAGCGAAATATTGAGGTCACAATGAGCAGTTCAATAAATGAAAAAAGATGGCTGCCAAAATGGCCAGCACAAAATGGCCACCATCTTGGATTTCTCGACATGTTCCCAATCAATACCCAGAGTCCCATACCTGTACCTGATTTCATAACTGTAAGTGACATATTAAGGTCACAATGGGCAGTTCAAGAATGAAGAAAGATGGCTGCCAAAATGGCCACCAAAAAAATGGGAGCCATCTTGGATTTCTCGACATGTTCCGATCCATGCCCACAGTACAATACCTGTACCAAATTTCATTACTGTAAGTTGAAAACTAAGGTCACAAATGGACTTTTACACATGTTGAAAAGAAATGTGGACACATCACATGGACGTGGTTTACATGAGTCCCCTTTCACTACCCACCCCCCTCTAATAACCGACCTTAGCAACATAATTTCTACCATACATTTCTACGTGACCAAAAGACTTCCTTGGGAGTAGGGGAGACCGGGGCTATTTGAAGCGCTGGGTTATATGAAACATGGCCTAATTTCAACATTAAAATATATTTTTTGCCAAATTTGTTCTTTTGGTAGTTACTTTGTTTATTGGCACACATTATCACACCCTTAATAATCCATATTTCCACAATGCTAATTCTGTAGGCACGAAAGTTTGTTTTTAGAGTGTCCGAGTAACTTCTTCGCACAGATTTCGATTGGAGTTATTGTATAGTAAATACTAATATCAAGTTGAACTAACCCTAATTCCAAAAGAGTGAACCCATTCCTAATTCACACCCGGAAGCATTCTGTTACCCGCATTTGATAAGACTGAAAAATAAGACAATATTGTGCTCCAGGTGTGATGGGGTTAGTTGAACCGCGCATGATTGTTCAAATTGTATTGCAAGTCATTGCAAGTTTCAGTTATTGCAATTAAAAAGTAAGACAGTGCATATTTGCATTTCAGAATTTTTTTTTTGAAAAACCAGATTTTTTACCCAAAACGGACAAAAAATTGTGTAAATTGCTGTATACAATATATTTGCAAATAAGTATTTTACTAAAGCTAGTAGTCATCATAGGGATAGCGGTTACTACAGTAGTAGTAGTACACCATCACAATATGGAATTTTAATTGCTTTCTTATACCATCCGTGGATCGAAGCCTGTTTCCCAAAATGTAATGGGGTCACAGAGGTCATAGAGGTCACGAAAAGGTCACCATCTAGCCTTAAAAGGTCACCATCCTGACCCCTGAAGCCTCAGAAAGCCTCCATGTATGACAGTAAGTTAGATAATCAATCATTCTGATCCTTTGATGTGACAGCTGTAATTGCCTTTCAGATCCTTTGATGTGACAGTTATATTCTTTTGATATAAACTCTATGTAGGTCAGTAAGACAGATGATTGATCACTCACTCATACCCTTGCATGTGAAAGTGAAATTACCCTTCAGATACTTTGATATAAACAACTTGAAGACTCTATGTAGGTCAGTAAGATTGATGATTGTTCAATCATCTTCAAGACTCTATGTAGGTCAGTAAGATTGATGATAGTTCAATCATGCATAATCATCTTTCATACCCTTGCATGTCTTACTTGTGAAAGTGAAATTACCTTTCAAAGTCTTTCATGTGATAACTGTATTTACCCCTTCATATACCTTCATATGAGAACTATAACAGCATAACATGATAATTAATCTAACTTTTCATAACTGACAGACAGTATGCTCCCCAACTCAAAATCTCATTTTTCACTCTTATTGAATTTAAGTTGTTTAGCTGTTTCAATACCTCTGTTATTTATTCAATATCTCCCTTCAACTATATCATATTATTTTGGATATTTTTTATAAAATTACTCAGCATTCACTCCACTACATCATTGTCAATGTGCACTGTCATGCAACAGTGCAAATTTGATCAAAACACATAGTAAACAAACACTTTTACAAGACAAAAACTGTGCAACTGTACCCTATTACCCCACCTTGTCACTGTACAAAAACTGTGTTTGAGCAGAAGTTATATTCATAACTTCTACAAAAATTTAACAAATAACAATACTGCGCTATTAAAAACAATTCATATTTCCACAATTCACTACAATAACTCACCTGTTCACTTGTGTATTCAGTAGCTCGCATTCGCATTCCATGTGTATTCCACTCAAGTGCATAGATTTCGCTTCCCTCATGTTCCTATGGTATATTCCAGTGATAGTGACATTTCCTTGATCCGTTTTCATATGATATTCACGTAATTCTAGCACACTACGAAGTGTTTTGACTTGACAAAATCTAGCATTCTCGCGCCATTTGCCATGTTCGCATTGTTCACTGGAGTCTGGTGACCTACTTAGCGCTCAGTCACGCGGTGTTGTTTGGGTGCACCTGAAGCGTGCTCAATGACCATGCGCTGTGCACGCGATAATTTATCTAATGTCACTTCGACCTCATTGCGCTGTTTTCAATGTCCACCCTTAATACCCTGTACTGTCACCGATCACATCTACACGAAGAAGACTAAAAAAAGTCACTTACACATTGTCTCTTTTATTCGGCTATTTATATCTCTTCAGTGCTCTCTCTTAGCTTCTCATGCTATTAAATAAAACTTCCAAAATTGAACTGCTCTCAGATAACTCATGACCTTGGAACTGAGCAGAACATAGAACAACAAGGACACAATGACAGCCGCAGGAGATACAGCTTACACCAATGATTTGGGGAGAAAATATGACCTTTCTGAAGCAGAAAAGGGTTATGTTCAAATCGCCATGGAGGATTTTCCTCAATCTGAAAAAGGAGCTGATCAAAAAGTAATTGTTGATTCTGAAGTAGATAAAGGTGAGCCTAAAAACCTAATAGATCTACCTACTCCTGACAATGTGGATGCAATGAATATATTTGATTTTGATGAAGGTGAAATGTACACTCAGAATTCAATCACTATAACACACAGCAGTGACAATGAAAGTAGACCTAGTACAGGCAATTCTACTTTTTCAAAATTGGAAATAATATATATCACACAAATTTTCGCCTTGCTAGCTGTGATAATTACTTCATTGGTGAACCTCAGTCTACAAAATGAACCAATGAATTTGTGGATAGTATTTTTATCCTCGGGAATTGGCTCCTTACTCCCCGGACCAAAAGCAGTCAAAACAGTTATTAAAAATAAGACAAATGATAAAAAGTCTTCAGAGTAGGGTAGTAGTGCTGAATTGCATGAGAGCTTTACCCTAGTTTCACTTTCTGCTTAGAGGGGTGCAGATAATTTAGAGAAGGGGGGTTCTCCCCCCTCAGTGTCACCTGACACACTGACCTCAATTCTACCACAACAGTGTCCAGCTGACATGTAAAAAGAGCATTATTTTATTTGAACAGTTAAAGATGGTAGACACATTTTACCCCACCCCAACCATATGAAAGTGTGTCACATGCAACTGTGCCACTGTGCCACTGTGCCACTGTGTCACTGTGTCACTGTGTCACTGTGTCACTGTGTCACTGTGTCAGGGGTATCACCCCATATAGGGCAATGGTTACCCATGATTAGAGCCCATCATGTGAGGTGTACTATATATAGCTGAGTTGTCCCTTCACTCTTCCTCACTCAGTGTGTTCACCTGCATCCACTAAGTCTTCATCAGCTACCTCCTGCCACCTCTACTTTGACGCTCTACTTTGACGCTCTGCTTAAAGTTCTCTTCTTCATCCTGAAACTACATTTGCTGAAAGAATGGCACTCGCTAACTTCTACAACGGACGAGTCAACGCTGACCTGAAGTTTGTCCTACAGGAAGACAGCTTGGAGAAGGTCGAAGTCATTGTCGTCCGAGGCGCACACAAGTGCAACAATTACATCAAACTGTTTTGGCATGGCATGCGCTTCGAGAAGATACTGGTTAGAGGAGCCCTTGTTCCTCTCCTCTACAATGAAATGTTGAGGGTGAGGACAAGCTACTTCACGAACACCAGCCAGTATCTCTCGACTGAGATCGACGAAAACCTACACCTGAAGAGGGGATGTGGCTACGATGGCATATGGACCACCACCTTGACCGAGATCATCAGGCCGACTTATCGGTACTTCACCGACACAGCAACGTACTGGGCCTCCATCCCTCTGACGTTGGGGCTTTATGATCAACTGATCATGAAGTTCCCGGAGATCTTGGAGGCCCTGAACGCCCCGAGCGACTTCCCCGAGGAGGACAAGGCCACCATCCCACTCTTCAGGAGGGTCAGTCTGATCAAACCAAATCAGGCTGACGAATACTTCCTCACAAAGGAGGAAGTCGAGAGGGACCCCAGCTTCACTGTCTGCTCTGAGTCAACCTACTGTGATCTTCTCTTCATATCGAGATCACAGTCCAGGTTGGCTCATAAATACGATGACACTATGGGGGGCAAGGATAACCCCATCCCCTTGGGAGGAGATGACAACATCCCGCTGATCCTGTTCCCCCAGATGCTGCAACACAGTGACGGTACTGCCATCGAGATGCCCACTCACGTCTACTTCAAGGAGACAGCACTTCGCCCATCAACCACTGACGTTTGTGCACACTTTGCCTTCCGATATTATCGGAATCGAATAAGGCATTACGCCGAAGACAGTGTGTACGACGTCAGTGCGGGGATCTACGCAACAGACTTCGTCAGGTCTGAAGCCGAGACCTTCCAAATCCTCATCAGCGAGACATTGTTCCAGCTCGGCTACACTTGCTTCAGCCCCACAATGGATTACATCAGAGAAGTCCTGGCTGACGTCAGTCCCCACTCGCCCTATGCAATAGCCATGAACAGTTTGAATTACCCTACTGCCCACGATGAAATTACTACCAAAAGATTGCGAGTACTGGATGCAATGTACGCAAAATTCGCTAGACTCTATTTGAAATTTCCAACTTATTGACTTTCTTGTATTGAAAATGTCTTTTTGTGTATTGGATGAATGTATTGTACATTGTGTATTGTGTATTGTGCATTGTGTATTGTTTATTGTGTATTGTTTATTGGTCATAGTGACCTCTCATTACATCATTGATTTAATAAAATATTGTCAATTGTCATTCCAGAATATTAGTTTTTCCTTGGTAGTCTAGAAACTTTTTGCTATAGATGGCCTGAGTGCATTAATTTCAGCACCAGGTTTGTTTGTTATCAGGCAAATAATGAGTGGTTATTTTGTAAAAATCCACTTATCATTACTCATTTCAAGGTAATCATGTACCTCAGACTGACAGCATCCTGCAAAGATTGTTCCAGTTCCATTTTTAAATCCATCCTGTACTGGTTCTTGAAGTTTAACTGTCACTTAACTATTTGAGTAACTTTAAAAAAGCTGAATTGACAAAAGATCACTGATGAAATGTTTTCTAAAATATCTCACTATTATAATATAGTACACTAAGCTACAGTTTTCAAAATTTGAGAAAAAGATTCAGTATTATAAGCTACTGATCAAAGACACATTTTCGTAATCTGTTGTCAATTCAGCTTCATTTCCATTACTACACTTATGCTAAAAGCAAGTAAACAAAACTCTGCTGATTTTAAAGTTTGAAAAATGTATTTTTTCAAAAAATACCAACATGTCATACACAGAAGCACCTGAGAATGATTTGCTTAACTGGTGAAAATTATCTTGCTTGAGGATATTGAAATAAGTGATGATATCTTTTTTAAAAATATAATATCCCTGCTTAATACAACGTTTTTTCCCTGTTATAAAACTCAATACACAATATTCTCAATAAGTACTGACTATGTTTAAAAATACGACTTGGAAACTCACTGAGCATGGTAATTATATGAGAGAACTGACAATACCTGATTGTCAACTAACAGTGTTAAAAAATGAGAAAAAGGTGGAATGTGCATGTCCTGCATGAACCATGTGACTAGCTAAAAACAGTATCAAGAATATCAATAATGACATAAAAAAGCAGTTAAAAATTACTAACTAAGCATGAAATACCACACTACCCCTCAATACTGTGGTATATATCCTATAGAATATCTGTTAAAAATTACTCAACCTGAGTTCACCTGACATAAAAGTCATAAAATATCTTTCCCTATATATGTTTAAAAACCCATTATCTGCAAAACAGATGTTATATCAAGCATTTACATATCATGTAGAAACTTTAACTATCTACTAACATAACAAATATATATCAGCACATTTTATATCACAATCACACTGTTTGCATTCACTGCAGTAAGGAATTAAATACTTGAGTAACTGACCAACAGGTTCAGTCCTCCCCAAACCATCAACAAAGTTAAATAGAAAAATCTAAGTACTTTCACCAACAAAGTTTTTTCATTAATCAATAATTTATACTACAATCACACTGTCACATTCACAGCAGCTAAGGAGTTAAATACTTGAATAAATACTAAAGTTTCAGATCAATCACCACCATTTACTCCCCTTCAGACACTCGGCTTAATGTCACTCAATTAAATATATATTTTATCAGAAAAAACAAAAGATGAGTTTTGACAAAAACTCAGAAAGTCTCTAGTAAAATTAAACCTGTCTTGAATATAAAGTCAATAGTTCTACTGGCACAAATAAATCATTACTCACTATCAAAATTATTTTCTTGGTCTCAGTCTATTGCGTTGTATGACATTTCTGTCATCAAGCCTCTGCAAAAGTCTGGAATGTTGTCCTTTGCCACGTGCACGTGGCACGGTCACTGGCTCGGGGCGAAGCCTTGCGGCAGGCAGGGGGGCGGGTAGTCCAGGGGCAATTTCACGGTCGACATCTAGCACGGGGGCGGGTAATCCAGGGGGCATGGGACGGCGGTCAGCTTCCGCGGGGGCAGTGACCGCGGCGACGATTCCCCAGGCCATGGGGGGTAGGTGCCAGGGGCGAGGGAAACGTCGAAGTATCCACTCCGCAGGATATCCACGCACCTGAAAAATAATGAAAGATTTTGTCAATTCCAGCCTAAAATATCAAACAAGTATACTAGGGAAATGTCAAAAAGTGGCTATGATGATTAAAACTCATGTCAGTTACAGCTATTACATGTAGCAGTCACAATATATCACCACTGCTATGCTTGTCTTTCCAGACATTTTCAAAACTAATGTTTTTTATATCTATTGAATAAAAAACTCAATTACACTGCTACGAACCTTTTTCATCACTTTACTGCTGTCTACCTCTAGGTCTATATCGATCTCTGGTCCACACTTCAACTGACGAAGCACTGCTACTGTCAAGGGACCCCATGGAATACATGGCAAAGCCTTGTTGATTTTGTTCTTGCCTCTTTCTGCAGCACATTCTCCTAATTATTCGGATACATCTGCACGGCAACAACATGCAGTTGCAGAAGAGTTCGGTTATCCTAACAAGACAGACAGGGTCGTTTTGGTGACCTTGGCAGTATTTTCTTACACAAACACAGAGACTAATCACCATCAGTATGATCACTGCTACTCCCACTCCACTTCCGACATAAAGCATCAAATGGTCCATGGCCCACTTCTTCATGATCTCTTCTGCCATTGTCGCATATGTGACGTCATCGGTAGTAGGGGTACTGTCAGTAAATTCAGGACGTACGGCATCAGCATCATCCCTGTCACCGAACTGTTCATATACGTTGTCAAAATCTCCTTCGTGGATCATGTCGTCCCCCAGGGTGTCAAAACGCTCTTCAGGTCCGGGGTCTTGAGTTGTAGTCACAGTTGTTGTCAACATAGTGAACATCAATCCATTGGTTGTTGTCCTTCTGACTCCCAGGGTCTTGCAGGCTATCCACCAATAATCAGCAGCAACCAGTCTACACAATTCGTCATTCGTTGTTTGAAACACCACATTCTCAAAGCCATAAGTCGATTCCAATGATTCCACATCAAATTCCCCAGCCATGTTTCTGATGATCAAGTTCTTTCCCAGTCGACTTTTCACAGGGAACTGAGGAGCAGTCGAAATTCCATTGCAATAAATCTTCTGATACGTGCAGGAGCATTGATTCAGGTTTCCGCATAAGAAGCTAACTACTGTAACTGGTAGTAGCCACAAGCATAGCAGCATTAAAGCTGCAACACACTTCATGTTGAAGAGTCTATGTCCATCCACTGATTCCACTATTCTGCTACACACTGCTCACTCAATGATGCTCCAGATCAAACTGACATTTCATGGGAAAAACTTTGACATTTCTTAAGCCACCCCCCTCCAATTAAGCCACCCCCCTCCCCAAGTTCCAAAATGTTGCATAACTTCTGTCCTGCTACCCTGGATCCAGCTGGCCCAGCTAGGGTAGTTGACACGCAGTTGACACGTACTTGACACTCGTACTTAACTGCCAGTTGACACCCAGCTGTATTTGCAAAATGTGACACTTCTGTTATGTAACTTCTTTTGTTAGAAATGCCTATTTGGGAAAAGTAATGCATTGCTCCAATTGAAATGCATTAGAACCTATAAGTGACACTTGTTGCTATAGTATGTGAGTGATATAATTCCAATAATACTATAGGTGTCACCAATTACACACAAGTGTTATTTGAATCCAATTACACTCTTAAGCGTTATTTGTGCGTCATTGGATCATTGAGGGGGTGCTCGCAATTCGGTGCAGGCTCCCCCCTAGCCTATGCTCAGGGGTTGTTGGATGGATGGGTGGATGGATGAGGTTTTACAGCTTGTATTTATACTCTTTGTAGGGTAATTACGCTGAGATGGGGGTAATGGCAATGAGGTGAAGGGTGACTGAAACTACTGTCCAACATGAAATGAGTCAAGTCTAATGGAGTTAGCAGAGTACAGGACTCTTATTGCCAGGATGGATGGTTGGTTGAATGTTGTTTTACTCACCGTATTTATACACTGTGAGATAATAATTAGGATGACAGTCGGTCATGACAACGCGGTGAAGGCTGATTGAAACAACTGTCTAACATGAAATACCCCTATTCCAATGACTGCGTCGGCGCGCAGTTCTCTTATGGCAAGGATGGGTTGGGTATGATGAATGGGGTTTTACCTCTTGTATTTATACTTAGTACACTAATCGGGTATGAGAGGTGGGAAAAGACAATGTGAAGGACGATTGAAACAGCTGTCCAACATGAAATAAAATCTCTGCTAATGGTTGTGATAGGATGGCTGGATGAATGCAGTTTTACATCATGTATTTATACACTCGGGGGTATAATTAGGGTGAGAGTTGGTCATGGCAATGCGGTGAAGGTAGATTGAAACATCTGTCCAGCATGAAAATAAGTCGATTCCAATGGCTGTGTCAGCGCGCAGTTCTCTTATGGACAGGATGGCTTGGGTATGATGAATGGAGCTTTACCTCTTGTATTTATACTTAGTACACTAATCAGGAAGAGAGGTGGGAAAAAGACAATGTGGAGGTCGATTGAAACAGTTGTCCAACATGAAATAAAATCACGGCTAATGGTTGTGACAGGATGGCTGGATGAATGCCGTTTTACATCATGTATTTATACACTCGGGGCATAATTAGGGTGAGAGTTGGTCATGGCAATGCGGTGAAGGGAGAATGAAACATCTGTCCAGCATGAAATAAGTCGATTCCAATGGCTGTGTCAGCGCGCAGTTCTCTTATGGACAGGATGGAGGGTATGATGAATGGGGGGTTTACCTCTTGTATTTATACACTTGACGCACTAATTAGGATGAGAGCAGAGGGGGAAAAGACAAAGTGGAGGAAGAATGAAACAGTGGACCAACATGAAATAAAATCTTGCCTAATGGTTGTGGTAGAACGTGGTCCTCTTATTGTCAGGATTGAATTACGGATGAATGCTGTTTTACATCCTGTAGTTATACACTCGGCTGTGCAATTAGATTGAGAGTCGACCCATGACAATGTGGTGAAGGGGTGATTGAAACATCTGTCCAACAAGAAATCCCTTATATGGTGGGGGAGTGAGAATGAATGATTGCTGAAATTGGTAAAGTCTTATTACCATATGCTGACTATGGTATTAAAAAAAAAAATGTGCTAGCTCATTTTCCAGTACTTTTTTATAAATTTTCAGCAAAAATAAAACCTAAATCATGCAGTACACATAAAAATAGATATTTTCTTCTTCTTCTTATTCTCGAAAATCGTCCTATTTGAACAAGAGAATTTACGTGATGTACTCCGACCTGGGGGTGAAATTACAAGACAACTGGTGACAAATGGGGTGCAAATGGAGTAGGTCAATGGTACTGTGATGCTTCCATCCCATGAAACACCTTCCGTGTTATTAGGACACAGGATGTAGCAAAAGGAGATAAATTAGGTGCAACATGATATACTACAGAGCAAAAAAGGATACAATTATGGCTACTGTTTACACTCAAGATGCTCTTGAATACACAGCACGACCCAATGAGGTCAAATGTACATGCATGCAATAAAGCAATTGCACATTGTGTCGTGATAAAGCCAGCTCAATGCCAAAACACTGCTGTATTATAGGAATGACAAATGACAACTGACCCTGTAACACACTGACCTGTTAACCCAAAAACCCAGTAACCCAATAATTTTTTTGAGAAAGCATTTATCACCAAAAGAAGATAGATCTAGGACATGTCATCTGTGAATTTAGGTCGGAGTTTCATTTGCATAAGGGGCGAATTTCTCACCTGCCAATCATGTAGGGGTAAATATAAGGGGGTATCTAAAATGACCATGTCCGTACATTCTTTGACCACCCAAGTCATCAAGAATATCTCTTATCACGCTGAGAGTTGTGCAACTTCATCTTCAAGTACTGCCTTCCTACCAGACTCCTCTCTTGCTTCTCCAGTTTTTCTTTTCAAGAAGTTCACCAAGCCTCACAACACTCAAAGGTAAGTGATTATTTCAAATTGTGTCACTCTTTCAATTACTTTTTCCAAGCATAGTGGGGTATTATATATTGAGGTAATTTTCTCAATGTTGTACGTGTTAGTTTCTTATCAGTCAGACTTTAAAATACCACTATTTTTTATTCATTCATCAAGAATCTCATCTACCACTACACTGTCAAACTTTTTAAGACCAATAATGTAGTACACTGTGATAAAAAATCGCTCGCAGATCAGCCAGAGCGTTTTATGCATGGCAAGGTGCGTCCGACGTCATGGACATGCTCATCATAAATTAACGAATTTTTTTTATCTGTGGGAAAATTGTCAACATTTTTTGGTTAGTTTGGTTCAAAACACTTGTCCGCGCTTTGTAGCAACATTTTATTAACGAAAAAACGTATTTAAACGTCGAAACAGAACACGTTTTGCTAAGCAAAGTTTTTATTCATTGCCTATGTATTTCAACGGTCTGACGCTGTCAAAGTAGCCAACGACTTTTTCGAATATATAAGGAAAATGTAAATATTTTACACTTGGTGAGGTAGAAAAAGACCTTGTTATTGCATGTACAGTAACTATATAGTCATGTGAAATATCTGAGAGGGCAAACTACAGTGATCAAGGAAAAACCTTTGCTAGAAAATATTGTGAAAGCTGCTGTCTTTTCTCACTCATTCGCCAGAGGGCGATCACGTACGGTGGATCAAAATAGACGCCCTCTATCGTTAATTTGTCTATTGTAGCTATCCCGCAGCAAATCTTTTCTCACTCATTCGCCAGAGGGCGGACACGTGCAGTGGTTCAAAATAGACGCCCTCTATCGTTAATTTGTCTATTGTAGCTACCCCGCAGCAAATCCACATTGTCAGAAAATACGATAACGTACAGAAGCAGAGTTATTTATTCGCTCAACCAATGCTCTGCCCACGGAAAAGTCGGCGTGGCATTACAAATAGTCGGATATATTAGTTGGCATTTTTGGTGTGACAAATAAAGCCCACGTGTTATGTTATTGCGTCTATATGGCTAACTTTGTCAATTTACACAAGCTTGCATATCGCTCGCTCTTCCACATATCAACAGATGACGTGTCCGACTCTTTTCTCTGGCTGCACTCGATTGAAGCTCTCTCAAGTCACCCGCGTGACTCGTGTCACATTTGTCTTTTTGTTTTGTTTTTTTTTTTTGCACTTCAAAAACCATCGGATGAGTGAATCAGTCTTATCATTTACATGAATTATAATACAACAGTATTTTTATGGGAAAGACAAAGTAGTTTTGCGGCAAAATCACTTAATTCGATCTAACTGTAACTGGAGAATATACGCTTGATAAAATACATGACATTGACTTTGTCCAACATTTATTAATAATTGAAAAAATCTGCTCAGCTGTTGGGGAGGACACCTTAGCCAACCAAACATGAACTAGGCTGTCAACTATCATTATGTGATCAATACCTGACATGACTGGTTGTTTACTTTACCAAAATCACTCTTCTGAGGTTGCACTTGATTCAATCCCACTACAGTGACCCATGTAACTCGTGTCACTTTTTTCCCTTTTATGCTTAATTATTTTCTTTTGTGATCTGCAAAAGTGCTTCATCATTGCGCAATATATTTTGCTACACCATTATTTATTGACAGTATCTTAACCAAGAAGAAGGTGACAGGATTGTCATGCTAAATTACATTTTCTTTAGATCATACTTGGTTCAATTCTCCAGTTAACCCCCCAGTTCTGATTTTTTTGTGAGACAAAATAACATGACTTGACATATACACCAAAATATCATAATACCAAAATTATTTATCAACAAGACTGAGCAGTTTACAATTAAATCAGTTTATTCAATCAAAAAATTACACATACACCAGTCAAAAAATACACAACACTGACATTTTTCCTACACTAAGTCTACATATTCAATGTACAGTAAATTTGAGCTTCACTTTTTCAGAAAATGATACCACATGAGGTCACTCATGGTGTAACTTGACAAAAAACATAAAAAGTCTCACATCACTTTTTTAGTCATGACTACGTAGCGGTGACAACACCATCACTTGGTAATTTTAAAAATTTTATTTTTTTTCACCATCAAGACCCCTTACAGTTTGCAATAACTACATAAACCACATCATCAGTACCTCCCCCCATAATTACTTGAGTAAAAAGTGTTACTTTTCAGTAAAAAAAAAAATACAATTATTTAGGTAAGCAATTGTAAGCTTTATGACATTCATCTTTGATGGAATTTTTAACATGTTTTAGAATACCTACAACTACATTGGAGGGGTAGCCCCTGCATCTGTAATGAGCATACAATAAAGAGAAATGACCACAATTAACAGTGTCCAACAGGTCGTGATTCACCCACACACATTTGAACCTCTTTGTGAAAGCTTCCATTTCTTTTCCATAGGTGATATCATCATCCCTCCCAAGACTGTCAAACACTTCAACTCCACACCGTGTAATCACCAAAGCCAGCCAATGTCCCATCGGTCTCATACAGCTCTCACTGGACTCCCTCCCCGTCATGGAGGTGGAGATGGAGTTTCCTTCACCCATAGCTTGCTCACCCCCGCAGTCACTGCCCAAGGACATCGTCAACAAAGAGTCACCGCCTTTCAACCCATTAGGCCCAGAGGTGTTCAACTCGGTGAGTTTGCAAGGGGCAGTAGAAGCAGTGCTAGTGTTCCTCACTCCGGACCAAGGGTCACTTCTCAGGGATTCAGAAATATGCGTAGTTTGCTCAATTCCCCTGCCCTTTCCGTCTGTCAGGATGTCAGGGTCACTGTGGGTGCTGGCACAACACCTGTTGCACCCGCTCCCACTTCTGCTCCTACTCGGCCGTTGCCTACTCGGACTACTTCTCAGAGACAAGCCGCAGTCTTCCGACCTTGGGCTTCTACTTCTACTTCTTCTTCTTCTTCTACTGTCTCCACTCGGACACTTGTTCCTGCTTCTGCTTCCGCTTCTGCTTCTGCTTCTGCTTCTACACCCACACAGGCTCTCGCTCCTACCGCAACTCCATTGCCCACAGCTAAGGCCCGGATTCCTTCTCTCGGGCATTCCACTGTCTTCCGTCCATGGACAACTTCCACTTCCACTTCCGCTTCCACTTCTACTTCTACTTCTACCACTACTTCTACTTCTGGAGCGAACACCGTTGTCCTGAAACCTGGGGCCACAGCTGTCGTCATCAGTGACGTTTCCGGGTGAGTGTTGTCTTACTATTTTTTGGGGGGTCACATTGATGATGTAACAGCTTTCATTCTCATCAGCAGTTATATATGGTAAAACTGAGGCGGGTGCTATTGCAAAAACATAATCGCTTGTCTTTGCATCACACCACAAAATGTTGTATATGTCTGTAGCATTCATCTTAGCTCAAATACACATTCCTCTGATAGTCAAATTCAATTTGAGCAGGGTATGTGACCCTGGTGATCATTATGATGCTCTCAGCCAGCTGCTCAGCAAAACGGAGCTCGATTCGAACTGAACCGTCACGTGAAGTGGGGTAGAAACTGTCCCTGTCCTGTGGGTTAAGGTCAACAACAAAAATCGAGTAATCATTGGCGAATTCCTCCAACCTGATCCTCTGGCTGTGCGTAGATCTTTTGTCCTTGCCGGCGTAAAGGTCACTGAATGCTTGTAGGTACTTCCCCTGAGAAAAGTCAAAAGTGAGAGGGCCACGTGGGGTGGGGCACCCTGATAGGGACACATTGAGGGAAGAGAGGTTGTAGTGGAAGAAACGGTAGGGGTTTTTGTCTATCCGGCCTGTCAGTGAGTCCCCTGCAACAAAGGCAATTGCCAATGTGCTCGGCACACGTCCATTAAATCCATCGTCGATGTAGAAGGAGCTCAGGCCACGGGCCAAACTAAATTTACGGACATCTTCTTTCATGTAAAAATATCTCGCACGAGAGAGCTCGTTTTTCATCACCCGCATGTGTCCCACGAGTACTTGAGGGCTCGGTACAACCTGTTTCACCAGCAGTGAAATGTCCTGTATTTCCAAAACGTAGTCCTTTATTTTAGTGTTTGAGGTCATGAGTCTGAAGTTAGCTGAAGTCGGGATTAACATTATGTCTATAGTCACACCATTAATTAGGTATCTGTTTGTCTTGAAAGCATCCACATCCAACCGTGCTTGTAGTTCCACAGACTTACTCCCCCGCATGAGCTCAGCCCTCTTCTTAAAACCCTCATTACCACCAGCAGCAGTGAGTGATGTGCTGCTCATTTGACCGGCAGTGTCCTTGTAAAACATTGCACATTGCAACTCCTCATCTGACACAGCATTTTCATCCAGCAGAGTGTTCAGCATGGAGGCATAGCAGTACCCTGTCATGCCTCCGACCACGACACAATCATTCATTCTGACCTCGGCCTGATGCCACAGTGAGCTACAGAGTCCATTTATCGGACCAACACTCCATTCCCCCTCATCCGGTTCATTATTGTCATCACCCTCTTCAT
This sequence comes from Platynereis dumerilii, assembly GCA_026936325.1. Lineage (NCBI taxonomy): Eukaryota > Metazoa > Annelida > Polychaeta > Phyllodocida > Nereididae > Platynereis > Platynereis dumerilii. The sequence goes on along the minus strand of JAPTHN010000010.1, from coordinate 13,418,377 downwards.
GGGCTCTATTTGGGTTAACATTTGGTCTCGAGGGTATAAGAGAGCCATCAGCTCGGGTGATGCGTACTGTTGTTCGTATGTATATTTCACGGGTGTCTATGTATGCTTGCCCCGCACCGGGGATCCTAAACTTGACATTGCCTTCTGTTGAAAATTGATTCAAGGGTTTGTGTACTATCCACTTCACGTCACTTATACCCACATTGCTTACAGGCACTTGAAAAAGGTCTAACTTATTCTCATACCCTAAATCAGCATCCTTCAAAACTTTCTCCCCGGTAGCCATGTTTTAGTCAAAGATGTCTCCTGTACCGCTCTTCTCCTTCTTCTTTTTCTTGCCTTTCTTGACTTTTGTGTGACTCTTCTTTTTTTGTTTTCCTCCTCCTCCCGAACCACTACTCGTTCTCTTCCCCGCACTATTTTTCTTCTTCTTCTTCCTCCCCTTCTTCTCCTTCTTATTCTTCTCTTTACCCTTCTTCTTTCTCCTCTTACCCGCACTGTCCGATGATTTACCTTCGACTGAAGGGGCATTGTACTTTGGTACACCTTTATCAGCCGCCTCTGCCTTGGCCATTTCATTGTCACTACCCCACCGGAAAGGTTTACCAACAGTCTGTTTGAAGTGCTCAACCCACATATCAGGGTTCACGGTCGCCAGGGACTTGTATTGGGCATCCATTTTAATGACAGGGTGCACCTGGTGTACTGTTTTGGGTTGACAACTCTGTTGAGCTCCTCAAAGGGTTGACCGTCCTTGCCACAGATTTCTATCGCCAGCTCGCTTAGATCACACGCTCTGAGAGGCACATACTGTAATGAGTGAAAACGCACCCAGTTTGTCCTTTTTATCTCTGCCAGACTGAGAGAGGCCACAATGGGTTTGTAGATTTTACCCAGACAGGATGACTCACACGCTGAGCAGCATATATAAAGACCATCCCACTTTTGTCCAGTCTTTATTGTAGGTAGTGACAATTCAATGAGGGCAACATGCCAGGCACCACTCCTTGACCCCTGTTCCAGATTATAGTTTTCGGGTAAAGAACAGACAAATTGTGAAGGGGTGTTGTTAGGGTGAGTTGAGTAATCACTATTACTATCAAGGTGGATGAGCATGCTGTCTTGTAATTTCCGCTTCCCTCCTCCTCCTCCTCCTCCTCCTCCTCAGCTTCTACCGTTTCGCCTTCTTCCTCTTCTTCTTCTTCTTCTTCTTCTTCTTCTTCTTATCACCCAACTGTACAATTGATGAAGCGGGTAGCCACTCGTTATATCGTGAGTCCCAACTCTGATACTTGACAAGTTTTTCTTTCACACCATTCCTCACCCGACTCTTTATCACTTTTTCTATTTTGAAAAGAGCATTAGGGTCATATCGTACGGGGGTTATTTCCCCTTGGTAAAAGTGTCCCTTCACCTCTTCTTTAGCAAAGTCATTCAGGTGATAAACCGGTATGCCTTCGTGAACTCGTCTCGACCTGACAGTGAAGATCTCCCCGGTGAACTGTTCATCATAGGAGCGGTGCCAGGGTTTTTGTCTAAAGTGAGACACCCGTACGCTTTGGCCTATGGCATACTTGAAGTAGGGCTTCTTTTTCCCCTTCAGGCCACTCCTCTTTATGGCCCGTTTCAGAGACTCCTTGTAGGGTCTAGAGTGGGAGACATACTGATAGTCCCAAACTTCCCTTTCATTAGTAGCATTCACATCGGCAGGTGCCATGCCTATGCTGCTGTGGGTAGTTTTGTTGTAGGAATTTACTATTTTCTGCAGTTGATCCTCATAGGAGTAAGAGTTCTGCCATTGGAAGAATTGGAATAGTTTTTTTTAAAATGTTTTAATTAGAATTTCCGAGTAGTTCGCCTTGGTTTCGGTGTTGGTGAAAAAATGTTTCACACCCCTCTCTCTGAATAGTTCCTGCACTCTTGCATTGGAGAATTCCGTGCCCCTGTCGCTACGTAAGAAACGGGGTATTGCCCCTGGTCCTGCTCTGTCAAAGATAGTCGAAAATGCCTTTTCCATTTCTTTTGCCCCCTTGTTCCTAACCCCCTCCGCTCTACATAGTCTGGAGAAGACATCCACAGTTATGAGGATGTAGGACAAGCCCGAATTGCTCTCCTTAAACCTCTTACCGGACAACTCCAAGAGATCCACGTCCCACATGTGGTTCAAACCCCGTGAGACGACTCGCCTGTAGGCCGGTTGTCTTTGTCTAACCGAGCGGTGAATGGTGAGGATGTCCTGTCCTTGAGCCCACTCTTTTATACGTTTTAGAGGTATGTTGTATTTCCCCTCCTTCTGAATGGCCTTGTGTAGCTTTGAAACACTGGTGAAACTTCCCGGTAGTCTAGGATCGTAAAATCGTCGCTTGAGGTAAGCATCTATATTCCTCGGTAATACCATCGTTCTTTCCCCTCCCCCTCCTCCTGAGGAGACTACTGGTACAAAGAGAGCAGTTCCTGACACTGCGCAAATAAGTCTGAGCACAACGAAATAAGTCTGAAAATCACCACCGCCAGTCGAAAAAAGCGTACAGTGGTGAACAGGAACAGTGAGACGAGCCTAAATAGTCCAACCAATGTTGTAAAAGTTTTGGTCACTATGAGAGAGAGCAACAGCAGGCGTGCATCGATGATTAACATGGTCACACTTTAACCCAGGGAATCTTTACAGAGGGTCTCGACCTTGACCGTCGTGGACTCCCAATTGGGCGACGTTTACCCGACTGATAAAAATTGGCATTTCCAACTTGCTCTCTCACCCCGGCTGGCCGAATAGAATGAGCAGGTCGTGGGGAGCGAGTAGACTTGGCGATGTCAGAACCACCACGTCCACCACGTCCACCTCGTCCACCACGTCCACCACCACCACCGTCGGAGAGGAAGTTGGTTTTTTTAGTTTTTACAGCGCGTCGTTTGTTCTTCAGGAAATGCAGTGCCCTCCGCAATCTCTTATTTCTCACCAATGTCAAGGGTAGTTTCTTCTCCAGCATGAGGACATAAAACGTTTTGTAGTTTTTGGGTAGTGGTACAGCTGACGACTGAGTGTGTGCCAGAGCCTTGACAAACTCATCATCACTCCCCTTCTTCTTTTTGAGAAATGGTGAGAGCTTCAGATACATTTCCTCCACATTCTTCCTACTTATGTCATCATCCACCATGGCTTTAGCTTTGCGTAGGAGGCTAGAAGCGACTGGTTTAGAGTTCACAACTCCTTTACCCCTTGACTTCTCATTCTTCTCATTCACCCCATTCTTCTCATTCTCCCCATTCTTCTTCTTCTTCTTCTTCTTCACATTCTTCTCTTCGTGTACGGCGGGCTTCTCGGACTTTGTCGAATCTTTCATCTCGCCGCTTTCAGGAGAATGGGTCCGCGGCGCCCCGGAAACACCATGAACGCCTTCGCCCCGAGTCGAAGTCTCCCCATCTGTCTTGTCAGAAGACTGGGCGGTTTGGTGATGGAGGTGAGCGCTCCCGCGCTCCCCTCCATCACCCAACCGCGACTTTAGATCTTTCGTCATGCTTAAGTATTTCTCTTCTGGTACCACGTAGACCTTTTTGTTAAATTTCAAAGTCGTTGACATTTTTTATATTTTTTTTTCCCCGTCGAATCCGACTAGACTGAAAAGTCGTTTCCTAACGCAATGGCGACTCTGGGTTCGTACTCTTCACCGCCCCTTTGCGTACTGACTGTACCATCTAAGACCATCTCCTCTCCATTGTCATTGCCTTCTTCGCCTGACTCACCGGCGTCTTCTATTTTATCTTCTTTACCTCCAACTTTGTCAATGATTTTATCATCCCCATTCTCATTCTCATTCTCGCTCTCGCTCTCGCTCTCACTTTCGCTCTCGCTCTCACTCTCGCTCTCACTGTCACTCTCACTCTCACTCTCACTCTCACTCTCACTTTCACTCTCACTCTCACTCTCACTCTCACTTTCACTCTCACAGCTGCTATCACCACTGCTGTCGTAGTAGCTTTGACTCAGTCCGTCTTCGCTCTCACTTTCACTCTCACTACTACTACTGCTGCTATCACCATTGTAGCCAACACCGTCACTGTTACTACTTTCATCACTCAGGGGTGGAGTGTGTCTCTTTTCGTTCATCATCCTCTCGTGTAATCTTCGTAGATAGGGGTAGCATAATTTCAAAAAATGAATGGTGGTCTTACTGTGTCTGCAAAGAGCATCCGGTGCCAATGATGGTCTGCGTACTCTTGACAATTTCCGTAGAAGTACTTTGCTCTTGGACAGTTCGATTTGAGTGTCCAAAGGTAATTTCAAACTGCCCGACAGCACATTCACTATAAGTTCTATTATCGAGAGCGCCTGCTCCCCACTAGCATCGGCCAATAGTCGTCTTGTGAGTGAAGGGGAGACCTTGCTCGTGTTGACTATGAGTTTGATGAATGGAAAACCCTTCCTCACACGGGCAGACATTTTTTTTTCAAAGAAGAGTGTACACAGTTATCACTTCTTGGTGTAGAGCACTAGTTCATCTGATGGTAGTATGCCTGTGCTCAATCTTATATCCTCATCACCTGAGCCAGTGAGGTTGTTGACCACCAGGTAACCACGTGGTACGCGGGTAGCATCTTCATACGCTTCAACCAACCTTTTAGGGGTAGTGGGGAACATTTGACGCGAGAGGAAGTGTATCTGTTGCAGGTCACGACAGGTTTTCATGAGGATGAGGTAGCTAGTATTCAAACTAATAGTGCGCGAATAACGAGATTGGTGGAAAATATTCTGTGACAGCATTATCACTGATATCCTGCGGTGGTGGACTTCTCGGGTAAAGAGAGAGCACATCTCGGGAGATTTACTAATCTCATCCAGGAGATCATCCAACACTAGTAGTGCATGATGGTCATGGTCTTCGGAACCCATGCTCTCTATCAATTCTCGCCCTGGTAGTCCTTCGTGTAAAGTGAGGTTTTCAACATCACTCTCCAGTTGTCCGAAAACTTTTTGATAAACCCCATATGCGTAGACAATTTTTTTGGGTGGGATGGCGTACATGTGTTGAGCATTTCGTAGAATCTTCATCACAAGCACAGTCTTCCCTGACATCGATGGTCCAACTAGCATGGTAGCTGCCGGGCATTCGAAATGGAACACATTTGTCTTTTCGTTAACTTTTGTCCGCTCCATTTTTTCTTTTTTTTCGACACAGTGTTTTCTCCGCAGTTTATTTACGCAAATGTTGTCCTTTCCCTTTCAGGGGACAAATAAATGGATCCTTAAACGCGCTGATGACTTTGGTGGATGCTTACGAACAGTCTAGCAGTATTTCGTCCCCACCACCCTCTTCCCCCAAACCTCTTCAGGAACTTTCTGCCATAGTTGCTGTAAAGGGCATGGGGGTGGGGCGTGGTTACGCATCGTCTCCCCCAAAAACCTCGGGTATAAAGGAGACAGAGCAGGGCGTACAGTCAACATTTGACTGTAGGTCGGTGTCCTTGGAACAACCAATCCGACAACCAGTGACAATGGAGACTGACCAAGGCGTGTGTGGAGAGTCAGAGGGGGAGGGAGAAGATTGGCAGACGTACAAGAAAAATGGATTCACGAAGGTACATATGCAAAAACTTTTTTAGTTATATTCTACTGAACTGCTTATGCTCACATTACTGTAATGTTTCTTTTGTACTTTTTTTTTAAAAAGAAACTGGTCGGCCATTTGACTAGCGCCTGTGCAACAATATGTAATGTGGTAAAAGTTTACAAGGCCGCATACGAAGATGAGGAGATGGAATGTAACAACATTGGCACCAAACGCAAGCTGGGGGACGATTACATGTCTTGCCTTGAACTAGAAAGCGCTGCAAAACGGTACATGGAGTGAGTGTAATTTATTACTTATTACGTAGTATCTTTTATGGTGATTTGAGAGAGAGGTAAGTGTAATATTGTCTTTTCGTTTTTTTCTTCAGTGAGCAACTCCAAAATGAAGACGGTGGTAGATGGGTGGTAAACGAAACACCCTCCTGTCAATCCGACATTATCAACACGCTTGGTAATGTGTCGACAGACGTTATTCCCCCTTCATCCCGCACTGGTTCACCCACCTGGTGGTTGGAACAGTCATCACAGCAGGCTCAGCAGGCAGCAGTCACAGGTCATCTATTCACGCCCATAGGACATTCTACCCCTGACCCTGGGGCTACCCCAATGAGTAGGGAGATGTCCCATGATGATTTGGTTGAGCTTGAGGCTGAATTAGCCAGCAAATGTGGCTGGGCTACGGGGGATGAAACCATATCCACCGAGCCACTTTTATCAGAAAGGTGAATATATTATTCAAAAGTAAAAAAAAATAAGAGTTTACGGTCAGAAGGGAATTTTTATTTTTAATAATTTTTTCAAATTTATTTACGCAGCAGGGGTGAAGTATGGCTAGCTGAACAACAACAACAACATTCACATCCACTACCCTCCCAAGATCAAGAATTCCCCATCTTTTACCCGGCCTCACCAGACACAACCCCTGATGCTGGAACTGATTCGCTTCAGTCAATGAGCAGTCTTTTGCTCTTGCCCGATGTACCAGCTGATATAGACCGTGAATTGAAAAGTTTCCTGTCAAAGTCTGATTCCCTTGGAGGGATGTCAGATCTAATCGACATGTAAGTTATTTAAAATCAACAGGAGCATTTTTTTTCTTATTATGTATCCGCTTTATGCTTATATGTTTTTTTAATCTCTCTCAAGGATGGAAAAAGAAGCCGTGGCAGTGACAGACAAGGCAGGCAAGATGGCAAAAGAGGGGTCTGGTGCTAAATGTGAGACAGCTTCTGGCAGGTAGGTGTGTCAAAAGTAATTAGGTTTACTCTTGTATCATTTTTTTTTCCACAACTTCTGTGAATAAAGGGAAGTCATGAGCAAATATTTATTTTCTTCACCCTGTCCAGCACAAAATCAGGTGAAGATGCCAATGCTGTCAAACAGAGGGCAGTGTCTCAATGGAGAGACATACAGATGAGGGAGAGGCGGGAGGAGGAGGAGAAGTTGTTGTTGCTGCAACAACAGTTACAGCAACAGCTAGAAGAGCTACAACAGCAACAACATCGGCTACAACAACAACAACAACAACAACAACAACAGCAGCAGCAGCAACAACATGAAAGACTGAGCACAGAGTAAGTTAAAAAAAGACAATATTCTTAGGTGTACTTAAATTATTCCCCAAAAAATTTAGTCACAAATATTAAACCACAAACTTTTTTTCCTGACATTTGCAGAGAAACTACTGAGATCATTCAGGCACTGTGCGATGGAAAGGTGAGCGAACTACCTCAAAATCACAATGATGAGGATAAACAACTCAAAGAATTATTTGACATTTTGTACAATTACGAGGAGTGTCAAGGGGAGGGTGCACAGGGACAGCTGTTGAATGACGAAGAGGGAGAGGATGAGGATATAGAGGAAGGGTCTGGATCATATGAGAGAGCAGAGGATGGTGGTGAGGAAGGGTCTAGATCAGATGAGAGAGTAGAGGATGGTGGGGGGTACTTTCCGGCTCACCTATCACCGAATGGTAGTGTTGGTGGTGATGGTGAAGACAATGGTGAGGATTATGATGATGCGATGCTTTTCAGAGGAGCAAACTATGAGCTTGGTTTCCACCGCAATATTGAAATTAACGCTCGTGATGTCAATTTCGCCAATGGTGCAGTACGTGAAATCGTGTACAGGGTGCAGTTTGACCAATCTTGGCATAATGTGGCCTTGGTGGACGTGATTGGTGAATTAATTGATCTAATGATGACCATAATCGAAAGGCTTAATGAGTGCTACAACCCGAATGACCTTGTCAGGGTATATATTTCTAGTAAAACTTTTCAAAGTCCTTGTTCAATCGGACTACTCCCTTTGAAGGAGTTGACTGTGACAGATATTGCTGACCACCTAGAGACAATATTACAGTCAGATGAAGACATTCTCATTGATGAATCATTGGAGATACATGTGGCTGTCATACGTAACCCCAGAGGGGCAGGGTTGTACGATAAGAAAAAAGGTCTCGTCTACATTTTTGGGGAAGGAAACTCACTACACTTCTCAAAAGCTATTTCACGTACCAAAGTGTTAGACAATCTTTGTCTGGCAAGATCGATTGTGCTAGCACTGGCTAAGTTAAATAGGGTAGAGGCAGGGGACAGTAAAGATGAACGACTCATTCGACTAACACAGTGCAGACTAGACCAACTGTACAATAAAAACCGTCATCTACTCACAAGGGAAGCGATAGCACTACAAGAACTTGCTGGTTTCAATAAGGATTACACCCCTGCATTCACGGACATAGCTGCTTTTGAAAGGGCTGTCAATGCGCAGATTGTTGTATTCAGTTCCGGTCTTGATGAAACACCTGCATATGTTGGTAGTGAAGAGAGGCAACGAACATTGTATCTTTTCTTTGCCTGTAGGCAGGATAATGACAAGGAACCAGGACACTTTCATGCTATTGTGAATCTGGCGAAAATGTTTCATAATGCGAAATTTTGTCCAAAGTGCAAAGTGTGCTACAAACCCAGAGACAGACATGTATGTGACAACAAATGTCGTTCTTGCAATACGGATTCTTGCACAGTCATTGAAGTAGAGAAAAAAATGTGTAAGGACTGTAACAGGTACCTGAACTCACTAAGCTGTTTCAAAGCTCACATAGCAAATGGCGTGTGTGCTAAATTGAAACGTTGTTTAGACTGTTGCGGGTTTTTCCCACATGATGCTGATCACCTGTGTGGTTATAGGTTATGTAAGATCTGTCAACAGCTAGTGACTGGTGTACACTATTGCTATATACGTCAGAAGAAACCTAAGGCTATTTCTGCGAAGTATATGTTTGCTGACTTCGAAACTGACCCAACAGGTGATGTGCATGAACCGAATTTGGTTGTGGCACATTGGCAATGCGAGCACTGTCAGGGTAGCAGTTATCGGGAGAACCCTCGTTGTCGTCATTGTGGGACTCCCTGTCAACAGTGTCGCTCCAGCATTGGCAGGCACAGACGAGGTGACAAACAGCGTATGCTGTGTATGACAACTGAGAGTTGCGGGAGACGAGGGGTAGATTTTTTTGGTGATGGTGTAGCTCACAAATTTTGTGTGTTCTTTTTTGACAGACCCTTTGAAGGCTACACCTTGATATTCCACAATGGACAGGCATATGATGCCTACTTCTTGATGAAGTACATCTTATGTAATTTGACTAAGGAACCTTTTGTTATTTGTCGAGGGAGTAAGGTGGTTTGTGTGAGTACACGTGATTTCAGAGTAATAGACTCACTAAATTTTCTGCCTATGGCTCTGGCTCAAATGCCCGCAGTCTTTGGGTTAAAGAACATTCGTAAAGGGACATTCCCCGTCTTCTTTAACCAAAAGGAGAACTGGGACTATATTGGTCCAATGCCCCACCCTTACTGCTACAGAGTCAATTCTATGAAGCCAAAGGCGAGAAAGGACTTTATGGAGTGGTATAGGCAGCAGAGGGGTAAGGTGTTTGATTTCCGGAAGGAAATTTACCAGTACTGTGAAGACGATGTGTCTATCCTCGAAGAAAGTTGTAATGCATTCCGTACCTGGCTTATTGGGCTATCAAAAACCGAGGAGCTGGTGGAAAAGGGGGAGGGAGGTGAGAGGACAACCCAGGTGACTGCCATTGACCCCTTTCAATACAACACTCTTGCAGGGGTTTGCATGGCAACATACAGACACCTATTCCTGACCGAAGAATTTGAAGTCAAAACAGAGGATGACCAAACGTTGACAGAATACATCACCAACAATGACAGCAAGTACTATGACTCTAATGGAGAGCGTGTTGACCCTGTCACAGTCAAGGTAAAGGAACGTGTTTTCAAGTCCACTGCTTTTGCTCACATGCCAGCTACAGGGTTTGGGGGGCAGGAGAACCACAGTCGGTCTTCAATACTGTGGATGGAGTATGAGGCTCGCAGACTCAAAATTAACATCAGACATGCCCGTAATGGGGGAGAGCATAGGGTGGTAAACAGGACTTCGGGGGGTTGGTTAAAACTGGATGGTTACCACCATGACAAAGATACTGGTCAGGAAACAGCATGGGAGTTTATGGGGTGTGTATTCCATGGTTGTAAGAAGTGCTACCCCCAACCCAATTGTGGTAGTAAAATTGTTCACCCTCACACAGGTGAGCAACTGGACATACTTTATCAACGTACAATGAGTCGGTTGAGTTACCTCCGCAATGAACTGAAGTTTGAGGTGCATGTGCTTTGGGAGTGTGAGTTCAATACGATGTTAAAAAACATACCGGGGTTACAAGAACTACAACAAGAGCTGGATCTGCAGGAGAGACTTGATCCGCGCAAGGCATTCTTTGGAGGAAGAACAAATGCTGTCAAGCTTTACAGGGAGGCAACTGAGGGACAGAAAATAGGTTACATAGACATTTGCTCCCTCTACCCTATGGTACTCAAGAATGATGTCTTCCCATATGGACTGCCCGAGGTCATTGTTGCTCCTGACACCACTGACATATCACAATATTTTGGTATTATTCAGTGTAGAGTCAGACCACCTCGAGGGCTCTATCACCCTTGTCTACCATTCCGTTGCAATGGGAAGCTCATGTTCCCTCTCTGTGCCAAATGCGCTACAAATCTCAACAAGGAGAAATGTGTTTGCACTGACAAAGAGAGGGATATCTTTGGTACCTACACAACAATTGACCTTGAAGATGCCATCTCAGTGGGTTACAAGATCATAAAGGTGTACGAGGTCTACCACTTCAAGAGGAGAGCCAAATATGATAGGGCAGTGGGGGGTACAGGACTTTTCGCAGGGTATGTGAACGCCTTCTTGAAGGGCAAGCAAGAGTCATCCGGTTGGCCTAAGCCTGATATGACAGATGAGGAAAAGGACAACTACATTGATGATTATTACCAAGTGGAAGGTGTCAGACTTGACCCAGAAAACATTGAATATAATTCAGGTAAAAGAGCAACTAACAAACTACTGTTAAACAGCTTTTGGGGGAAGTTTGGAGAAAGCAACAACCATTGTATCAACAAATTGGTGACCAATGTGCCCGAGTTACTCAGAGTGACATCAGACTCAACTAAGCGGATGAAAGACGCCCATGTATTTGCAGGTGATAGGTGTCTCTTGCAGTATGCCAATGCAAGCGGATTCCTCCCGGAAATGCAACATGTGAATTTGTTCATTGCTGCATTTACCACTTCCAATGCGCGGAGGCGACTGTATCAAACGCTTTTAGGGCTTGACAGGAGAGTACTGTATTTTGACACAGACAGTGTGATATACGAGTACAATGACAGTGATCAGCAGCAATACAAACCCGTTCTGGGTTCACACCTTGGCCAGTGGACAAACGAGTTGGATGATGGGGATTTCATCAAGGCTTTTGCCAGCAGTGGACCCAAGTCTTATGCTTATTTGACAGCAAGGGGAAAGAAAGTCATCAAACTGAAAGGAGTGACGCTGAACCATGAAAATTTACAGAAATTCACTTTTGAAGCAATGAAAAAACTGGTCTTGTATGTTGGGGATCCTGAAAACAACCCTCTACCCGAAGGCTCCGAGGATTATATCATGGCAAGGCATGATAAAATCCGACGTTGTAGGAAACGTTTTGTACTGTCTAGCGCAGAGGAATTAAAAAAGTTCAGGGTTACTTACAATAAAAGGGTAATAGTACCAGGTACTTTTGACACACTACCATACGGTTACTAACTCACTCTCTCTCTCTCTCTCTCTCTCTCTCTGACCCAAACCACACCCCTTACCAAACATTACAGTCCATGATCGCTCTTTTTTGATGAGATTACTAATAAGTCACTCTCTTTTCAAATTCAGCAACCTTGGAAGCTCAACAGCAGAATATGAAGCCTAGTGAAAAATCACATTTTTGAATTTTTGAAATTTGCTTTGTTTAAGTAAGCAAAAGACTGTATGTATGATATAAATAAATTATTTGATCTTTTTTTATTCTATAAGCTACTTCTTTGTTTGTTCCTATTGTAAAAGAAAACCAGACTAGTTTAATTCAGTTTGAGGAGTTTTTTCACTCTTTATTCATCTCATCATACAAATCATCAAAACAGAAATCGAGCAGTCGAGTGAATAATTTACCGGAACAGGAACCAGTATGTTTGACAAGGTTAGTCTCAACTTTTTCAACACCTCCGAAGTAGAAGAACATGTTGACAAGTTCACCAGCTAAGTAGACATTCTTGTAAACAAGTCTCATCAACACTTTCTTCACAAGGGCAGTCAGGACAGCACGATCTAGACGATTGATGGCGATAGTGACGGAAGCGGCATCAGGTGGTCCATCCTCGGTTTCAGCATTCATTTCGGACAAGGTACGACAGAGCATTTTATATACCAAATGTTCTATCACCTCCAGCTTGTTGGGTCTGGTCACAGAAATCAAGTAGAAATCGAAATTACTTTCACTGTCACACTCCATGCCTTGATCTTCAGAGTTTTCCTTTTTGGTGAGGGAATAGTGATGATTGGCATCCTTCACACATTGCTCCAGTGAGAGAAAGATCTTTTTAGAACGTTCCCCGGTCTGCTTACTGGTCCATCTGTAGCCATCTATCTGAGCACAGTCATCATTCTCACTGGTGGAAGTCCTGCTCTTCACCACCTCAGCTAACTTATCATAGAAAGTTACAAACTTGTCAAATTCCGCAGGATTCAGGTTAATAGTCTTCGCGTGGTTAATGTCGTCAGCTTCTCTCAATGTCTCAGCTTCCTTTTTCGGGTGCAAGATGCTGAAATAGTATAGGCTCTCCTTCCCTTCACGTTCAAATATTGAGATGGTCACATGTTGTTTCTTAGTCAAAACAGCACTGTGAACACCCTTGCCTCTCAAAGCCTCTTGAAAGGGTACCAGTTCACAAGCAAGCTTTTCAAAGGAGGTCTTGGAAAGATGAACGTTTCGCCAGCCAGTCCTTCCCTGAGAAGCTCGAGAAATTGTAAGGTACCCAGACTTCCACTTGTCACCCGGGTGAGCGGTGACTTTCGCCTTGTCACTCAAATCATAAGTAAGCGCGGCCAACAAAGTAGGAGTCTGTTTGGTAGAATCACCAGCCACAGCTCCAGTTTTAAGATCAACTATCTTCAGCTGTGCAGAAGCCATCTCTAGTCGAAGGTAAGAAGGGGAGAGTCCGAGGTAGAATATCAGCTCTGTTCAATGTAGTCCTCAGGCAGAGAATGAAATGGCATTCTACCCCTATCCTTTATATACCAAACAAATGACCTACTTACAACCAATTACAGGTGATTTATGAGACTGACCTACTTGCTACTTGATTTATGAGGACGACCTATATACATGAAAGGTAATTATTCATGTTACTGACCTACATAGCTTTGACAGGCTTGACACAGTTAAGGGTAATTTCACTTTGACATGAAACTATTATTTATGATGTTGACCTACATTCATGACAGGTAATTATGACAATTATTATTAATGTTCCTGACCTACATAGCTTTCACAGGGGTTGACCTGGTTAAGGATAATTTCACTGTGACATGCAAGGACACCAAAGAAAATTATAGCGGTTGACCTACATAGAGTTTATATCAAAGGGTATAACTGTCACATCAAATGTAATTACAGCTGTCACATCAAAGGAACAGAATGATTGATTATCTAACTTACTGTCATACATGGAGGCCTTCTGAGGCTTCAAGGGTCAGGATGGTGACCTTTTAAGGCTAGATGGTGACCTTTTCGTGACCTCTATGACCTATGTGACCCCATTACATTTTGGGAAACAGACTTCCACCCCACGGATGGTATAAGAAAGCAATTAAAATTCCATATTGTGATGGTGTACTACTACTACTGTAGTGCGGTAATGCAAAAGAAAACCCTGTTGTAAGTAGTTGTCTAAAAAAATCGATGGTGCTTCAAATAACCCCGGCGCCGGGGTTATTTGAAGCGAAAAAAAACTTGGAAGTTTGCATCTGTAACAGAGAGTTCGATAATTATTTACAATATCTCATAAGCTGATCATTGAGTTAAACATACCCACTATCACATGCCAAAATTTGGTGTGAATATCTTATGCCATTAACTCTCCAGAGCAAAAATAAAAACAAGTGCTTCAAATAGCCCCGGTCTCCCCTATTCCAGTACATATAATACAATTTATAATTTAAGTAACGGTAAGTTTCTATTCTCTAAAATCAGCTGCAATGTTACGAAGGCTTTATGATATCATCATCACCCAATTGCCTTATTACTTTGAGCACAGCTATGGCATCATAGTCCAAGGACAATTATCCATCACTCGATGTAGCCAGTCCATACTGAGGTGAAAAGGCCATGTTTACTTGTGTCTCAACTGGGAGAACACCTGGAAGCCTCCAAACCAACCTGGCATCTCCAGGACCCTCCAGAGTCCAACACAAGCACCTCTCACTGAGTCTCGACAGAAGTGAGATCTTATTGCACAATACTAATTATTCTCCTGCCCAATATCATGAGGTGGTATCATAGAATATGACTCAATATTATCAGAGCATATGACTAAATATCACAAGACAGCACAAACAACACCAACAATAATGATCTGACACCCCAAATACTTCGATGAGGGTGGAAAATCCCATTTATTGAGTTGGTGTCAGATGATTTATGACTACTTTTGAGGGAACCACTCGACAAGAGAAAACATATTATAATATTTTTAAAGAAAGGGTCTTGAAGCCAACTACTTTTCCTTGGGTATTGGTCCTCTTAACATACTCATTTAGTTGTAACAAATTTAAATAAGGAGAATATATATGAACGGGTAATACTACAAGTTTTTTTTGGCAAGATAGATAATATCATGTGCTAGTCAGATTAATGCAACACCAATCCTAGAATTTTGCATGACTTTCTCCATTACAAGAGTCAGAAATTGTGTTGGATTACAATACCGAAGGTCTTGTGGTATATTTCTTGAATTATTAATTCAAGAATTCGCATAAGTCGTGTTGCACTTTTATGAATATGCTGAATCCACATTATGGTTTTTAATGCCAATTCTTACATAGTAAGTATTTTTTTCTGAAAAACTAGAAATAGGTACCATAAAACAAGGTATAGTCGGCTCATCCGGGGGAAGTTGGCCACCTAATTTACCCCACTGAATGGCAACTTTCTTCACTTATACACAGGTTTCTTTGGGATAAATTGTGATGCATATCTGGCCTGAAACAATGAAACATACAATAATGCCCAATGCACATTAGAATTGCATGCAATCCCGTCGGATGCGAGCCTGTTGCAACCCCAGGATCGCAAGTTGATACACACTGGAAATCCTGCCTACCAACTTGTGGCAACCCCTCATTAAAAACGGGTTCAAATCTAGTCCTCTACCCTGTTTCACCCCCTTTTTGGCCTGCAACCGCATCGCAAGTCAATGCACACTCAAAAACTCCAGAAAAGTAATAAAATGTCCATTAAAACCTGCGCTGCCAGCGCAGAATATCTAGCAGTGCTAGATATTCTGCGACAGGATCGTAACTTAAGTCAAAAACACCAGCACAAGTCAGTACACACTTGGTAAAAAGGGGTTGGAACAGCATCGCATGCGACCCCATCGCAGAAATAATAGCAGTGTGCATTGGGCATAAGAACCGCTGGTGCCCCCCACCCAGTAAATTGTGTGGCCCCCTTTTGAGATCCTTTAGTTGCACAACTGACACAATATTGAACAGTTAGCTTCTTTAATTTAACAGACTGAGAGTAACATGCAGCAAGTTAAGAATGTATAGATCTAAAGATCAACTTCTTATTTTATTTCACTATATTCAGTACATAAAAACAGGAGTTAATTACAAAAATAGGCGTAAAACCCTGAAGATAGATAGATAGATCGATCGATAGATGTATGTAGTCGCATAACTTTTCATCTATCTATCTACATAGTACAATGTATTGCATGGACAGATAGATGAAAGGTTATGCGACACCTAATTGAATATCACTTTTCCTGCGCATGACATCAATTAGCCTTCTAAAGTTGAAAGAGCTGAAACAGCTCCCATCATTAACTTCGTTTCATTGTTGTGGTTGCGGTTAAATGTCGCTCATTTCTTCTTTTTTCAGAGTGCCATTTCAATTTCCTGATTCCTGGTATATTTGGCGGCTTTTGGCCTTGGTTCTTGCTTTTGAAAAAGTTTGGAAGTTCATGTGGCTGATTGAGGATCCTCGCAGCAGTCTAGGAAGCCAGGGCTTTGGAGTGGGAGGCGGGAGTCGAAGTCAGGAGTCACAGTCATGGGGTCGCGGGTCTTTGGGTGGGGTCGGAGGAGGAGTCGGAGTCTAAATTTTCACTTTGCGATGGAGTCGAAGTCGATAATTAATCTGATGACTCCTGACTCCTCAAAAAATACCGAACATTGATGAAAAAAAAATTGGGAACAACATGAACTGTACTAAAAATTTAATTATCTTAAAAGTAATAAGTATCCATGGACAGAAAGATAACAAGAAAATCTTTTTCAAAAAAAAGATAAGCAGGCTGCAGCTATGATACATTTCAAATATCAAACAAATGATTGTTTTAACGTAAATATATATTCTATTTATTGTGTGTGACATAAACTATACTGTTAACAGAAAGTTGTGTTGTTAATCTTTTGTCTCATTCTGGTTTTGCTTGTTATTTTTACTGTTTGTTATGTAAATGGATTTTTATATTCTAATTTTATATTAATCTGGGTCACATGCAAAACAGTTTTTCTGATGTGCACACACATTGTAAATGTTCTGTACTGAAATTTTAGGCTTGTTGATATCATTTTTCTAAACAAAGGTTCCAATGTACTCCCAGTAACATTTCAACACTGGCATTAAACTGCACACATTTTGTCTGTCAAACTAAATTCGATGGTATTTTGTCTACAGCTAATAAACAATTTTCTGCCATAATTTGAACCAGCAGTGCAACTGCAGGCCTAAAATTTCAGTCATTGGAGCTACAATATATATTATCATGATGGAACTCTTAGCATGATTTGAGCCATGAGACACTTAAATATTCTCTACTAATGATTATAAACTGTAAAATTAACAATCGAACCACAGCTGGTATTTGTGATTACTTTTTTTCTATTTTATTTAATTTGTTATAAGATACAGGTCTTGAATCATCAGATTCAGGTTAAAATGTTACATAATTTCTACAGACAGAGACTTTCCATATCCAGACCTGTATTAGTGATATATCGACTGAGTTACTATGAAATATTTTCCTACTCTGATCATGCTACTATGTTGCCATCACAAAACCGTCAGGTTCTAGTTTTGAAAGTTCAATGAGGTGTGCGTGAGATGTACATGTACAACTACTTAATCTTTTCCTAGCACTGCTGTGTACCTTGCCACTTTTATTTAGAAAATATGTATTTATCTAAAGTGTCTCCAATACAAACATACCTGTATTTAGCATACACATTTATATTTTTAACATAGAAACATTAAATAACATAGAAATATTGAAATAGATTCAATAGCCCATCGTGATTTCTGCCATGCTGCTGTATGTTTCATACATGTGCATTTATTACCTTTTTATTCATATACCATTGTGGATTCTTGGGCTTGGGCTAGGACAAAGCTGATTAAAGTATAGCAATGGCTTATATTAACTACAACCACTGTAATAACCAAATTTAAGCAACAATTACTTGGGGAAACCTTCAATACACATCTTGACTCTGCAAGTGCCTCAGGCCCACTGAGAGAGAGAGCGGTGTGTTGGGCATTTATACCTGTACTATTTGCCGACATGGAGTATCACTGCACTGCAAACATAATATACAACCAATCCCAATTTTCTGACATGGTAGGTATACTTTGATATCAGTGTGATAATGTAATAATTGCACTGACAAGAATTTTGCCTATGCTCTGGACAGTAATGTCACATTGTCAAGAGATTGTGTCGACGAACACTTTTTCGTACCATGCAGTCAGTAAAGATGCAGGCTGTGTCGCCAATCCTTTACAATGAAGAATCTTTTCATGCAAGTTCAAGAAGCCTGCTTAAAAAACATTGTTGAGTCAATATTTTCTTTCTGCCAACCACATGATCATATACACTGCTCACATTATTTAAGGGAGCAAGTGGCAACCATTGTCATTTCCAGTTATGGTTGTGTCAGCGAGGTGTGTATGAACCTCCAAAAATAATGAGTAGATAATATGATAAGGATGTTTTTTACAGAAATTTAATGACGAAACCAAGGGTCAACACATCATATGTGGAAACAGACCAAAGGTTAGGTTTAAAATTAAGGTAACAAAAAAAGTCAGGTTTGTGAATAGGGTTAGGGTTTGAGTTTTGGTTAACCGTGTGATTTTTAATTAAACTTCTGTAACAAATCTCCTCGCTTGTCAATTATCTCTTACATTTGGTGAATTATATTCCACTGAAACAGCCATAACTGGCAAAAAAAATTAAAAAACCTCTTGCTCCCTTAATTTGTGTGAGCAGTGTATGTCTAATAATGCTGATGAGGGTAGTCAGGAGTCAGAGTCGGAGTCAAAATTGAGACCATAGAGGAATCGGAGTTTTTCAGGGAGTCGAAGGAGTTGGGAGTCGGAGTCAGTTCACTTGTTATCCGACTCCAAAGCCCTGCAGGTAGCACTATACTACATTTTATTCTGATTCGAGTGGAATACAACCTTGCTATGACTAAATGAATTATATGAATTGGTCTTTTATTTAGAGTGGGTACTATCAAAAAACCTCCAAGTGTATATACCTCATCGACACCTCCTAGAGATCAGGTTGGTGCACAGCAGAAATGCACCAGATTGTCCAGTCATTGTATTTGTTGACGTGAAACAGAGTTGCTCCAGTGGAAAAGTTGGCAGCCCACCAGTGGTGACGGGAATGGGGTACCTAAAGGAGGTTGGGGTGATTAGAAGTGCTTTTGGTTGTCTTGTAAATGTCACTGGCTATACTAATTGGATTGGGTCTCAGGTAAGTACTTCAACTCCTCCTCCAGTCATGCATATTCATGACACCCCAGACTTTTGGTGCCATATGAGCAGACTTTGAGTCAAGTCAAGCTCTGCGCCAGGAGAGTGCTGCAGTCTGACATTGCCTCTCTCACCAGCATATTTGACTGGAGGTAGGTCACTGCCTTTGCTAGCCCACAGCAGAGAAGCTTGTCAGTATGGCACAGTCATTGGCACTGCCCCACAATTTATGCCATAACCAAGCCACGCAATTACTTCATTGTTTCACAAAAGAGTCAAGCATCCATTAACTGTTTATTGCACATTTGTAGGGTGCATCAGAGTGACACAGGGTGCTTTAAGGGGTGAAGCACCCTGCATCAATCTGATGCACCCTGCATCAATCTGATGCACCCTACAAATGTATGATTCACCCCTTGCTCTTGTGTGATGCACCTCACTGGTGCTGGTGCACCTTGTCACCTCTGTTGCACCCCCTCAAATTCTTACATCCACCCCACAGGTGTTTCACTCCACCCTATGTACCTTTTTTTCTTAGAGTGCAGTAGATCTGTATTTACTCCTTTTCGCTGGAAGGTGTTCAAATTGGAGGTTTTAGGAGATTTTATTTTTTGCAAACAATTTTGGACCACCCAATCCATTGTACTATGCTGGCTATGTTATAAAAGTAAAGCCAAAATGGTAAATGCTGTGATAGAAATGGATTGTATTTGTCATAATTCAGTGCTCAACTGCTCATTCAAGTTGCAAATTAGTCGCTTATTGAATTCAAAGGAGGGAAACAAATATGAATTTCCTTTGAGGGTTTTATTCATTGCAACACTCTTCAGATGAGGCAAACAGAGAAAATTCCATTACAACATCTGAGGAGTGTGTTTTTGTGTTTAGTTGAGAAATTCTCAGTGGAAAACAAGTAAATGCAGTTTGTGTGTGAAGTGTCTTTATACAATACATTCTAGGCTAAAATTTCTATATGAATAGTATATGGGACATAAATAAGGAATGGATACAATTTACTTTTTTTATGTTCAACTTAAAACAGGTAGATAGCTATAGTGGTCCCAGTGTTGTTTTAGATATTTGGCCTAATTTAATAATTTGTTCCTGAATTAAGTACTTTTGAAAAAAGATATTTTTTTTTTTTTACAAATTACCTGAATTACATCAGTCACTTTTAGGGTCTGGACACAATTGCAATGATGCCACTGCTATTTCACAAATATGTATTCTATGGCTAATTAAACTAAATAACACATTTTGGATTTTTGAGGATAAAAACGTTTGTTTCCACGTGTAGCTGGGATAGGCTTATATATATATATTGTATTTTAATGTCAATGGAAATGGAAAATTTTCCTCGGGGGAGCTCTTGGCTAATGCGGTAGCAGTGCGTCATTCGAATAGGGCCTATTCCAAATTTTTAAAAGAGAAAGAATTTTTGCCACCAGAATATAGACTTAATTTTGGCGAACTAAGTACCTGGAGGACTGCAAAAGTAAACAGGAAATTGAAATTTTCAATTATTATTGCGGGGACTGAAGCAGTGTCCAGGGAAGAGCTCCCCCAGTTTTCTGATCAAAAGGGCTACCCCAAATTTCCATCACTTATTTTAAAATTGTAAAAAAAGTTGTCGCGCATTCGCATGCAAAATAAAAGTTTGTCCCACCCTTCGCTAGATCAGCAGCAACTCTAGGCCTACTCCTTCGCATTAAAAGTTTGACCGAGGTTAGAAGAGGCCTTCCATCATCTGGTCCGCCCATAAAACATATATTACCCAGTGCACATTTGAAGCAGAGTAGGTCGGGGCAAGAAGCCCAGGTTAGGTGAGAGATCCCCAGGGTTATGTCTAAACTTACATTTTTGGTGCGTTTTCTTATTGATAGGATTGAAGCTAAAGGCTATTTAGGTGACATCACAAATTTTTAGGGCGAACAGCAAACCATAGTACAAATTAAAGAAACAAAAAACTGTGCATGATTTTTGTAACTTTGGCTAATTTTTTGAAAGGGGTTGTCAGAAATAACTTTGGAAATTTTTATAAGTATCTGCATTGCCTCACTTTATGACAATCACGTAAATATGATTTGGACCATGTGTTTTGCATTTCAGTTCAAAATATAGGTCAAATTAAAATATGTGTGTTTGGGGCGAGAGGCCCCACGTGATATTGGGGGTCGAAGCTGCTTCTGGAATCATTTAATAATGTGTACTTTACCTTAAATCTTGATAGAATAGCTAATTAAAATAGAAAACATTTGGGCCAAAATTAAAATAGGGCAAAAAATATTAAAAACTAAAAGTATGAACAGAACAATTCTGAAATTCAGAAAAAGTGAATAGAATGCCTTAAAAATGACAGAAGAACACCAAGATATTAGCTTTTAAGCTGAATGCGCTCGCAAAAAAAATTGCCTAGGATTATAATAGGGGGGGCTTCTTGCCCGATGGATGGGGTAAGAAGGCCATTTTAATTTTTTTACAAAAATGGCCGTAACTCCTTTATTAACATTGGTAGACATTAGTTTAACTAGTTATTAGTAGAGTCAATTAAGTGACCTTCCTGACAGCGTAAGCATTCAAACAATCGCCCATAAAAAGTAGGTCAAATTGCACCTCGAAGTTAAGGGGGGCTGCAATTGCCCCGACCTACTCTACTTGAATTATTAAAATTATGTGTCGTTCATACTGCAAATCCATACGCTCCAAATACGCTCCCTTGCAGGGAGTATGCAAGCTGCGCATGCGAGCAAGTATTTTACTTTTAAGTAATTAAAAAAATAATAATTCGAACTCTTCAAATGTACTCCTTTTGGAATATAATGAATCAATGATATCTCACCATGTAGAGATCACTGTGAGTTCATGTAGATATTCATATTCCAACAGGTGTCGTCCTGTATCAGAAAAAAATGTCTGTACTGTCTCCTGCTGCCCTCTTTCGTTAATTTGTATCCAGTTTTGCGACAACCCACCACTCTACGGCCTTTTCAACGTAGCCATCAGGGAGGCAAGGTGCGTGGTAACATGCCTTCTTAAATCCGACCAATCCTGCCTTAATATTAGCTTTTGAAAGTTGTGTTTGATATTTTATTGTAGCTAACGTTGTTGTGCATTAGGATGAAGCTATATTTTATTCCTAAACGAAATGCTGTTGGCTGTTTTGACATTTCAAACTTCGACTCGGACATGGATTCGTTTGCCGGGTTATGTGATCATTTGACAGTTCAGAGTTGTCAAAATGAAAATGTGGCAGCATTTTGAGGAGCAAATTATGAGGGTTAATGAGAATATTTCTAGCAGAAATGTCATTTTGCCAGTAGTAAATGCCTTTGTGAGTGTAAATGTTCAATAAATTACGCTCCCCTGCTGCCTGCGCCTGTGAGACTTAAAAATTTGACAGCTCCTGTCAAGAGACTTCGTTTGACAGCTCCCTCTTACAAACCACTGCACTGCTGACAGCTGTTGTATTCCTACTATACTAATACTATACTATAGTAACCATACGCGTAGCCTGTCAACTTCTCACACAAGTTGCTGAGTTCGCAAAGTTTTCATCAATTTTATGTCTCAGTTCTTGATGTTGCTCTATAACTTTTAAGTCCAGACCAGGTTGTTATACAGTACACCCATGAACTCTAACCTGTCCTTTCTTTGCAGTTCACACTAAGACGCCAAGATGGGAGCCTACAAGTACATGCAGGAGATGTACCGCAAGAAGCAGAGCGATGTGCTCAGTTTCTTGCTCAGGGTACGATGCTGGCAATACCGTCAACTGACTGCCATCCACAGGGCCCCACGTCCCACCCGCCCCGACAAGGCCAGGAGGATGGGCTACCGCGCCAAGCAAGGTGAGGATTTCCCTAAAAATAAATAGGCTAGTCATTAATTGTTGTAGTCCCATTGCAGTGCTTTTCCTAGGACCAAACTTCAATTAGCCACAAGGCCAATTTTCAGTGAAATGCATGGATGTGTGGCTAATTTGCATGCAAATATGCAATTTCAATTAGCCACATGGAGGATGCATTAGCCAATGCTAATGTGGCTAATGGCTACGAAAAGCACTGCATTGGCATTGTAGTCCTGAGGATTTCATCAATTTGTAATATTGACAGCTATGAGACTGTTACTGTATAAAGTTAAAAGTTTGAGTGTCATTTTGATATTGGTTTCTTGCTTCCTGCTTGGTAATTGTTTGTGAAAACTGTTTGATATCTGATTGAAGCTGGTCTTATTTAAAATGCACTTGCAGTGACGTGGCTGGCATTGCATTTTCTTGAGTGACTTTTGAATTCCAAACACTTCCTCTGACATTATGTATTAGGCCTACTGTGAGTCTGTGACATCATTTGTATATACAGCCTAAGTTGTTGCTACCCAACACACTTACTAAAATGGGTTATTTGTATTTCCAGGATACGTCATCTACAGGTGCCGTGTTGTCCGTGGAGGACGTAAGAGGCCCGTACCCAAGGGAGCCACCTATGGTAAACCAACAAACCAGGGAGTCAACCAGCTCAAGAACCAGAGGTCCCACCAGGCTATTGCTGAGGTAAATATCAGTGAAGGAATTTTCAGAAGCGATTAGCCTTGTTTATTTGAAGTTGGCTAGTGTTGGCTCAGTTGTGGTGCGCTGGGCTGCCCATCACTGGGTCTCAGTTGTGGATCCCCTTCAGTTTTCAGGATTATTCTAAAAATGTGTCTTATTTCTAGACATATCAGACTCTGTACCCCTTAGTAGTTGGGCGCCTACGATACAACAGCGATAATATAAATATTTAGACCCATCCAATCTACAATGATTTCAGTATTCCTCGTATTGAACATATTTCAACCAGAAAAAATGTTTCTTTCGATTGCTACAGAATTATCTTAAGTCATACTGTCACAGGCCTATTCCAACATTGACATGGGTGCTGGCTTAACGGCCTGGCCAAAGTGTCTTTTGTGGCGAACGGGAGCTGAATGCCTTTTTGGCTTGAGGTGTATTCCCTTTCCACAGTGTTGGAGATCAAATGTGTTCCCGGTCTAACGACTGGTGTGGACCTAGCCCCGCATATTCCATAACCTTTTCAGAGCCAAAATTGGCCATGACTGTAGAGAATGACCATGCGGTGTACAGATCGTTCTAAATTCTCCTGTTTTGCAATTAGTAAGTTATGAAATTTTGAATTAATTATTTTCAAAGGTTAAGTAGGTTTTTAGTAAGCCTTAGAAAGTTAAGCTATAACATTTCACATACTGTGAAAGTTATTCCAACATTGACATGGGTGCTGGCTTAACGGCCTGGCCAAAGTGTCTTTTGTGGCGAACGGGAGCTGAATGCCTTTTTGGCTTGAGGTGTATTCCCTTTCCACAGTGTTGGAGATCAAATGTGTTCCCGGTCTAACGACTGGTGTGGACCTAGCCCCGCATATTCCATAACCTTTTCAGAGCCAAAATTGGCCGTGACTGGAGAGATTGACCATGCGGTGTACAGATTAATCAAAAGTTGATTTGTTAAACCATTCAGAAATATTTTATCCTGACCAGAAATTTTTCTGGCAAATTTGTTCACTCTAAGCATATATTTTGTTCAATGCTTTGGAAGTTCATAGCTTGATTTGTGTATTGTGTAAAAAATCTTTAAAAGTACTACCTGGATTCTCTTAGCGTTTATGTATAAACGATGAATACCACTAACAGACTGCATCTTTGTTTCAGGAACGTATTGGCCGTAGACTTCGACAGATGCGCATATTGAACAGCTACTGGGTCGGCCAAGATTCCACTTATAAGTTTTACGAGGTGATCTGCGTTGATCCTCACCACAAGGCTGTCCGTCGTGATGCTAAGATTAACTGGATATGCAACCCTGTTCATAAGCATCGTGAGATGAGAGGCCTTACATCCGCTAATAAGAAGTCTCGTGGCCTCGGAAAGGGACACAAATTCACTCAAACTATTGGAGGCTCCCGTCGTGCGGCCTGGAAGAGAAACACGTATCTGCAACTCCGCAGAAAACGTTAAATTTTATATTTTACACAGAAGTTTCTCTTCTTTTGTATGCCAGGTTGCTGCTGTTCGTGTATTATTAAACTGTGGTACACTCCTGCGTGTGACCTGCGTACATAAAAAAAAAGTTTCTTTTTCATTTATATATTTTTTTTCTCTGAATCCTTTTAGTGTGAATAAATTTGGTAAATGCTAATTCTTCTGAGATTTTATCTTAGAATTAGGCCTAGTTTAGTTTTGTAAGCGTAATTTTGGGGCTTTGGGAGGGTTGGTGATACTGTCGCATCATGGTGAATGCTTCCAAAAAAGGATCGCTTAATCTTTTTGCTGGAGGGTAAATGAATCCTGTCAGTGACGTGTTCAAATCCCAGGCAACAACCGTGCACTTGATAGGCTGTTGATTTAGATTTTTGGGGGCACTTTGGCAGGATGTCTGCTAGTCCTGGAAAGCGAATTTTGAGCGTAAAAGTCTGGAATTCAGTTTGTAGGGAAATAAGTCCACTGCTAAATGTTTGGCGATGATCAGAAAGGAGTACACATACATGTGTTGAAAAAATATGTATCATGTTAATTAGTCAGTTCCGGTCCGGGTGGCCTGACTTCATGCTGCAGGTCAGGCTCGGGCGGGCTAGGTCCGTTTATCAAAGTGGCCTGGAATTTGAATTTTTGAAAAGCTTGGTCTGCAAAAGCCTTAGTTTGGTTTATGAAATAAAGCTGGAGATGCCCACGGTGGCCACTCGTTTTTGGCAATATAAACTGCCACTTTGCATGGGTAGTACTGAACCCCGGAAACCTCCGAAACCTCTGCGCTTTGCATTTGTGTCTTGACGTGACATTGAAACTGTAGGCCTAAATCCTGCACATTTAGTATTTGGGGTTTTTTTTTTAGAACCCCCAGGTCCCTCTAAAAAATGTATTTGAGGGGTCCTTACAGCTTTTAGGGGGGTCAAGACCCCTTTGACCCCCCCCCCTTATTTCGAACACTGATTTTGCCCCCTCAGTTGTAGAGAAAATCCGCCCCTGCTGGAGCCCAGTGAGGTCAGTGACCTGAATGAGTCATGCCCATCACAGCGTAATGCTGACAATGATTGGTTGAAGAGCTGCACTCCCAGCCAATCAGAGGAGATAACACATTTTATCTGGTTCCGGTTAAAATGGCGGTCAAATTGTTTGTTGACATTGGGAACCCAAAAAAGTGAAATTTGATGAAAGATGTTGATTGATTGATGAATACGGCCAATGGAATGAAAAGACTATACAGTGGTCATCACCCGAGTCACTGACAAAAAGAAGGAACTTGTCTTGTGTGTGGTTCCATGAAAAAGTCCACATTTCATTCCAAATCTTGAGACAAGTTTTGTCAGAAGACCATGCTGCATGCTTGTTTACTTCTCAGGCTCAGGACAGAAGTGAAGTTCAGTGTTTCACACTCCGTGGATGTTGAATGGGCCAACCTGAACGATTCAACTGAATTTCAAGATTATGAAAGAAGGTGAGTAGTAAGCTGTGTGAGTGAACTTAAAAATTTTAATTATAGACTTTCTATTAGAGGGGCACCATTTAATCTTAAGGGGGTGTACGTGGGTGCTTGGGAGTTTTTCTTATAATTTCTTGCTCAGCTTTGTGAAATTCTTTTTGACCAGTTTTGAAATATCCCCATATCTGTGCGGATATGGGAGTATGACGCACATGAAGCGTGAATTTGTATATATATACTATATAGGGTGTTTCTCCATGGTAGCAGGACGTTTCACCGCTCGGACGTTTCACCGTCGGCAGTGGTGGGACGTTTCACCGCCAGTTAATTTCACTATTTGGTTATTAAAGTTGTTTGTTCTAATCAATATTGTTATCTTTTGTTATTCTGACAATCACATTCTTCATTTAGTTACGTTTCCTTGTTACTTTGCATACTTTTAGCTACATCATGACATGTGAAATGAGACACAACAAAATGTTGCGTAAATTTGCTACAAAGTAACAAAAAAAACTTAGATAATCATAGATCATGTAGATAGAATAGCAACACATACAGTATTTTGTGTGTTTTTGTTTAATTATGGCTTATCACGCTTATACTAATTTATACAAGGCAATGATTACTTGGCTAACATTGTTATCAACCAGCGGTGAAACGTCCCAGCGGTGAAACGTCCTATAATCTTCTCGATATCATATCTGCACGGATGACATGATGCTCCATCCGTACACTGTGTTTTCAGATTGAATTATCGAAGAAGTTGTGGACTTGCAGATTTTGTATGTTCTAACCACTAACAATGGACGTTTTCAAAAGGTTACACGAGTATTAAACTCGAGTGACACGAGTCACGAGGGTTTGTTTCCGAACACCAAAACTGACCCTCGTGTTTCCGGGAGGTGCCAACGTCGATCCTCGAGTGTAGTGTTTCCGGCTACTCCCTGATATTGGGAGAGTATTGGGGTCTTGAGAGTTTGTACCATGTGACAAACTGGTTCCTGCTCGAGTGAAGCTCTCCTCTTCTGGTTCCGGGCTACCCTCGTGCATGTTCGGAAACAAACACCAGTCACTCCAGAGTCACCCAAGTTACCAGTGTTACTAGTGCGATCTTTTTGAAAAATGCTCTGTGCTGCTAGGAAGCTATGTACTGTATCTTTTTGTTAATTGGTCCTTTGGACAATAAACTACATACATACATACATACAGCTGGTATATATGTAGCCCTGGACCCCTGGGACAGGGGTCATGAATCCTCCCATTGGAAAATCATGAGATTTCAAAGAGAGGGTGAGGGAGAATTGAGATATCTCAGAAAGTATGTTGAGTTAGTTAATTTCAATCATACCATCTAAAACTAGACAAAATTTCCTACTGACGGCACCTATTTCTACTTGTCTAGATGTTAAAATATTTTAGCCATTATCCTGTGAATCTAAAGAAATGATTTTTTTCTTTTAAGCATTGGAGAAATGATATTGTCTGATTGGTAATTTTTGACTGTGATCATGATGTCACAGAAAACACCTTGTGACGTCATAGGAGAGTCTCATGACGTCACCAGTGTGATCTGAAATTCTGAATCTGATCGATGAATTTTGGTTACTTTTTTATGGACTTCTTGATATTCAAAGTGATTCATTTGTCCTTTCTCTTAGAACAATCACTTTCAAAGATAGTACCGTCACAAGCAAAATATCTTGAGAAACAGAATTCCAAATTTTGTGAAGATAGATTGAAAATTGATCCATCTAGCTCATTTTTCCCAATAGCATGTCAAAATCTCAGGGCTAGTATATTTGTGCACAAGATGGCAGCACTTAATCTGCCTTCTCGACACTGGGAACAGATATTTAGTTCCAAGGCTTTTGGCTGTATGATGGTCATACTACTACTGAAGACTTAGGGATGGACATCGTTTGCCCAGTTCGATACGATACGTACCGTCGGTACTTTTTTTCGGTTTTCGGTTCGTATCGCGATCCGCAAATTCAGCCAGATCCGCAAATTAGTGATTTTCGGCAAAATACGCAAAGCCGAATTCCGTGTTTTTGGTCCAGAAATTCGCCAGTCCGCGCGTGGGCTGCAACCAGGGCGATGGTCCGGTAATGTTTTGCTCGCGAATTTTGCATTTCTTGGCTCAATAAAGTCATTTTTGACCATTTTACATGGAAATTAAGCATGTGGAGGGTAGGAATGGATCGAACCGAAAGTTTATATCATCGATTTCGGTTATCAAACCGGCAGAAAGAACCGGTACGATCGATATACCGTGAACCGGTGTCCATCCCTATTAAAGACTTGAATCAAATTTAGGATATATTTGTTGGACTTAATTTATTATTAGACCTGACATGACAATTTGCTCGCCAGGGGTCGTTCCTCCCACCTTTGCCTTCACTGGATCGGCATGTGGCAGATCGCAACATGCGCATATTAATTAGGAAGATGACCCAGTTCACGACACCATTCAGTAGCGTGATGACAACGCAGTTGAAAATGGTCTCAAATTGTGTTGTCAATGGACCCATGCACGAAATACAGAGTTGAATTACTTGATTTGATGAACAACTAAAGTTTCGCTTGCTCAAAGAAAATGATAGTTCCAGCCTGAGTGCAGCAATTTTGAATGTGCAGATTCATCCTCACGCACGTGTGGCCCTCTCTTGCGTGATTGGCCAATACGCCACTCTCCTGTCAGGAAGATTGACTTCGTGAAGCAAGTCCGTTGGGTTTGTTTACAATTCACGGCAAAGGTTTAGCAGGGATTTCAACAATTTTATAGTGCTGATCACATGCCTGATTGACTGCCAGTCCACCTAACCCATTTCCAAGTTAGTAGCATCCAATATATACACTCGTCAATCGACAATCAATGATTTACAGATTTTGACAGCTGTGAGCACATGGCCTCTCCCGGAAATATTCCGTTGTGGAGGCAGCGATGGAAGGAGGTACGAGAGGAGGCGCTGCAAGCAGCTTGCTGACATGATAATTGAACTTTAAATAGCTTCTTGGATCTTCTTGAGGCATTTTTTCTAAAGTCCATTGGCAGGACAAAAAATAGCTGTGCCGGAACCTGCTAGTTTTACAAATGGTGGTTAGGCTTGATTTTTACTCAGCCTGCAGGCGGAGTATTGTAGGGGTAGGCATTTTCTGGGATTTCTGCTTGTGGGTTTGTGTGTTTGTTAATCGACTCCTGCAAACAATTCTCAATGGATTTAGATTTCCTTTGGCACGATGTGTCTATTTGTGCTACACAATACCTGATTAAATTTTGGTGAATATTGAAGAATTTTTGGGCCTACAGTTAAAGAAATTCGAAATTAGGCCTCTACCGAGCTGCATGCAGCTGTAATAGTATACAAGTAATTTTTGCACTTGCAGTCCAAGAGAGTGCATATATTTCTACAGCCTGTTCTGCAAATGTGAATCTTGATTGAATCTTGTTAATTAGAGAATTCTACAGATTGTTATTGCTTCTTGATTGGTATTGGTCAGTGTAATCATCATCAAATGCAATTAATGGCTGGTTATCCAGATATTTTCATTTTTCAACAGACATATCAATTGCATAGAAACTATACTATCAATTGAAGGTCATTTTACTTCATCATACTTTGCTGGAAAAAAGGACAAATAATTATTTAAACAATATTTCAAAAACCAGACAGATGGATAGAGACATAAAAATATAGAAAGACGGTTAGATGAATAGATAGATAGATAGACATATAGATAGATAGATAGATTCATCGATTGACATGCCATATTCATTAATAGCTCCCATGGGCCCTTTGAAAAACTGTTTATCTGATATGGTAACCCTTTAGAAACATATACTATAATTTTTTTTTTTTAATTGATGACGGATATCATGAATCAGAAAGTTGTGTTTAGCTTCAGTCTTAATTTGAAGGCAGGCTGAGGTATGCGATCTCCGAGCGCCCATTCTAGTTTCTTTTTCATTGGCAGCAAATCTTTGCTGCTGTAAGCGGTAAGGTTGGTCGATGCGAGAAGCCAAAATTTTTTTATGTCTGGCTTTATTCAAATTTTATTGTATAGGATGTATATACTATTCTAAACTTTGTTTGGTCAAAGACATTAAATTTTACGATATCATTAATACTACACATCTTGTGAGACCAAAATTAATGTGAGTCCTCTCAAACTATTTTGGGAAAATAGAATCATGGGAGAAAGTTGCTTTATTGAAATTTGATGGTAAGTCTAAGGTAAAAAAAAAATAATAATTTTTTTTAAATTTAAATTTGGTTTTATAATATGCATTATAATATTAAAATCCTTAAATGCTAAGAAAATCATTTTCTCAAACTCTGTTACAAAAAAATGTTACTTTAACCATTTGTGCCTGGACACCAATAGCAAATGTTGTGTAATGACTGGTATCCACCCATTCCCCCTTCATTTAGTGGTTGTGTCCATTTCGTAGTTTTAAGATTCCTGGAGGGTTGTGCCAAGTGTTTCTATGGGGGAGGAAGCTAGCTGATGCTGATATAACAACAAGTCTGTGTTGCCTGTCTCCACTGGGTTGGGTGAATGTACATTGTGTTGGATGGACTATGTGTTGAATGAATGAAAATATTTACCCTGGATTATTAGGCTGCTTTGTCACTGAGACCTGGGTTCAAATCCAGGCTGAAGTCTGAACTGTGACATGTTATGCACTGTTGTCAGATGATTGGATCTGTTAGTTTTCATCCTGTTGTCATTGCTGTGTTATCAACAGGTCTCTGAGACTCTTAATAAGTCCTAGTGCTGAATACCAATACATATAATTTGATAATAGCTGAATTCTCCATGGATTATGGAATTCAGTCACATTTACATTACTGAATGACAGACTATCTCAAATTTTTCTCTGAACTCATGATCTGCCCCATACTGCTATAGTTGCTGAAAAACTGAAGTAAAAAAAGGTTAATTCACCCAATTCTCTCCTGGATTTCTGGATAGTATGAGACAGTATTGCTGAATGTCCAGTTCTCTTTCCAATGTGTCCATCTTGAATTTTTCAATTTAATATTTTACTGATGATGTGATATTTTGTCTGTTTGTTAAGAAATTTAAGAAAGTACATCATATTCAGCCACAAAGACGTTTTCGTTTTATTAGAAAAAATATAATATCAGAAATTATCGAATGACAATCAACTCAATCGGAGTACATTGCGATCAACAGTGGACAGTATCGGGTACAGAGAATATCAAGCTATGACAAGCATCTCCCTATTCTCTTCCTTCTACAATGAATTTGAAGTGATGATAACAAGACAGTGAAATATACCTGCTGTATTCCAAATTTCTTTTAATATCTAAATGTTATAAGTCCTGTTTGTCTTTGATTCATCAAAATCATCATCCCATCCCTGCTGCTGGAGCTTGTTGTGATGCTACTTGCCCCATCCCAGTCACTGTGCTGAGCAGAGTCTGCTCACTGGCAGTGGAAACCACCTTCATCTAAGCTTTGCTGCTAACTCACTGCTGAGGGAACCAATGCAATCAATAAGCATTGGGCATGTTGGGTGAAGGCCTCAGCAAGGGAGCAACACTTTCACCAGTGCTACAATGCCATGCCTTGGATGTTTTGCTACACTGTAAAGGAAGATCTATCTGACCAGGAAGATTTACTTCCAGAAAGATATACACCTTTTGGAATGACATATCATGTGAATGCTATTCAATGGACTGACTGTCTAAGAGTGTAAGGTATCTATAGTTCATTTTCTAGCTGTGTTTTGTGATTGAATGAAATGTAATATATTTTTATGCCAATCCTTGGTATTATGGTATTGTCAATGCCTAACAAGTTGTTTGTGGAGCTTCATATTCAGTTATATTTATGGATTTGCCATCTAAAAGGCCTAGTAATGTGTCAGTCCTTTACATCCAATGACATCCAAATTATCCTGGCTTTAGTGTGTTTCAATAATTTTGTTTACCCAAACCCTTGATATTCTTAAATCCGAGTAAATCACAATTGCTTGCAGTTAGTGCCAGACTATTTTATTCAGACTCCAGTATCTATCAGCTGCGGGGGTGGCTGTGATTGGGGGATGTCTGTAGCCTGTCTTATTGATTGGTTCTCTATTGTCATGTCAACATTCTATTTTTTGCTGTGTTCAAGGTCAAACATCCAAAAATAGCAACAGGGTGGTAAAAATTGTATATACATATAACATTTCTATGCCATTCCCTCATTTCGTAATTTAAAACTTGTTCGTAATAATAATTTGAAATTGCAATGTGATTATATTTAATAGTGAACACAAGTATATCGAAATAGAATAATTCTAATTTTAGGCAATTTCAAGGTCACTTATTCAAGAGAGGATTAATTCACCACAGTTAAAGATGGATATTATTATTTAACAATAGCTTTTAGCCTCTCAACTGCATTTCCATGGTATACCGTTTTGACAATGTCTGAAATCAAAGTTCTGATATATAATGATTTAAACTTTTGATGTTGAAATATTTTATTTTTCTGTTGAGTTTTGCGACATAGCAACAAATCATAATATTTAAGAGTCGATGTTCTTATTTGAATATTACCATGGCATGGTGTTAAAGGCTTTAGTACTTTCGTCACTCATACATTTTAGCTTTGCATTATTTATAAGTTTATGGGGCCGCTCGGTACATTCTGTCGACAAAATATTGACAAGGATAAAATTAATGCTGTCCTACAACAAATGTACAAAGGTAAGATACACTCCCTGTTACAGACAAAAGGTTGAACTGCCCAATCACATGATCTGGCATCCTTTGTCAATGGCCAGGGTATTGACATGTGTTTGCCCAAAGCCTTGACAAGGCCCAAAATGTTGACTGTTCTTTACCTGAAGCTTTGACAAAGTCCAAACCATTGACTGGTTTTGTCCAAAACAAACCTTTTCACCGTACCAAAGTCACTGACCTACATTTTCCCAAAATTCTTGACTTAATAAAACTTCCAAATAGACCCCTTTTCTATTTTATTTAAAAATCTGATGCAAAGTCATTGATATCCAAATTAAATCTCCCTCAACGAATGAAATCCTTGTAAAAAAACAGCCTCCCAAGGAAATTGGTATCTCCCAGTAGAGCAATGACCTTGAATGGTTGGCCAATGCCCTGTAAACACCAACTCACACCATCTCTCCCTGGCTCGTGCTGGGCCTCCTGACTATCAACCAGCAGCAGGGCAGTGCAAAAGGGCAACCCTAGCTGTTATTGATTACCCTTGGAAGCTGTTGGTCAGTGTCACACTGTGGTCAGTGTCCATTTCTATCCTCAGTATCCTGGGATATCTCAGATCATGTAACATGTCTTGAACAGTGTGGAACATCTACAGGTCCTCTGGGTAGTTTATAACACCATTTGGGCATTTGGACTGTCCCGGGTGTGTCATTGTAGGCAAAGGCAAAATCTTCTGGCGTTTCACCTTTTACAAGGCAATGCTCTAAACGCTCAAGGTTTACACATATTTACGCTTATTTACAAAGAGAGCAACATGTTGATCTAAAGCCGTAACACTATAGAAAGATGATCAGAAAAAAGATATGTATAGAAGCGTGGATAGGTAAAAGTAGATTGGTGTTTGTGAAGGTGCCTGTCAAAATTCAAAAGAGCATGAATTCCTTAAAATCTTTGTACGGTATGCTTGGCTCACTTTCTGACTTCATTTTGTTTGAGTCCCATTCTTCTGATTTCTTCAATTCTAGGCAGTGGGCACATATCTCATATTCAACATTGGCAAAGGCTCAAACCTCCACAGGCTCCACACCTCAATGGGGTACTTCAAGGGAGGCACGTGCCACCCATTACTATTGCTATTAGTGCAGTTGGAGGTCATAAACATTACTGGCATAAATGGGTGGGGTGTTGACTGTTGTATTTACCTGTTGTATTTAGTTAATAAGTGTAATTGAACCATTTATTTGTCCATTTGGGGGTCATAAACTGTGTGGCAATAGACTTACTTTGATAGGTGGTTGAGTGCATTGGGACGTCATAAGGGATGGACATCTGCATCGCCATTTTGCTTTCTTGTTCTCTAGAGATATTATTTTGGGAGGCATATTAAATATGTGTTTCGCAGAGCAGATTTTTGATAAAATATGTATCAGGATAATTTGCGTGTTGCAATATGTCCCGAAACCCAAAAAAGTAGTCACAGTACGTATCACATTAATTCACATTATACTTTGCAAACAGAACCGCCCCATGCATCCCTCCGCTGTAATGTTGTCTTACTACCTTGAATAGGCTAAATTATAAGGAATGGCCAGTTTAAGCCAGCTAGAAAAGCGTCCTGTATTTTGATAGAGTCAAAATATGATAAACGAACCATACGGTTCCGATTGGTATCCAATCCAGGTATCCAACAACAGCGCTTTATTTCTGAAAACTGGCTTTTTTGTCAACGGTGCATCGCTAAATGATACAAACAGATTAAATTGCGAAGCAAGCTGATAGCTTGTTACTGATAGACCAAAGACAATACCACTATCTGCATGTATCTGGTAGAAAAACTAAGGAATGGTTGAGATATCCTTGAGATATACCATCTACACACACCTGTGGTGTTAGAGGGGTGAGAAGGCTGTTTAATGTCAGCATAAGATGGGTCGAAGCTTGACAAGTTTGTTGAACCCAACAATGTTAACCAGCTGTACACCACACGAAGAACCTAAACAATATACCCTGTTTGTTTTTTTCTGCATTTTTGTTGTATTTTTACAGTATTTTTTCTCCCTTAGTGGTTATATGTTAAGCATGTTAAGTATGTGATGCACAAATCTTGCTGTTTGGTTGCAATTGCAATCAGATGTTTGTAGAATTATTGAAATTTGGAAAGCTACAGCGATATCTTTCTCTTGATGAATTGAATTCAAATGGTGTTGGGTTGATGATATAAATTTTATATGGCTTTATGTCCTGTATTTTGAGACTGATGAGGCATAGGCCAAATAGGACAGGCAGGGACCACAACAAAGAGGCTTTGTCCACATGTGGCACAGGATGAAACATCTGTTGTGGCGTTGACCAGTTACCCAGGCCTGCGGGGAATCAAACCTATTTTCTAAAGGTTAGCAGTCCAGTGGGCCACCGCCATGATCACTTCAAACAATTCCGAACCAGTACAGGTGGCAGCCACAGGTTCACCCCCACAAATTCAGCCCCTAGGCTTAGTTGTAATGAAAAAGGTTTTTCCCAAATTCTTCTGAAGCAACTGTATCATGGTTGATGGAGGTTTCGGCGGAATTGCCGCGGCAACAAAAGCTTTTAAAGGTCTCCTCAATTAATCTGTAGCTTGCAAAGAAAACATCCATTAACATCCATTTTATTGAAGAACATCCAAGATTCTGGCAATCTATCTTGTGGCTAATGCTCTTGTTATTGTCGGAATTAACCGAGCATGAGGACGATAAGAAGCTCCATGCATTGATGCCAACTTCTTATTGATTTGTACTTTGTAATGTAACTTGCTGTGGTTGCAGATCATCTGATTGGCAATAAATAGACTAAGCCAATCAATGAACATCACTGATCTGTGATGCTGTATGCTCTTCTTGCTCTGTTGACAAGTTTTTCATTCATGCTCATATTACTCAATGAGTTTGGATCAAACAGGTATTTTGGGATATTTGCTGTAGTAATACTGTAACACACACAAAATTAAGGGTCATTAAGGGAAATTGGTGTATTTTGAAGAATTTTTGAACAATACATGATTTAATTCACTGCAAAACATTGGCAAACAATAGTACTATGTCCCATTAGGTGCGCATCACCTATATATTTAATGAACAAATATAATTGTAAGACACCGAGCTGCATAACAAATGGAAATCAATGGCTGTCATGCTGTTTTGTTTAATTAGCAATAGAGGACAGCAGTGTAGGGGGATTCCCCAGAAGGGCATGGAAGTGAGAGCAACTGAGTGCCACAGCACTGACAGCAGGGATGTGAGATTGTGAGTGCTTGGAAGTGAGGGCGTCATCCAGAGGGCATGGGATTTAGGAATTTTTTTTGGTTGTACTGTAATCAACACTGTGCCATCCTCTCTCACTATAGAGATTGAATTCATCTTAAAAGTTGTTGAAGCTAAATGCGACTTTATGCGACCTTCTTCATGCAAGTTTTGGAAAACAGTGCCATTTTTTACAGATCTCAAATATTTTCTGTGTGTGTGCTAATGGCCAGTCACTGCTTCTGCTCAAGACTTGTCTAATGGGATACTTATGCATAAAGGTCCAGTCCTATTATTTCTTTGTCGGTTCTGCTTACAATGCCCAAGTTAAAGCAGTGTGTTTGTTCTTCCATGGTTCAGAATCTGGCTATACTGTATACACCAGATTGACTTTCACTCCAAGCTGAATTTAATATTGAAGCTGGGTATTGCTTATTTCACAGAAGCTAGATTATTGCACACTGTATAGATGAGAGACTTAGAGTGATCAATTGCTACAGCCTTGAGAATATAGTTACTCACATTTAGGTTGCCTACTTTATGTTTGCCATTTTATCTGTAAGTGCTGCTTGCGATATCTTAGTGCAGAAGTTATAAATGATTTTCATGACTTTCGATTTATTGCATTTCGATGCCAAACTCTTATCATTATTATCAACTCCCTTTCATTAAAAAAGGGAATTATGGAATTGATGCGAAGCGGCTTCGATCTGGTCAATAAACCCAGGGAGAGCAATTAAATGTAGAAAGTTCTTGTTATCGCAATTAGCATTATTTTATGATTGCCATGAAATATATCCACTTCGTGTTCGAAGAAACTTTTAGTCAAAATCTGCTGATGTGTAATTGACGAAGGAGAAAAGACATGCAATGACCTCGTGGTCATTAAAACTAAGGGGCGCAATGTTGAAAATAATTTGAATTTGTTTGATCTATGCTCAAAACTACTCATGTGAAGAATTTAGGTTCAAATCAGTGAAAGATCCAATAAAAGGTGATTGATATTTGTCTGCGAATAGTCTTGTATATTAACATGATTAACAGGATGTCTTATATTCCTGGGACCATGGTTTATCAGGGCCTGTAGCTCTGGTACCCTGGTTCAATTCCCACCCCAAGCGACCCATGTTCGATGGATGTTTCATCCTGTGCCACAAGTGCACCTCTCCTCATAACCATAGTCCCTGCCTGTCCTATTAAGCCATGTCACTCCATAGATTTAGGATGTAAAGCCAAATCATCCACACTCAGCTGTAGTTTGAAAGGTGATGGGTTTATTAATTGTGCGAAATGCTGCTTGATATATCATCTTGTCGAATGCTTTTGCGGATTGCTTCTCTATGCTTATAGTTCTCTATCTTTTCTTGCAGGCTTGGGTTCTTCCATTTCTTCTGAGCTTATCCACGCTAAAGCTTTTAGAAAACATTTCTTCTGGATTTCGCTTGGCTGGACAAACCTTGAAGGGCATAAAAAACTTGGAATGGAATTAAACAAGGAGGTTAACTGTCACTATATCTTTAAGGCCTAACCTTGAGCTCGAAAATAGAACTTTTACAAGGACTGAGCTGTTCCACTGATGGACGATTGTTGCTGAATCGGAAGAATAACTCAAGAATTGAAGATTTTTACGCTGTCTTCAGTTGCTATTCTGCCATATTTGGAGGACGAAACATTTCATACAAGGTTGAAGGTTCTACCGGAAAGCCTTTGAAGTCCGGATAGAGAAAAGATTTTCATGTCATTGATGAGATGATCGTTTTGACACAGAAATTTATTCCTATTCGTGTTAAGAAGTGAACTTCAAAGTCTTCTGCTATATCGAAACTCGTTTACACATTCTCGAGCTAGGAGAGGCGTAGATGTCAAATTTGCCACATACAAGGTTGGATTATCGAGCGAAAAAGTGATGAGTTTAATGGATGTTCAATACTCATGCACTTTTATCATGCATCACGAGATACACTTAAATTGTTCTACCGCTTTAGAAGTTTCATCTTAGTGTTGAAAAGATTTTCGTTGCAGTAGTATAGAATACTACATTTCTAAAGATTGTCAATATATAATAACTAACAAGACAACATTTTATCTTGCAAAGTGATTTCACATTGGTTTGAATTGTGCTTTGAAAACGGCTACTTTTGCTTATTTATTTGCTGCAAAAGGACATTTTACAATGAACTCCCAACAGATAGAACATTACATAAATGAAATTATGGAACTGCTATTTTATGAATTATACAAGACGCCATTTACTAAGGATCCCTACTTGTTGGGAACATAGACTGATCTGGAGATCGAACAAAATCCTACCAATAGGATCACAAAATCTTCAAAATGGAAAACAACAGTTGTTCGAACTCTTTATTGCGGGACAGAATACAGCGTTTGGTCCATGAGGTCGGCCCTCTGGACATCACTCCCTGTCATCGGCATTTCGTTGTGACTTTATTGGTGCGAACGTCGAAATTTCGCGTCCTCATAGAATTTGAAGATCTCACTGGAGGTAAGCAAATGTTTTATGATGCAAATATATATATTCAATGTTTGTCCGAAGTTTTGTTCAGTTTCTCGGTTTATGGTGTTGGTTTCATTTGCTTTTTCTCGAATAGTTGATTATTTCTCTATTTTAGTTTTAATGGTATAAATATATATGTAATATGGGGTTTGTGACATCATTCATTTAGTGTGGGTGCCAATATAGTTAATTTCATCTGTCAATACTTAAACTTTAGGTGTTGTTGATGTGAACATAATCATATATTGAATCCTCTTGCTCCCTGGTGATGCTCCCTCCTTACTCTTTCTCGGG
The DNA here is from genome assembly GCA_026936325.1 of Platynereis dumerilii. Lineage (NCBI taxonomy): Eukaryota > Metazoa > Annelida > Polychaeta > Phyllodocida > Nereididae > Platynereis > Platynereis dumerilii. The sequence continues at coordinate 13,379,108 of JAPTHN010000010.1, read as the reverse complement.
GGAGGGTTGGTCTAGTGGTAGCGTGCTGGGCTGCGAATCGCTGGGTCCCGGGTTTGAATCCAGCTCTTGCCGGGTCACCTGGGCCTATGTTGGACGGCTGTTTCAATCATCCTTTGCCTCATTGCTGTGTCCTCCTCCTGTCCTAATTAGCCTACAAACTACAAAGTGTATAAATACAGAATGTAAAGCCCCAATCATCCATCCATCCATCCTTTCTCTTTCTCACTATGCCTGGCTCCTCCGATTTGATTCTCCTTTTTTTGCTTGTCTCCTCCATATTAACACTGTGTGATGCTCTACTCTATTCTGCTCAATTCTACTCCCCTTCATCTGTATGAAAGCCTAATTATATTTCTTGATTATGTTGAGAAGTTCAAGTGAGCCTGAGATGGTACCTTCTTGCACCGGCTTAGTTCCAGCTTATTGTTTGACCTGCATGAAAATAACATTGACATTTTCTGACTCTCTAAATCATTAGTAGGTGATCAGCTGTGTATAAGTTAGAAATACATTGGGGAAAAGAATAGCTATAGGATTATCATGATTGTAGTACAATATGTTCTGGAATAGCTCAATAATTGTGGGATATTTGTGATGAAATGTACAGGTGTACTTAACCCCAAATGAACATATTTCACTGATTCTCCCCTGATGTAGAGCCAAGATGTGCATTAGCATTTGGGTCTTGAGTATTTGAAAAATATTTCGAACAAAACAAGAATACCGAGCAGTTGCAGGGGTAGATCCAGGGGGGGGGGGTCAAGGGGGTCTGGAGGCCCCATTTAAAGCTAGGATATTCAATCCCGAGATGGAGATCCGGCGGCCAACCTAGCTTCAGCCCTTGCCGCTGGACCTCCCCATTTCAAAATTTCTGGATCCGCCCCTGAGTGGATACTGCATCTGAAGTTGTAGATGCAGACTTTGTAGAGCACCGCCTTATTCTTGGTAAGTGATGCCGGCCGCTGGATATAAACTGTATGAACATGACGAAGCAAGGTTTGAACATCATGTGTATGCACAAGGAAGAAAAATGCCGGCAACCATGAAGCGGTATGGAAGAGGGCCACATAACTCAAGTTTGACTGTGCAATTTCATGATAGGCCTAATTTTTCTGAACTGCCTGATGTTTTTCAACAGACCAGTGGGCTGTGGGTAAATTTGATTATCCAAAGCTTTCAGCCCTTTCAGCGTTTAGCGAGCTTTCAGTGAAATCAACTTGAATTGAGTAATATAGAGTGAAACTAAAGGTAACCACTTGGAAAGTATGGAAAAAAGAGTTTTTTTCACCGAATCTTTGATATACAGTTGTTATGTTTAGTTGGGATAAAACAGAGATAAAAAAATCTTCAAGGCATATCCAGAGTATTTCCATAGAGCATACCGTATTTTCTTGAATAAGCAGTCTGGGAAATAACCGTCACATGCGGACACTTGCAATTCCTGCTGAGTCCTGGCCCTGACAGGATGATTGAGTGTGTGGGGTTGACCAGTTGGGTCATCAGTAGCAAGTCTGATCTCTGTGCAACCATCCTCACCACACAGTAGCATGACAGTAGCTGGACTTATGCTATCCCATTTCGCACAATACCGCAACGTCATCAACAGATGATGACAGTTCCCTAATTTCTCTGGAGCCTTCGTTCTTTTCTTTGTTGTGTAATGGACAAGCTTGTCAAAATTTACAGAGACAGTTGAGACCCTGATACATTTCCATGCCAAGTTAGACAGTGATAATAAGTCCTGACTGGGGGCCTGGACATTTTAAGAGGGTAATGGGAGGATGAAGACTGTGGTAGGGTGAGTGTCCTGTGGGGCTGAGGACATCGACTGTCATGGCCAGACAGTTATTTCCCTGACCGATAAGTGGCATTAGAACTGAAGTCTCAAACATAGATTCAGAAATGTCAAAGCATGTCATGCAAATACCTTTACTTGCTCTATCATAATTTTCTGTGTGTATCATGGTGATGTATTCAACCACTCCTGACGGAGTCTATGCTTATGACTTCTGCTGTAAGCACCGACTTCCGATAAGACTACTTTTGTACATGTATTGTGTTGCAAAGGCAACCATTGCCACTTCCCAAACATTTCATTGGAGCCTTTTCAGCATTTTCAGCTGCTCAATAAAAATATTACAAGGGCATCCAAGGCCCTTTGTCCAAAAATTATGTCATTGTCAACATGGTCAATGAAAATGGTTTGACAGAAAAAAAAAACACAATTGCAATGTAACTCCTATTAAGAGTACAGTGTGGCAGTTTAATTGTCTGTGTTTGCATTGTCAGGTACTTCTTTGTGTGGTGTATTTGAAGGATTAAAAGCCCATATAATTGTCCAAAAAGCATGCCATTTTCTTGTCTTGTTTTGGACTGACTTGTTATTAGAGGCTGGTAAAAGGTCAGTGTCTAATTAACTTAAGAAAAGAAGTGAAGGATTGTTGCATTGAGTATGTAGTACAGGAAATTTATAGATGGATAGCTTTATAGATCATTGAAGACAGAAAAAAATCAACGGATAGATAAATAGATAGAATGTAACTGTTGGATTGATTAAAATTGATTGATTAGTTTAATTGACTATCACCGCTGTCGATTCATATATTGTTGACATATTGTTGAAATTTATTATAATTTGGTGGCAATCTCAGGATTGCATTGATAAGGGCTATACATAAAATATTTTGACATGCTATGTCAACAAATGATAGACCTATCTTTTTGACAATAAAGTTTTTTGGGTTATCCAATATTGTTTTGACCTGCTCATTATAGGTGTCCAAAGTCAAACAATATAGAAAAGATAAATCAATTATTTTGATAAGTGTAATGGTTTCTCAACAGGAGATTGTACTTGTGTAATACTTGGAAAATATAAATGTATAAATGTAACTTGTGCATGATGCAGTTATTTGAAAAGAGTAGATGAAAGTGTGCCATAGATTTAATTCAGGAAAATAGCAACTCTAGATAGGGGTACTACATTGTGCTTTCTGAAAACATCTAAGATGACAAAGGACACATGTGAGCAATTAAATGTTGTGATACTAATTATTACTTTATGTGGGGCATTGTTTTTGTGTCACATAATTAGTTTACAAATAGTTAAAGTGTGAGTCTTTGACATAACCAGTGACATTATCATTAATTTCAATGGGGGCACTGCAGGTAGGCCTATCTGATAGGATAACTGAGACATCAACAAACTTTCAACACCTGTCAACTCTAATACTAATTCCTCATTCATTTTTCTGAGTCTTCTGACACAGTATGACAAGTTACAAACAAATTAGCAGATTAGGGTATATAACTCACCCCCATAGGGGCTTATGACTTATTACCCTTTGATAGTAGGGGAACACCCCTCTGACATTTGTGGCACTGCTACCTGCTGCCCCAAACAAATACTTGTCCAAACATCAGCCTATGCATGGCCAAAGCACTAGTGTTTGTTGCTGTGAGTTTTCCAAGGTGAGACTGCACTACAACAAGGAGAATGTGTACTTTACATGGACTAAGAATGGACTACCCTTTACTTAGTATACAGATCTATGAGTTTACCATCTTTACATACAGGGTTTTACTGGATTTTTATCATGACTAATGTAATGTATGAGAGCTTATGCCATGTCACTCATGGCTGGAGAATATTATGAATTTTAAGCACTTATAATATTTTCAACATTACTTTGGGGATTGGGGTACTTTTTACTTGGCATTGCTGGAGTGGACCAGTCTGTTATGCAGCACATATTTTACAGCATTGCTGATAATATGAATCCAAGAGCATTCACAGACATTGGAAAGCTTCAAGTGTGACATATACTGGTATCTTGATATCTGCAAAATATCTACAGTACACCTGGCTGTACCTGCCACTGACTGGAAAATAATACAAAAGTTATTCAGAACTCAATAAGAATTTGTGATACTGTTTAAAATGACTCATACAAATTGATTGATGCATTGACTATCAAGACAACAATATGCATGATATGTAAATGAGGCATTGACAATTGCACATAGTACCAGTATATTTCATAAAGTAGCCAAACCTAGTAATGCTACTCTGTAAAACATGGGATATTATTAATAATAACCACCAACGATTCTAAATTTTGATATTTGATTATTTGAATATGGTCAAATTTCTTCACTGTTGTGCATTGGAATTTATTGAACATTGTCAAGTCATTATATCTCAAGTTTTGTGAATGTGAATGGGATCCTAGCTTGTGTATGTATATAAGTGCATCTATACACATAGTGGTTCTCTGCTAAGTACATCATGCACATGGGAAGCATTTCAAGATTGTAAACACCTGAAAACATACAAAAACATTTTCTGCTTCACAAAAGTTTGCTTTGGGTCTAAAGCTGAAGGAGTACAACACTTTATATCATGCTGGCATGGTATTGAACTTTGCATGAATATTGGAGCAACCCTTTTGTTGCCTATGTTCTTCCACTTGTATGGACAACTTCATTGGACATCTTTATTACCCCCACTTCACCTGTCATAGCAGTAACATGATATAAAATGGCCAGATCAAAAGGTAAGATATATTTCATTTTATTACACCACCTCTCAAAAGGTGCTGGATATTTGCATCTGAATACAACAGACAACATGCATTAAATTGTTTACTAACAAAGAGTAACTTTATACAAAAAGCGGACACTGAATAGTTAACAGCTTAAAAGTTTGATGAAAAATTGGGACCAATATTCATTATTGGACCAAGATTGCTATGGAAAAATCATTGGAAGTTACAGTGTAGTTCCCAAGATATCTGAATGGGGATCAAAATGGGTATGGCTTGCTTAGAAATGGGGACACTTCTAAATTATAATTGATTTATAAAGGTTTTTTGGCATCCTCCCCATGCAAGCCCTGCTAAAATGGACAGGGCTTTCTGCTATTTCCAACCTCTTCTGTGATTGGCTGCTTATTTTGCAGGCAGATTTATTCCAATTATGGACACTTAGAGGATTACTGGCAACTAAGAAAAACAGTGTAAAACAAGCAAACTTTCAAACAGTATCATTTCATAACTGTGAAAATACATAATTCAATGGAATTTTCGGAACTGTGATAGCACCTTTCAACAATACACAATTTCTCCATTTGTAACAGTGTGAAACAGAAGCAACAATTTCAAACTGTGATGTAGCAGTCCCTGATTGGCTGAGCCAAAACTGGGTCAGTGAATTAAGTATTCATGAATTAGCAAAGGTTATGGGCCATTTTGTCATGGTATGACTTGGGATGATGGTTTTTTGGGGACAGATAGGTTTGGATAAGATCCTCAATATCTTCAATTGAGGTTTGCTTTTTCCTTGGAATGCAAATTCCAGTAGGCCTACAAGTGAGTTAAAGGCAAAATAAGAAGATGTGCTTTTTGATGGAGTGGTATTGGCCATACAATTGATATAGTATACCCTGAACTCTCCATGGTCGGATACAAGATCCACGTTGTAAGATACATTGTAAAATGTACATTACCCTGTAATCCATAGCACTCAGCACACTGCTCAGTGTAATCTTCTTCTATGATGTTATCTATAATCCATTGACCTTATCTCAAATACCATGAAATGCCATTAGCCACCTTCACTGACTCTAGTATTTACACCAGTATTAATATCATGTAATTCACAAATAATTGAAAATGCCACATGTCAGTAATGTGGAAGTCACTAGAATAATGTAAAATTTTATGAAATTCCATTGGATGCAACTCAATTTTTTTTTCTTGGCAAAAATGTGATAAGGGTCTGGGGACTGGTTCATCAGAAATTTATCAGAGGAAAGGTGTAAGCTCAGACTTCCAATCGCTTGTTCCCGGGTTTGATCATATCTGGCTATGTTGCTTGACCAATGTTGCTATTGGACAGCAGTTTCAATCTTCCTTGGGTCTTTCGCTCCATTGATGTGTCCTTGACAGAGTCCTCTTCCTGTCCTCATTAAATTCTGTCTACCTATTGCATAAAAACAGGACATAAAGCCCAAATCACCCACCCAATCATCCACCAGGGATTTTTAAGTATAGTAACGCAATTACCTATGTCCTATGGCTTTCGAATATGTACAGTATAGTGAACATCAAGTGACAAATTATGACTGGAATTTAAACTTCAGACTATCATCTCTAAAAGTCAGTGAAACATTGAACATGACAAGTGAATTAGAGACTCATTTTAGTGGCCTTTATGTCCCTTGTAAACACATTTTTTGTTTGACAGAACATAAATGGGAGCTTCAAGCTTGACTTGTAACCTTTCCCAAGCTCAGCCTAATTCCATGTGCTCATGTATTTCTATGGCTCTAATGTTATTGCCCTTGTCTTGTTGTTCTGCCTTCAGAGATTGCAAATACCATATTTACCAGATTAAAGGTTAAAAATGTTCATCTTATTGACTGAAATATTCAACATTTCAGAATTATGTTGTTTTGAAATATGAGGGTCTTTTAGAAATCCACACTGACCTCTGGCTACATCATGCATGTTAGTGCCAATTAATGCTGCTGTACAGGGTGACCCAAAAAAAAGTTCACACTTTTGTAAATGAACTTTAGCAATGCACACTGCAGCTGAAAAGTATCCAATCTTCATGAAATTACATACAGAGATTTACCTACATATTGGAAAAACACTGCTAAAGCGATTTTGTCCTAATTGAGAAATTGACCTCAGAGTGACCCTTAATGTAACCTATATCCTTGTAATTTATGTCCTTCGAAGTTTTTGTCCATTTCTTGCATAAAATTTTTTTGTTCAGTCAGTTGATAGGTTGAATGTTTTAAAGATAATGCCATTTATGTTTGCCATTGTGATTTAGTCATATTGCGGGTAGTCAAGGCTTTGTGGGAACAGATTACTTCTGATCGAAATTTACCGAAATTTCAACTGACCACTTTTGAGATCCTGTACTGGGTTTAAACTGGCCGGAATGTGTATTTATGTTCAGAACATAGTTTGTGCACCTTCAGCTGTGATTTTATGCATTTTTCAACCAGGTTCACAATATATTTTATCGGCTGCTTTATGTATAATGAAATATATGGCTGTCCGTCAAACACCAGGGTAGTAATTGCCCTAATTCTATTAATACAATGTGCAAGGTCCTGAAACAACATTTTTTGAGTTTTTGTAGTATGTCAACTACATTTCCTGTCAATATCATGACAAAACTTGCATTAAAGCAACCTCAGTAATTATCTACACAAGGTGAGATTGGTGGCACACAATCAAGTCCTCACATCTCCATTTCATGTGCCACAATTTCTGAGATAGACATAAAGCAATTCATTCCTAAGGAACCAGGCATATGTTAGGCCTCAATACTTTATTACAAGACACTTTTTGACTTTACTTTTCAAATATTTCCTGCTAATGGGAAATAATCTCTGCTAGACCTGGCATATTATGCCCTGCATGACCATTTGACATTATTCTAAGGGGGCCTGATGTTTACAGGACCACATTTTCCTGTGTCAAGCTTCTTTACATACCAGTCAACAAATTTCAATCAGTTTTTTATATCTCAGACCACTCACATTGACATTTTCAACGACCTTATTCATGCATATTTTTAAACCCGGCACAGCATAAATCGAGGACAACTCACACTTTGTTATAGCAGCAAGGCTGTGCAGGTAAGACTGTCGTTTGTGCCTTTCAAATGCTATGTGCTGATAATTACCAACAAAATGAGCCATAAATCAAAGTCCTGTGGCAAAAATTGATTATCTTATGACCACTCAAAGGAGTGTGAACTTTTTTTGGGGTCACCCTGTAGTTCGTGTTCATCTTTTTGGATGGGCTTTGTTGACAATGATAATTATATCTTCTGGTAGACAGATAGATAGACAGATACATAGCTCAGCAACCAATTTCTCGATCACTTCGAAATGCAGCATCGCAGAATACCACTGCAAATGCCCGTCTCTGCAAGCAAATATCATTAGGAGGTCTAACTTCATTATCGTCCACTGAGCAGCAGAAAAGATGCTTGAGAAGCTATGTTCTACACTGCATACAGCTTATTCCAATGGCATCTTATATAGAGCAACAATAGTCTTCTGGGTCTGAAGTTTGGATGAATATTTTACTAATGATAAATTCAGTTTGTTGATGAAGCAAATTGAGGCCTATTCGGGTTAAAGGAAGTATTTTCAAATTACCATATTCAGTGACACTCTATGGCTGTTTAAGGTAGATGTCGCGCCCAAAACAGTTTATGGCTACCTTTTTGCCGACCCTGGTAGAAGGTCGCAAACTCAGCTTCAGCTGAAAATAGATGCTTTGATCGGTTGATCCAAGTCATGGATTAGTCCCAGATGACATTGTCAAAGATCTTTGTGACAACCATTTGCTTTGTTGGTTCGTGTTTGATGATGTTGATACTGCTTCAGTCAACAGTCATTATGGACTATGGAGCCATAAGGGAGCCCTGAGTCACATTGGAAGTCATATTGAACAATGTCTCTGAATGATGCATTGTGTTTTTGTTCATTAATTGAGATCATTGCAATCATTCCGCACATTATTCTGCAAATAAAATAAGTCAGAATGTTTGGCATTTGTCTCTCCGAATGAACGATCACACAATTTGTAGTATTGTCTCATTGCTGTCTGTACGTGGTTACTTTGATCAGTATTGGTAATTTGCTGTCAGTATGGTTATTGCCGGGTTTATCCGATACTGTAGTCCCTGCATCTTTCGGCGGTGATGAAGTAGTTTCTCCACATGCACAGGTGCATAAACTACGTATCACAAAACTCAGATCTTTTCATTAAAATATTCAACTAATGTCAGTATAACTTAGTAATATACAAGTATTGTAATGTTCTGTCTTATCAGTTTAAACATTCTTTGTATATAAACAGTCATTTCTTTCCCTCTTCACTCTTCAGCTACCAGTGCCTATACTATCACACTAATCTGAGCAGAGTGATCACCCTTCTCTCACAATGCCTCCAATAGCCATGGGCCCAATAGCCCCATAACAGAAAGGGTTTGTTGTTTGTCTGGTATCTAATGGCTTGCTCCATCATTGCATCAACTGCTGGTCAGCTGCACACAGCCTCCTCAGTCTCCTAGCTGAATGCTGCTGACTACAACTTGCTGTGTCCTTGAGATGTCCTCAGACAAGCAGGGGAGGAATAGATGGCAGAAAAAAAGAAGGGATACAAATATTGGGCATATGATGACTCTTTCTGGCTTTTCTCTCTAAAGACAGGGACGAGAAAAAGAATGAGGTCAGGGTAAAGAAACATTAAAGTGCCTGTTCAGTGACACTGAATTGATTGTTACATGTAATTGTGATTGGCCTTGATCAGGTTTAATTAAGAAGATGCATGTTCAGTTAACGATTTTTCCTGTGTCAGTCTGAAAGGCAGTACATCAGTCGCCACTTCCAGATAATTCAAAATACGGCTGCCTTTTTGCCACCACTTGTAGAAGGTCTGCCCTGAATTGACTGCCACCGAGTTTTCATAAGTCCGCTTAAATATCAGGATAAGAAAAAATTTTATGTCTTGGCCTACCATCGGCAATTTTTCTCTCAGTATCCAGAAAACTTGGTACCGGATTTCTTTCACATTTTCTTTTTTTTGCCAATTTTTGGTCATTAGTATGACATGATTTTCCAACTTGACTTTTGAAAAAGTCTTTAGTTTTGTCTTGATACACCACAGCAGCACAGACACTCCCAAAACAGCCAGAGCAGTCACCGGCAGTCACATGATGAAGTCACGTGATGCCCTTCAGCCAATCAATGAGCAGCTTATTCATCAATGTCACCCAGAAATTGCTGGGCTCAGCAGCTGAAGACAGATGCTGCAAATTAAGGTCTGAACAGAATTGATGTCATTGCCCAATATCTGCTGAAATAACTGCAGAGGGCACATTAGATGGTCTACAGTAGGAAAGAACGTGATAAAGGTCTTCCTGAATCAGCCATTTTTAGCCTGGCTCACCAGGCTAATTCAGGAGTAATGGTCTGAAAATATTGTCTGTCAACTGTCCTGTTCAATAACTATAGGTTCAATATATCTGTTTTTGTGTTTTATTGGTTTGTTAGGGTAGCTAGATGTATGGAAATTACTTTTTTTTTTCAATTTCAAAATTTTTTTTTTTCCCAAATTTTTTTTTTTCCAAGATTTGGAAAAAAAAAAATTTCAACTTTTTTCAATTACACTAATTTTTCAAAAAGAGGAAATCGGGCAACTTCTGTTTTTCAAATTTAAAAATTTTTTGTTCCAAGATTTACAATTTTTCTTTCCTAAATTAAAAAAAAGTTTTCCTAGATTAAAAAAAAACAATTTTTTTTTGTTCCAAATTTTTTTCAATTTCGCCAATTTTTTCAAAGGAGGAAATTGGGCGACTTCAAGATTTGAAAAAATTTTACACATTCTTTTTGTGGTTATTTGGATATTATTTTGTACATGGAACAACTACAATAACAACACTTCACTTGCCGCAATTCAGAACCACCTTTCTCTGCCATTTCCAAACCATAAAGTAGACATAACTATTTCACCAGCATTGCTACATATTTTGCCGTCATCACTGCCACTTGAGCCAGGCTTTGAATCCGCGGATTCTTGTTGTGATGAGGCAGCGGCATGAAAGAGAAACATTACTTGCAAATTATCTTTTTTATAAAGTAGCTTCTTTCAAAGACACCTCATATTCCTCAGAATCTCTTTCCAACTTCCATTTCCTGTATTTCTGCTTTTAACAAGTCTCCTACATTGTGTGCATCAGATGTGTTAAATTTTTTGTGGTAAAAAACTAATTGATCCAATCAATATCAATGCGCCACACAACCTCATACGCACACAAATGAAGTGTTTTAAAACAAGAGATTCAGTAGACTTGAGAATCACCTTTTTGGGCTTCTTAAGGTCTGATGTAGTTACACAACACAACAGTTGCTGCCATTGCCAACAATTGTCCTGTCAGATGACTGAATTTGTGAAAACAAGGAACGTCAAGTATAGCTTGAGGTCGAAAGAGAGTATCACTGTTTATCACATAGGCCCATTGAACTATGATTGAGGCAATTTTAGCACAATTGGCAAACTCTGGAGATGATGCCAGCCAAACGAAAAAGGATTAAATTTAAATTTTTCCCTGACTTTTTGAATGGCACAACTTACCAATGGGTACACTCAACCCACCCTATAGCTTCCAAAACCAAATTCTCCATGGAGCTTTCTATCCATCTTTTGTAACTAGCACACATGTTCTTCATTTTCACTGTTTTGACATTTTGGTGAGTCAATTAGTTCTGTACCAGTTCCTGGGCCTGAAATGTTACACCAATCTCCCTGACCTGTCAGGCTTATAATCTGTTCACCCAATTAATAATTTCTTGATTAATGTTGAAGTATTGTAGTTAATACACTCCAAATACCACTCACCTCCTGTCATTTACATCAATAGAAAGTTAATCTCTTGATCTTCTTAAAGAATATTCCAAGGCTTACAGAATTAGTCATCTCACACTGGTCAGAGGTCAGTGTAATGTTAAGAACGTAATGACGTCATGATGTCGTCATCCGTTCCTGATTACTATACTTGTCTTTTACTGGTGGACCTATCCTGATAATTAATGAGGCAAATGTTTGTGAAAAGGATAGAATTTAGATCTTGAAAGTAAGTGCCCCTTTCACTGATTTGCCATTGAATCCCATGTTGTTTCTCATGGTTATGGTAATAACAGCACTGATATTGCCTCATCATTCTTGCGTTATACCATTTGGGTATCCTACAATTCAGTCAATTTCAGTGATGTAGTCGAGGCCAAGACTTCAGAGGCCGAGACCGAGACAGACGCATAAGCCTCCGAGGCCAAGGCGAGGCTGAGGTCATCAAAATGTGGCCTCGGGGCCACCACTTACCCAAAGAGACCCGAGACCGAGCCAAGGCCAAGGATTTGCCATCTGAGACTGAGCCAGGGCCGAGGCCAATCAAAATATGGCTTGAGGCCGGCCTTGTGGGCAAGGCCAGCCTTGAGACCTCCACACCGATCCTACTCCTGCCACATTGACTAGCATAGTCAGGTGTCTTTAAGCTTGATACGGGTCGAAAACTCCAAATATTGGGAAAGTAAGTACACCCTCTGCTCCATTTGAATAGCATTGGGCTGGCTGGCTGGCATGCTAAGACTACAACACTTCTACTGTTCGGCGCAATAAGGGACTTAGTGAGTGCCATTATATTTCAATGGCACTAAGTCCCTTCTTGCGCCGAGCGGTCGACTTCTTTTACATGTATGTAAGAATAATCATGAAATACCATGATCTAGTACAGGGTTGGCAAATAAAACCCACCCCCCGGGTTTAACCCGGGTTAAACCCGTATTAAACCCGGGCTGGGCAAAATTGACTTTTACCCAGAATGGGTAAAACCTGGGTAAAACTAGTAATTTGACAATCAAAAGTAATTTAAAATGTCAGAATTAGAGAGATTGATCATGTTAAAACCTGAACTGGTGTGATGGCTTGGCTGGTAAGTAGGCAGGGATGTCAGTGCATCCCTCAGGGTAGTTCTTGTCAGTTATGAGGATTGATGGATAACATGTGTGGGATCTTTCAATCACTTTTTAGATACATGTAAAAGGGAGCCGCAATGTTTATTACATTTTGAAATTTACATGATCAGCTCCGATTTTATCAGTATAAGGAAGCGCATTTAGTAGCTGCTGAGAGATCCAATGAAACCAGGTCTTATCCAAAAATTTGGCCGTACCGAGGAGGTGAAATATAGTGATGCATCTCAAGAACTTGGGAGACAAGACTCAAAAGAAAATTAGTAATTCATGGCACTAAAAATATGCTCTTGAATCCTGATGAGGACTGCATATTTGCAGCTTGCATGTTCATAAACATGAAACAAAATTCAAGAATAAAGTGAGATGTTCTCTCCTTGGTGAATTGTTCAGGAGTAAAGCATAGAACTCCAGAGGTGAGATCGGCATGATCAGATCTTCCTAACTGACCAAATCCAAATTGCACTCAAGGTTGTTGGGTGGTTTAGATTTTCTAACTGCTCTATTTAAAAAGGACCTGAGTTATATAGGTTGCTTCAGTTAGTTTGGTAGACAGATTTAACAAATAAATCCGAACAATTAGCTGAACATCCTGCCTGCTGATATAGCCCTAGTTAGTGCCATGAAATTGCCTAGAGGACTGCACTTGCCATCCCAATCCATGCAGGTACTAGCTAAATCCAATTGCCATACTTGGAAATTACCTTGTCCGTAACTTTGGTTAAATCATGATGTTGAATAAGGCAAATCGATTTAACCCAATAAAACCCACTTTTACCCGGGTTAAACCTATTAAACCCGGGTTAAACCCAGGTTATACCCACCGGGCTGGGCAAAATTAATTTTACCCGGGTTTTTTCCAACCCTGTGATCTACTAATGTAAATATAGCATAGCAAGCACTGGCTACATTCGCCATTGCATCACTACCCTGCCACCTGAGCGACCTAACCTTTCTCATGTTGCCACCAGCTTTGAAGTCTCATCGTTGTATCTGGTATTGAATGGGCTATAGTTCACAGGGGATTTCCCAATTTTATGGCTCGTGGGCAAACCTCTCAGCTTTGTGAACTGATGCCAACATCAGTTGGCCAATATTGTTAACTGGCAGGTAGACAGGTGTGAGGAACATGCCTAAGCTATAGTATCATACATGCCTTTCAAGAGTAATGAAGCTTTCTTTGGATATGTCTGATCGAAGGGTGACTCGGGTGATATGGTTTTCCTTCCTGTATTTTCTGCAATGATTAGGCTAACTAGGACAGGCCGGGACTAAACTAATGAGGCAAGGACCACAAGGTGCACTTTCGGCACTGGATTTAATCTTCTGTCTAACCGGGAGCTCCTCGGTTACCCAGGTGGGAATCGAACCTCAGTCCTGGTTCCAAGAGGTCAGCCGCCCACTGATCTAGGCCCTAGTCACAGATAAATAAATTATTTCTTGATTATATAAATATATCTGAGGTTTCCTAGATACATCACATAGAAGCTGTGCTCACCGCTCACATGTATTGCTGCAGCAGGTTGTTTTTAAAGGGATATCGAAGACAGACAGGAATGAAGCACATGACAGGTCCATACTTTTTGCTCATAGCAAATAATTAACACCGATAATACTGATATTGGTGGCTTGGAGAAAAACCTGATGGGCGGATGAGATAATAAATTGAAAACTTTGCAAGAAGTTCACAAAAACTGAAGCGTTAACCGACAGCTAAATACCAGTATTTTTTAAGGGATTCTCGTTTTCGACATAGAGTGAAGCAGGTTCTCCTTTAGAGGACTCATTTAATGTGTCAGTTTGGTTAATTCTTGGCTGAACAATGTCTTTATCTAGTTTAAACATTCATAATTTCTTGTTTGTGTTTGGCTTGTTCCAATTAAGGCATGAAATTAAACCTGGCAATAAATTTTGTTTCAAGATAATGAAAAGATAATGAACACAAATATTTAATGTGATAATTTTATAAACATGATTAACATCCATTGGATGCAAATATTGGAATAGCGAGACTGCGGGCTGGTATTCCAATGGCTAGTATGTGGCCAATAGATAGCTCATGCCCCACAGAGGGTGGTATGTTTTGTTAGCATATCTTTTCCTTGTCTATGTTATTGTAACTGCAGCTATGAAACTTGAGAAACCACTGGTCATCCCAACTGACCCTTGGCTACATGCCGGGCAAGTAATGCTTCCAGATAATGGCGATGATACTTCTGTGAATGCCGATGGGGATACTAGTTGTACTGAAAGATAGTCTGAGAATGTGAGATGGAAAGATAGAGATAGATGGGACTATCATGGGACGATCAATTTCTTGTATTTTTTCTTAATATTTCATAAAGATTTTTCAGTCCATAGGCGTACGGCGAGCGGATTTTTGGGAGGGCGAGCGACATTTGCCCGAATTTCATTATTGAAATTTCATGGCTTTTCTAATAAATTTCCATCGGAACCATTGATTTTCAATAAAGTTAATTTGATCATCTGCCCGAAATTTTAGCTTGCTTGCCCGAATTTCAAGTTTTTTCCAAACTTTTGGGGGGGGCAATCGCCCCCCTGCCTCCCTGCCCGATACGCCTATGTTTTTCACACATTGAAATGGAGAGTGTCAGATTGCGACATAGGTTTGTGCACATGGTTCAAGGTCATTGGCACTGATTCAAACCAAGCCATGACCATTGGCCACTGCTGCTGGCACTGCTTCCAGTCCTGAGATTGGGCCCTCTGTCAGTGGTAGGCACTGTCGCACTGGTAGGACTCAGTGCTGCTAACCTTTGGGTCCCAGCCCCAAGAGTGCTCCTCGCCTCATTACCGTGGTCCCAGCCTGTCCTATTTAGCCTAATCAGTGCAAAAATATAGGACATGAAATCTCTCACTCAATGACACTCATATCACAATCGGGCTGCCCAAGGAGATGAGAAAGTTCGAGAGTGAACAGAACCCTTTGAATGAAGATAAGATTATAATCAAACCCTTCCACACATCTTTACACTGCCTTAATTTAATTGATTGGCCAAGCGATTGATCCATCGACTAATTAATCTAAAAGTCGAACAGTCCAAAGGCGAATTAATTGTGGAGTCGCCACTTGAAAGTCTGTAAGTTAATTAATTGGTTTATGCTCTGAATTATGTACAGTAATAAACCAGGCTAAGTCTGGTAGACTAGTAACCCTCAATAACCTTGGGATAATATAATTTGCATGCCCATCCTGAGGTATCCTCCCCTACTGATTCTCTCCACCATCAACCTCACCTGCTGACAGAATCAATGCAATTATATATGCAAATATAAATATGATTCCCCACATTTGTACATTTTAAATAGCTTCACTCATCAGATACCATAAGGTATATGGCACGCATAAACACACCATGTGGCCTGAATATCAACAATATCAAGCTGGGTACTAAACACTTGCCAATGTAGGTCATGAACCACAAGGCTATCAGAGTAAAGCATTGTTTTGGTGCTTATGATATACATCTCCATGTGGGCAATTTGTATGTTTGGAGTGTCACTAAGATGACACAGAGACAAAAAGGTAAGAAGATAAAATAATTGGGTCATTTATTATGTATTTTTTCACTTTTTAGACAATTTATGAATGAATTTAAATGTAGGATGGGCTCCTGACTTCAATGACATCAATGTTCAAGTTACATGTTTTACAAAGCAATAGCAATCCAATGCTATTCTGTGCAATGCTGTTATACTAAGTGAAACATGTTACCAACAAAGTCATTATATTTGATATATGTATATTTGGAGTATTTCTTAAAAGCGATTAAATTTTATATCAACTTGCTTCAATCAACAAATGAAATTTTCTCCGCTTTGTGAGTCTGGAGATCTATAATCAGCTGGTAATGGGAATGAAACAAAATTTATTATTTGGGCTTATACTCGATTTATATTAGGCATGTGTGTAATGTGTATGTCATAGTTACATGTCAATATGATATATAACTGCATAAATGCTAGTTAACATGACTAGGATATTTCTGAATAATTATGATGATGACATTGCCTTCATGCCAGGAATTAGAGACTCAAATCTATGTAAGAATTGTTTGTAATGTGACAGCATCAAGATATGTTCAAGCCATTAACTTTATCGATATATACCAATCTATCTATCTACAATATATCTGTATATATCTATCAATCTGTGATGTAGTCCAGGCAGGGACATCCGAGGCTGAGACCGATGCATGAGCCTCCAAGATCAAAACTTAGACTGAGGCCGTCAAAATGTGGCCTTGAGCCTGGCTTCAAGAATGATGCGGATCTCTCAACCACTGTCCCAAAAACACTCGATACCGAGGCAAGGCCCAGGATTTGGCATCCAAGACGGAACCAAGGCCAAGGCCATCAAAATATGGCCCGAGGCCGACCTAGAGGATGAGGCCAGCCTCGAGACCTCCAACACTGCTATCTACATATTATATTAGTTATGCCGCAACTTTGAAGTGATACTATAATGTACAAGAGTCTAAGGAGTGAACCATCGGCATCCTCTGTATACAAAGCTTCTTAAGAATCTTCCTGCAGTTGATGCTGCTCAGTGGATGATAACAAAGTTAGACCAGTCTCCTCCTAATGATATTTGTCTACTTCAAGTGACGGGCTAGGTATTCTGCAATTCTGTTCGTTCAGCTTGATCAAGTCTATCTAATCAAACAAGTAGCTGAAAAGAGATCTTCTAAATATAGAGTCAAGGATGGTAAATCCGTCCACTTTTGGCTGAAACTATATTTCCAGGAAAATGGCAAAAGTTACAAAAATAATAATCAGTCCATTGGAAAGGGTATATTCCGTTTTATCATCAACACCCACAAAAGTTAAATATTCAAATAATTTTGGTAGAAACCATGGCAACAAAGATTGAAGGTCAGGTCACCTAAATCCGTCCACCTTGCTGGTAAATCCGTCCAGCAAGGATGGTAAATCCGTCCACTGGGCATAGTACAGCTTTCAAGTATCATATCTCTTTATTTTTTCAAGTTTTGCAATTTATTAAGTCTTACAAAGGTTTTTGTGTCAATTTTAGAATCATGATTCACTGATTACACTTATAATAGAACAATTAAATGATAGAGGTTAAGTTAACTTTGAATAATTCCAATTGACCGCCTCAATTACAATTAAATAACCTTTTAATCCAACCGAAGTGGAATAACTGTTCCTATCTAATTTCTGAATCAGAAGAATGCCATTTATAATAATTTAAAGTCATAAAAGTGCTTTAAAAGTTCATTTTAAGTGGGTGGACGGATTTACAAACCTCCTATCAGGCCACTTTCAAAATATTGATGGTAATTCCGTCCACCTTTATTTCCATTGTATTTCATTTCATGGTGTCACAATTTTACAAATCCTGCAAGAATAATTTAATTTTGCATCTTATTTAACGATTTTTACCTTATAAAAGTCTGTTTGTTGATAGGAATAGGCCTATAATATCATCAAGTCCCATTTCTGTAATTATCAAAAAATGGCTATGATGACGTCACAGAATTTGATTGTTTTTTATCCTTTGTTGTTAAATGGACCTGAATTGTGATTAAAATACTTTTTAACATAATAAATACGGCAAAATTGTTTGAAAAAGATTTTATCTTGCTTTTAAAACTCACACAATTGTAACAGACATATTTATATGCATACAGGAGGGGGTGGACGGATTTACCCTCCTGGACGGATTTACCATCATTGACTCTAATGCTATCTATCTATCTATCTATCTACCTATCTATCTATCTATTTTACCTCTGCCTGCAGTACCTGATGTTTCTCATGATTATTAGGGTTGCAACAGCTATCTATAATTGTTTTAATGTACGTGCATTTGGTAAGGTAGCCAGATGAAGATAGTTGGGTACACAGAAGAAAATAGGGTAAATAACCTGAGTGTTTGTTTTTAACATTTTTCTGACCCCCTGCAGACCTTGCACGTACCCTGCTCATGATAACAGAACAACTTTGTAAGTAAAGGTACCTACACATTGTAGCTGGTGTATAAGACAGGTGTTGGTTGAACCACCCCTTTCAAGGTTGGGAATCCCATAATGCAAAATGGGAAAATTGGCTTCTGCGAAAACTCGTCAATAATCATGGATTCATAATGTTCCAAAAATGCGATGTTTTCTGCGATTTTTCATCAAATCTCATAAACTCGTGTTAAATCCAACATAATGTACAAAATTTGGTGGAATTCAGATGAAAACTCCCCATCAACCATGATGAGATGCTTAAGATAATAACGCTAATTTTCTAGATTACTACAAACCAAAAATGTCTCTAACTCTCTTGCCTCCATGTCTCAAGCATAACTCTGTCACAATTCTCTTCACACCTATCAAACTTTGCATGTGTCACATCACTGACATTTACTTTGTTTTGCAATAGTCACTGTACTTCAACAATTCCTACAAGTAGTTTGCTTTGAAATCCACCTTCATTTAACAGCTTCTGCACCAATATTTCACCAATGTGCATCAATGGGTCATAGGCTTTCTGGCAAGCCCCCCCCAGGTGGCAACATAGGGCAGTCATTCCAGACAACACATGCAGGTGCTGCCACCACAGCATGCTCATGAATACAAATTGTTCTCCAAACCAAATTTTGCATGATCAATATCTACATTTATCCATTTCTTCAGAATTTATTTCTCAAAAGCCACCACTGTTCATTCAACTACTGTCATCCTTCATGATTATCAGCAACATGCCCTCATATTGCTATTTCCACAGGCACACAACCCAGTCTAAGTGGCTCAAATACCCACTTGCAACGGGTTTTCTAGTGTCTCTAAATAGCCCAATCAGGTGCTGATGGAATCTTCAGACTTTCAGCTTCGAAACGAGCCTAAATTGTTAATATTTAACAAAGGGGGGGGGGGGACTCAACTTTAAGGGGTAATAACCCATTAGAGCTCATTAGAGACTCATGAAGGACCCCAAAGGTCATAAATTCGAAACAGTCTGGGCACGTACGTAACATGAATATTGGATTGCAACTCCTCCTTGATGTATACCTCAAGCGACTTCTTTACCTTTATGGGACTATGGGTGGTCGTAATGAATGAAAAGTTTCAGAAACACCAAATATAAATATACTAATAAGGTTTGACAAAAAGCCACAAACCTTTTTCATTATCTGTCCATAGGGCTAAATGAGAAAGCAAAGCTTCTGAGCACAGAAGATAAATAATTAGATTTTCCTCATAATATGCTTAGAAAATCAAAGTCAGGACGGTAAGGTCCTATACTCGCCGCGTCATGTGTCCTACAGGTTGTAATCTACCTTCATTTTAAGTTTACCAATACCTTCTTAATTTTATCAAAAACGTATAGATCGAAACATGTTCAAGTCTGTCGCCAGACTAAAAAACGTAAATATATGAGCCTATTGTGTCAAAATTCATCGACGATTCACCAATGGCTATGCCACACTCATACTTCAACTCTCCATCCTCAATACGATCCTCATGAAAGCAGATGGGGAAAAAAGTAGTAAAACTTCACACCTTTCCCATGTTGCCAGAGTTGCCAGCCCAGCTGATCCTACCTACATGACTAAGGACATGTTAACAGAGTGCAGAGTGAACATTATGAGGGCTGTCTGCACCAGGTAGACTAAATTAAACAAACTGCTATCAAAGGTTATCATATATCACCCTGAGTCTGGCACACCCTATCATTTCCATGTAGACTCCTTGTTTTAGCCCAATTTGCAACATTCTTGTTTCTTTTTGTATACTTTTTGGGTACTATTTTCTATTTTTCTTATAATTTTTTTAATTTTCTTCATATATTTTGCTATTGCTTTTTGGATGCTTTTTAGATGCAAACAGAGCCTCCTTTGCTTATCATATGCTTGTAGTTTATTTACCTCTGACACCATACAGCAATGCAGCATGTACCCAGCAGTCCTATCAGTACCATACCTGCTGGCACTGAGTACAGTACATACCATATTTGTTTGATGAAATCATCTAATTTATTATGATTTTAGATTTAGCCAACGAAAGTCCCTACTTTGAGTGAACGACTGGAAAATCAGTGTGGTCAGTCAACGAAAGTCCCCATTTTGAGTGAACAACTGAACAATAGCGGGCGTTAGTGGAACTCTCCTTTTTCCAGCTCTCCTGTGTTGACGAGCAGAATAAAACTATTTCCGGAAACATCAGACTGGGAATTTACAATGGAGCCGGGGTTTCTAAGGTCCGTAACAAAGTCTAATCAGCCTGACAGTACTGGAATATGGTGGCAATCCATGCTAAACATTCCGTTTAAGACTCGGCAATGCAAATCCGTAATGTTTTCAATGGATTAAAAGTGCCCTGGGGCCTGGAATGCCAGCTCCACTGACTCAGCAATGGTACAAAATGGCAGCTTGTTCCCGGAAATAGTTTTATTCTGCTCGTCAACACAGGAGAGCTGGAAAAAGGAGAGTTCCACTGTCACGGCCTATCAATGCGAAAGTCCCCACTTTGAGTGATCGACTGGAAAATCAGTGTGGTTAGCCAGTGAAAGTCCCCACTTTGAGTGATTGACTGGAAAATCAGTGTGGTTAGACAACGAAAGTCCCCACTTCAAGTGAACGACTGGACAATCAGTGTGGTTAGCCCATCATCCCAAGTCATACCATGACAAAATGGCCCATAACCTTTGCTAATTCATGAATACTTAATAAACTGACCCAGTTTTGGCTCAGCTACAGCACAGTTTGAAATTGTTGCTTCTGTTTCACACTGTTACAAATGGAGAAATTGTGTATTGTTGAAAGGTGCTATCACAGTTCTGAAAATTCCATTGAATTATGTATTTTCACAGTTCTGAAATGAAACTGTTTGAAAGTTTGCTTGTTTTACACTGTTTTTCTCAGTTGCCAGTAATCCTCTAAGTTTCCATAATCGGACTAAATTTGCATGCAAAATGCTTATGACCTAAATAAGCAGCCAATCACAGAAGAAGTTGGAAATAGCAGAAAGCCCTGTCCATTTTAGCAGGGCTTGCGAGGGGAGGATGGGTTAGCCAGTGAAAGTCCCCACTTTGAGTGATCGACTGGACAATCAGTGTGGTTAGCCAACGAAAGTCCCCACTTCAAGTGAACGACTGGACAATCAGTGTGGTTAGCCAGCGAAAGTCCCCACTTTGAGTGAACGACTGGACAGTCAGTGTGGTTAGCCAACGAAAGTCCCCACTTCAAGTGAGCGACTGGACTATCAGTTTGGTTAGCCAGCGAAAGTCCCCACTTTGAGTGGACGACTGGACAATCATTATGGTTTACCAATAAAAGTCGCCACTTTGAGTCGACGACTGGACAGTCAATGTGGTTAGCTGATGAAAGTCCCCATTTTTGAGTGAACAATAGGACAATCAACGATGCTGCACCATTCGCATAGTTAAGTGATTTAACCCCATTCAAAGTGTCCTTGAGTTACTCCTTGGATACAGACATACCTACGCAATATACATTATCATAAAGCCAAAACATTGGCTATGTTCCAGTGAGGACTGCACAATCAATTGAAGAAGCATGTCAGCTGCAGTTAATGCACCGAATCAGTCCAGAAGTATCTAATGATGTGTACTCAGCCACTTGCGATACATGCAATACTTTTTAGGCTGTTTTTAAAAGTATCTTTTTACATAAATATTTGACGTCATGTTTATGTCCATTTCTTACTTCGTGTAATATATATTTATTGTATTTAGTCTGTAATTTGCAAACTGCTGAAGACCTTAATGTATTATGACACCTGTAGATTTTAATTTTTAGCCAGTCTGGGACTCTGGCCATATCTTGTCAGCATTAATAAATTTCTGTTTATGTATTTCTGTTTATTAGTTATGGTTTTTAGCGTCCGGTATTTACCACAAGCTACCAAATTTTGCCGATTAATGAGAAGAATCGCTAATCCTGTGAATGTACCACTGTGCCACCATAATTGTTAGATTGCAGTATACAAGTTTTTTGTTATGGACATGACTGGATTATAACGGTGTAAAGCAGAACTTTTGATGGTATGTACATCATTGTGAATTTGACCGAAGTCAAGAAGACCACCTTTCAAGATTATTAGGGTGTATTTCTCATAAAGTGTACTGTGTGCATCAGGAGAGTGAGCACACTGATTCTTGACCAGCTGTGCTAAGTAACTGGCTTTTGGTTAAAGTCAGAATCTCCGTCTCTGGGCCTATAGCTCAATGATAGCACGGTGGGCTGCTCGGCGCATTGCTCGCCTATGTTCATGTTTCATCCTGTGCCAAGAGTACACCTTGTCTCTTTACCTTTGTCCCTGTCTGTCCTGTTAAGCCTAGCTTCCTCCTAGCCCCCTCCCCCTCAAGTTGATGTTTGCAACAAACTTTGGCCAATTAACATTGATTAATGGTCAAAATGCTTTTAGAAGGTTGCATTTGTGGTACCAATTGGCAATTGCACAAGTTTATATTTCCCGAACCAAATCCAACATCAGTGGATGTTATCGAGTGAATACGTTACTTCGGAATGTATGTTTTAGCGTAATGTTTGTACTTGAGAAAGCTCTTGGAGAAAAAGCCAAGCCGCTTGCCACACATGCTCTATTTGTATGTATACAGAATTATTTCTGTCTGGGGGTTGTTTTATCCTTAGTTTTTCAAAGGTGTGAGGTGATATCAAATGTTTACTACAAGTTTTTACAATCCTTTTTCCTATGCTTACCCTTCTAGCTATCTGTTTCATGCTCTGCATGCATTCTCTTGCACAGCTGATGCACATCACATCTTCATGATCATCTTCATTACCGTACTTGTTTGATGAAAAGTAATCGCTTCACAACAAAAGAACATACAATGAAACGACTCTCAATTTTAACATACTGAGCCCAATGTTTGTTACAACATAGATACAGTACACAACATCTTGGATACCTTGGAATGGCTGGGTTGCAAAACTCAAGTGCCATCAAAATTAATATTGATAAGCTAGTCTCAATCAGTCTGATATGGTAAAGCAATGTTTGTGTTTGTTGACCTTGGTTTGCTTGCAACATGCATACATGTAATGGCATATTTAGATTTACCTGCCTGCTGCTTGCAGATCAGAGAACATTTGTTAGAGCAACTGGCAGTGCAAGATGACATGTTGTGGACAGTGGCGTATTTAGGTGGCACAGGGCCATCCCCCAGGCCAAAAATTAACGTGGAAGAGACAGGGAAAGCGTCGAGCGCCCCATGGGCCTATTCACCCCATGTAATGGCCCCCGCCTCAGGCCATTTCTAGATATGCCCCTGGTTGTGGACTTGTTAAATACGAAGTTCTCCAGGTGCCCTCAAAATCATCAGTTAACACCATGGTAAAATTAATTTGTAGGACACATAAAATTGACTAGGCTTTGAATCCATGGATTCTTGTTTATTGGCTCGACAAAATAAAAATTAAATTTTTTCAAGAATCAAAATTAACAACTTTACGCTGTTTTGAGCAGTGTTGAGACTGCGATTTAGCTCACCCAGAAGACGGCTTAATTTGAGCTTCCCAAAAATTGAGGCTTGAGGCTCCTCATTAGCTTTTGGATGACTGCTTGGTAATCTTGTTTGAGTAGAAATTGTTACTTTACCATGACCGAAGAATAACTTCCTCGATAGTGACCATATAGAGTCACTTGCAATGCTTGATACATGTACATTATTTTTTCAAAAAGTTGAATGTAGATTGCACCTTGGTTATTGAGATGAACATGATGAAGTGACTCTGATGAAAAATTCTGCTTGGTTGCACCTGGCACCTGGGGAATACAGAAGTGCTTGAGGCAGTGGTAGGTCTGAAATGTTAGTATTGTTTGTTATTTCTTTTAAGAAGAGTCATCTGATAGTTCCCCTACTAGTCCCTAGAGATCAAATTCAGAAGATAAACCAGCAACTATGCCCTCTGGTGGTAAAATAACAAAATTGTGCAACTCTCCTGAGAAGGAGGTAACATTACACCCTCTGATGTCACTAATGGAACATAGAATGATGCAGACAAGCTCGTTACTTCCTGTTGAGTACGTCATTTGAGGTTCCAAGTAGAATGTTGAACGTGAATGAAGTCATGAACACTTCAAGAAGGGCAATTTCTTTCACCTGGAGGTGAAAGAGCTGTACGTAAAGTACAAAGCAGTAGTAGTAATACTGTTCAGAATCAGCATAATTTAAATGGATTCAGCTCTGGGTAATTCAGGCCTTCCTACTTTTGAATTAGGCGTGTTTCTCAAATGGAACCAGTGATTTTACTCATTATTTTTCATCAACAAATTATAGTTTTCACCAGTGCAAAGTTGGACTAACATTTAGAAGCCAAATAAATCTGTGGTAAGGACAAAAGGTTCAAAGCAGTCTCTGATGAGCACAATGTTACAGTCCAAGAATCAGTTGAACTTCAATTTCATGATTATTTTGCATGACTCCATTGAATGAGTTCTGGAGTAATGTTGAAGTTCAGGTGAATGATTAATGAAGCTTAGTTTGGCCAGGAACCAAATCTTTCCTATGTTGCTTCTGGTCAGCAAAAGTCAAGGACATTCAGCAATTTTCAAGGTCTTTGAAAATCTAAGGACTTGATTATTAGTTGTAATTTGGCTAACTATATGAATAAAATATTTACAGTAAATGGTCTCAACCAATCTGAAGAACATTTGCCCAAGGTCAGTTGTCAAGGAGTGGTATGGGGGAGTCCCCAAGTCCCCGCCAGCTGTAACACAGGTGGTGTGATGTGGTTTAGGACTTGTGTGGTGATATGTAGTTATTACAGTTATTCAACGTTTTGGCTATATACGGTTTAACCAGCACTCGAACCTCAGATGGGTTCCTCTTCGTAAATAGTTTTATTAGACACATTTTGAATGAAGTTTCTGTTTTGACTAATAGCGCAAAAGATATAGCATGAACAAATAATTATGTGTTGTTCGGGGTATTTTTAGACCAAAAATGGACCTTTTGCACCAAGGAGAATGTATTCGCTCTGTTTTGCACCATCCATCATGAACATTGATAATTGTTTGCCACAAACTTTGGAAGTTTGTCCCCAGAGGGAGTGATGCATTGTTGGTAACTGCCCTGGAGCATGTTGGGTGAAGATAACTCAATAGAGGGAGCAATCAGTGATAAATGGAGCAATTTGGAATGGACCTTTTAAAAGATTCTCCCAGGGAGCATCCAGTACATTGCATGCATCTGAGTGCTGTTTTGATAATGCAGAATCTCTTCGCAACATTTTTGACATTCTGTGTTGTGGCCCGAGTGGGTTAAACTTGTTTTGAAATGATAAACTTTTGCTCAGGTTGGTTAGTCTAATTGGATTTTAAGTAAAATCTGGGAATATTGAAAATTGCTTTCCGATAAAAGATGGGTGAAAGGGGTCACGTCCTGTCTACAAATGGACCACGGTTTCATTGCCACTGGTTTTTCGAGCCTTGGCAGATCAGAAAATATGCTGTCATGTGTTGCCACCTAGTGGCAAGTTTGCAATTCCGCAAGCTCTGCGAGCGGTCCACATAAATTAAGTGTTAGGAACTCACAAAATTTTGTCTGGAAGAAACCAGGGCTGCTTCTTGTCTTTTTCCTTAGGGAATGTGATTGCTGAGCCTTACTCTGGTTTACCTCAATGTTGAATAGAAACTGGGTGTCATGAAATTTGAACTATGTCTTTGGAGCTGCAATGCTATAGCATACAAAACTAACTTCTGTGCCAGGTGGCAGCAGCATGCAGTTCTTATTTTCACCAGACTGGGATACGCCCTTGACAGGTAGGGACCGATAATGAGGGCAAGGTGTACTCTTGCTACAGTCTACAGGATAAAACAGCCGTCCTACACGAGTTACCTACGCTGAGAATTGAACCCGGTTTAACTAGCAGCCCAGTGCACTATCACTTTGATCCACGTGATCAATTTATCAAAATGATTTGATTTATCTTACATAATATACTTGCATATATGCATCTATTTAAATCTGGTATTTAATCCAAACAAGCTGTATTTGAACAGTATGAGCCACATATTTGATGAGAAAAAAATGAGAGCTAACCAAATACTAATCTGGTATTTGATAGCAATACCCTCTTGTAATGGGATGCACTGAACTTAATTCAGGAGTCTTAATATTTACGCGATGTATACAGTAAAACCCATACTATATAACACTATTTCCTAAGTGTTGTATGGAACTTGGAGTATCTGACTTTCAGTTTTACAGGGCCAAAAATTGCAATTCAACGCCAAAATATATGTACATGTATGCGAATGGTCTTTTTTGCTTTTGATTTTCATTTCACTTTGCTTGATATGAATCATAACGATGAAAAAATCCATTTCATTAATTTACAATTTTGTGTTGAAGTCTTTGAGTCTCTAAATATTGACATCAACAGAATTATCCATGCATCCAAATGGTCAAAGATCAGTGACAAATGGAACTCTATTTTGAGGTCCACAACAGGTTTCTAGGAACTGATGTACATATATATCTGTGGTCAGACTGTATGTTTTGAAAAATCATTAAGTGGATCACCTTTTATGTTTCTACACTAGACCCTACACTGTTTAAATACACGGAGACTGATGTAGTCATTGGCTCTACATGATTATCATAAAACCGTATTTTGTTGATTAAAACCTCATTAGCGAAAATATTTGAAATTTCAAGTTTTACATTTTTATAGACCTATAAAATATTGTTCTTTTGACATATATATATAAAATGATAATTGGGACTATTGGCTGCAACAACTGATATAAAGGACCCCTACTACTTCAGCTTTGTCACAATTTTGATTATTATGTTTATCAGTAAGGGAAATTATCACCAGCTGATGACAATCAATGTCCTCAGCCCCACATGACAATCACCCTAGCACTGTCATCAACCTCCCATGACACTCTCACAGTGTCATGGCCTAGCCATGACTTTGGCAGTGCTCAAAATCATCTTTGACTGGCTATTTAAAAAGAACTACTGCAACTATCACTTCCAAACTTGGTATAAAGTTGTATCACAGTGTCAACTAAATCTATGAATTTTGGCAGACCTATCCATTACATAATGAGGAAAAGAACCCGAAGGCTCCAGAGAAATTAGGAAATTGTCATCAGCTGCTGATGACTTTGCAGTATTTCGTGAAATTGGATATAATTAAGTCTCGCAACTGACATGCTGCTGTGTGGTGAGGATGGCTGCAAAGAGATCAGACTTTCTTCTGAGACCCAACTGATCAACCCCACACACTCAATCATCCTGTCAGGGCCAGGACTTGGCTGGAATTGCAATTGTCCTCATATGCTGGTAATTTCCCTGACTGTTTATAATGAGATTTGAAATATAATATTTTTAATTTTAAATAATCGCGTCCATAATCGTTGCATTAATCGATAGATACAATTTTACAGATCTATACATTATTTTGTTGGTATTATTTAAAATATTTCTCTTTTAAATATAAATACATATATATATGTATGTATTTTTTAATAAATGACATTAATAAGACACAAAGAGATTATTATAATAATTTTGCCTCCCAGCTTATCAACTTATGAATGCAAAAAAATTAGTGTAAACTCTTTAATAAAATGACATATGAATTAAGAATTTAAGATGAATCATCACACTAATTAGACCGATCCATAATCAAACAAGTACGATGCAGACTAGTGATGAAAATGTTTAGTTGCTATTGAAGTATTCCTCTCATGTGATGTACAAGGTCAGGTGAAAATGACCAAAGGTGAGCTATGAGTTAATATTATTATTCACATGTCAACATTGTTCAAGTACAAATTTAATAAATAATGTGGATACTGGATAATCATAATATTATTCAGTTCATCCTGCACAAATTCATGATAAATAGAATACATAATATAATATATATGTTGCAAGCTATGTTATGCATATCATGAAAGTTTTGACATGTTGGGATGAATTCTCACATGTTGTTTACCCAACATGAATGTAATATTGTTCAACAAAATGTTCAATGTAGCAATCATCTAGGCATTGACTTCATGTAATAACTACTTATCCATATAATTAGATTATTTGAGTAACCCAAGTTTCACTTCTGTCCAAGAAAAGTTAGTATTTTATTTTCACTGCGCTTTGGACTCTTTTATATTTAAGTCAATATGTAGTTAATTTCAAAGTTGAATATTCCATAAGCATGGTAAGGTAATCAATTGTTTAGTGATGACTGACTCAATATTGATAAAATTTAATCTGTGTGTACCGAAATATCTTAGAATATATATTTCTCTTGAATGTAAGAAATACAGGGCAGTGGCGGATCCAAGGGGGGGCCTAGGGGGCAGGGGCCCCCCCTAGAACACTAAAATGAAAATAACATTTTAAAGAAAAATATGGAGCTATGCGAGCCCGCGAATGCCGAAACGACGCTCGGCCCCCCCCCCAGACTGCCATGTCTGGATCCGCCACTGCAGGGATCGTCATTACTTGGTACTACATGTATAAAGAGACTGATTTCAAATTTTTCACTTCTAAATTCACAGCTAAAAAATTGTAAAAAAAGGATATTTAATGAACTGCTTTAAAACACACCAAGCTGCAAGCTGGTGTCAAATTCCAGGAGCTAAAAATGTCATCATCTATCATATTTTATGAAACAATTGCATGCTATGCATCAATATTTTTTTATGATTATTTCATCCAACAGCTGAGACATGCTAGATTTATAATGATAACGAAGAAAACTAAAACTGTATACCAGCAATCCTATTTTACAAAACCATTGAACTGACCACTTAATCTTAATATTTCTGAATTGCTACTGACTCCCCAATTTCAAGGTGTCCCAATGCTATGAGATACATTATGATTTAGATTATACTAACATATGATATAAACATCTTGGAAATTACAAAATTTGCTATTTAATTATGATATTACAATATTTGCAGAACAGTCAGAATATTTTTATTCATTGATCACCTTAATTATCATGGTTATACATGTATGGTAGTAAATACATTTTTTCGATGATGCTCAAATAACTATTTCAATAATAATTAATTAGTCAATTTATGTTGAGAAATTAAATAAAAATCAATAAATCTTTACATTATGATTCATTCAATTATGGATGATTCACATATTGATGTTAATAGGAAGTAGAAAAAACAATATTTTTGTTGGATAATCTGCAATTTGGCCGTTGTGTTAATAAGTTTATATGCCATGCTGCAACACAGGTGTAGCACATCTGTTATTGATTAATACTTCGCCAGGGTCTCCTTGTCGACGCAAACTCTGCACCATAACTATATTATCATCATTTCGTTGAGCACATGTATGGAGCTAGTTCGGGCATACATTTAAAAGTCATATGTACATCGTTAATACGTGGCAATATACTTAATATGTACTTCATGAGTACTTCATTCTGCGTCACTGGATTATATTGTTAAAATTTTGGTTAAAATTATGCGAATAGCATCAATCTATGAACCACCAGTCCGTACCTTTTGACACTGACCGGCGACTGATATCATACGTGAACTCCTGGATGGGATTCAATGTCAATAAACCTACTTTACTTCAAAAAAGTATTTACAATACGCATGATCATCACTCAAATTCATAGTACTCTAAATTTCATAAAGATATACGCTACGGATTACACATGAGCAATTTTACGACTCCAAACAAACCTTTCGGAAATTTGCCTATCGCCCAAGATATGAAAAAAGTTTGGACAATGTGGGCCTCCCTGACTAATGCCCTTTCTGGTAAGATTTTGTAATTTTGTTGTATAAAACTTTTTGAACCAATCTTTTGCAAGATCTATTTCTTGCTTTGACTATTATTGGCCGTTGATAGATTTCAATTCGCTTTAGGTGTAAGAGAATTTAGATTAATATATTTAATCAAATTTTGAGTATCAATTTGATATCGCTGTGGTATTAATTCTGGTAGTGTGACCGGTCTAAATTTGGAAAGATTTTCCAATGGAATTTATTTGAAATTTTCTGTAATTTTAATAATATGGCTGGACAGGGCCTCAACAAGCATTGCAATTGTTCTCAACACTACTGCATTAGCCTACAACCATGGTGCTCATGACCACTACAGACACACCAAGGTCCACTGTTGGAAAGTCCGTGAATTGACCCACCCTACTGTAATGTTGTGTTGTTTGGGAGCAGGGTTGTCGATTCAGGGGACAAGCAGGGACTTGCCAACCTTCTTTGTAAGAAATGTTGGAGGGCAGCATGCCAATGATTATTTATAAATACTGCCCTGTGAGACGGACCCTATCATCAATATGAATGCCAATATCAAGAGTATGCTTTTAGTATTTTGATTTTTTTAAAACTGAATATAAGTTTTACTGTTTGTCAAATATGATTTAACATGTTAAACATATTTGGTTTTTTAACTACTTTTTTAACACAAGTATGATTTGTCACTTTAATTTCCTATGTCATTTTCAATTGATTCAATTGAAATACAGCTATTAGAAATTTTTTATTAATCGATTTCCCATCGGATTATATAGGCTATTCGAGAAAAATACATAACTTCGCATGCATATTTGTCCTCTGTACATTTACATGTTATCGTGATGTGGTACTTTGCATTTTACATTTGGATATCAGGACTCGATGCAATAATATCGCAATATGGTCTATAAATACATAATCAATTTAAATGTGACTTTAAAAACAGATAAAAAATGCATTGCCGTGAGTCAGAGCGTTTGTTATTTTTGAAAATATAATAGACGTGTGAAAGCCAATCAGAATATATATTCGATATGTATACATGCACAATATTTATATAAATTTATGTACGTGCAACATGTGGTTGAACATAAGAAATTGATAGACAACTGCGTTGAAAATTTCTTATACAAAGAATGAAGACTGACAATTTATAAAGAAGCTATAGGAATTCAAGATAGTTTGAAAATATGCAGAGGAATACTTATAAATGGATACTAGCCTAGGCTACTACTCACTCAGATAGATAGATAGATAGATAGATAGATAGATAGATAGATAGATAGATAGATAGATAGATAGATGGCTAGATAGATACATAGACACAGGGATTTCTCAACTTCAATTGACTGATTGACTCATGAATTTGACTGTCTGAATACCTGTCTAATTAAAGTACTGTGTACATTTACCTTCAAAAGCAGTCATTTTCTGGGATGCCTCAACATTCAACAATACTATTTTCTGACATAGTGGTTAATCACTCCTGCTAAGTTAGACAACAACATCTGATTTATTTGAATGAAATTCTAACATGTAATCAGAATTTAAAGCTTTAATTCACATGTCATCAAATACCATTAATCTTGATTTATTTTGTATTGATTTATACATTGTTATAAATTGGCAAGGCATTCAATATTTTTAACATTGTATAAATTCAATGAGGCAAATCTGCAATAAGATAATTTTGTTTACTACATAGATAGTGACATAGTGTTAAAACTTTCTGATATTTGGGACCGTTTAACATTTAAGAAAGTTATCAATTTGAAAGTGGTTTTGTATTAGCTTCAGTGGAGTTCTTATAATTAAGATAATTCGCCAGTATCATTACTGATATTCCAATATCAAAAAGTTGACTTTAATGCTTCAATGAATTTGTTGTGCAATGGCTGTAGGCCTATTGTTGTATTTTACATGAAGCTGGATTATTCTAAGTCAGCGAGCAAGGAGTCAAGGGCATAAACATTGTTATGACAAAAATTACAGGTGATTCATACTAACTTTACAAAAAAAAAGTTTATGTTAAGATTTCAAAATAATTTTGTAATATTATAGAAAAGATAGATTTATTAATACAATGGTAAATCAAATGTTTCATAATTTTGATAAATAGATTAGATATATTGTATTGTATTGTATTTTCTTTATTGCAGCTAGTATGAATATAATAATTATACAAATCTAGCCCAGATGTATACATGTATGTAGAAGGATAAATGGTAGATTGACTGATTGATTGATTAACTAATTGGCTGATTGACAGATTGATTGACAAAATTATTGACAGATTGATTGACAGATTGATTGACAGATTGATTGACAAGATTGATTGACAGAATGGTTGACCGATTGATTGACAGATTGATTGACAGATGTATTGACAGATTGAAATGTTTTGATATAAACTGTATCTTTTTAAAAGTCTTGATTCACACCGAGACACATAATGAGGCATGATATACATATGTATCAGCACAAACCTTCGTATCAGTTTCTTGCCTATTTTATCATGGTCTGTTTATCAGATTCACTTGAGAAAAATCATCCCTAGGCCTATTAGTATATCTTGCTCCGATTATAAGCTTTGTTCTGTTGTTCAATACATTTCATCATTATCGGCTAATTCATAAGAATATCTCAATGACAATTACCTTATTCATTACCACTTTTACGTGTTCATATATATATACATTTTAAATCATGATGCATGTTCATGCATGCACACGTTTTACTGTCTATTGATCATGCATGTTGTTAATTTAGTATGAAAGTATCAGCTTATATATATATTGATTTATTTTGATCTCTAACTTCAACACTTTGAGCAAAATGTCAATTCTCCATCAACTGATCAATGAAAGTAAACACTAAAATATTGAATTTAAAAAAAGTAAAAGTAATCTGTATCAATACTGATCAAACTGATGACAGTATGACATTGCATGAAATTACGGAATTATTGATCTGAGGGAAATGGATTTAAAAACTCATTAATTCATCATGGAAATGACTAGCATTGTTTACCATTATGGTATAATAAGAGCAAAAAGCCCCCTTCTTCAAATCCTAGTGCGCTCAATGGCCCAACCCCCTTGACCAGGGGCGGACTGGCGCCATTTGGCCTCACATAAAAAGTTACAAACTTGGTCACAAAGATCGACATTTTGACTTTTTTCTTGATTTTTTTTTTTTGGCACCTTGCATGGGCCCCCCTGACTGGCCCTGAGTGTATGGGCCGGTGGCAGCTGCCACTCTGCCACATAGGCCAGTCCGCCCCTGCCCATGACCCCTTACACTGTAGCCCACTCAGTCACTCCTGAATTTAATTTGGGTCAAATTACATAATTTGATCTTGATTTTAAAAGTTCAAATTGTTTTTATATGAGTGTTGATTGCAAATTATTCGTATTATAAAGTATCTTAATATTGTTTTTTCAGTTCGAGCTACTAGCCTGCTGTGTCTCCTTGGCCTGGGGTTAGGATTAGGCTCCATCCTCATCTACCGTCTCTGCAGCAGAATCTTCCAGATCCCTCCGTCACCACGGATACGACGTGTCTCATCTCCGTGCCAACGAAGAAGAGCTCGACGACCAAGTTTATGTGATGCTGCTGCACTGGACCATGGAGCCGATGAACCACCCGACACCTCACCTATTGTAAGTAAAATACTTTTTTAATGTTTAGAGCTGTTGTATACCGGAAAATTGTTGGCCTTATCACACAAAAACATTTACTATTAGTATTAAGGTGGCTCGATACTCGTGAACTTTGCAAGATAGGATTTCTTAAAAATTGTTTAAAATGATCCAAAATATAGTTTATAGCAAGGATATATTATAAATGAAAGTGGTCGCTACGAGCCTTTCTTTCAAAATATTTGAGGTTATGTAAATTAAAATCAGTCCAGACAAACCTGAAAAACTCAATTTTTTTCCTATTTTTTTTACAGTGAAGTTTTCCCTGCCATTCAGTGGCCATTCATCTTATGTTATTAAATGAAGCATGGAATTAAAGAGGAAAGTTTTATGGAAAAGCTGATTAAAATTCCAGAGAGATATATTTAGTTTAAAGAACTTTTCTAAGGGTTCGGGACAAAAATTTCAATTATGAAAATTTTAATCTTTTTATGAATCATAGCACTAAAAAAAAAAATACGAGATTGAATTTTCTATTTCTTTGTCATCTGTTTCCAAATTAAGTGAGGAACAATATAATGATATTGACAAGGCTTCCAACGGGCCTGGAAATTGATATCGAAATTTATTTTATATTATGACAGAGTCATTTTTGCGAAATTAGACATGCTTGCCGAAAATCGCTTGTAGAAATTTTCTTCTTCAGAAAGCTGAAAGTCCGTCAGTTTATAGTATTCTTCATAGCGCATCTAATGGTGAAGACCACAAGTCTCTAACCCTCTTAGAAGTCTCACAAATGCCAAACGAAGCGGCCGACGCATGAAATTATCAGAAGTAAAAAAAATGCTGAAACAGTGTCAGCAGTGCTCAGCTGCAATCGTGACGTTACAAAAGATTGGGCCTGCCTGGCTGCGTGGAAATATGTGCAGGTGACGTTATTTCGTGGGTAGCGAGCCACCTTAACGTCATCTGGCATCAGGGACGTAGATCCTGGGGGGGATGGGGGGATGCATCCCCCCCTAGGAAGAACCTGGGGGGGATGATCATATGATTATCCCCCCCTAGAATTTCAAATTATTAATACTTGGTGACAATTATCTGTCATATAAATTTAGCAATTTTCCATGATGCCAGTTGCATGTTGTGTGGAAAAAAAAGTCTCAAAACTAACCCTCGATAAACTGTAATATATTGGCTTTTGGGCCCTAGAGTGGCCCTCGAAATCTACCACTGCGCGACTTTCGGCCCGTTTGGCCATGTGCGAAGTTTACAATCTCCGAAATCATCCCCCCTACAAAAATGAAAAATCTACGCCCCTGTCTGGCATTCTTATTCCAGTGGCACTGTCCTCGAAACATAGGCCAGGCCCGCCTCATATTCCTGTTTTACTGAATTTTAAATAAATTTGCTTTGAGTTATGATTCTTGCACCTTATACCATGAGGAGGTCAGTAGGAGGGTAGACTTAACTGTCTATAAATATATTTTTAGATGTGTCAGTAATAATAGCATAACAATAGCTTTGCGGGAATAAATTGACATAAGAAGGAAAATAGTTTTTTGCTATTAGCCCCAAATCCAAACCTCCCATCCAGATTGATATGAACCCCCCCCCCCCCCACCCCAGGCCTAGGGCCCTCTAGTTACCCCAAATTACAAGCTATATCCTACTGTCCTACATACACAAACCCACATTGGCTACAACCATCATTTACAAGTAAAAAGAGAGTTAAATATACCTGTCATGTTGTCACAATCTCACACTGAACTAAATAGTATCCTAAGTGTGTAACATCTATACCACGTATTGTCGGCTTTAAGATATGGGAAGATTTACATTATTCCGGACAACACATAGTACAGATGATAACAACAGGCTGCTTACAGTTAGGGTGTGGCGGGCGGGCAAGAAAAATTTGTGCAGCTCATTTGGTAATCAATTCCAACAGCTACAGAATTTTCTCTCAGTTACAGAGTGCAGTACTCCCTGAAAAGTATCCCTAGCTAAATCATAATATATATATAAGTTGTAACGCAGATTAGATTAACTATTGTCCATGCTGTAACTTTAACAGCTCAATGAAAATCTACCTTAGACCATCACTCAGAAATAATCATTATTAGATCACATCAGACACCAATTGACAGATTAACCATTATCTGCAATCCTGCTGAATGGACTGCTTCTACGCTGCCGCTCACAGACCATCCCCTCTCGCCAAAAACAAACTGAGGTGCCGACCACGTGATCTGTGACGTCACGCCACTTAGGATCAAATAGTATCCTAAGTGTGTAACATCTATACCACGTATTGTCGGCTTTAAGATATGGGAAGATTTACATTATTCCTCCCATTTAAAGCCTGATTCCCCAATATTACTCATTTATTTCTGAAACCATCTCCAAATCTCACCAAAACTTAAGAAATAAATCAAACATTAATGTATCATGATAGTCTTACTGGGAGACATATATGTACATTCAAATGTAATAAGACGTCGATCTGGATGACACAATTTGCAAGTGTGGGCCCTATAAACATGTTGTCATTATTATCATGTATCATGAAGAGTAGTCTCACTCAGACTTCATTTCTCAATAGGATGTACCCAAATTGCATGACAGCACGTTCAAAACCAGAATGCAGACATTCCACAACAAAGCATTCCGTATCACTACTATTAAATTATATCTACAATGTGCATTATGAGGTTAATTAACAGTGTAAAATTGTCAACATAATGTGTTTTATGCCTCTGCAGCACCTTATTGTGCTATATCAATATTATGATAAATCAACCTTTAAATCAGAGTAGATCTACTGATATAAAGTATAGATACACATGCTTGAAATGACTTGATCAAGAAAGGGATGTTACATCTCCCGAGACTAGACGAACATAAACATAATTCAGTGTAATTAAAAAATCACTTGAATTACCGATGAAAGAGACAGAATAACTCTTGTCTCAGCCATGATCGAGGAATTTTGAGTAATCCTTAAAAAGATAGTATAATGTAGCATAGTGTAACAATGTGAGTTAGTCGAAAGCCTGGACATATATAAACATTGCTGGTGAACATAATTTCCATAGTGGTTAAACAAAAATCTGACTTGTGACGCTCAGAGTCCACCAGGAACCACCCTATATAAGTACAGCCATTTGACATTTCAAATGTGATTTGGAAATTTTTTTAGGACGTCAGCAAAATAGTTGCAAAGTTGTGTTCTACTCATAAATATATTGCATAATAAGTGATTCTGCAGTCAGCTTTTCTGAATGTGATGACACACTAACTGACCATAATAAGACTAAGTATTCCATGTTCCTCAATTTCAAGAGTACTCGGCAAAATATCGTAGCTGGTATGTGGCTTCACAAGAAAAAAGATTTCAAGTTTCTTATTGAGTATATCATTGATTTAAGACTAAATAAATAGTACAAATTGCTTGTTTCTGAGGTTTCTCAAGGCGTACATTGTAATTCTAAAGCCTCTTTAAAACCAGGTCCATGATCAGACCTGGGCAATAAAATAATAGCTTTAATCATTGCCGGTTGCTATTATAGAACAGAATCTTAAAGGACTCAAGAATGGACCTCCGACTAAAATAAATCTGCCAATTACCTGAAATTTTGGGAGGTCTCTTCACTATCTGTCAATATACATAATCATTAGTTTTCCTTTACAAAATATACATCGTTCTTGTTTGGCCTGAGGATGTTCAGGGCCCACAGTCCCACACTCGGCTCAACTCTAATTTCCTATAGATATGTTCTAGAGACTCTTGAGCAATGAGTAGTCATACACTGGATTTAATTGACTATCACCAGGATCTGGGCCTTCAACGCCGGTCCCCGGTTTAAAACAGCATGAGTTCAGAACACTCAATGTGTGACCTCACTGATCTGGTCTCTTAATTGTACCTGTCACTATACACAAAATCAACAATCGATCTATCAACCATGCGTGTAAAAATAATAAATCATAGCTGATAGTTTTCACAAGCTGTATCATAGTGTATGGACTAAATACACTGCAGAGTTAATTATCATGGGCCTCAGTGATATCAGATTGACCCTGTCTGATCAATTATTTGCTGCTCTATCAGAGCTAGGCCTTAGTGGCCACCCCAAAAAATTCTATTCGTATTAGTCTGGAGATCACAATGTCACCGTCAGCAAAGTAAAGCCTTATTTTAATGAGAGAGGAACTATTGCCTTCAACAACATAAGAGTAAACATGATATCAAATATTTCCAATCATATGACCAACAGGAAACTAAAATTTGTTCTGCACTAAACAATTGAGAACGAATATTGACCCCAATGAGAGACTTCTAGGGTACCAGGGTTGAATAATAAGAACATTGCATTAGAAAAATTCTCGCATTTCATTGATACCATAGTCCGCCAAGGCAAAGATATGCAAGCTAAATAACATTTGCAGTTTCTTGTTGAGCAGAAAAGATACATCACTTATCGATAACTTTTCGAAGAAAATAATTACTCTGACAACTTCCCTAAGAAAGGTATCATGCAGAGTACCAGACCAGCAACTAAGTTAGCCAAAGGAGGTTTACACTGATGAAGCAAGTCCACAAACTGACCACTGCATGAGCTTTACACCAACTTGATTGTTCAATATTTTGAAACTGCCTCAGCACAATATCAACATGTTAACTGGAGGTGAAGTGCTTCTGTTTGAAGAATAGAGTGGTAGTCATTTAATTTTAGATATTAAAATCCATGGATGGATTTCTCACCTATCTTGACACATTTTGCCAACCAGCAGTGTCAGTCACACAAGTTACCACTACCCATTCGACAGAATGTAAGTCTACAAAATGCTTATACGAACACTGCAGGAGTGAAGTATTTGCAACAATACTCTGGCATATATATCCGAGCAGATCGCAGGTGCAACAATGCACTTAATCATGAATTTCAAGACGTTTGTCTTCTGTCTCAGTCAATTAATCAAATAATCAATTCATTCATTGACTATAATCATTGGCAAATTGTAACCAAGGATTTATGTCCATATCCCGACCAGTGCGCGCGATAATAGTCAGCCACGTCAGACATTACTGGCACTTTTTGCAAATGTCTGACCATTCTCAAATTCAGGTCAGACAAATTTACTGGCAAAAAATCTCTACAGAGAACAGGCATATTAAGCGCTAGTCCTCTGAGTCTCTCTGTTGTTGAATTGTATTGTAAGACCTCCAGAAACTTAATTGCAATGTCGCAAAACCCACCTTTAAAAAATCAAAGAACACTACTCCATTAAAATGTGTTTCAACCACTTGCAAAATTATAGATTAAATTTATCATGTTGTCTGACAAAACACTAATTTCTCTGACGGGAACTCTCTCTCCGTCAGACAAAATGTCCAAGGTCAATATGCTTTTGCGTGTACTGATCCCAACAAGTCTAGTCTGAATAATTTTCCAATAGGGAAAAACAATCAATTTTCCATTCAACTTAATGTGGCCAAGAATACTGTAAAGGTAATCAATTAAAATAGATTATTATGAACACAAAATTAATTGTCGAAAGTGGCACGGATTCCTAGCTCCAGACAATGTACAGTACAGCTGGAGCAGAAAAAATTTCATACAATAAATAGCAATACCACTGTACACCATATAACTTCGTAAAAGTGCTGGGCCTTCAGCTTCTTGCTCTTTGACTCTGACCAAAGAGTAAGAATCTTTTTTTTCTTTTTTTTTTTTTTTTTTTTTTTTTTTTTTTTTTTGAAAAGTCAAAACTCTCCATCTTCTAACTAAGGTATGGTAAATAGAGTACCAAGATATTGTACCACGACAAGAGTGTACAAATGCCAGCCAATAAATCATGGACCCACTGATCTCCCTAATATCTCGAAAAAGATATTCCATCGTTAGCTGACTTATAAGTATGTGCAATAATATTTATAGGTCACTGTTGAGATTCTAAACACATGTCTACAATAAAATTCCCGATATGCACACAATAAACTTGTAAAGAAATATTTACACTGCATGTATGTATGCCTGCAGAAATCGGGAGATATTCACGTAAGGTTCTGTGTATCCAAACTTTAACAGTATGTGATTATTCAAATTTAACTATAATCACTCATCCAATGATAATGAATATTCATGCCCTGGGTTCAAGCAAATCGAATCGATATAAATCAATCAGGGCCAGAAATATAATCCCACCAAACCTCGTACATCCGGAGTGGGAGGCTGGACCCAGACGGGTCTCTCTTTGCAGTCAACCATTTGTGGTGTCCTGCGGCGACGAAGTGCACTAATAGGTTCTACAAATTTACGCAATCTATCCCAGATCTAGGAATTAAACCATTAAAAAAAATACACCATTATATATAACCATTTAAATTAAATGAAAGTGCACTACAATGACAACCGAGTAATTTCTGCTCAGAGCAATAATATTATTCTCTGTCATACAAACCAGATGAGAAAGCTGCCAAGACACCACAATAGTAGACTACAAGTGAGACCCATCCAGGTCCGCCTCCCACGTGAGTGAAGCCCACTAAGGTATCAGTGACCCCGGGAAGCAAATCCAGATGGTAACTTGTTGAAATTAAATTTAACATACACCAACCATGTTAAATATATTTATGTCATCAATTATGTACCCGTCATATGACATACCAAATGATTTCCTCACATACTAAAACCAGAACCGAATACACTCAATTGTATAATATACACATTAACTTGATGGTAACTCGTCAATGTGAAGATATCACATGCTATACCAATACAGTTGGCGACAATGGTGACAATAATCTCAGTCAAATATATACACCCAACTCTCGGTGAAGTCTATTGTCAATTGAAAAATCAATACCATGAACCAAATGCTACACCTATTCAAGAATGCAATCGAAATTGAATTTTATACATTGTAGGCCAAAGCCATCAACGACCACATCGGGGATCTAACCCACACTGTATTTAAGGCTGAAAGGGCACACTGACTGTAGCATGGTCCGTCAATATTCATATAACAGTAACACTGGCAAAACACGATATGTACTGATAGTCATTCAGGCCTCGTCTCCTATCCCAGGAGCGTAGCAGGGCAAATGCTTAAACAATTTGCCAATGTGTCCCAAAGAAGCAAGAGGATGATTACAATTGCCATACTATCATAGTGAGGCATGACAGCGAGAGTACCTATTCCAAGAAATTTTCCACATTTCCTTGTTCTAGTCGTGGTTGCAACCACTAAAATTGTTTCAAGATGTTCTTGTTCCCATCAAACTCCTAGTAGTCAATAGATCGACAACTTCTCTAGTCTTCCTGACCATAGCTTCCTTCATACTACTGAAAATTTGTTGCTCTCGAAATTTCTCCATCGCAAGTTTTCGGGTGGTGCCCCTGTTGCAGCACTCAACCATGGGCGATACCGGGATCAAAAACAGTATTTAGGCTACTATAGTCTTTTACTGTGATCCTGTCACATTGGTGGTTTGATATTCCAACCATCACACTATTGAAACAAATACAACTAGGCCATTATCTATGATATTCAAAGTTATCGT
Organism: Platynereis dumerilii; assembly: GCA_026936325.1. Classification (NCBI taxonomy): domain Eukaryota; kingdom Metazoa; phylum Annelida; class Polychaeta; order Phyllodocida; family Nereididae; genus Platynereis; species Platynereis dumerilii. The sequence goes on along the minus strand of JAPTHN010000010.1, from coordinate 13,337,567 downwards.
CTGAAGCCAAGTAAAAACACCATAAGAACGTAGCATTATAAACACCAACAAAATTTACTGTACAGGTTTCCTCGTCATAAACTGATAACAATCATACATGCAGGCCCATGACTGTCCAATGTAAGCCTGGATGTACAGTTTTATCGGAAATTAAGTAACAATTACATCATGTCAGTCAAGCTGACCGAAAGATATTAATAGACCTGATAGATCATCAATATCTAAGTTGAAGTATGTGTCCTTTCTTCAAGTTACTTGACTTTTTGTTATTGTTATTAATCTGATGACGCCTGGAAATAACGAAGGAACGCATTGGAAGACATACACCCAACCAAGATACCAGCATAATGATGCCTTTCAATATATCATATATACTTCAACAGGACTACAAAATGAAATTAATCAAAATAAACAAATGTGCTCCGCTAAAGACTTATAACTAGCTGCGTTTATAATAGATCTTCGACTGGCAGAGTGCCGCTCTCTCAGCTGAGTATCCCTCCAATCTTACAGTCACAAACCGTGACAGGTACTAAATACAATAGGGTGGCCCTTAAAAGCATAGTAAAAAATAAAAGTTCAAAATATTGAAGGGCCACCCTCTAAAATGATGCCTATTATGGAGAAAATGATGCATGCAAATTTTCAGGCAAATCGGTTAATATTTAGAGGTGGCCAATCGGCCCTGAAGTTTTTATGTTTCTAGCGTAATTTCCAATATTTGTCAACTCGCGGTTCTTTATTATTTAGCCAATTCAAATGATACAACAATATAAATGGCATGGTTGAACTGGTCTTGATTAGAGCTTCATTTTGAGTACCAACTTGGATGGTCTGTGATGATTTTATATTCGGAATGTTCAACTGCAAATTTGCTGAAAACCTCACATTCGCTTGATTTTTTTTAAAGATCAGATGATTTGTTCTTTGGGCAGACGGTAATTAATGGAGTGTTACTTGGTGCAAGAGAGCAAATGCAGTGATTTTTAGCCGTAGATTAAAATACTTTAATAATGTAATGACTAGGTATTTATACCCGACATATATGCAGCTGGTTGGCTAATTATTATAGGACAGGATAAGTATGAAGAGCATGACTGAAAATGCGGTCTAAATTGAATATAGGTTCAATTGACTGCCAATTTTAGATCAAACCCAGTGTTTGGAAGCCCAGAGTACCCCTAACTGAGCTAACAACACTCCCCCAATGCATTCTTAGGGAATTATATCGAAGTCACTCTTTGAAATTTTTCCTGCAACAACACCGTTGTTAATTAATTTGCCTTTTTGTAAAATATGTGAATAATTCCATGTCAGAATATCTTGCAAGTATTTAGCAGACCTGAACAAAACCTGCATGCCACTCACTGGTCTAGCAGTTTTTATGGTACAACTTGACAAGTGACTGTCCAGTCAGGCGTAATGAACAACCAGATTCAAATCAGTACCAAATCTGTGAAAAAAAATATAACAAGATATGCCGTAAATGTGACACAGAGTTAACCCTCCTGGCCCAATGGGACAAGAATCACCAACTGTCCTGTTGGAAAATCATAAAATTTTGATAAAAGAATATGCAAAAATTAGATCTTGCTGTGATTTTTTTGTAAAAACCAACACATTGACAATTTACACATTGACTCCTTACGTACATTTTTCAAAATCATCACGGCCTTCGTGACGTTATGCCTACCCCCGACCACATGGGTTTTTTCATTAATTTCCTTAAACATTGATCAGAACAACCAGCTGCCCTCATAGATAATCCATTTTACAAGGTCTGGCTCAGAGTCATTGCCTCCAGATTGAATTCGGAGACATCATATATCAAAATAGACAATTTTGAAAAAAACTCCTGAGGTATGTCTTTCGGGGCTCACGAAGAATTGTCATAGACCATCCAAGTTGGTATTCAAAATGAAGCTCTCATTCAGCCCTGTTCAAAAAATCTAATTATATTGTTGTATGATTTAAAATGGCTTAGTTATAGAATACCGCGGATCGGCGAACATAAGAAATCATGACTGAAATGCAAGAATTTCAAGGCTCGTGGGCCACCTCTAAATGTTAACCGATTTGAATGAAATTTTGCACAAGCTGTTTTTACCATAAAAGGCATCATTTCAGGGGGTGGCCCATAATAATTTCAAACTTTTTTTTTTAAGGGCCACCCTAAAATACAAGCATGCTATCACAATCATCTATGCTGCACTCAGTGCACTACCATGGTATTCAGAATCAAAATTAATTTAATTTATCATGTATATATTGTATTAACAAGACACATGGTATTCCCAGGAAAAGACTGACTCAACGGCTGAAGCGCTGAACAATAAATGAAATTAATCGTTGCTCCACAAAAATAATCTTCAGCATCTTTTTGACATTCCTGTAGCTGATAAAATCAATACACAATCATGTGAATTAGCTTTGAACAATACATTTTTTTTTTTTTTTTTTTTTTTTTTTTTTTTTTTTTTCTTCAGAATTTTTAGCATTAAGTAACTTGGATTTTGACTCATAAACCGGTGTTACACTTCAATTTGTAATGCACTTAATTGTTCACTCAAGAAAAAAGTGCCAGTGGGTCCAGACCTGAGATCCAGACCTCTACTGTCAGTAACTGCACCAACTGACCAAGGTACTCATGCACTCTGGGATCTATTTATAGCTCTACTATGATCCTGCTGTGATGACGTCATAACCATTGTTGCATCGCCAATGACGTCACGATTGTCTGCTGCTTCGTTCCAAATCAAATCTTCACTGCCTGAAATCTCTTTTACAAAAGCGTGCATCTTACATGACAATACACATCTCCACTGGACCCCAGATCATCAGATACATGTTCAACTTTGCCTCTCTGGCCAAGATCACATCAACAAATGGCGCACAGCTCATTCACATCCAAGAGCACACAGCTCATTCACATCAAGAGCACACAGCTCATTCACATCCAAGAGCACACAGCTCATTCACATCAAGAGCACACAGCTCATTCACATCAAGAGCACACAGCTCATTCACATCCAAGAGCACACAGCTCATTCACATCCAAGAGCACACAGCTCATTCACTTCAAGCCAAGATCACACAGCATGGCATAATATCACAGGCCTATACGCTCACAACAGTGCGTATTACCTCCAAAAACAACATTGAGGCCTATACGCTCACAACAGTGCGTATTACCTCCATAAACAAACAAATTCAAGAAATCGCGTCTGCTTTCGTCGAACGACAAAAACAAACTGAGGTGCCGACCACGTGATCTGTGACGTCACGCCACTTAGGATCTGTCAAGAGTCCAGAGCTGAGAAAAAGTTAGCAAAATTGCAAGAAAACATGTGATAAACTTGCCTCCAGTAGTTTTGCTACCATCCGCCAGGGGGCGCTAGGGTCTAGCAGGTGTTTACTTCCGGGTGGAAATCTCCGCCTCCCAGACAGAAGACTGGCAGGCAGACAACTTTGCAGTCGGAAGAAAGCACAAGCTGTGATAATTTTATGGACTATTTATGGCATAATTAGCCCCTCAGTTATGCAAACATTTGTTTGACATCACACTTGACAGGTTGGGATGTTTTTCAAGAGTCCACAAGTGTCAGAGGCCTTTGTTCCACTCACTCCACTTTGACATGTGACTATCTTGTCTGGAAACACAGGCCAAACTTCAGTAATGACAGTATTCAACTCATTGCATTGACTGCATGGACTTCTTTCACTTTCTTGACTGAGTCTTCCATTTCACCAAATGACATCATCTTACATCATTGAAGGGTAAGGTAACCAGTGTATCAAGTTGAAGTCTTAAACTCTCTGACTGTTTTTCATGTAAACCTATTGAACATAAATGATAAAACCTGGAAATAGTTGCAACATTGTCATGTCAATGTCAACAAGGGTGATTTTGACAGCTTGTGGTCAATGCTGAAGTGTCAAAATGTGTATTTGCTTGCTGGGCTTGCTGTGAAATCATATGACAGTGACACAGCCAGAAAAAGAACTTGCTGCATGGGTTTAACAGAAGATCTCATTTGTCAAGTGACAGTCATTTAAATGACCACTGATTGGAAGTAGAAAGAATTTGAAGAAAATGATATTTGAAAATCCAATGGACCGGTACAGGGAACGTGTATAAAGCCTAACTTCGAGGCTTACATGTAATTGTTGCAGTTTTGAGTTTAACATGACATTGTTTAACTTAGCTATATTTTCAAACAGGTGGCTAGTTGTCTATTGGCCAATGGAAGGTTGGGGATGCCAAGTGAAGGGTCCAGGGTCTGAATCCAGCTCTTGTCAGGTCACCTGGGCCTATATTGTCCAGTTTCAGGCTTTCAGTCATCCTTTGTCTCATGCCCGTGTCCTTCTCCTGTCCTGATTGGCAAAAATACAGGACATAAACCCTCAATCATCCATCCATCTATCCACCTTTTGGCTAATGACCTTCAAGTGTGAAAAAGTCAATTATGCATAGAGCCATGGGCCTGTTCATTTGATTAATGTCATTGCTGTGTGTTTTTACATGGATGATTATTCTTGCTTAGATCATTGCTGCAGGTAAATTTCCCACTGAAAGTTATGTCACTTTAACAATTTCTCTGAACAACTGATGGGAAATTATGTCATGAAGATGATATCATGAGGCATCATGAAAAAAATGTAATATACTCGCTTATTCCTCTCAAAATGTTTGATGATTCAGACTCAGGATTCATTCAACCGTATGATATGGAGAGCCTAAAAAAGTTATAACATGTTTCTAGCTGTAATATTTATGAAAACGATGGGTGACATCATGGATATGATGGTGAATTGATTCAACTCTTTGTGCTGTAAAGAAGAAAAGATGACATTGGATTCTTATGAGTCATGCATTAAGCAGGTGCACCCCTAGAGTTTTCAGGTGAATGAAGGTCCTAATGGAACTTCGATCTCCTGGGGTGCCACATCCTGCAGAGTAGTATGTGTACTGCACACTCTTATTGAAGTACACATACTGGGTGCTGGACTTAAGTACTTTCAAAAGTACTGGGTACTGGAATTAAGTACAGTGATTAAAAATGTCCTGGGTACTGTACTGGGTACTGGGAACATTTGAAAAGTACTGTACTGGACTTAAGTACTTCGAAAAGTACTGATTAACAGCCCTAGTGTGCAAACTGTACATCTGTAAGAGGCAAGATGATGTCAGATAAATGGTTGTGAAGCTTTTTGTTGTGCAAGAAAAGGTACAAAATAGTGAAATACCATTGATATACATTGATATCGGCCTATGGTTATGATAGTCTGACACTTACAAATATTTACAGGAAAGATTGACAGGAGCACCTATTGAATCCCAATTAACGATTATGCAAGTAGATTAGAGTTAAAAGGCAAACGATTTCAAGCCCTGCTTCTAGCCTTTACTTCAAGCACTGCTACTTCATGCATGATTTAGCTGTTGGTGGTGTAAAATAGACCATATAAATTGCTTTGAATTGCCTATAGATGAGTCATGTGTATAGCAGCTATAGCCATTTCTCACTGCTTGGATCCCCCTGGTTCCTTGGGAGTGCTGCTCACAGCCATAGGCCCATAGCTCGCTTATACCTCATCATGCTCATGTATATTTTATACGGCTGTAGATGATGTCAGACTTGAAAACTGGTACATACAAGTTGTGTGATACAACTATATGTTCAGTTCTTGCCAAGGTTCTTGGCATGAAGAGCTATGAAGATGCCGGCTTGACTCGAAGGTGAATATCTCGGAGCCTAGTCAGAGGTATATCTCCATTCTATAAACATTACAACTGTAGGATTGTCAGGAGCTTTGAACCCTGCTGGACTCGGGAGAATCTTTAGTTTAATTTAGTTGTGATCCTCACACTGCTCACAGGAGTGTTTGCTCTTTAGTCTAATATCTCGGAGCCTAGTCAGAGGTATATCTCCATTCAATAGACATTACAAGTTTACAACTGCATAATGTCAGGAGCTCTGAACTCTGCAGGACTCTGGAGTCTTTAGCATGTTCAGTTTAATTTAGTTGTGAGCTACACTACACACTCACAGAAGTGTATGCTCTTGACTCTTTAGTGATCACTGATAACTTGTATTAAATAAGTCAAGTTTACATGTGTGGAATCTCATCTCTGTGAAGTTTGTGCTACACACTCAGGATTATCTATCGTTCTATCAGGAAGGAGTTACTGGAGTTCCTCTGTTATCAGAGTTATCTCCTATTAATAGTCCTGCTGTTTTGCTACTGTCGAGAGGGAGTTACTTGCCGTTACTTCAGTCTCATGGGAATATATCAGTGCTCACATGTTGTGGACTATCCAGTGTATTGATGCACATGCTACCCTTAGATCTGCTGGTATCTAGAAGTTATCTACTACCCAGGATAACAGGCTCGGATATTGATGTTATGAACTTATGATAGTATTTAACATGTTCAAGTTGGAATTTTGAAGGTAGGTTCCTGATGTCATGAGCAACGATGAAGCTGTAGGCGTCTAATTTTGCAACTTGCAGCACATATTCATGTGTTAATTTGATTTATCTGCAGTTTTTATGGCACATAGATACTGTTTTGTCGATTTATCACATCATCCCCATGTTGCTGCTGATCTTGTGATACTGATATACATGTAGTATGTGTAGTATGCTCTCCAATCTCCATGTTGAATATTGTTCGATGATTATATGGATTGTTTGTTCCAAGGTGCAATAATTATAGTGCATGTTATTAGCATGATGTGACGTCATTGTTATTTATTCTCCGGACAATGCAGAAAGTTAGTTAGTTATTGAGTATAAACTTGCAAACAAATAAGATGTTTTTATTGTACCCTGAATGACAGGTAGAGAGATCTGAAGACATACACGCCTAGAAGTTGAGATGACCATTGATTGCATCGTTTTGCCGATCTGTGTAGCCAATAATGCATTGCCAACAAACCTGTATATTTTATCATGTTTATGGCGAAAATTGTTTACAAAGGCATTGAATTTTATTGTAATGCTAGGAGTGGGCAGCTCCCCTTTTCACAGACTTACCTGAAAGTCCTATACAATGTATTTCAACATGTTTGATCTAGATTTCATAATTTTACTTCAGAAGAATGAGGTTGGAATTAAAATTGACCTGGGCTTATTTTAGCCTCATTGCAGTGTCCTCTCCCTAATCTAAACGAAGCTAATGCTAATAGCCTACCATGGGCATAAATACAGCATGTAAAGCCCTAATCATCAATCTATCAATCTAGTCATGAAATTTTCAAAATTCAGTTCTCCAAGTGTCTCACCTTTTTCATTCTGCCCAAAGGTCTTTTGTACATTCTTGGGAATCCATAGTCTGTTATGAAATATTATAAAAAGGAAATGTACAAAAGAAGAATGTGATTGTGAAAAAGACTAGAATGCGAACACTGTCAGGGTATATGTAACTAGGTATAAACATGCCATAGTCTGTTTTGACATGTTCCCCACGAAAAAAGGAAGAAAAAACTGACTAGAAAATAGCATAGTATAAGACCAGAACACTGGAGTGTTGACTAAATCTCGTATAGGCCTACTAGATATTCCACTTCCCAACTATAGTATAGTCATGTGTAACTACACATGCTGAGGGCTGCTAATCTCTGTGACATGGTTGCAATTCCCGATCTTGAGCGAAGTTCAGTGGTAGCATGCTAGTCTGCCAACCTCTGGGACCCAGGTTTGATTCCTGTCTGAGGCAACTCATGTTAGACAGAAGTTTCATCCTGTGCTATGGTCCCTGCCTGTCCTATTTTACAAGCCTTATCAGTGCAAAAATACAGGATGTAAAGCTCTATCACCAAATGACATCCACCTATATGACATTGTGTAAGTCTCACTCACCTCAGTAAATTTGCTATTTGTGTGTCCGGTTGTTCCCCTGTGCTGTGGACATGGCTGGAAAAAGTAGGGAGTTCAGACATTTCATTGCCTGGAAATTTCTTGCTGGAAATTTCTGAAGAAAAGTCCAAATTTTTTACGTGGAAGTAGTTGATAGATTTGCGACAATTTGTGGGAAATTTTGTCATGCTTCATGAAATTGCCTGGAAATTCACATTTTTTCTAGCCCTGCCTGTGGAATCTTAAACACCTGCTAAACACTGCTAAACCTGTATTACACCTCGGTCACTTAACACTATGCTATGAGTCTATGACTGATTGTATACAGTGTGAAGCCTTTGGGAGTGGGGCTCTTTTTGCTTTGTACCAGCTATTTTTCTGATCTTTGCCAAGTCTTTTGAAGAACGTGATCTATATGATGCCATTGTTAGACTGTTCACCTCTCAAGTATGTGTAAAGTGTGTATACTGTATAGCCTATATACATGATATACATACTATGCAGGTAGAAATTTAGTGTGGTGAGGTTGAGTATGCCTAGTGTAATCGATTGGTACAGTTTATATGTGTATATTATGATAATCAGATATCAGCACCGTGTTAGAAGTCTTATGTCAGCTAATCTGCTTATGGAATAAAATTCTGCTGAATGAAGTTTCTCATCTTCATCTGAAGTGATTTGATTAATTTTTTCTGAGGAAACTTTATTTACAGCTTGTCTCGCAACATGTGAACTGGTGTTTGACCTGATTGCTCCTCATCTACTGGTCACACAGCAGAAATACACATACTCACGGGCAGATTTGTAATTTTTCTGTCACATTTTTGCGATATTTTGCTGCTCTTTTTGTCAGATTTTTGACGACAGACGCTCAGTCCAGAAATGAGAGAGACTGTAGTATTCTTGTATGTAATTGGTCTGTAACCGTCTGTTTGGAGCTATATTTTTTGTTTGAAATTACACATACACGAGTGCAAGAAATCACACATACACGAATTACCCGTTTGTGTATGTGGCATTTCTTACGCTTTTCTCACTCGTGAATGTGTCAAATATATCACCATCAGGTCGTGTATATGATATATATTACATATACAAGACTGGTTGTGTATATGAGAGAAGTAGCACATACAAGAGTTGTAGTGTACATGGCTGATAAGATACATACACGACTGTTAGTGTATATGTCTGATCTAACACATACACGTCCTATTCTTGTATGTGCATGATATGACACATATAGGACTCGTGAATGTGTGCTATCTTACACATTATGCTATCAAAGGTTTGAGCTAACTGCTCGTGTATGGGTAATATATTACACTTACTCAAATACATGAAAGTGGCTTATCTTGCACTTACACAAGTTTCCACTGTCCCATTATTGTATCTTCCTATCTATCTGTCTACTAAATAAAATCTTTGAATTATAATACAAATAGACAAGTCTGATGTATATGTAAGATGATTTATATACAAGAGTGTTAGATAATACACATAGACGAGTCTGATGTATATGTAAGATGATTCATATACAAGAGTGTTAGATAATACACATAGACGAGTGTGATGTATATGCAAGATATTTCATATACAAGAGTGTTAAATAATACACATAGACGAGTCTGATGTATATGCAAGATATTACACATACAAGAGTGCTAAATAATACACATACACGAGTCCAGTGCTCGTGAATATGCGTGATCTTACACATTCACGAATTCGTGTATGTGCAATTTCAAACAAAAAATATATATGCTGTTTGACACCTGGGCACTTTTCTTCATTAGGTTCATAGATCGTGTAGATGCCTTATTTATTTCCATCAATATCTTCAAATGCCTCAGAAGTGACAGGACTTCTACAGCTTTTTAGGGACTCCCAGATTTTGTAATTGAATCATTAGAAGTTAGCTAATTATCTGGACGCCTCTGGCGTGCAGATACTGTCTCACAACGGCCTACTTCCTTGTGTTTTTCAGTTTCCTGTTGGCTGAACATAAGACATAGTGATGTACACAGTAAACCCATCAAACTTACTTTATGTTGCACACACGTGATCCAAGTGACTCAGACTGATATAGCAAACAGATAGTGGATAGATCTACAGATATCACCCGGTGAATTGGTCCTTAACACCGAAAATAGCTGGAAATCTGTGTTGCAATCATGGAAAATTTACTGGATTCTAAATAGGACAATGTACTAGAATTATAACTGATATACTGTCCCTATGGCACACCAGGGAGGGGGGACCAGTCTACCAGAATCTGATATGCTTCAGCGCACACCCGTCATCAACACGCGGTAGCCACCTAGCATGCAAAATACGCACTAATGCTATTGGTTGAGAGACAGTGGCGTAGCTAGGATTTTTCTCTGGGGGGGCAAATGACCCTTGATTTCCCCAAAATTTTATCGACAACATGGGGTGCGTTCGACACGGTCCAGAACTTTTTAAAACTTTACTGAAATCTCAAATGAAGTATAAATATTGAAAAAGCCATTGGCCATTTAAGAAGAAAAAGTTTAGCCAAGGTGATGTTAGCATGAGCAATAAGCAGGGAAAAACAATTTCAAAAAGTTCAATAAATTGACGGCCATTAAGATCAGAAAATCAGTCTGAAAATTCCTGTTTGATTCCATCAAGCAGTGCTCAGTGAATTTTGTTTTTGAATTCTAATTCCACATAATTTTACATGTTCCAGTTCATCATCAGCATTTTCTCCAGTCATTCTTCAAATTGATCTGTCTTTTTGACTATTGATTTCAAAAGTTTTACTAAAATCTTCATTCTTGTTTGTTGCTGTTGGCCAAAATATTATTAAGACTTCGTAAGCTCTTATGTTAGGAGTGAAATCATGCGGACTATAAAGACCAACTAGTTATACATTCATAGTCCTATTTAGTTTGATAATGAATACCTAAATTCTCACACTAATATGCACTATACAAGTCTCTCCTGTCGGTTCCTACTTCTTTGTCAAGTAGTCATACTTCCAATTTTGACCTATTTCCCTATTTTTTGTCAATTTCCCCATTTTTTGTCCATTTCCCCAGTTTTCCCCAAAAAGTTGTCTGGGGGGGCAACTTGCCCCCCCTGCCCCCCCACTAGCTACGCCACTGTTGAGAGAGCTATATAGATTTGCCGGTGTTCAACAACTAGATCATTAGATTGAAACTGGCATGCATAAACAATTTAAAAGGGGGTTAAAGAGCCCTAAAGCTATTGACCAACTTGTGACCGACTTATGCTCAGACAGGATGAACTGTTTTACAACCATGGCCTCATTCACACCTCCTTCTGACCTAAAGAATGGCTTTTTGAGGAAGCATACTACACTGCTCCATTTGTTAGACTAGCAGGGCTAGTCTTTAGGGATACTAGGTGTCGTCCAGTTCCGAGTCTACCATCTCCATGGCAACCACAGTAGTAGTACTGTCTATTTACACAAGGTAGCTACACTTTCTTCTTCTTCTTATTGGGAGTTCTCTCCTGTGTTTTGGAGCTCCCCTATTGATAGTTATGATATGGTCAATGATGTCAATCAATGTTAGTCAGCGATGTCAGCCGGGATATCAACCAGTGATGTCAGCCACTGATGTCAGACGGTGATGTCAGCCACTGATGTCAACAAGTGATGTCAGCCACTGATGTCAGCCACTGATGTCAGCCACTGATGTCAGCCGGTGATGTCAGCCGGTGATGTCAGCCACTGATGTCAGCCACTGATGTCAGCCGGTGATGTCAGCCACTGATGTCAACCGGTGATGTCAGCCACTGATGTCAGCCACTGATGTCAACCAGTGATGTCAGCCACTGATGTCAGCCACTGATGTCAGCCGGTGATGTCAGCCACTGATGTCAACCGGTGATGGCAGCCACTGATGTCAGCCACTGATGTCAGCCACTGATGTCAACCAGTGATGTCAGCCACTGATGTCAGCCACTGATGTCAGCCACTGATGTCAGCTGGTGATGTCAGTTGGTGATGTCAGCCACTGATGTCAGCCACTGATGTCAGCCACTGATGTCAGCTGGTGATGTCAGCCGGTGATATCAGCCACTGATGTCAGCCGGTGGTCAGCCATTGATGTCAGCCACTGATGTCAGCTGGTGATGTCAGCCACTGATGTCAGCTGGTGATGTCAGCCACTGATGTCAGCCACTGATGGTAGCCACTGATGTCAGCCACTGATGTCAGCCACTGATGTCAGCCACTGATGTCAGCCGGTGATGTCAGCCACCGATGTCAACCAGTGATGTCAGCCACTGATGTCAGCCGGTGATGTCAGCCGGTGATGTAAGCCGTTTATGTCAGCCACTGATGTCAGCCGGTGGTCAGCCACTGATGTCAGCCGGTGATGTCAGCCACTGATGTCAGTCGGTGATGACAGCCGGTGGTCAGCCATTGATTTCAGCCACTGATGTCAGCTGGTGATGTCAGCCGGTGATGTCAGCCACTGATGTCAGCCACTGATGTCAGCCACTGATGTCAGCCACTGATGTCAGCCGGTGATCTCAGCCCATGATGTCAGCTGGTGGTCAGCCATTGATGTCAGCCACTGACGTCAGCTGGTGATGTCAGCCAGTGATGTGAGCCAGTGATGTCAGCCACTGATGTCAGCCACTGATGTCCGCCACTGATGTCAGCCACTGATGTCAGCCACTGATGTCAGCCACTGATGTCAGCCACTGATGTCAGCCACTGATGTCAGCCACTGATGTCAGCCACTGATGTCAGCCACTGATGTCAGCCACTGATGTCAGCCGGTTATAGGATGATGTCAGCTGATGAAGTCAGCCAATGATGTCAGCCGGTGATGTCAGCCGATGATGTCAGCCAGTAATGTCAGTCAGTGATGAGCTGAACAAACTGCTGATCGACCCCCTGCTAGTCTTGCATATGGAAATATGCTCCCATCTAGTTTGACAATGTATAGAAACAAAATAAAAAGAATTCTCCCATGATTCATATATGTTTTAATAAAGTAAAGTGTAGTATACATAATCAAATAAAAGTTTTACTTTTAATTTGAAGTTTATAAACTTTATACAGTGTACTTTTAGTAAATGCATGACAGTTACAAGGGTAACTGTCATGGTAAATGTAAGCTGCATATGCATATGCACATACACATACAGCAAGATTGTTGGGTAATTTGAAAGAGGTGTGAAAAGGGGTAAATACATTTACTCTGCCCTTGGTCCATTTTTCTAGGCCAATGTGCAATGAAGTAGGGCAATAGCCTCAGGGCTCTTTGACTTCGTTTAAATTATGCTATTGCTTTCTTTCTCGAACATCTCAGGTTTTATTGAAATCATAAAAGTGGGTCTGCTTCATGAAGATGAGCTGTATCTACCTTAGCTTAAGATGTCCAAAGCAATGATGAGATGTGGGTGTGTATCTCCTCTGTCAGCTTAACACAACTATTTCAAGTTGTTAAACACACAACTCCATCACACACAATCAAAAAACTTCATGCATCGCTATGTAGCAATTCATTTATTTCTCTCTCTTAAGGCCCATTGGCCACTATGCCCTGATAACTTCTGACTACTGCTATTATAATTCAGCCAACCAGACTACCAGACCAATATTATGTTACAATGTTCAGGTCAATTATCAGCGTCCAGATATGCAAATTGCAATTTGCCTTCTAGTTAACTAAGAAAATATAGCATGTTGGCATGTGGAATCCAAAAATGCTTTGGCCAATTTGATCCTTGCATGGCCTGTAGCTGCGATATGACATCAAGGTCCCTCATGACTTTGAATAAATATCTTGGCTCGAGGCATGACTTTAATGAGCCTAATGAGCATGGAACTTTCTCCATATAAGATTGTAAGAGGCTGTACATGCTGTATGTAGATGTTTCTGTAAGTATTGTCGTCAGATAATAAGAATTATATAATAAGAAACAAATGTTTGGTTCGGTGGTATTTTGAGATGTACCCCGCGAATTGAAGATATCCTGAGTCCTCTGGGTAGTACAGGAGCACTTTTGACTCCAAAGAGTATTGATTAGTATTGTAATCAGTAAGCTGTTCAAAGTCTTCTCAATAACAGAGGGAGGGGGGGGGTTAGTCTAGTGGTAGCGTGCTGGGCTGCCAATCGCTGGGTCGTGGGTTTGAATCCAGGTCTGGCCGGATTACTTGGGCTTATGTTGGACGGCTATTTTCATCCTTCGCCTCATTGCCGTGTCATGCTCCTGTCCTAATAAGTTCACCAAGTGCATAAATACAGGACGTAAAGCCCCAATCCTCCATTCATTTCTTAATAGTAGTGTTGGTAAATGTCACTCTGAAGCATTTATTATCTCCTTTCATCATGCCAAAGTTTATTCAAACTGTAATGTACTTTTACCTTGGTCTACCTGTTTTGTTGATGAATGGTGCAAAAAGTGCAATGTTTATTTATCCTTGAGGATTGTTGTCTAAACTAAAGTTCTGGGTTAATTTGTTAATGAAAAACGGTAACTAAAGTTATGCTGTATTATATTTGATGAGTATCAATAGAACTTTTTTAACCCTGAACTAGTTTATGAAAAAAATTGTTACATATTTTTGTACGATGTCATCAGCTGGTCATTCTTTTATTGACAAATATTATTGATATTTTTGTTATGTAAAATTTTTATTTTTTCCCCGAGGATTATGTTGAGACTTCCTGAATGACCTACCAGCAAACTCTTGAGAACTCTGCCATTATCTCGACTCGAGGTATCTACATGAATTTGGATATTGTGTATCATGTATATAAAGCAGGCTGTCCTCAACGAGTTGTCTATTGAGGACAATGGTCACTGGTCAGTGTCATATGTGTATCCTTATTGGCCATGGTAAATTGTAACATGACTAAATTGACTGAGTATCGGTTGCCATTGTTTTCTATGCAAATGATACTCTTCAATGATGGTCAAGGAGTAGTGGGGCCTAGGGCCAAGCTCAGTGATAGTGTACTGGGCTGCTAACCTCTGGGACCCAGGTTTGATTCTCGTTCGAGGCAATCCATGTTTAGTAAGATTGATCAATCATTGATGTTTCATAATTTGCCGAGAGTGCACTTTGTGCACCTTGGCTCATTACCATGGCCCTGCATATCTCGGTAAAGCTAGTCGGTGTAAAAATAAATGATGTAAAGCCCTATCACGAGTTCACGACCCACCTTGTGCTTAATGAGTAATATTGGCTGCCTTTATCTACTCAGCAATGACCTATCATGATTATTGATTTGATTCACCATGATCGTGATAATAAGGTAGATATATTTTTATGCAAGCTCAATTTGGCATTTGCCTCTTCAGCTCATTTGCAGAAGTCTCTCATTTGGTCAGGCAATATACATGTAACATGCACTCAGTGCATTCATGATAGACATGTTATAAATATTGTCATGAACCTCAGCTGATGATATAATAGCCTGATATTAAAATAATCGCCATTCTCTGTTAATGTCATTATGTCAACTTAACATGTAATAACATTGGTAGCAGTGCACGCGAAAGCAAATTGACTTTGGTCAGACAATTTGTCTGACGGAAAAACAGCTCTGGTCAGACAATTTTCATTTTTGTCAGACAAGCAGTCGTGCGAAATGCAAAATATAATTATTTTCAAAAATCTTAATACATTGTATTTTACTTGTTGCCATCATTTGGCCAATAATAGAATGCAGGTATATAGGCCTATGTAGCTAGCCTATTAATTTAAAATGGCTCAAAACACGCAACATGTATGATTATCAATAAATCCCTCCCTCTTTTTTTTTGTCACAATTAGGGGAGTACAGGGACAAATTGGACCATCAAATCAGGCCTCAGCTCTGTCAAATACATTTCAACAATATTGTTCATTCGCAGGAAAACTCTAGAAATATTTCAGTGCATGCCCTTTTCCAGATTTGTCAAAAAACTAATTTTAGTTA
This sequence comes from Platynereis dumerilii, assembly GCA_026936325.1. Taxonomy (NCBI): domain Eukaryota; kingdom Metazoa; phylum Annelida; class Polychaeta; order Phyllodocida; family Nereididae; genus Platynereis; species Platynereis dumerilii. The sequence continues at coordinate 13,321,774 of JAPTHN010000010.1, read as the reverse complement.
ACGTAGCTTTTGGCCTGTGTAAGTTGCATCTGGCTCCCTTTAATGAAAGCCCAATGTCAGTGGCACAATTTTCTTCCTTTGTAAATTGTAATTAGTACATGCAGTTGGTAATCAGAAAGTGCTTGTGTCACACTTTGTTCTGCCAATGATCAACAATTGCAATTTAATCAATGGGGGTCAATACATAGGAAGCTACAAAAACATAATTGCAATCCCCTGAACTTTAGATTCTCTCACTTGAAACACCTGCAAATTGCCATTAGCATTGGTGTGAAAGACCAGCAAATGGTCCAATTGAGTCTTTGTAACATGTTCAGCTGTTTGCTGTCGGTTTTTTTGTCCGACCTGGGACAGAGACAGGTCGGACAATCGTAAAAACGATCGGCAAAAGCCGATTGTCCGACGGTTTTTGCGCGCACTGATTGGTAGTGGAAGATATCATGGATTATATAGCATGGCTGTTCACAGTCACACTCATCACACGGGTGGCTCATAATCCTCAAAGTTTTCTACTATGCTTTCTCCTTGTGATGAATTTTCATATTCACTGACCGGTTTCAATGGTTTGGGATTGATTTTAATCGCTTGGAAGATATAATCACCAAGACTCCATTTTCAGCAGATTTATAGAATTTAACAGAACACAAGATCGGTCAAATGGATAGGTTCAAAGTCATTGAAACATGAAGTTGTTAGCTTGGAATTCTGGAAACGGAAATAACCGAAAATTTTGTGTGTGGGATCATGGACATGCCAGACATCAGTGCTAGTGAGTTTGGATGGTGATGTTAGTTGTCAAAATATTCTCTGTTGATGTTCATTCTATCGGCTGTAGCAGCAGTGTGTACAAACTGTGTACTGTTGTTTTGAGCTCAATGATGCCCTGATGGAGATTGCTGTTCGTATCTATTATCTAAACAATTTCCTGACTTCATTGGTACAGCATCGAAGCAGTCGCTTCAGCTGATTTTGTAAAAAGTAGGTAAATTAGAAATGCCTTTAAGGCACTACTAAGTTAGTGGTGAAAGCAGGAAATAGGTTTTGAGATCATTCTACACCCAGGCCCCTAAACTACCCTTGATTAATTGAATTTTAAAATTGTGTTGTAGATATCTGGTATTCAAAGTTGAAGCCTTGAAAGTGCAAAAATATGATACTGATATCTGTATTATGCTTGTCAGCTTGTGTAATAGGTACTGTACAGTCAGTGTGTGTTACACAAACTTCAAATCAATATTTTTTTGTCTTTTTGATGTGAACTGCGTATGTAATCTCATTGATTGGAGATAATGGCGGTCAAGATATAGGAACATGCTTCATCATGTTCATGATGTGTAGGAGAGACACTCGGATTGCGGAGGTAAAATGTGTGATCATAATCTTGCACAGATGTAAAAAATTTTAACTGCTGAACAAAGATATGTTTTTCGCAATTATTCATTATGGCAAGAGAGAGCTGTACTATCCAATCCATTATGAGCGTAAGCCTGCCTATCTACATGGTGTGCTCTTTGCTTCTATGGATGCATGACATGCAGTTTGGTCATAGCAAAAAAAGTTATTTATTTTTAAAAGTCTTAAGCCGGCCGTTAATTGTTTGACTATAACAATCAGTGTTCCAGCTAGGATTTTATTTGGGCATGAAATTTTCTAGAAATGAGGGCACTTTTCTAGAAATGAGGGCACTTTTCAAAAAAAAAATTTTTTTTTTTCCAAAAATTTGAAAAAAAAAAAAAATTTTTTTTTCAATTTTTTTTTTTTTTTTTTTTTGGGCATGGCGCTCGTGGGTCGGGCATGGCGCGGCGCCATGCTCAAATAGCCTAGCTGGAACACTGACAATATTAAGTGTTTGGAACATTACCAGAAAATAGTGAAAAGTCAGACCATGACAAATAGATTCTTCATCTAGAGTTTTCAGAAAATTTGTCTGCGAACAAAGTGCTCTGTTGAATCAACTTGAATGCATTAGCACAATTTTGCTAAAATGTGGCTCTTTTGGACAATGGGAATAAGCAATAAACATACAATTCTTATGCTCACTACTAGCAGGATATGCCGTGTATATCATGCAGAGCATGAGTCATTCACTCCGTGCCATTTGGTTAACCTGCTCACATCATGTTGCCATGATGATGGGGTTGTAAATGTTAAACTAGAGGTTGTACAATGTTGTAGAACTTGCTTCTATCTCAAACTAGTTGGGTGGGGCCAGGTATGAGGTTGTAAATGGCAAGTCTGAGAGACTTATGGTAAACATGGTGAACTTAGGTAGAACATTTTGATATTCTCTTAGCTAATATCAGCTTCGGTGTACTCAGTTGGTAGCTCACTGGGCTGCCAATTCTGAGTCCAGGGTTCGATACCTGCTCTGGCTGGGTCCAGATGACAGGGTACCATACTGCCATACTGAAAAATTTACCAGAGCTCGATATTGTCTCTGCTTTTGCTCATGTTTTCGCTTCTAAAGTCACTTGTGCCTTTGCTTAAATTTCTGCAAAATATTCATTCTTGTTGTTTTAACTGCAGGTCAGTATACTTCAAGCTGCAGCCCCTCCTATTGGGGTACCCTGAGATAGTGCTGCAGTTTAGATTGAGTTTATCAGTTTCCAAAGTCAACAAACAAAACAGAAACAACACATATTTCAGACTAGTAATTAGGGTTGCAGACTCTGGGCTGAGACTGGTTTTGATAGGGAAAGAGGAAGCTGTTATCTTAAGTAAAGTTGAATGTTTTCCTTCTCTTGACATTGTTTAAGAAGGAAGTACACTGTTTATTATACTTGAAAGTTCATTATTGTAACGATTACCTTGGTTCATCGTTCAGTTGCACAAGCTGTACGGAGTTTTGCTAGGACATTCAACCTCAGTTTATTTGAAAGTAATATTTATGAATTTGACATATTTAAAAATCTAAATTTCTAGCACGCGACTTCCAAGATCCTAATAATCTCAAGTCTATGAAGTATAAACTCATTTTGAAAAAAAAAACCATCTGAAATTGGATTTACTTCATTATTTTTGTTGGGCTGGTTATGTTGTCAGGAAACCACATCAACGTGTTAACATGATTAACATGCTTCTATACTATAGTTCTCTACAAGGAGGAATTAATTATGCTGAATGCTGCAGTTTGACAATGACATTGTCACATGAATGGCCTATACTAACCACCATGTCACAAATGAAAAAAAAAGAAAAGATTGATCAGTGTGATTCATCATGTGGTTAATTCATCGTTATTCAATATTCATGAAGCATTGTATTAAGTTACAATAATTTCCATTCAAGCTGGAGGCCTTCAACATGTTCAATCCCACACCACTGACTCTTGACCAGCATACTGTTCTAAGTATAGTTCTAGAAACTATGGGACTAGGATCATATATTATTGGTTTGACAATGTCAAGTTGATGGACTTGAAACCGATACTGAATCTGTCTGATTGATGGCTTATTGTTTCGGATTACATTTTGTATGCATTCAAATTGATACAATACAAACTGGTCAGCTGATGAAGGAATATCGTCATTTTGCAGGCCACATGCAAAGGTTCTGATATCATCATTAATATGTGTACATGTATATTCCTGACAAGATTATTTTTTATTTATGTGTCACATTTCATGGCAAAGGTTGAGACAATCAGAGACACTTGTCTTTAAAATAAATAGCCCAATCAGGTTCTGATGAGATGCAAAACACCAACTGACTCAAGATACTCAACATGTTCAACTTATCAAGTAAATATCAGTTTATTTGTCATACTTATATTCATGAATTTCTTGATTTTGTGTGTTTCAGACCCCAGCTAGCACTGACTCTGGCATCTCCAGCATGGGCCAGCATCTGTCGGATGTCTCGGGGGCAGGGACGCCCGATTCCCCTTCAGTGCACTACAGTTCCGGCCGAGAAGGAGTGCGATTTCGAGGCTTCCAGAGTCAGCTGAGCGGAGAAGAGTACGTTCCTTACACTGCTCTCCAGAGGAACGGAGAATCAAAAGTAAACGGAGTTGGTTCGCACCACACTCCCACTAGAGGGAGGCGATCCCCGACGACCATAAGACGCCAATTGAAGATTGAGATACCAGAGGGCAGCACTGAGGCGTTGTTGTCGTCAGTGGGCAGCGAATCGGATGTGGACTCAAACCGATTCGCCGATGATGTCCAGTCAATCGGGGGTTTCTCTATGATGCCAAATTACAGTCCTAGTTCATTGTTTGAGAAGAATTTAAGACTCTCCGACAGTGGTAATGATGACACCAACGAAGTCTTCCAGAATGAGAACCCCACAACAACAACGAACAGTCTTTCAACAGAAATGAACCCCAAGATGACGAGCAGTCAGAGTTCTTTGGGTTACCATAGCAACCGCCACTCGACCAGCAGTTTGCACGACGTTAATGAGAGTTTAGACAGCGACCAGACACTTGAAGGCGACGCCACCATGTATTGGAGCACACGAACTAACGTTTCTGGAGACAGCAGCAGAGACACTACCGGAATATCTTCGTCTATGACTGACTCAGGGATTCGCTCCAAAAGTAACAGTCTCAGCCCTCGCCACAGCACCCCTAACGACCCAAATACGGAAGCCAGGGTGGCGCCCCCTGCCATCCAACGTATTAAGAGCGAGGAATCTCGAAGCAGCGGCGATCGATCTCTTGCTTGTGGGTCGCCAATTTCTGACTGTTCTGATCTCAGTAGTGCTTCGAAAGATTTGACGTTTAAATCGTTTAACCTCGATTCAGACAGCACTTCTGGCTTAGTCACCCCGGACAGCGAGTTGTTCAACCATCAAGACATTGGCCTGGGTACGGTGCAGGGTATGGACGAGCTGAGTGATGAGGTGCAGGCCTTGCACGATGATATAGAGGAGATGAAATTCAGAATTAAGATTCTGAGTAGCCGTGAAAACTTAACGGACACAACAGACGACAATGTGCCGCTTAACCGCTCCGACGAGTTGAACAAGGCTGTTTCCTTATTGAAACGTCACAAAAGTCCCAAGCTTCGTAACTCATCGACTAGCTCTTACAGTATAAACGAGGGTGACAATTCGGAGTCGGGCTCTGAACGAAATGAAAGCCAGAGGAGCAACAGATACAGCTACCACCACAGTGGAGAGTTTATGTGGGACTATGGGTCCGATCTCGCTACTGCCGAGGGTCCTACAGAGGCGGAACTTTTCGTCGTAAGAAGACCAATGGTCGGCCATTGTGAGTCGGAGAGTGGTGACAGCTCCGCTGGACCAAGTGGTGTTGCATCCCCTACCTTCGACCACGTTCGTGCTTATCTACGGAGTCTGGACAGAGATGCCAGTTTAGACCTCAGTAATTCCCCAAGTCGCCAAGGTATGTATAGCCATAAGAGTTTGAAGTTGTGATGTGTTGTAGATTTCTCAGTATCGTCTGATCACTATGCAATTAAATTCATTGTAATTTAAAGTTTTCAGATAGGATTAATTGAATGATTTTTTCATTGACATTGGTGTGTGTCGAGAAACAATATATGAAAGTCTCTCCGAATGTCGGCTGTCAATTTTTAGTTTTTGGAAAAAAATCTCAATTTTATTTAGACAGAAAGCAATATGATAATCCATCATGTAGAACTTAAAATGTTATTAAGATGGCCTTATATTTTACACTTTTCAGGTTCCCTCAGTATTAGTGATGTCTACATTGATGATGAATACAGTCGTATTGGGGACATTTTGTCCTCGCAGAATTCTTCCCGATCGAAAGAGAGTACTCCTGACGGAGCAGGTTTTCTGTCTCCCCGATCTCCCGCAACTCCTGACTCAGAACGGTCGCCTGCTAAGAGTGTTTCATCTGCTGGTTCCAATCCCAAGAAGGCCAAATCTCCCGAAAATGGTAAATATCATATCCAGTACAGTCAATACACATGGTCCAGTACTGTAATTCTGGTTTTGGAATTGTCTATTAAGACAGCTGTGATGGCAGTGTGTCCCTTTTGAATGATGTGAATTTATGTCAACTGTGTTGAAGCGATCAGCCTACATATATCCCAACTCAGCTGTTCTACCAGTAGCTGTTATAAACTTTGCTTCAGGTTTATGATTTTCAGTATTTTTTAAACTTTCCTTATTTTTGCCAACTTTTAAAAGCAGGTAGGTTGCCCGGCGCACCAGTGAACATGTATATATATGAATATGACTATTCATAATTTCTTTCAGGTGCAGCAAATGGTATTCAGAACATTGGTCCCAAAGTTCCCATTCTTGTGTACACCAACAGGGAATGGAGAGGGACGACCCCTAAGGCTCAGGTCATGAGACAGGTAAGCGGGATGATAAATTAGTTTGAAATTAAATTAAATCTGTTGTTTCTAGAAATGCTATTTGTTGGTATTATATACCATGTATACTGGGTAAAATAAGACTTCTTTGAACCATTTTCAAATGAACAGATTTTTCAGCGACAAGAGGTGTAAGCAAGCCTTACTTTTACTTGCTTGTAATGAAATTAAAAACTTAGTTTAATATTTTATTGATTACATATGTAGTCTCGAATTCGTCTTGTATGTTTTGTACTAATAAATAAAACTTTTTCCAGGGCTACATGAAAATTCCAGGGATGCTGAAACTGAACAATGTGTGTCGCATCAGGGGGGACAACTACTGCGCTTTAAGGGCTACTCTTTTCCAAGCTTTAGTTAATGGCGTGCCAGTGCATCAGCACTTGAAGGGGCTGGAGGAGACATTGTCGGTAGGTCCAAGAGATTTTAATTCCAACTTCCATCAATGGTTGACTTATGTTGTGATATTATGAGTTTTATAGTCGCTATAAGTTGTATTCGAGGAGTACTTGCTGCTGCTTTACTTAAAACGTTGTAGCAGGTTTCACGACCTCCTGCTCAATATTTTTGAAGCTGGTCAGCTCAGTTGGTAATGCTCTGGACTTCCTATCACTGGGTGTCGGGTTTGATTTCTGCTCTGGGCGGGTCAACTGGGCCGTTTTGGACAGCGGTTTCAATCATCCTTTGCCTCATTGTTGTGCCCTCCTGTCCTAATTATCCTGCCACTAATGCTACCAAGTGCTGCATTACTATAAAGATGTAAAGCCCCAAACATTTGTCCAACTCCCAATTGTAGTAAACGATTTTGAACCTTAAGCGCTGTCAATTGTTTCTGTGGATATTGACATAAATTCTGAATTGCTGGGCTTTATAATAATATGATCTTTCTTTATTTCAGAGATTAGCCATGTTGCAAGAACACAAATACAGTTATTTGAAGGACTGGGATTTTGCTGGAAGGATTCCAGTTGAGCCTGATCTTCCGACTGTGGCAGCAAACTGCATTAAGACTTTGTTTAAACAGGTAATTGTTGTCATTCATGCAGCAACTCTGTCCTCTTGTTTGGCTATAAATTTATGTCTGTCTTGTGTCTGCAACTCTGCATCTGTTTTAGTTTTGACTGCCAGAATCCAACATATTGTATGTCAAAACTGCTAAATGTACAGGCAGCTTTAGTCCTTTACTTCGAAAAAATAAACTGTAAAAAGGTTTATTTGACTAGAACTTCTGTCAATAAGTAAACAAAATATCTTAACTCAGTTAAATAATTAGTTTGCCCTTTCTAAAAATATTAAAAAAATTAATTTTGTGTACATTGTCATTTTCAGTTTAAAATATCCGAGAGTTGTACAGACTTCAACGAGAGACTAGTGAAAACAGTGGAGGCCTTAAATTCCAGCCCAGAAATAGATCTCCAGATTATGGAGGCCGTGAAAATTCTTATGATGTTGGAGGCCATCCATTTACATCAGGTAAGAAAAATGCATTTATTAAAGGAATGAGAAGATCAGTGAAGATTAATAAAATTATTTTTGATATGGTCATTTCTGGACTCTTGATAATTATGGGGTTCTAGAAAATGGAAGTCTTTGCTGTGGTAATGACATGATCGAAAATTATTTTTTGGATCATACTCATATTGTTTAGAGCCACTGGCCAACTGCCTGCTTATAGATATTGTAGCGTACACCTGTCAGCTTATGTATACCCTGTGGAAAATTCCAGAAAGACCATGATTTTGATACTTGTGTATTTTCAACCTCACTTTTACAAAGTAACATCCACCAACAGGTACCCTGCAAAAATAAGGCGGCTGCCAGCCTGTTTCAGTGAGTTAAAATACCCCTTGCTTTTATTAGGTGAAAGCATGCCCTGATTTAGCAGGGTCACTGTGCAGGAGGGTGGATATAAAAGGCCTGTCCATTTCTGCTGATTTTCAAGAATAGTACAACAAATTAATCAGCGGGAATAATGGATTTCATGACCTTAATGTAAAATTATGATCCCCTCCCCATTCTTAAGACCTGCCTCTGGCCCCCACGGCCTCACCTTGTCTTTAAAAATGGTTCATAGTTTTGTTTCTTCACTTGCAGTTGTCGTCAGCTGGTCAGGACGTACCAACGTTTGCCTGGCTGATGTTCGCAAGAGACACTTCTCTTGACCCAGAATCTCTTTTTAAGCACCACATCAATCCCATAGGGGATGCTCATGGTTTAGAACAGGTAAGTGCAATGAAGGATTAGATAATTATGAGAAGTTCTTAAGTATTAGCCTATAATATGCTGAACAGATTATCCGATTTTAAATCTAAAAGTTCTTGTTGAAGACTTGTTCTGCTCTTGGAATGTAAACTAACGTCTAAAGATTAAAATTGTAATGAAAATTGTATCTTTATGGAAAATTCCATGTATAACAAGATGAAATTGTTCCGTAGACACTATCCATTACTATCCTGTTTTGAATATATAAAGTTGTTGTTCGGAGGTAAAACTAACATATTTTGGAAGAAAAAATTGAGTCAGCTTAATAATTTGTCAGGATTTCTTGGTCAATATTGATGATAAAATGAAGTTAGATTCTTTCAAATTCTCTGCAGTGTGTTAAATCCCTGGCGACCACTATCTACTGGGTTTATGGTATTTTTTTTGCAATCTTCAAATATTCATAACAACCAATCTTTATCTTTTCAGGTGGAAATGTATCTCTTGAGTCACACGTTAGGACTTTCTATACAAGTTGTGCGCCCCTCGGCATCATCTGAGGATGATTTTATTACGACATTTTCCGAGTCGGAGGACTTGCCAAAAGTGATTTTGATAGCAGAGGATGACCGCCATTATAACATTTTACTTCCTTGATTGATTTGAGCGCTTTATTTTGGTGTTATTCAGTTGAATCGGTTCATATTGGTGATTTTAATGTCGTCCCATTGTCAAAACAAACGTTACTGTTGTTTAACATCGTAATCTGCGTGATTCTAGCTCTATTATAGGCCTTATGTTTATAGCGACTATTTCTGATGTGATATTCATTTTAGCGACCAGTGATGATATGAACAACATTCTTATAAACATACGTTATACATTTATTATAAAAAAGTATTGTGATAACTTTTATCCCTAGTCTCTATCTCAAGATTTTTACCCCTCAGCTTACTGTCCTCTCTTTTTTATGGCCATGTTGGTTATTGAAAACCTTGGCATGGATGTAAAAATTATCGGACTGTTTGCTGTAGTCTTCTCTGTTATAATGAATTTATAATTTGCCTTCAACTTGAAGATTTTAACTTAATTATTAATCAACGAAGCATTTTATACATGAAGATCTATTCTTTCGTTTTTAGCTAACATATTTTAAAATTAAATGGGACCATGTCTCTTATGACTAATTAACTCTACTCTTTTCTTTCACTACCTGCCTCATACTAATTAATTCATGCAGACCTACCAAATTATCTAACATCACTACATACCAGTAGTACTGACTGTACTGAACTTGCTCTCAGACATCATAAGTTTTCCTCACTTAACCAGTCCCATTGTTAACTTGTTTGGTTTTATTAATTCCCATGGTATGAAGTATTTAAGACATTTAAGACCTGTGATTAGGTTCTCTATTGGTGCTTGGATTTGCTGAGTTCATTGTATTTTCTGCTTTCATACTGCAAAGATCTGATTTGACCCATTTCCTTGAAAAATATTCAAATGCTGTTGACTTGTACATAATGTTGATAGGGCTTTTTGTTGTCAAAATATAGATTTGTGTTAGATTGTAAACCTATGTTCGTTATTCTTGGGCAACCTATTTTCTTATGTTGAACGGGAGAATTGGAGAACAAACTTTAAATGATGGGTGATAAATGTAGTTTCTCCCAAAACCATACATTTCAGCTTACTGAAGCAATCAGCAATTACCTGTGCATGAGCGTAGGTGACTGGTTAATTACCACTTTATATCACGTATCAAAGCTACAATTACCTGAAACTCGAGGATCAAAACATTGGCTTACAATTGTACATTTATTTATTTTTGGCGAACTTAAAATCCCCTTGAAACAAACTTTGTTATCGAACGTATCTTACATGTGCCTGTCTGTTTCACGTTATTTAAATCACTTCATGTTAATTAGGGAGATGCTGTACATAGACATCCGTTATCATCATTGAGCTGTTGTCATGGAAACGAGAACTAGTGCACTGGGCAGACCTAAATAATGACCATATTTGGAAAGTCAAAAGACAAGTTTACCAAATTCGCAGCTGTTTGCCAGCCAGCAGGATTGAGCTAATGCCACCAACGGTAGACCTACTTCGTTTCAATCTACTTTCTGTAGAGCTTTTCTGATCACGAGTTTGAAATATGGTCTGTACTCCATAAGCTGTAGCCATCGCTGCTATAGTAACATTTAGGTCTGTACTTTGCTCTGTTCTCGGAAATAGTTCTTAGTTTACCAATTGGTAATCTTTAGTTTCTGTTGAATGTTGTTTGTGCGTTGTAGTTAGATCACCGTTTGAAAGATACTTTACCAGCACTGTGATGTATCATAAACGTTAAAAAAATCCACAAGCATTTTTGTTGATCTCATATTAGATTATGAAACTGTTGTTGTATATATTTGTACATAAGTGTAGTTTAACCTACGAGCAAACAAATGACTGGTCGAGTGCTGTATTTATCATATTTATTACCACTAATCTCCAACAAAATAACTAAATATCATATATCATAAAAATAACTTAGGGTTATATGGTAATTATGTAGAAAACAATTATAAATTGTACACATATAATTCACAGGGTACCAGTCATAATTAGATACTCACTAAGTGTATAGTGCCTAGTGGTATAATAGAACAAGAACTGACTATAGCAAAATTATTTAGGGGACAAATGTAAGGTTCTACGGACTAACTAGTACGAAATATCGCAATATAAAATTGTCGGCTGTATATAAATGTGTAATTGAACTGAATGTGCCTGCTAGATAATCATGAAGGATACCTGTTGAAAGTAGACTTCTGAGGGATATTGTTTTAAATGTTTTTAAGTGCTGTAACATTCATTACAAATAGGAAATGGTTACAAAGATTATCAATTGTGATAATCCAATAAATTATATGAATTCAAACTTGCAGTCTTGTTTTATGTAATTGTTGGTTAGTCCAAGAATTATTCATGTGCCACAAAGACTCGAATTCTGTCTTCCATAATAGGAGATCTTGGTTGGGAGATTTGTCAATTGATCTATCTTTGCTTACCAGAAGGGGCTGAAGGGCTACATCTGCCTTTAAAAATTAGCTCATGGATTTTTCAATCAATCGTTATGATTCGCGCTTCGCCTCTAAATAGGCTAGCCCATACTGGTGCTAATGGGGCATAAAACACTAACTCAATGATTCGCACCAGCCATTTTCGAATTTGCTCGTCCGAGCATTTTCATTTGAAGTTCATCTTTTGATTAATCCTGACAATTCAGTGAATTTCTTTTCACGAAGTGCACCCAATATGCTATGACCAAAATGGCTTTGTTTGCCAATGATTTAATCATTCCAAGCCCTTACCATTCAGGCTATTCCTTGACATGTTCCGAAGTAAAAACAACCTTTTTACATTTGAAAAGTCAACATTTATTAATACATTGTATGCTATTCATAAAGTAAAAACACTGCTGGTCGTTTTCATCTTCAGAGCCAGAGAATGTCTCTGACAAGAAAAAAGCACCCAGATTGTCATTGTAAACGAAGATGAAACTTCCTATGGATTGTCAATTCACTTCATCGTAGCCATGGGTCTGGTCTGTTCTTCTGCATAACAAATTCCACTTTTCGCCTCATATCTCTGTCGTATATTCTCTTGCATTTTTCGTAGCTAACCCTGTTCCTGGTTTGGTATGGCTTCTCGTAATACAAGTCTCTGCGAGCTCGTTCCAATATCTTCTCGTTTCGTAGGATTCTGCAAGTGAACAACAATAAGGATATCAATGTGACTGCCATGAAATTGGGATATATGCAAATCAAGCTCAAGACCCATAACTACTTAAACTAGTTACAAGAACAATGCAAAACTGGGTAGAGTAATTCCTCACAAAACAACTTCAAAACTTAAGCCATGAACAGTATGTTTTTAATTGTCATTGTGAACATTATTCTTGCGTGACATTTAATATAATATTTCATGAGCGAACATTCCAAATTTCCAGAGAGTCAATTCAGACCGCAAAACAGGGTCATCTAGACAACAACACTTCAAAATCAAAATCGATATAATTATAAACGATAATATCAGTTCGGTGAACATCAAAATTAACTGAGCAAGGTGGGCCAATTTTAACGCAAATGGAAATGGACATGATATTCCCAGCATCACAACACAAGAAACAATTGTCAACTGACCTGTCAGTTGTCATTTTGACAGCTGTCAGTCACAGTCACTGTCAGTCAGTGTCAACTGTCATTTTTGACAGCTCAGTGTCAGTTGACCTTCATTGACAACCAATGTTTTCAGGGCAATGCCCCAACAAAAAAGGCCCATATTCACCCAAAACATGCATTGACTAGTTGTCTAATTGTTACCTGTCAAGAGCCTTGTAGGCTGTGTCTATATCATTGTTTTTGACAAGGACAGTCCTTGCAAAGAAGTTCATGTGCCTCCAGCCCATGGTTGTGAGCGATAATTTAGCAGATTGAAAAACAGGTGCTGCCACCTTGAGATAAATCGACCAACTATAGAAACCGGCGCGAGAGAATTTTTGACGAAAGTTGGACGTATTTTGCTGTTTTTACCCCTTAATTAACAGGTACTGGTATTTGTCTTGAGAATTTAACGTGTCTGTTACTCGTGGAAACAATTTGAATCTATTCGTGTAACATCTGTTTTTGTGTCCTAAAGCTTTTGTAATTGTGTAAAGGACTAATGGTAATATCGCCCATTCTGATTAAAATGTGTGTAAAATGTGTAAAATGTGACGAGCTGCTACTAGGCTGTTAGAAACCTATGCATTGGATATAAAAAGTTCAACTGGTGCGAGTGGTCTCTTCTCGGCTGATTTAAAATTTAAACTGACCTTCGTTGCGCGTTGATGTTCATTGACCGTCAATGCGACTGCATGTGTCATCAGTCAAGGACCAACCGCAGATCGAAGCACGTGTTTAGAACGAAGGATGGTTCCTAAAACGAAGGACGCCTGTCCTTCCAATTCTACTGAGTGATGCCTTTGTGTATCTGTTCAGTTATGACTAATTATTAGCTGACTACAGCTTTTCAGACACCCATTCAGGTGTCTAGTCAAAGTTAACAACTGTGGCAATACACTGAAACTCTTGCATGGCTGAAAAAGTCACTAAACATAATTTACAGCCATAATAAAGTGGATGCTCTTCATGTCACACCCTACAAAATGACAAATTATTGGAAAAACACGGATTTGGCACACCAAAATCAAGGTTGATTTTGAAGAACAACTATTCAGGAGGTAATTGGCCAAGTTCTCTGTCAATTCTATGTGCCAATCTAGATTTATAGCCTGAAGTATGAAGTAACTTTTAGTGTTTCTCTCAGCATACCTCCTTCGAGGGATGGCTGTCCTTTGAAGGAAGTCAACTGACAGTTGAACAGTCAAAATTTAAACAAAATAAATGGATTCTTACCACTCACCTCAGAACATTGTTAGTACCCTCAATAAGATAACAAATGAAATCCTGTACTATAATTTTCAACTGGAACTTAATTCCTTGGCAAATACTTATAAATCCACATAATTCAAGTGAGACTGCTGCCCAGAAATATGGAGTATCCCTTGATTGCAGTATGACCATCCTTGGATCTAGGGATGCTGCAAAGTGGTCAGAAAGAGTTTTTTTTTAAACTGATTTTGTGCAATATTGGCACATAGGAAATTGGTGTGAAGCAGTCCTGAGTAAGAAAAGCATTTCTGCTTTGGATTGAATGAATCCCCACTTGTGCCAAATAAGTCTATCCCATGCAAAATGTACATTAATGCCAGAGCAAAATTTTGCTTCCCTCCAAAAAGTCAAGTTTTGGTGGGAACTGCTTAATTAACAGGGGAACCCTGAATGAAAATGAGGCTATATGATGTCACTCTATGTTGGTGGCCCAGGGAAAACCTTCAAAAATCTCCTAATAAGGAATAGGAGGGAATTTCCTCTGAGGTCATTCCAGAACATTGCATTGTTGACAAGGAAAGACAGGCATCCTTCGTTCTAAAGGTGTCCCTCGTTCTAAACATGTGCTTCGATCTGCGGTTGGTCCTAGACTGGTCATGGCTCATGCTCATGGGCAGCACACGATAAGGGTCGCTGATAGAGTTGTCACCGTTAGACGTAAAAACGTGGCGGTGAATTATATAACATGGTCATTTCCAATACCAGTATTTCGTAAACCGGCCATTTTTGTGAACAAATCATACATTCTAGCCTTTATTTGCGTGATTTTGAGGTTTTCTTTATAAAATTGTTGAAATCCTGTGAGCGCAATCACAGATTTGTCAGTGAGCACAATAATAGTGTTTTCTTTTACCTGGATTCCGCGTCCGTGATGTTGGCCCAAGACGTTTGCAGACTTTAGACACAATTGTTGGATCGTAAAATCGTGCTATTGAAGGCAAATTTATTACCGCGGTATTACGGTTATAGTTATACAAAAAGAACAATTTTGTTGTATCATGACAACTCTAGTCGCTGAAGACACTGATGTCCAGTTGTCTGTGTGACCATGATTAGCCATCATTCTGCCATTCTCTGGTTGAAGGCGCCATAATGCAGACGATGTCACCAGAATACCCAAAAACTGACAGAAGTGGCCAAATGGTTCTATGAGCATGATGGGCCCGCCCAAAGGGAACCGCTCATAGATTTTTTGAGAGGATGCACAACATTTGCCCGAATTTTGTAATCCAGATTTTATACCATGTCAATAAACCACCTTGGAAACATTTCTTGATAATTTTAATTTCAATAATTTGATAATATCTAGCTAAGAATTTATTTTGTTTCCTTGTCTAATCATGTTGTTCCCATGTTTGGGGGGGGGGGCAATTGCTTCAGCTCAAAAAGCCTTGGGATTTTCTTAGTTCATTTATAAACAATCAAAGGCTAAGTACTTGGAACTTCTCCAATTTATGGCATTAATAGAATTCCTGGGCAGTTAACATGCTTGTGCTGTAGGCCTATTTGAGAAATTAATTGCTCAATTTGTTCTTTGGAATTTTGCAGAAATCAAAAGGAAGAAATGTCCGGCTTCAATTTTGGGACTCCCCAGGGAGGAGGTGCCAACAAGGGCTTTTCGTTCGGATCTACTCCTGGAGCTGGTGCGGGAGCCCCCGCTGCTGGTGGCGCTGGGTTTAATTTTGGATCTGCAGCAAAACCTGCTGGAGGTAACTGAATACTATCAGGCTGATCCCTGCCTGATCCCTACTTGTGTTAAACCTCTTTTATGGCTTTTAGCCTTTCATTGTAGGATGCAAAAATACTACAATCTCAGTTATTTGCCTTGTCAATGATCAGTCAATCTAATAAAAACTGTAGGTAAGCTCAATTATTTTTCAATTGGCAGAAAATCTGTTTTTGATCCTTGAAGCTAAAAATAAAATATCTCTGGCCTTACGAACAAGCAGGCCTGTTGATGGGTGTAATTCTAGTCTGCTGATACCTGTGATTGTCTGGTTGAATATACCTTAACATACTCACTGTTCACTGATTGAGTAAAACTTGGTATAATATAATTATTTGTCAATTTTCACACTTAATTTTCTTTTTTCAGCAGGTGGTTTTGCCTTGGGCACCCCACTAAACTCATCCACCCCTGGTGGCAATCCTGCTGCCACTGCTGCTTCTCCTGCTGGTTTTAATTTTGGGACGGCAGCTCCGAGACCTGCTGCTCCAACCGGTCTGAATCTTGGTATGTTCGGTCATTCTATTGTTTTGTGGTCATTAGCACTTAAAACTTGTTACAAAAATTAAGTGTGCTTCGCCGATAATCATGCCAGAATTTAGCCCGATATCAAACAAACCACACTCTTACTTTAATTGGTCTTAAAAGTTCTGTTTGCTTGTAAATCAATTGTGGCCATATTTTGATTTCTGTGAAGTGATAAATTAGTTCCTTCGGGGAAACTTATGACGTTGTTATGTTGCATTTAGAGATTAAATATCTGTTGTGAAAAATTATTACCAATTGGAAATATTTGATTCTGAGTTTATTTTCTGACTTGTGTCTATTTCTTTGTCTAGGAGGCACTCCAACCCAAACTGCTACTCCGGCAGCACCTGGTGGAGGATTTGGTTTTGGAACGACTGGAGGAACTACGCAAGCTGCTGCTCCAACAATGGGCGGAACAGGAGGAGGTAGGGCGTTGCGTTGAAAGTTGCACTAAATCTTACAGTTGTTATGTAAATGGGACCTGTTATTGCAGGTACGCTTCGGCTATTCAGTATTGGCTAATAGGAATGTCTTGGCTGCTGAGTTGGTATATTACGTGCACATTAGGAGAATGGCATACATGCAGAAATTGCAGATGTTCTAAAAATGTGCTCTTACAACCTGGTCTTATTTCCGCTGCTAAACTTTCACCACTGAGTAACATTATTGAATTTCTGTTTAATAAACTTTAATATAATAATTATCTCCTGATAGTTTTAGGAAGATCACATTTGAAAGGTTAAAATGTACTGTGACAAAACTTTTGCAGGGTTCAATTTTGGAACTCCAGCAGCAGCAGCAACTACCACAGCTGCAGCGCCCTCTCTTGGTGGTTTACTCGGATCTGGCGGCACCCAAGGATTCTCACTCGGTGGCGCCACTGGAGCTGCAACAACAACGGCTGCTGCCAAGCCACCAACAATGGGTGGTGGTTTTAACTTCGCAACTCCAGGTAAATGCAAAAAATGTTTTGTTGATCCGGATGTTTGGTTTCATGCTGATGTGGTAGGCCTATTACATGAATGTTTTTTTCTGACAGTAGGTGATGTTTTTCCAAACTTCAATTGTACACATACAAAAACTAACAGACTAAAGATAATATATTTGCTATTTTCTGACACTCAAAAGGCTTATACTCATACTCACGAGGAATTGAGTATATAAGTCTGTTGCATTTACAAATAATCCCAAGAAATTACTCGGATATTACAGTAAATCAAAATTTATTGCTTGTTACCGTTTGACATTTTGAGATCAGAATTTGATTCTGAAGTGAAATATCTTTTCAGCAAAGACTACCGCTTCTCCAGGATTTGGTCTTGGCGGAACTACCGCTGCTGCTCCTGCTGCCCCTACTGGTAAGCGTCAAAACTAGTCATTAGAATCTTGAAAGTTATTCTCTCGTGTCTCATTGAAGCATATGATTAGAAAATATCTTCTTCCATTGAAGTACAGTTCCCACCTTCCTGGGTATCCTATATTGGTGCATGGTGTGATGCAGTGCATGTCTAGAAGGGAAACAAACGGTGCTGGATAAGACTGGACATTTACAGGGCTTTTACGTTAATTTGTCTGAGGGAATCTTTGGAAGTCTCTAGGGTCGGCTTGTTGAAAGCTTATATGTTGTATTTTTCAGTTCATTTTAATGTAAATGATTTCATCCTATATACCTTATAAGTACGAGTCTGAACGTCCATGTACTCTTTGTCAGTTAGTCAGCTTGTGTAAGACTTGATGCGCTTGATTTGCGATGTTACATACTTCTTAATAAAGTTGTTATTTAATTTTAAACAACAGGTACAAGTCAATTGTCAGGTCTTTTAGGAGCGTCAACCACAACTGCTGCTCCCAGCACTGGATTACAACTAGGTGGCACCACTGCGGCTCCTGCAACTGGTCTAGGGGGCCTCGGTGGTCTCGGGACTGCAGCCACACAGGCACCTGCCCAATCCACGGCATCTACTGGCTTTTCATTGGGTGAGTAACATTGACAAGGTTCACATGGTCCTTTAAATTCTTTAAAAACTTTAAAAAATAAGTAGTCCTGGAAAGGCGACAAACCAACATTTTTCGACACCTGTCAGTACAAACGAAGTGACAAGATACTTTTTCAGCACACGAAAAAAGAGTTTGTTTTCACCTGTAGCTATACTGTCATGTTAAAATTGGGATAAAAAGTTTGTTGTGCCTTTGCATACGAAAAAAAAAAATTTGTTGACGCTTCCAGAGCAAAAAAAAAGGGGAGTACGTCACAGGGGTAAAATCCATAGCCCCGCCCTCCAAAGTATCGTCTGGTCGGCCCCTTAATGTTGCTAAAAAGTCCTTAGAAAATTGATGATTTACGTCCTTAGATTTCCTGGAAGAATCCTTAAATTTAGTTTTGTAGCTGTGTTGGGTGGATCACCCAGATAATCTAATCTGGACGAGTCCATCATAAACCTTATATTATCATAGATTAAACTTTGAAGTCACAAGCGTCTTGGCCAATCAGTGAGCCCACTTGAAATCTGAACCAGTAATTTGTGGAGATTATGCCTATTTCATACTTTTGTTTTTTAAGAGTGACTGCATTTTTCAGGTGGAGGTACTACCGGCCTTGGCAGTACGACAACAGGTCTCACTGGTGGCAGCACAGGTTTGTCTCTTGGCGGCGCTAGTACAGGAAGCACTACACTAGGAGGCACCACTGGTGGATTGAGTTTAGGGTTAGGTGGCTCTGCCACGACTAGTGCTGCTGCTCCTGCCGCCACCACCACTGCCACAGCTGGCTTGGGCTTGGGAGGTACGTAGGCCAAACTTGAAATTTTTTCCAGATGATAATGTTAAATGTTTAAAGTATGTATGATTTGAAGTTAATTTTAAGTTTTTTATGTGTCATTATGTTATTCAAGTTTATCCCTACTATGTGGGATAGCCCTGTTTTCCGTTAAATTTGCACACCTGCGACCACCTTACATATTGTGAGAGTGCTTTGACTTATTCCAGCAACCCCAGCTGCGTCCACTGCTGGTTTTGCTCTCGGTGGAACCCAGACCCTCGGGACTGCCTCCCTCCCTGGGGCTGCTGCCACCACAGGAACTGCCAGCCTCACTACGGCTACTACGTAAGTCTCTTAATTGTTACTGAGTCTGATACATTTATGTGCAGTTCTGTTTGCATAGAACTGATGCGGAATCTGTGCATTTTACCTGGATTTCCTGTTAACTTGACAATTTGTGTCATTTTGTTTTGTCCATACTTTTGGTATTTTGTTGCACAATCATGTCCTTTGCAGTCATTTTTTGGAATTGTTTTTTTAATGTGTAAAACTGATTTAATATCTTCTTTTGTGTATTCATTCATTTGTGTGTTATAAGTTACAAGATACTAAAATTAGTTGTTCAGGTTCCATAAAAGTGGTTGACTGCTAATGAGTCATTAATTGAATTGAAATGAAACTGATGAATGTGGTAAAACTAGGCATATACCGATACCAGTGTTTCATTTCCAATAGCCATACGATGCTGATATTTTCCCTGATACCAATGCCATTCTGATACCTGTGGTTATATATGGAGTAATGGCTCCAATACAATACTGATACTGCTTTTTTGGTGGCAACACTGATAATCTGGTATCGGTTCATCCCAAGTTGAAACATTTCTGAATTATATAATGCATAATAAATAAATTATTCTTAATAAATTACAGAACCACCTCATCCACCACAGCTGCTAGCACATCTAACATGACATACCAACAGCTGGAAGAAGTCATAAACAAATGGACGTTAGAGTTAGAAGAACAAGAAAAGGTTTTCTTACAGCAAGCGACACAGGTCAATGCTTGGGACAGATTGCTCATTGATAACGCTGACAAGGTATGGTTCGTTCAACTTGAATGATACCAGTAGCATGGTTCACTATATACAATGTACCTGTTTGTGTAAGTTATGGAAATCCTGTGAGTAAATGCTGTTGAATAGATAGATTTGATAGACTTGATAGATACATAGATAGATAGAAATATAGATGAATAGATTACTGAACTGAAAAAGCCTTTTAAAAATAATATCAGCAATTATTAATAAAAACTTTAAAATGGAATTCATATTTGACAAAAAAGGGGGATATTTCTTAAAAGGCTGGTAAGGGAATCAACTAATCATTTGTTTAAGGACTTTTCCTCATCCTAAGGACTTGTGGGCGCAATGATTCGTATCTGCTAGTGAATTTAATCAAATTGTCGGAAACTGCAATGTTGAATCTCACACTGATGGTATTGATGTTTTAAAAGCTTATCAGTTTTCATCGTTGTCTCTTTTTAGATTACGGCCCTCAGTAACGACGTGGAACA
This sequence comes from Platynereis dumerilii, assembly GCA_026936325.1. NCBI lineage: Eukaryota > Metazoa > Annelida > Polychaeta > Phyllodocida > Nereididae > Platynereis > Platynereis dumerilii. Next base: position 13,301,189 of record JAPTHN010000010.1, on the reverse strand, counting down.
TGTCAAGATAGACCAGCAGAGGTTGGACCACGAGTTGGACTTCATCCTTGCCCAGCAGAGGGAGCTAGAAGACATGTTAGCACCTATAGAGAAATCTGTGGAACAGCTGCCTCCTGTGAATTACCAACAACACGCAGACTTAGAAAGAGAACACACGTAAGTGGTTCAAGTTGTAGCTTTTCTGGCAATGATGCATGTTCTAATAATCTACCCTTACAAGTGAGAGCGCACTCAGTTGCCAATTGCCTGGGTCCAGGGTTCGATACCCGCTCTGGCTTGGTCACCTGAACTTCTGTTGGACAGCAGTTTGGCAAAAAGGCTGTACATGATATGAGGTGCCTTAAAGAGTGTCTTACAGACTGTTAACGTTATGTAAATTTATTTACAGGTACCAACTTGCAGAGAATGTAGATGCCCAGTTGAAATTGATGAGTCAAGATTTGAAAGAAATCATTGAACATCTTAATACCACACAAGCCAGTCAAGACAACAATGACCCTATTCAACAAATCGCCAAGATCCTCAACGCTCACACCAACTCCTTGCAGTGGATCGACCAGAACTCAGGTTTGATTATAGATATTTTATGCCAAATTATGCTTTCTTTCCTGAAGTTCCGCTTGATTTTCCTGTTGGACAGCAGTTTCAGTCATCCTTCACCTCATTGCTTTATCCTCCGACTGTACAGGATGCGAATCCCCAATCATCCATCCATCTCTTGAATTTCCAAAAGACATCTTGTAGCATTAGCACATAATAAAATAGCCTATTCTGGCTGAGAATTAGATTTACAGGTATGCATCTCACTTAAAATTTACAGGTATGCATCTCACTTAAAATACGTTTCCAGACTTTTTGGTCATAGGAAAGGTGTTGTATATTTGACTAGAAATATGCATTTACAAGTATCTAATTTCTAGCATTTTATTTTTGCAGCTTTGTTACAAAGACGGGTAGAAGAAGTGGCCAAACAATCAGAACTCAGAAGAAAAGAACAGGAGCGCAACTTTAGATTAGCTTATGATTAGTTAAATTATTTTGTTAACATTGTTATTTGATGCTCTCCGGTAATCAATTCCTTGAATGATATTTTTGTGGCATTCCTATCCTATACCGATGAACACTCTTTTAACTGTCTGTTATTGCAATGTCCAGCCCCAATGAAAAAGACTATGAATTGATTTGTACATATATTATGTCCACAAATTTATCAATTGTTTCTGTGACTTTTTTAACTGTATTGAATACTATTGATACATGATTGAGTACATGATATTAAGCCGATTGTAATAAAATATTGTATGAATATATAAACATTTGAATTTGTTTAGTTGTATGTTAGTATGTTTTTATTCTCACTTTGGTGATGCTTTATTAATTTGTCAGTGATGGATCTTAGTCCAAATTTTCCCAAAATTTGCAGAATGAGGGGATTGAAATACGTTGTCGGCTAATCATAAGAGAACTGGCTTTGACCTCTTATTTTTGGCAGGCTGGAAGTTGGCTAGTGGATAGTCCAGCCTATAGTTCCAAGGTCTTGTTAGTCGTGAATCGAGGTCATCTATTATTTGACCTAATTTTCAAAAAGAATATAGGCTAGGAGCTGGATGTTTTGAGTCTTGAGAACTAACTGGCTGTCAGCTTCGTTGAATCGTAGGCGCAGGTGATCATAAATTTGGCACTGATTATGATTACTACAGTGATTAGCAGTCTAACTAATTTTGGGGCCAACCAGATGATCTTTGGGGGGGCCTATGGCTTTTTGGTGAAAAAAGTTAGTTTTGTTCTTGACACTGACAATGTTTGTTCAGCATATGAAAATAAAAAAAAGTTAGTAGCTGTTAGTTTACACCTGTAGCTGGAGTACTGTAATATTAAAATTGCGATAAAAAGTTTGTCACACGTCCACGTGTTAAAAAAAATTTTCATCGGCGCTTCGAAGCGAGAAAAAAGGTTGTGAAAGTCATAGCCCCCCCCCCCCAAACTATAGTCTGGTCGGCCCTTATGGCTCTCTGTATGCAAAAGCTGTGACTGCCTCTGTTATTTTACTCTACAGCCTCTGTTAATTTTTTACTCTACGTGCTGACCAGGACTGGTGTGGCCTCCAAAGCAGCAGCAGCTGAATGTGTTGTTTGCTGAGGGTTTGCTGCCCCGCATCCTAATCTTTTTGACTGAATTTACGTCAGATGGCGCAAAGATAGTTTTGGGCTGCTCGTTGGCAACGATCCAGAAAAGACTCGCTCGGCTGGACGGCCGCAGTTTTCATTGATATTTGAGGAAAAAGCCGGCTATTTTGAAAAAACAAACTTGGTAGGTACAATATATACTTGATTTACTAACAATCTGTCAAGTTTCTTTTGAGAAATTGGTGTAAATACTGCGATAGATGAGTTGATTTGCATCGCTTAGAAACCGGCGAATGTTGACACCGATAATCACGAAAGTTTATTCGCTGACAGAAATCGCCTGATTTTCCCTGACAACATTCCCCGAGCAGGCTATCATGCGCTGGTCACAGTTGACTCACATGAAAGCTATTTCGGAGTGAATGGTGCGATGAAAAGAAAGAGAGCATTGTTCACTGAGGTGAGAAGATGAAAAAGAAGTCAAGAGAGTGACACATTGCAGTGGCAGGGGAATGCCAATTAAGCTCAATTAGCTGATTAGCAGACTAAAATTGGGTAATCCGGATGCTTTGACTATCATTTCATTGTTTAGTGAGCAAATTGCAATGAGGAGCTTATGTCCCTACTGCCCTGTGTTAATCCTCCCGCCCCTGCCCCCCCCATCTGGAGTACTATGTAACGCTACACCCCCCCCCCCCCCCAGGACGGTAAGCACAGGTGTAGGAGGTCAATTTTGGGGGGGCTGCCCAAAAAACATTAACCAAATTGCAACAATAAATCTGCCCGAAACCCCATGAAAAATTGATTTTCCTAAATTTTTGGGGGGCTGCAGCCCCCCTGCCTCTATGAGCTGAGTAGTGTGCTTGACTGCCAATCGCTGAGTCTAGGTCACCTAGGCCTATAATAAGACTACCGTAAAGAAGTTGGCAAGCAATTTTGACCCACTTAATAGCAGAAATGCCAACTGATACTCACTGACATGAATGCAGGGTCCCCACCGGACAGGGAAAACAGGGAAAATGGTGAAAAAAAATTCCCTGCTGGGAAAACTCAGGGAATTTGAAATTTGACCTGAAATTCAGGGAAAACGCAGGGAATTTGGTTCTACATGTGGTAATACGTGAAAAAAGCCCTCTATTTGAAGCAAAAATCCGCAAAAGTCATTGTTAGCTCGTCTGTTTTCTTTGAAAACGAAGAGCTATTGTCGTCACTCGATCGGCGTCCTCGTCCTCGTTGTCCCGGTTAAGGTTTTTGTAAGTGTCCATTTGTGACCTTAGTTTTCCACTTAGAGTTATGAAATTTGGTACAGGTATGAGGCTATGGGTATGGATCGGGAACATGTTGAGAAATCCAAGATGGCTGCCATTTTGTGGCGGCCATTTTGGCAGCCATCTTTCTTCATTCTTGAATTGCCCATATTGACCTTAATATTTCACTTAGAGTTATGAAATTTGGTACAGGTATGGGGCTATGGGTATGGATCGGGAAAATGTCGAGAAATCCAAGATGGTGGTCATTTTGTGGCGGCCATTTTGGCAGCCATCTTTCTTCATTCTTGAATTGCCCATAGTGACTTTAATATTTCACTTACAGTTATGAAATTTGGTACAGGTATGGGGCTATGGGTATGGATCGGGAGCATGTCGAGAAATCCAAGATGGCGGTCATTTTGTGGCGGCCATTTTGGCAGCCATCTTTCTTAATTTCTCGAACTGCCCATTGTGACCTCAATATTGCGCTTAGAGTTATGAAATTTGGTACAGGTATGGGTCTGTGGGTATCAACTGGGAACATGTTGAGAAATCCAAGATGGCGGCAATTTTGTGGCGGCCATTTTGGTACCCATCTTTCTTCATTCTTGAACTGCCCATTGTGATCTCAATATTTCACTTACAGTTGTGAAATTTGGTACAGGTATTGGCCTGTGTGTATGGATCGGGAACACGTCGAGAAATCCAAGATGGCGGCCATTTTGGCAACCATCTTTCTTCATTTCTTGAACTGCCCATTGTGATCTCAATATTTCACTAAGAGTTATGAAATTCGGTACAAGTATTGGCCTGTGGGCATCGATTGGGAACAAGTTGAGAAATCCAAGATGGTGGCCATTTTGTGGTGGCCATTTTGGCAGCCATCTTTTTCTTGAACTACCCATTGTGACCTCAATATTTCACTTACAGTTATGAAATTTGGTACAGGTATTGGCCTGCGGGCATGGATGAGGAAAATGTCGATAAATCCAAGATTGTGGTCATTTTGGCAGCCATCTTTCTTCATTCTTGAACTGCCCATTGCAGCCTTAAAATATCGCTTAGGGTTATGAAATTAGGTATTGGCCTGTGGGTGATTTATAATCTGACACACATTGATAGATTTCACATTAACAGACGAGCGTTAAAACCGCTTGCGGTTCTGGTTTTTGGTTTCCGATTAGCGACGATATTGCCGCGATAACACAACGCTAAGCCCGAATAAGGTCAGGGAAAATGTCCGGTGAAACAGGGAAAATACAGGGAATTTGCTCGCCAAATTTCAGTGGGTACCCTGTGAATGGCAACTTTTCCAAATATACCTGTGTCTGTGAGAAAATTTGGCATTTCTGCCATTAATTGGGTCAAAATAGCCTGCCAACTTTATCCCAGATTGCCAACTTTACCCTGTTTTACGGTATTATAGTGTTGGATCGTCCTTCGCCATAGTCGGATCCAGGGGTCAACATATGGTCAAGGGGCGCGCGTGTCCCCTTGTGTCAGAATCCTTCATATTGCTATTTAAAAACTTTTTTTTTTAGAGACTCCAATGTTATAAGTATTGCCGTGCCCCCCCCTTTCAAATATCCTGGATCCGCCCCTGTTCGCCTTATTGCTACATCTGCTTCCCCTATTTAGCCTACCAAGTGCATAAATACAGGACGTAAGCCCGAATCATCCATCTCCTGCGCCCCTCCCGGAGTAATGCCATCCACTTTCTCAATAGAGTAGAAGGACCACCATGGGTCCCTCCCCCTCCATAAGTATTAGATGCAGTTACTTAACTTCTAACTGCGATCAAAATTTCTGAAATTTAATGTTTCTGCGAGAACTTTATTCATGTTATTGCACTACTTGATACTGTTTCAAGACGACAATAATTTTTCAATTAATTGTGCGGACCTAAATACCACTGTTTATTGGTGAAGATACTTATAAATACTGATTTTTGGTACTGATGCCATGGATACCTTGTATTGCCATTAATTTTGCCACTTGGTTTAGATTTGATATCCCTGGTTATAAATTGTCCAAATTATTATTGCCCAACAATATCCTTGCTCTGACAGAAAGATGGTGCAGAAAGAAATCAATTGCAAACTTCTCTCATTTGTGAGGTTTTTGTTAATTATAAGTTTGTCCTTGACTGCTGAAGACTTGTCCTGTCTTGTCACAATGATTCATATTCTGATGATTTGTCATTAAATTCGCCCTAGCAAGAAACATCAGTTGCCTAAACACTTGTAGTTGCTAGTATATAGATAACTAAAAAAGTCTGTTGGGGCACATGCGCTGTTACATATCTGTTCTCTGTCCATGAACACGCGAGTAGGGAACTGTAGCAAATGATTGAAATGAACCTATAATTTTCAGGAATAACCACAAATTATAGAGCTGTAATTGATGTAATTACAATTTAATGATCTCTGCTGTGACATTTTGATGAAAGTTTCAATTCAGAAATATGAAATGTTTTGTGGAATGATACACAAAAACTGACTTTTTTTCTAAGGATATCCTTAAACCAATGTTAAATCTGCGATACCAGGTGGTTTTATCAAATTTATGTAAATTTCTAAGAAATTATTCATGAAAGACTCGGGAAAGATATTAAAGATGATGTTGGGATTTCAATTGGGTCCCCATTTTGGTGTGTCCCATATCTAGGCTCTTGCAGTTTTTGGCCCGCTTTGTTTTTGTGATGCAATGAGGAGATATATATAGTTCTGTTCCAATTGGCAACTGAAGCAAATCAAATTTACCATGTCTTTAAAATGCTATTTGATAATTTTTAAAAAATGATCAGGTAACTTCGAGAATGGCGCATTCATTACTTCAGCATAAATGTTCACAGGTTCAGGTAGGCCTGGATTTAGCATGCTTAAGTTAATCATGTTAAAGTTGAGAGGAAAGATCAGATAAGGCTTAATCTAAAGACAATGAAATCAAGTAATGAATAAGATGAATATGTGCACAATGTCGAATTGCAAATATCTTTAAATATCTTTAAAACAACTTGACCTGTTGAGCTTCTCTGCTGGATTGGGTTTGATAAACTTTGGTTCTACTTCAGTGTCAGTGTCTATGCTGGGCAAATAAAAGATCTCACATATGTGGTAAATGTATCGGTGTAAATGTTATTATTGTCTATGTTGAGCAAGTGAGAGATCTATCCCACGAATGTGGTTAATGCATCAGAGACCAGTTATCTTAGGTCTGACAGCTGTCAGAGTGTCAGAGGGGGGAGGGTTGGTCTAGTGGTAGCGTGCTAGACTGCCAATCGCTTGGTCCCGGGTTCAAATCCAGCTCTTGTTGGGTCATCTGGGCCTATGTTGGACGTCTGTTTCAATCATCCTTCACCTCATTGTCGTGTCCTCCTCCTGTCCTAATTAGCCTACCGAGTGCATAAATACAGGACGTAAAGCCCCACTTATCCATCCATCTGTCACAGTTTCATTGGTATTTATTATGCCATGTATTGTATTGTGTAATTCCATCCTTTAGTCTGCAGGTCTAGTACATATATAGGTCTTAACTCTAAACCCGAGAAATCATGGAGGATGTGTAATTTGTACATTCATAGTAATAATGACTTTTTAAAATAGAAATCTTCTTAAATATCTTATAAATGATTTTTTGCAGAATTGATTATTGCTCAGGTTGTGAGGTCTTGCATTCATCTTTTATTGGCTCGTTGCATAATTTTTTTATATCAATCACATTATGATAAATGTGACATAATAAATATGACATGTGAACCTTTGACATTTTTGACAAGTTATGATAACCTTGTATTGATTTTCATTTAAAATTTGGAGTGTAGGTGAATTTTGAAGATACGCTTTGAGTGGTTTCATGAATGTGTATTGTTATTTTTGCTGCTCAGCTTGGATACAATTCTACGTGAATTAAACATGTTGCACACAAACTTGGGAATCTGATGAAGTGATAAATCATTTGTATGTCAGTGCAGGAGTAATCAAGCATGTCTTTCAGTTGTCAATTTTCATCAACAAATTTATTTTTTAATGTTTGCAAACTTTGCACTCAATAGTAAATTTTAACATCTATCGATAATCAGATTGTCTGATTGATAGTAATTGAATATCCATAAATTTGTAGATTACTATTAGATGTTCTGACATTACTGTCGATACAAGATTTAACAGTAAATTTGGCTACATTGAAGATCTGTCAAATTACTTTACAAGTATCATGAGTATGTAAAGGTGATGACAGGTGACTTTACAAATCTGTGAATTATGTGTGATTGACAATTTGAACAGATCTGATGAGTTTGAGATCTCCAGGTCAAATTGGAATATATCGATAGGTTTAGGTTACCTATTTCTCTGTTCTTGTATTACTTTGGGCAGAAAAGGTTAATTACAAGATTTTAGAAAAATATTAAAATGTAATATTCATATTATATGATAAGAAATTGATTTTGGCTAATGCAGATTGGGAGGTTGATTAGCCAATAACAGGTTGTCTCTGCCTTTTCCTGATGCCGATTTGACAAAAAGTATTGAGAGCTATGCAAGCAGAATGCATCCATCCATCGAAACTTTCTTGGAATCTGTGTGAGATCTCAGGTTTCAGTTTACCCCTGCAACCGATGTGCAATGCAGGCCACATAAATTTTTCTCAATTAAAAAAACTTCCAAGTAAGACAGTTGAGACTTTTGATTGTATTATGCTGCCGCTATTTAGTTTCTGAATGACCCATGACCTAGTTTTCCAAATTTTGGATCCGCTTCATTATTATTTTGAAACAAGGTTATCAATGTCTTTCATGTTATGTTATCAGCTTGAAAAAAATAATCTTAAGATTCTGTGGGTGAGGCTTTAATGTTCAATTATTAATTGCAAAATACAGTTCGTCTGTGAAATTGGTTTCCATTAATTCATTGTAAAATTTTTAGCACTACTACATCATGTAAAGTTTGGGTGAGAAAAAAACGATTTGATTGAATTATTTTGTTTAGAAAATGATGAAATGAGTTTTATCTGGAATGTATATTTTAGCTGTGATCAAGTGCTTTACAAATTCTAGTAGAAGCTATGAAACATAGTTTCAGCTTGAATGTACGGATGTTCTATAGGCCTATTGTTCAGTATTGAATTATATGTTATCAAAGGTTAACATCAAGTCTTATAGCTAGGCTACTTTAGAAGTTATGTAGTTGAGCAGTTGAGTAATATGTACCTTTGGGTCAGGTATTGATCTCGGTGAAGGTCTTTAATAAAAAGTGCGCACTTTTAGGTCTTGGAGACAGCTGGAGAATATTGATTAGATATTCCCAAGTTTGATCGTATTGATATAGTCTTCAAGTTGGAGTTTGGACCTTGTTGGTGCCATTGTACTACAGTGTACGGTTGTTGGGCTGCAATTTATCTGTAGACCTTCGTTAGTAACATCCCAGTAGGACGTCGTTCCTATTAGGCATAATTTTTGTTGTCCCTTGTATCAGTGTCTATGCTTGGCTAGTATGAGCATGATTACATGAAAATGTATTTTGTGCATTGGTTAATTTATTTACCGGTTCTGGATGAGAACTCATAAATATCGGATCGGATGCACTGCTCCATATATAACCAATGGTATCGGTATGGTTATTGGCAAAAAAGTACTAGCATCGGTTGTGGAAGTGAAATAGCTGTTTCGAAGCATCCCTAATTCCTAGTTACTTCTTTGCTTCATTGTTTTTATAAATTCTCAAAATTATTTTTTATCTTGCTCCATTGATTTTGGAAAATTCTTGTAATTTTGTAAAAATATGTCTTTGGCAGTGGAATCGTGCTCTAATTATCTGATAAGTCCCAACGCTGGCTAACATGAATTGAAGCTATGCATAATGCATAAATTTTTTTGCTATCAAACATCAATCGGATGATGTACAAAGTCCGTGAGTTCTTATCAGTTGGTTCCAGGTGAGTTCTTGTTGCACTTGACCTGGTACTAAAGATAATGCAAGTACATTTGCCCTGTTATGTTCCTTTTCGATTGCGCCTCCCCCTGCATCGGACATACTTGCTTTAGCTGGGCATCTTGAGTCTTCATGCAGGTTCGTTTCAAGAATTTCTATTCATACCTGGTTGATAATATTGGATACTTCAGATTACTTCCATGGGTTTTTATTCACCTGCTCATTTAAAAGAAAAAGATGTGACTTTTGGTGTCCTGTAGTATTATCGTTCACAGGAGAATTACTACAAACAGAGAAATAAGGGCGAGTCTACCGATTTTTCACCCTGACTCTATATGTTTTTTTGTGTTTTTGGTATAATTTCTATTGTATATAATTATGCAGAGTGTGCATAGTGAATTAACCGAATGGTATCTTGGTGAGCAAACACATACAGACACATACATGAACATGTACATGACAATATTGGGTGTCTAGATTAAACATGTTAAAGGGGAATTTTATTGCGTGCATACCATTTACTGGAGGAGTAATTCATTTAGTTATTATTCATTGAGAAAATAAGTAATGATCCATATACATGTGTATATTTAAGATAAAATGCCATGGTATGTTCTAATACTGGTTTTCCACTTTCCACTGTTGACGAATTTATGAGTCATGATGGCACTTCCATGTATTGTCTGATACATGTAGTACAAGTTAGGATCACTTAGGAACACGATCTACAATTTTACATGCAAGTATCATTGACACACGACATCTCACATCTCCTCAGACAATGTTAAAACAATTGTTCTCAGAATTCTGAATTTGTGTCGTGAATTGTGTCGTCAATGTTAAATACATGTCACAATAAAATGAGCGAGGAGTGCCAAGATTGGTTTTTAGCAGCCCAGTAGTCTCATTGTCAGCCCTCCAGAGTTCATTGTCGGCCAGAGGTAGGTACAAAATTCTATGTCCATGTTCACTTGTACATAGTTGTATGCTTTTTGCTTGATCACAAATTCACAATTCACTTGTTATGTGTGTTAGTTCAGTTATAGTAGTCCCAGCCTCACAGGATCATAAATTTGTCTTGGATGTGCAAGAACTCAGTCAAGTACTATCTTGTCAAATTGTCTGTGTACTGTAAGACAACAATGTATTTATTGTGGGGGAGTAGAGATATTGACTGTGATATGTAGTATTATAAGAAACATCCAATTTGTCATGAAAGGTCTTATTTGAGAGGTTAGAAATTTTTCAATCCTGGTTGTTAAGCCTGTAAAATCTTTGCGCCGTCCCTCCCATGCCCACCCACTGCGTCCCACATCATGTTCAGTGCCTAATATGCTTTCATTTAGTAAAATTACCAAAATGTCTTCAGATTTAGGGGCAAACAACTTTCTATACTTTGATTATTTTTCATGGTTGGGGGGGGGGGGGGAGGTTGGTCTAGTGGTAGCGTGCTAGTCTGCCAATCGCTGGGTCCGGGTTTGAAGCCAGCTCTTGCCAGGTCACCTTTTTTGGACAGCTGTTTCAATTATCCTCCCCCCCCTTCACCTCATTACTGTGTCCTCCTGCTGTCCTGATTATCCTAACTAGTGCATAAATGCAGGACATAAAGCCCCAATCATCCGTCAATATTTCATAGTGGAGATATTCATTAGATGAAATATTCATGAAGATCAATACTTATGTCCCAGGGAGAATGGGTGATAAGAGAGAAAAGGATTCTTCATACTTAGTAGGTGCATGTGTACTAAAGTTTTAAATATTAATTAGGATGTTGGAACATATTTATTATGCCCTCCACAATATTGTTGAGCCATACAACATGCACAGTGGATTAGTCAATCCAGATTTCAAAATATGAGATATATTTATTATTCAAAATGAAAAATGGATTTGCTGGTGTGTACAAACTATATTTATCGAGAACTGAGTGCAAAAAAAATACCAGGTACATGGAAATAGTCTGTCACCGGGTGTTGGTCCTGCTATACCATGTATAATATATGGTGCATACCACGAATGCATAGATCTGTAAATGCATCTAATAATATGTATGCCGTGATGTAATCCTGGTTAATAGGATACGTGTTTTGTATGTATGTTTTACTCTGGAGGACAATTATACCAATTATATATATTGCTTTGTTGGATCCTGGTCCCTGGGATGTATTATTAATTTGCATTTTTAACAACAGTAAATAACATTGGTGAGTTTCTAATATTACTATATATTAGAAAGTAAACATGGTGTATTATTATGTAAGTCTGATGGATTTGCGTAAAATGTATGAGGAGTCTACAGAATGTTTATTATTTACCCAATCCGGGCCAATCGTCCCAATGTATGGGAGATTTAGGCCACACATAATTGATCTTTAGCTTCTCGGATCCTCTCAAGGCACTTTTTCTAGGTTCGGTCGGTTGGACAAAAAAAAAAGTTGAAAAAAATTTTTTTTATGTAAAAAAAAATTCTTTTTATTTTTTAAATTTTTTTTTTCCATCGGCAGGAAATCTATTGTGTCGGCGGGTCCGCGAAGCTAAAAATCAATTGTGTGTGGCCTTACTTGCCGTTGACACAGATACAAGGGAATGCCAATTCATCCTCTGGACAGATAGACACAGAGGTATCTATCTATTTGATAGAGATAGAAAGTGGTGAATAAAAAGTGCAGCCTTGTTAGTTGTTAGGCCAATTGTGGCAGCTCTTGAGGGTCATGGATCATATAAGCAGAATGAAAAACTATGAGATTCCTCGGTTTATTTGGTTTTTTGTTCCATGTGCGGGACCTTTTACTTGCTCGACTCCAATCCTCAATAATAACAATCTTATACATTTTCTTGTATGTTGCAGGTCACAATGGAGGGTATTTCAGATTTCTTCGCCGGGCGAAGTGTGTTCATCACAGGAGCCACAGGGTTTATGGGCAAAGTCCTCTTGGAGAAATTACTGCGGTCTTGTCCTTCTATCGACAGTATTTACATCTTAGTACGTCCAAAAAAGGGTAAAGACCCCTCGACCAGGGTAGAAGGTCTTCTTGAATGTAGGGTAAGTATATATTTATATCATTTGCTGGGGGGAGGAGGGTTGGTCTAGTGGCAGCATTCTAAGTTGCCAATCGTTTGGTCCAGGGTTAGAATCCTACATCTCTTACCGGGTCGCCTGGGCTCATGTGGGATGGCTGTTTCAGTCATCCTTCTCCTCTTTGACGTGTTGTCCTCCTGTCCTAATCAGCCTACCAAGTGCATAAATACAGGACGTGAAGCAGAAGCCCCATCCAATATATGTCTTTTGCTGTTTAAAAAGGAAAGTTTTGAAATATTTAGAGTTCCTAAGAGTATCTGTACTCGCAGGATTTGGAAGGACTTGGAACTTTGGAAGTTTAAGATAGCCGAATTGCAATGTTTGAATGGGCAATGCCTGTAGCATGTAGCTTATACTGACTTGGTATAGGTGGACAAAATATTTATTTCTCATTCGCGATCTTCCAAAGATATGTAAGTTGTATGCATAATGTTGTTTTATTTTGCATATGACGCTGTATGTCGGCTGCATGATTTGGATCACTCAAGTGTCACGTTGTTCAACCATGTTCAATATTATCTTCACATGCTCAAATCATTTTGCGTATTATCTTTAATAGCCGAATTGTTTGAAGAAGTGATATGATAATATCGGCAGATGTCTTTCGCGTAATATTCCAAATTATCATTATATTGATAAACTTTGATGATCCCTTGCTACTTAGGCCTAATGTTGTCCAAAACTGACAATTCAGAAGTTGTCTCCTTAAAAGACAATCAATGGCAATCAAACATTTCATAAATTTATATTTGCATTCAAAGAAAATAGGGGAAGGGTTGGTCTAGTGGTAGCGCTTTGCTGCCAATTGCTGGGTCCAGGGTTCAATTCCAGCTCTTGTCTGGTCACCTGGTTAGATGGCTGTTTCAGCAGTGTTCAGTCATCCTTCACCTCATTGTTGTATCCTCCTCTGTGTCCCTCTCTTGCAACCAAATGCATAAATTCAGGCATAAAGCCCAATCATCCATCCATCCTTTCAATGATTTCACTTTTGAGTTGGGTTTAAGTCAACTTAGCTACTTTTGAGCATATTGTTCTTTTGGTGTATGTAGCAAATAGTCCATGTAGAAAGCCTGAAAGCTAATTTGTTGAGTTGGCTGGGTTGAGGCCTGGAGGGTTGTTTTCAAGAATTTTTAAAGGCCCATTGTCCACAGGTTTAGGTGAAACGTAAACTTGTGAAATTAACATAAATTTATTGTACATACTATGTAAAAAGGCTGTGTACTACATAGCCTTTTTGTACTTCTGAAATGATTATATAATCAGACGCAACAAGACCTTTCTTTTTCGGAAAAGAGTGAACTAAATTCTACCTGCTTTTCCGACAAATTCTGTGCTACAAATTAAAATTCTCGATGGTCAAAATTTTAGATTCCATGAATTTTCTGTGTTTTTTTTTTAAAGCTTATTTTTTAACAGCTTGACCTTTGCTGTTTAACACTTGCAATGTCGATCCCTGAGTATGTAATATATTTCATTTTTCACTCAGTGTAATCTGCTTATGTTTTATGACACATATAATATGACATCAAGAATATTGCGTAACTTATTGTAATTTGTAAATGTACTTAGTGGATGGTTCTGCCAATTGATATTGCTGTATCAATGACAATGCATTATACTCATTGCCAAGGGCCTAGATGCTCTGTATTAGTAGGACTGCACGATAGTAGGGCTGAGATATGATATGCGATTAGCAAGTGTCTTGTAATTATGTTGATAAATCAGGCGATGAATTCATAAACAAGAAATTTACCTAAAACTTTGCAAGTGTATGTCATTAAAAATTAGAATTTCGCAAAAATGATTGTATTTTTTTTTCCAAAAATACTGAAAATTATCAAAATTTATTTGTTGCACTCTCCGTGATAAATTTAAGTTCAACCTGTACTGGCAGTTTTTCGCCAGTGCTGTTGCAAGGAGTGTATATCATCCTCTATCAGACTCTTATGAAAATAGAAACTATATATATATGGTGATAGTATGCGATCACATGTTTTAAATTGTGTAAGATATATATTATATATAGGTTCAATAAGTTTTTACATTATGTGAATGGGAGACTCGTAACAATGTATAACAAGTACTGAATATAAATATTAAAAGTGACAGATGTATTTCAAAAAGGTCAAAAACTATTTACACCCAGGGCCAGGGGTATATTGACATTACCTGTAACACTGCAATAGGCTGAATCAATGATGAGCTGATATGATGAGAGTTACAGCTACACAAGGTTAACTGTATCATGTGTATAGGAAATATGTCGGGTGATTTATGCAATAAATTAGTCCTATTTGTTATTTTGTCTGTAGCTGGGCTGCCAATCGCTGGGTCCTGGTTTCAAATCCAGTGCTTGTCGTGTCACCTGGGCCTGTATTGGTTGCCAATGGACGGCTGTTTCAATCATTATTTGCTCATTGCTGTGTCGTCTTCCTGTCCTAATAGCCTACCCAGTGCTTGAATACAGGATGCAAAGCCCCGATCATCAATCCATCATCAGATCTGTTGTTCATGATAGATTTCTGAAGTTAGAGAAAGTCGCCTCTGCAGCATATACATCTTTTCGCTCCATTCATCTACATATCTTCACTTAATTTCTTTCAGTTATTTGATTCACTTCGCAAGAACCAGCCAGGATTTGAAAAGAAAGTCTTACCAGTAGTTGGAGATATTTTAGAGCCCGCCCTGGGAATCAGTGATGATGACTTGGATACGTTGTGCGAGAAGGTTTCCGTTGTGTTCCATTCGGCCGCCACTGTCAAGTTTGACGAAGAACTAAAGTAAGTTTGATTATCAATTAAAGCTGCTAAAAGTTTGATTTAGGCCTAATTACAGATGTGTCATACATTATTTGTCTATGCAGCACTAGAATTTAATGATCACATAGTCATTTATTATAATATTCTGGATGTTCAGCTGATGTGGCACTGAATACGGCTGCCTGGCTGCGTACTCCCCCGGGAGTTAAGAAAGGCTCATGCTTGAACAGGCCTGCGAAGGTTTTATTTGATCAGTCTGTTGAGATGGACACTAGCTATGTAATGGACTTTTCAAAAAATTGACGTTCATTTTTTCATTTACATGTTTGTTTTGTTGAAGGAGTTTGTTGTTTGAATAAGACTGGTATACATTTTGTCCCATCCACATGCAAACTAACGTTTGGCAGGATTCCTCAGCTCTTAGAGATCCTATAGCAGAAATACTCATTCTCTTGTGTGTAATGTGTATTAACCACTTTGCAAAAACTGTCTCACATTTTCCTGATGTTGAGAGGCTGTTTTCAGCCTGTTCTCAGCAATTTCGGACGACGACAACACATTCATACTTGATGATATTAGTGACGCAAACAAAATGATGGCTTTAAGATTGCTGTGACACAACAACAATGCACTGCAGCGCCACTCCCAAGTTTAATAGTTCCAGCAAGTTGGTATTGGTGCCACTCCTCTAAGATTATTCATTGTTTTGACAAAGGCTGTTGAAGTAGTACTAAATTCCATGGTGTATTTTCACATGCTGGACAGGATGATTTTGAAGATTGTGTATTCAAAAGTTCTTTTTCAAAGTTTGTTTGTTTGAAATGTTGGTTGCCTTGTCTTTGCCCATTACTGTATGTGAGTATTTATAGGCCAGATATAATTATGCCCCTCCCCCCTATGAAGTTGCCCTTATTAATATATGATTTCTCTTCTCTCTCCTTGCAGGTTGTCGGTTCTGATGAATGTCGACGGAACCAAGAAGATGATAGAATTAGGCAAAAAGATGAAGAAATTAGATGTAAGTCCTTTATGTGATATTTGATAATTTCTTGACGTTTTCACGAGAAGGGTGCGAAGTCATGGACAGGTCAAAGAATTTACTTCTTAAGATTTTGTGGGAAGCCTGACATTGAGACTAATGAAGTAAAATATTATTTGATAACTGATTGACTCCTACAAACCTCAGCATATGTCAATCGCAATCTGTCAGGGACCTGTCTGAATAAAGCAAAATAATCTTGATAATGGGCCTATTAATTGGTATTCATAATTGGTATTCATAATTGGTATTCATAATTGGTATTCATAATTGGTATTCATAAGTTTTGTGTTTTTCTTTGTTCAGGTATTCATTCACGTATCAACAGCATACTGCAATTGCGACCGTGAGGAGATCACGGAATGTGTTTATCCTCCTCCAGTTCATCCGAACAAGATCCTCGATGCTTGCGAGTAAGTGGTTTGTCTCTCGATATTCTACTTCGTTGTATATGTTTCGTGATATTCCTTGTTTGTGTATTAAACAGTTTAGTGTCAAAATATAGAATCCAGCTCTTGCCGGTTCACCTGGGCTTATGTTGGATGGCAGTTTCAATCATCCTTCATCTCATTGCTTTGTCCTCCTGTCCTTATTAGCCTACTGAGCGCATAAATACAGGACATAAAGCCCAAATCATCCATCCATCCAACCCCAGTATAGAGCTGTCTTGTGATCTTTTTTCTGCGTGAGCCAGTTACACAGATTTCGCAATTCATTATAGTAAATTTTATGTCTTAATATTAATTGTGATCATGAAAATCTGAAAAGTGTGACCCTCTTAACCTCATTCTTTCCTCTATTACAGATGGATGAGTGATGACATGATCAACCAACTAGCACCCCAAATGATAGTCCCTCGCCCGAACACATACACTTACACCAAGGCTTTGGCCGAGTACCTTATTGTCGAGAGCAGTACAGATTTCCCAATTGCCATCGTACGTCCCTCGATTGTTGGAGCATCGTGGCAAGAACCCTTCCCTGGCTGGGTAGACAATTTCAACGGACCAACAGGAGTGCTTGCAGCGGTAAGTATTTTATTCACACAGTAAGGCTAGATAAAATTGTTTTTGGCTTCTTGGATCTTTTTCTGAGGTTTGTCTGCATAGGTCGATAAAACAGAAAGTTGTAATCTCAAATTTTTATTGTGTCTTTCAATTAAATACTGTTGCGAGTAAGCTTCTTTTTTTGTTGACAGAAAATTGGTTGTGTCTGTAAGGCCGGGAAGCTAAAGATCGATTAAATCTGGTTTCACTGTACTCTTGTATGCATAGCACTCAGGGCTTTGGAGTTGGGTGTTAAGTGAACCGACTCCGACTCCTTTGGCTTTCTGAAAAGCGACTCCGACTCCGACTCCTTAGGTCTCCTGAATTACGACTCTGACTCCGACTCCCGACTCCACTTATCGGCATTATCGCACACAAATATTACATGGTTAACAGGGGAGAAAAAGTAGTTCCATAAAGTTTTCATTGGATTTTGTACATGAATACTTCTTTAAGAAATGTTGTATAAAATTTGTAAAACATAAAAAATGTTTGTAGCTGTGTTTTTGTAAATTATATTAATTATTTGTTGGAGTCAGGAGTCATCAATTTAATTTTCGACTCCGACTCCGACTCCACCTGAAAGTCAAAGTTCGACTCCGACTCCGACTCCGACTCCACCCAAAAACCTCCGACTCCACGACTCCGACTCCCGACTCCGACTCCGAAGCCCTGACTATTAGCACTTGAGCAGTGCTTCAGCAAATAAAGTTTCCCAGACTCTCTATCTTTTGGCCAGTCCTATATTGAAACTCTTGATGTGTGAATTAAGGTGAAGTTGTTTGTAAACAAATGATCTAGTCCGTTAGTACTGTGTCAACCATCCTCCCCACGCCAGCCCTGCTAAAATGGACAGGGCTTTCTGCTATTTCCAACCTCTTCTGTGATTGGCTGCTTATTTAGGTCATAAGCATTTTGCAGGCAGATTTGGTCCGATTATGGAAACTTAGAGGATTACTGGCAACTAAGAAAAACAGTGTAAAACAAGCAAACTTTCAAACAGTTTCATTTCAGAACTGTGAAAATACATAATTCAATGGAATTTTCGGAACTGTGATAGCACCTTTCAACACTACACAATTTCTCCATTTGTAACTGTGTGAAACAGAAGCAACAATTTCAAACTGTGATGTAGCAGTCCCTGATTGGCAGAGCCGAAACTGGGTCAGTTAATTTAAAGTATTCATGAATTAGCAAAGGTTATGGGCCATTTTGTCATGGTATGACTTGGGATGATGTGTGTCAACATGCTTCTCTCTTTATTAGCATGTTGATGCTCCGATTCAGTAGATAGTAAAGTTTTAAAGGGGAATTTCATTGTGGCATAGATCTGTTTAAATTTCGAAGTTTAGAGGTGTGTCAAATTTCTGTGAAATTGTGAGGTAGAGGGCATCTTCAATAATTTTGACAAAAGTGGGTAGAATTTTTGGATGTCTTGTTGCAGCCTTTTTTATGCCTCATTCGAAAACAAATTAAACGGAGCTTCAGCGCCGTGATTTGTCTCTTAAATAACCCATTCTAGTGCTGATAGGGCATAAAACACAAACTCACTCAGTACTGTGCATGATTAAAACATCTGATGGAATCCCTTAACAGACTTTTAAAGAATGCCAGTAGTAAGTACTATGTATTCTATATACTAAATTAACAAAGGATTAGAAATTTAGAATAGGAAACCAGTTTGAATCTTTCTCTAGTAATCTCTTCACATAATCTCTTGATCAGATTGGTTAGCAGCACTGTCGTAGTCTCATTAGACTTAAAAAGTACATTCATTGCTTAAGATAAGCAATCATCGCTGATGTATTGTGCACTGCATTTTATTTAGTACATTTTCAGATAAGGTTTTATTTGAAGTCAGTGGTGACAATTAAACTTGTCATATCTGTGTCATATTAAAGAGCTCCCTGAAGCTATTGACCGATAAAATGACACAATAAAATGATGATTTCTAATTGATGTACAGTGTACTGTAACAAAAATTGTGGACATTGCACTCTATACTCTACAGTACCAGTCTACAAGTTGCCATTTTCACAGTTCGAAGATGAAGCCATGCTTGTGCATACGTTTGACATGGTTTGACTATAGTTGCTGGCTGTGAAATAGAACAGCTCATTATATTTATCAATCGTTCACATAAATACTTAGGCTCGTGATGCACGGATAGTGAAAATAGCCAGATACCGGATAATCTGGCAACACCAACTGCCGGATACCGGATATCAACCGGATAGTTGGAACCGGATAGTAAACATGTGAAGTTGATGAAAAAAAAAATTTTCTGGAAGACTGTTCCTCTGATTGAATGTTTTTCGTTATGCTCCGTACCCGAATTTAAATTTGAAGATGGTTACATCATGTTTTTGACTCTCCTCTAGTAACGTTCTTTCATTTATTATCAAAATTTTTCTAGCTTTTCCCTTATTTTTGAGCATCCCAGATATCCGGTTCTGACACCCTAATTCTGCCGGATACCGGATATCCTGCAAATTCCAATATCTGGCCGGATACCGGATACCTTGCCGGATATCTGTCCATCCCTATTAGGCATAGGAAGGTCTTCATTCAGAACGTAACGCTTCACTCCAAAGCAGTAGTTCTCCCATAAAAGTCATCATTTTTGGATGGTGTCCTGCAAGGAGCTCCACACTATGATAAGACAGAGCTAAGTCAAGAGAAAATGTCCACTGAAGCAATTAAATAGACAAAATACAGGAAACCAATGCTCCTCAAATTTGATAATTTCAGTTGATACTCTGGAAAGTTATATTTTTTCACAACATTACTTAAAATTTTGTGTTATTTCAGATCGGCAAAGGCATCCTCAGAATGATGAGTGGCAACTACGACGGTACAGCTGACGTCATTCCAGTTGATATTGCCACCAATCTGATGATATCGGCTGCTTGGTACACCGCTGTGGAAAGGTACTTTTGTGAAAAACAAGATGTTATTTTGAGACAGAACTTTTTTAATCGCCACCTTTTCGGGAGGCAGGGTCAGGAACCCAGATTTCAACATACTTTTTGCCACAAACCTAAAATCGCTAAACATTGCCGATAAACTTGTCAGTAAATGAATCGTCTCTTTCTCAGACCTTCGACAATGAAGATATACAACTGCACAACAGGAGAGCTTAACAGAATCACGTGGGGCCAGATTGAGAGGGCGTCCTACGAGTACATGATGAAGAATCCACTGGATGACATCATTCGGATACCCAACCCAAGATTCACAAGCAACAGGTGTGCTATTCACAGATTTATTATTTTGCATGCACAATTAATGTTGCCAGCAAGAGAGAAATTTGAGTCATGCCTGCTCAAGTAACAAGTCCATACTCAGTCCATACTCAGTACTTACTCAATTTGAAAAATCAAGGCATTTGCAAAGAAAAGTGGCTGCCTTTCTTTAACTCATGTTTGTCATGTCTCCATGAGACTGCTTTTACTTATTGGGCAGTGCAAGCATTGCACAGCAGTCTCCGGGAATTGGCGGTGCAAAAGAGCCAGAAACAGCATGCATATGACTGATATGAGGCCAGAAAAAGCAGAGTGGACTTCAAACAAAATTGATTTCTTTAAAGCGTGGGAATCCTTAAATGTTATTGATTCATAACAGCAACATTGCATAATAAAATGAATGTTTATGCTCTTAAGTCATAAGTACCAGTTAGAAGTTATGAAGTGACAATAGGTGAAAGAAAACAAAATGACAAAAAAAGTTGCAGATGATTGATAACAGAAGTTGCTGTTACACAATCAAATCCAAAGCAACTACCTACTATTTAAGAGAAATTATGTCAACATTCTTGGTAGATTTGTATTTCTAGAGTCTAATGTTTGTCAATGATTTGTCCCAGATGATTTGTAAGATTGTGAGAACTTTGCTCAAAATGTTAAGAAGTATCATTCCCGAGGAAATCATGGCAATCTTTTGTGTTCTACATTAGGCCTGTCTAGCAGGTCAATTAATGAGGTCATGCTGAGTTGTGCAGTTTGGACCTAAGGCAGCGCAACAAACTACCACAACTTATTGCATTGCTAATCAAGACAATTTTGGTTGCAGATTTTGGAGGACCGCAAACATGTGGATGGACCATTACTTCCCGGCTTGGCTTGGGGATCTTTACTGCAGAGCAATGGGAAGGAAAGCCGGGTAAGGTTAAAATGTTAAGCATTTATTAGAATTTTGATTATTGTTAAATATTCATCAGAAATTCCTAACTAAGTTAAATGGATTGCCATATAATTATATTATAAAATGTATTGAACCATTGATTTCTAATAGATGCAATTGAGCAAATAGACAATTTTGTTCCTAAATTTGTTGTATTACATATATATATCACATCAATTTTGGAAATTTCCAAAAATTTAGTCTTGAAACCAAAAATGTTATCCCTCGGCTCTAATAACAAAATGTTTATAATCGACCGCGAACGCTGAAAAACATTTTTCGTATGTTTATTATCCGGTTGCCATCCGGTATCTGGCAGTTGGTGTTGCCGGATTATCCGGTATCTGGCTATTTTCACTCTCAGGGCATCCCTCCAACATCATATAATCTTACATTTTAATAGATTCATGAATATTTTGTAATCGATGTTTGGAAAAATAAATTCTCTATCTATCTTATCCATCTACTCTCCGTGCATCAGTAATACAGAGAATTTACTGTGCATCTTTTTACTTTTCAGATTAGTCCGACTTCAACAGAAACTGTGGAAGTCAGTAGGGTGCTTAGAGTACTTCACATCCCATGAGTGGAAATTTCATGTCGACAACGTAGAAGCCCTTAATGAGAAACTGTCGCAGGAAGACAGAGAGGTATGATCTCTATAAATCGATGTCACACTGTACTTATAGCAGAAGTCATAAGCATAGACTCCGAAATGTACTGACAACATCGTGCTTTCAGTGATAAGCTGATTATTTTTGTCCCAAGAGTAAGGGACCTTCCATGTCAACTACTTCCTAATTGGAGTATGCAACACAGATCTGAGATGGTCCCTACAAAAACCACTGTTGTGTTCCAGACATGAATCTGTGCATTTACTTTCTTTCAAATTGTAATGAGGGGGGAGGCTTGGTCTAGTGGTAGCTTGCTGGACTGCCAATCGCTGGGTCCAGGGTTCGAATCCAGCTCTTGCCGGGTCACCTGGGCCTATGTTGGACAGCTATTTCAATCTTCCTTCGCCTCATTGCCGTGTCCTCCTCCTGTCCTAATTAGCCTACCAAGTACATAAATACAGGACGTAAAGCCCCAATCGTCCATCCATCCATCAAATTGTAATGAGATTATCATGCATGATTAATAGACATTACAATGTTGAATTCTTGATTATATTGCTTTGTCAAGTAAAGAAATAACTCATTTGTATGGATATTGTAAGTAAATGAAATTGTTTGATTATTCTTGATCGAGTTTATGCTTTATTTGCAGACATACAATTTTGACGTGAGGAAAATCCATTGGCCCACTTATTTGGAGAACTACTGCTTTGGGGTGAAGCGTTACGCCCTGAATGAGGACCTCAGCAATATGCCCAAAGCCAGGAAGCAGGTTGAAAGGTAAGTCTTTTGAATTCCTGAAATATTGCATGCTTCACATTTTATATTAAATCTTGAGTTGGGAAATTGAGAAAAAACAGAGAATTTTGGGTTGCGTTTCTTCCGTTTGGGAAAATAGATATTTCCCGTCAAAAACTTGGAAAAGGTCAGAAATTTAGTTCTCTTGACAAAGAACTTATGTCGATTTCTTCACATTGGTGTCATCTTTAGGACGTAAAAAAAATGGGTAGGCCTGTACGTGGGCCTATAATTTGTGTATTTAAACAATTTTCCCTACTGCAAAATCATGTTTCAAGAAATCGCATTTTGATGATTTTGACATTGAAAATAAATATTGGCGGCCTGGAAAAATCTGAAAAAAAGCATTGAATTTAACCTTGGCAAAGGGGTGGGAAGCCTATAATAGAGCTAGACGGAAGTTCAAAATTATGCACTCTGTGAGTTTGATTGTGCAAGCCGATATTGTTTTTGCTTCACTGAGACCTAATACATTTTTCATCTGTTTTCCAGATTACAAAAACGCAACAAGATGATGAGCCTGATCCTTTACGCATATCTCCTTCGATTCCTTGCTCGCCGTGTTGCCGTCATAGGAAATGTCTACTACTTTGTCATTTCAGTCATTCTGCGACTCCTCAAGAGTATACCACTGCCTGCTGCGATCAGCTGGTGATCCTTGCTTGCCATTAATCTTGTCATGTCACATTTCTCATCTTTGAATCACTTTTCACCATTCATGACACTTCTAAATGATGCAGGTTGTTCTAAAATGCGTGTGGTGCTCTCTGGTGTCAGTCCTGTAAACCATGAGCCTTCATGAGTTCAGAGAATTCTATCTATTTGATCAGCCAGTTCAGTCTTGAGTGGTCAGTTGTTAAAAATTGTTCTGATTCACACAAGCGGATCGCAAGATTGTCTTAGCTCTGACTCTGAATTGCAAGAACGCTAAAGGATATCTCTAATTCTCTGTAGGAATGTCTCCAAGCAATCTAACAATAATCTGTATTTTATAACACAAAGCTCTGAACTGTTTAATCAGTCCATGTTAGAATTTATTACCAAAGAAACGAAAACTGTCTTTATATGAATTATAATGTATACATTTTTGAAACACTGGGGGCGTACGTCATTATCAGTATCACTGAGCCAATGTTAAAATTGTAATGAAGATATATTGAAGATCTATGATCATTTTAGAGTGTCCACAATCACCTGTTACAGTGTATTGTTTATTTATTCTATGTATTTTGCTATCATATCATCAGACAAACTGTCCAGTATTGTTCCCGTGCACGCGCTATAAAAACCATAATTTAAGGTGGTCTATTTGAAATGGAAGGTGTTTATGTTATTAAATTAGTCAATGCACATTATTGACAGGTTAAAAATTTGCGATTTACAGGCAATTTCATTAGTACGCGATTCTAAGGTTCTTGCACACTAAATTCATAGCATATTTGCTTAATCTGATTGGTTCAGGAACAACAGAACGTCACACAGTTGATAAATCAAACGTAGTAAGTTCCTGCTTTTGCATTGATTCCTCCCAGGCGACTGTAAATGACAAGAATCGCATGGTAATCAAATCACCTGTAATGATAGTTTAAGTCTTTGCAAAGATTGGTTGTCTCAATATGTGAAGGCAGCCAAGATATTCAAATATTCGCAAAGACTGATGCATGTTATCCATTGAAATTAAGTGCAATCTGTAATGTATATATTTGGAAGTGATAGGCCGAGTGAATCATGTCGAATTAGGTAATTAAATAAATCATTAACAACATTGTACTTTTATAACGTCCTTGTCTCTATGTTGCAGATGTGAGACTATTATTGCTCTTCAATCTTCACATATTGTTTCATTGATTTTATAGGTCATATTCATGTTGCCTCTCAATATGAATACATTTACTGTTTAATGATTGATCATCATGCTGATGTTATGTTAGAATTATTTTGATTTCGTCCACCTATTGCCAGCTTTTGTTGTATATTGTTTGTTATTTGTACATTTCATTTGTTCGCAATGACCAGAGGCGGCGGAGCTGGGGGGGGGGGTCCTAAAATACATAAAATGTTCCTCTTTCTTGAAATTACCGTAGACGAGCTGCCCCGGAGCCTGGTGCCCACTTTTCGAAGCGTTCCGCCACCTCTGGCAATGACAACCTTCTCTTACATTGACGGTACAGCTGTTTCTTGACCTGTTGTTGACCATGTTAAGTGTACACTTAAATTGTGAACATTTTACAATTAAAGGATTTGAAATACTACTAGTCCTGTTACTCTTGGAATCCCCCCCCCCCCTTGAGGTGCACTGCGATATGTCCCACACAGCCTTCAAAAGAATGACGAGATAGCGAAATGCTTTAAATTAAATCCGTAGTCAATATTACAAGTTCAAACATTGCCAGGAATAGATATTTGCATTCCAAAGTTACTTTCAACTTCAGGGTACCCACTGAAATTTGGCGAGCAAATTCCCTGAATTTTCCCTACTTAACCGGACGTTTTCCCGGACCTTATTCGGGCTTAGTGTTATCGTGACTATATCGCCGGAAACCAAAAACTTGAGTTTTACGGATTTTTGAATTTAAATAGAGGGCCTTTTTCATGTATTTTCACATGAGAAACCAAATAGGGTTTTCCCCGTATATTAGGTCAAGATTTATCCCTGCAGGGAATTTTTTCAAACAATTTTTTCCTATTTCCCTGGCCGGTGGGGACAAAATGCTAGTAGGCACTAAATGTCTAAATCCATTGATTTACCATAACCTATCAGGCAGCATGGGTGAAAGAACAATTTAATCACTTCCCAACAATTATGATGGGACCAACTAAGATGTGGCAAAGCCAGTTTGCAAATTCATTCTTCCAGTGGATCACCAATCTGTGGAGAGCTCTCAAGATTTTCCCACTGCATTGACATTTATGATCAATTTTATTGGCATTAATTAATCTCGGGCATTACCAGCCCATCTATCCCAGAAAGGTCTCTACACCCTTGCTATTCAATTCCTCTATTACAAGCTCCATTGCTCATCTTGCGTGTAAAGTTCCTTCGCCTAACGAATAAATTGTTCTTTAGTTGTTCACTCATTACTGTTGGTAAATAAAAGACAGAATCAAAAATATTCAATTTCTTTGTTTTTATTGTTTTGTACAAGTCGTAAAGAAATTTACGCGACCAGGGCGGAGGCAGTTGAGGACTCGCTGAAAGTAGAAGAAAAAATATTTTGAGTTAAAAGTCATCAAATTATAATAAAGTAGATGCAAAAGATGTGCCCAAATTAAATTAAACAATTCTGAAGAAATACTAATAGTGGTTCATTAACTTCATTTATGGATTTACAACATACATGAGGAATTTAAAACTTTTTGATTAATCTGTACACCGCATGGTCAATCTCTCCAGTCAAGGCCAATTTTGGCTCTGAAAAGGTTATGGAATATGCGGGGCTAGGTCCACACCAGTCGTAAGACCGGGAACACATTTGATCTCCAACACTGTGGAAAGGGAATACACCTCAAGCCAAAAAGGCATTCAGCTCCCGTTCGCCACAAAAGACATTTCAGCCAGGCCGTTAAGCCAGCACCCATGTCAATGTTGGAATAACGATCTGTATTGTGAAGTTTATAACTCAACTTTCTAGGCCTACTCTGACCCTACTAAACCTACTCAACCTTGAAAATGATTCATCTAACTTTAGTAACTTACTAATTGCAAAACAATTATTTAGAATGATCTGTACACCGCATGGTCAATCTCTCCAGTCATGGCCAATTTTGGCTCTGAAAAGGTTATGGAATATGCGGGGCTAGGTCCACACCAGTCGTTAGACCGGGAACACATTTGATCTCCAACACTGTGGAAAGGGAATACACCTCAAGCCAAAAAGGCATTCAGCTCCCGTTCGCCACAAAAGACACTTCGGCCAGGCCGTTAAGCCAGCACCCATGTCAATGTTGGAACTCTCACCACTACGGTACTTGAGTTATAATTGCCATGAAATTGACTACTACTAGTCATATGGACTGAGTCCGACCAAAACAGACTTCATATTCGCATGATCTTACTTCAGTTAGCTTCATTTCAAAATAGTTTTATCATCTTAAATGTAGTACTTACTACTTCCAGTTAGGTGGCAGCACTCTCCTGGATTTGTAGTATCTGGCCAATCTGTGGATTCTGCTCTCCACCAAGATAAGTCTGAACTTGGAGTCACGGTCCTGGAAAATCAAAGAAAACCCTACAACTTACTGAGCAAAATAATAGTCACTAGAAATATGTCGAGACCAACTGAGAACAGCAGGATAAAAATCCCACTTTTCAGATTGCTCTTCAATAAAATACCAGAAAATCTTAATTCTTGTTAATGTGGCATAATACAATCCTATTGAATTAAGAGAGAAGATAAGAAACAATGACAAGTCTATTCAGTTATTCACTAGTCGCAGAGTATCCAATTTCCAAGTTTAAATAGTTCTAAGACTTAATGATAACGACACCATGCGACCATAATGGCATGTTGAATTGGCGAAAACTTACAAGTTATAAATAAACCCAATTTGGTAAAAATTGTTTTACCTTCCTGTTCCTTTCCATGTGCTTCCTGATGGCCACAGCCTTCTTGATCAAGTGGTACAAGTCCTCGGGAATGTCGGGGGCAAGTCCCTTGCTCTTCAGGATACGCAGGATCTTGTTTCCAGTGACAAATCGGACCTGGGCAACTCCATGGGAATCCCTGAGGATAACACCTGAAATAACACGAATATAATTATTCAATATCTACTGTACCTTTTCAGTTTTCACAACTTGGACCTCAACACACATGAATGGGAGGAAAGGCACATTAAATAGCTAGCTTTTGCTGAAACCACTCCAGCAAAGCCTCCAGTAAATACAGCAGACTACTCTCGAGATTCAACCAATCAGCATAGCGCAATGAGATTTATGCAAGGTTAAGCTATAGCGTCGCGCATGCGCAGTAGCGCCCATAGCGATGTTTGAAAATAAAACGACCTTTGGGAAATTGGCTGCCGAAGCTCAGCCGTAAGGCCCACAGAATCGTATGACCCCAGGTTAGAATCAGCTCTGCATGACGATCATGCAGATATAAAGATTGTGGGTGAGACTTCAAAATTAAGGTCAGGAATTGGCTGTGAAGTCGTGAATCGATCTAGCCTGCTTCCTTCTGATTGGCTGACATTTTTAAACATGAATGTATTAAGTCAATTTATGATAATTTGATATATCAAACCAATTCGTCTAGGGTAGATTCTCTGGGTGGCTGAAACCTGCTCAAGATCATTTCAACGAAAAGTTTACTTCATGTTATTAACTCGTTTTATTTAAGATTCAAGAATGATCTGTACACCGCATGTACCTTGAAAATGATTCATCTAACTTTAGTAACTTACCAATGGCAAAACAATTATTTAGAATGATCTGTACACCGCATGGTCAATCTCTCCAGTCATGGCCAATTTTGGCTCTGAA
The DNA here is from genome assembly GCA_026936325.1 of Platynereis dumerilii. Classification (NCBI taxonomy): domain Eukaryota; kingdom Metazoa; phylum Annelida; class Polychaeta; order Phyllodocida; family Nereididae; genus Platynereis; species Platynereis dumerilii. The sequence goes on along the minus strand of JAPTHN010000010.1, from coordinate 13,272,887 downwards.
AAGGTTATGGAATATGCGGGGCTAGGTCCACACCAGTCGTTAGACCGGGAACACATTTGATCTCCAACACTGTGGAAAGGGAATACACCTCAAGCCAAAAGGCATTCAGCTCCCGTTCGCCACAAAAGACACTTCAGCCAGGCCGTTAAGCCAGCACCCATGTCAATGTTGGAATAACTAACTCAAGGCCAGACATAAGTCACATAACTGACTTTTGGCTTTTTGAATCGATAAACAATAGAGATTACAGCTTTCCTTTAATCCTACTGACCGATGAAAAAGAGCGCTAAAGTTCCGAGAAGCATAAGATCAATTAAGCCCGGCCTCAGTACATTGAAATTGCTTTCTTATAAACACCCTCCTTACCAATTTGAGATGGGGTCAATCCCTTCTTGGCGAGCTTGAAGATCTGTTCCTTGACATCGTCAGAGGTTAGCTTCAGCCACTGAAATAAACACGTTTGTCAGTCAATACACAAATCTTAACGGCTTGTCTTAGAAATCGGCTAAATCATTCTATTCTACAGATTTTTTTTAAGACTTACTGTAGGTACGGTTCTTCTGTATGGCAGAGCACTTTGGGAAATACCCTTACTGAAAAGAGAGGGTGAAACCAATTGAATGATTGTCTCAAAACCTTTCCATTCAATTGACATGAGTAAATTGTCAAGTTAGACAATTCACCCAAGAACTCATGCCATCAGTATCTGGGGAACCGGTATATCAGGTAACCAAATTATCCATATTTAGTTATTAAAATTGTATAAAAGTTCAGAGCCTTAGTTATGGCTTGACCATGTTGCACCAAAACTGGCAACAGAAAACGTGGTTGTCAGTCATGACAGTTGACAGCTCAGACCATGTGGCCACATGTGGTTCACAAAAAAGTTCAAGTATCAGGCACCACAGAGGAAAACCTCCCTAAACCAGACGTTAAAAGGTGCACTGAAGCTTTATGCAACTGTTTCCCTTGTCTTTAAACTAAAATATTCAGTTAAAACTTAGAAATATAGCTAAAATGTCACTAACCCTGGAGCGTGCATGCGACCCATGATGGCGGATTGTAGAAAGAGACCGGGTCACGTGGTTGCAGGTGCGACTTCCGCTTCTGGTGCTGCCACCTTTCGTTTTGTCCACAAACTAAAAATCCAGGGGCGGATTTCAGGATCCAAAGAGGGTCTACCTCATGAAACATGACTTCATTGGTTGAACCTGAACAAGGTTACTGTTGACAGTCCCCTGGGGGGTACTCACAATTTTTTCTGATACGTATGCTAGGCTGGAAGTTCGGCGACCAGACCCGGTGCTAGGTGGTCGGTCATCGCAAAATACCCCGACTCTAAGGATTTTTTTGTGTCGTCGCAATGGCATTTACCCGTTTTTCCCGGGAATTAACCAATAATTTCATCGAAAAATTACATCGCGATTCGATAAAAGTTCCTATTTAAATTACGGGGCCAACTCTAGGTTTTTATAGACCCAACTCTAGGAATATTTCAGTTGAAAAAAGGGGGCCTACTGAGCCTAGTATAGGTGTGCACTTGAACAAAGTACCCCCCCCCCCCCCGGACAGTCCCAAGAAAAACTCTCTGTGACTAGACTGTAGCTGAATTTGAAAGTTATGAGCATACTAAACTAACCAAAACAAGAATCCAGCGATTCAAAGCCTAGCAGTCAGCGGCAGGCCAAAGAAATTGTTTTGGGCCTATTAAAACATAGAACTCTAGTTACTCTACTCAATGATAAAAAAATCCCTGCAATTGCAATTAATTGGGGGGGGGGACTTCCCCCCGGAAAAGGCAATAATTATAGCACGTAACATTATAGACCAACCACATAATTAAACCCTTAAGCTGGCGTAACTGCACTCCACTGTTATTCCAGTCTCATAATAAATAATTTTCAGAACTTAAAGAGATGTCAGTCATGGTACCCAGGACAACAGGACAACGATAGGCCTATACTGATTAAATCAAAGACAATTTAGGAAAAATTCGCAAGAAGTCCTTAACTGCCTTCCACAGGACACCAACAGACCAACAGCCCAATAATTTTTTTCACCAAGCCTACTTTCACTCCACTTCCTATTTTTGTGCTGAAGTATATATAAGTTCCATGCAGACTTCACCAAAATAAAACAAACGCAGCCATGAAGACAACTTCAAGGGATATATAATTATATATTTTTCGCTCCATGTCACTGTACAGTGTACTAATACAATACATTCCTACTTGTTAAAAAGTCTGCATTGGCAAACATATGAAGAAATATGTACCACAGACATGAGGTAGTTTCTTAAAATTTGTAATAGGAGGAACTTCACATTATACTAGAAAATTTGTGACAAAAGTATTTAAAATTTTTGCCATTGCAATTCATGCAAAATTGCAAATCAATTTCATTCATGTTCAGAATCAAATGAAACCGAAGTACCAGGGTAATCTCAATATGTGGCAGCCATATGTTCATGAGAGTACATTATCCAATTGCAAACAAAACACTTTTGAAAGACTTAGCAGCCTATAAAAGAAGCAGAGGTGCCCGTGATAAGGAATGCATTAAAATTTAAACCAGGGTGTCTGCAGTTTTTTAGAAACCAAATTCTAGTATTCTCCAGGCTTTTCTGGACCAAATTTTCCCAAAAGCAAGGCAAATGTTTCTTCTTTCGGCAAACTGACACAAAAATATGTACAGTTTTTTCTGAACATCGAAATGTTTTTTTTTCGAAACTCTCTCACAAAAAATTGAAATTGCCAAATATTTAGCTGCACATTCTTTTTTAGACAGTAGGAACTATATCCCAGGCTTTTCTAGGCCTTTTGTGCAAAATGCAGTTTTTTCCAGGCTTTTCAAGGCCTGGAATTTGAGAAACCAGACACCCTGTAAACATTTGTAGGTCTACCAACAAAACACACCTCTGCGAAATTCAACTAGGCCTAAAAGAGAAGCATAATAATATAGCAAAATCCCATGCGGAATGGGATGTAAACTAAAAACGTCAAAATGAAAATAAGCAACAACATCAAGACTCAAGAAAAAAAGACAAACTCAAGAATTTCAAAATAATTTTGTATTTGCCCTAAGAAAACAATACAGGACTTTTTTCTACAGAGCTGATCAAAGCTGTATGAATGTTTTTAGCACTACATGACCATGTAGACAATGTACTGTATAGTAAATTTTGCATAAAAACATTGAATACAACATTAATAGACTTAACCATACAGAAAGTATGAGCATTTTGGGACACTCAATATTTTCTTTTCTTACAGGTAAATTACAAGTAAATTACAGGTAAAGGCACGCCTGCCTTTGTAGTTGATGTAGATCTCATGAATCAGAATTCATTAATTACAGAATTCATTAAAGTTAATAAACAATGTTAAAATGTAATGCAGAAAAGTGCATATTAATCTCAACAAGTCCAAACGCCAGTAGTTATACAAAACAGTGCTAACAATCGACATCTGAAGAAGACTCCCTTCAGTATATCTAACAATATATTGCCATTGGTAATAAGCAATTAGGCTGGTTATAATAAATGACACATATATTAATATTCAATTGCACCATTTTATATACAAACTTGTAGAAAATTTTGTGCTTTTTTCATTCTTCGTTTTAATCATGTTATTAAACCTAAATTTACAAATTTTTTAATTAACACATTTCCAGCATGCATTTCAAATTTTAAATAAATCCGATATAAAAAGGGAGTCTAAAAATAAGGCCAACAGAAGAAGTTGAGTTTCCAATTATAAGGGCAACTTATTTACACTTATTTTGGCAATTTCTGAGCCAAATTTGATGACGTGTTCTCCAAAATAATGATGACTATCCATTTATTGAACATTATCTTTGTAATTTTACTTTTACAGACACAAAAATGTACAAATGGATAAATCAACTTTTTGGGACAAAATATAGTAAATCAACAGAGTACGCCAGATCACTGCCTTGTACATACTCCGGGGTTTTTAATAATGACCTTAACTCGAAATCCCCTTTTTGCCATCTGACAAGTCTTGCGAAGGTCACAGAAAATTAATAGTCCAAAACTAACTTCATCTAGTCACACGCTGGTAAGCACTTATAATCAGAAACAGAAAATATCTTTTCTCGGCCTTAAGACCCAATACTATTCAACATGAAAAAACAGGCACACAACACCACGACAGGAGTCCCAAACAATGAAATATTATGGACGTTTCAAAGTGAACCAATAAGTTTGAACAAGACACGTGACACAAGTTTCTGTCTATCGAGTGACCATCGCCAAATAAAATATGACAATTTTTAACTCACATACTGAATTTATTTATAAAATGACTTCTTTTAAAGCCTAGGTTTTGTTATAATTTCTGTGTATCAGTTACGGGAAACTTTCTGTGTTATCAAATATACAGCAGATAGCCATTGTACATATTACATATCAATGAACTTCTATGAAATTCTTCATTATGATAATAAAAATGTCATAATCTAACCGTTTTCAAAATTTGACAAATGAATATCAGCGAATGATGAAAGTACACATAACTGAATAAAGTGTCCGTTGCACACAATCACTGGGCCAGAATATAATCTTGAACATTCACAAAAAAATATTACTTCCGTAGAGGTTCTGAAAGTTCTGTAATTAATTGGTTTTAACAGACAGTTCACAAGGTTTACAGGTTGACAATCTCTTATTTATAACTCCATCTCTTTGAAAATTTACAATTTTACAACTGCTATTACACCAAACAGACGCTCATGCCACAGACAAACTTCGCAATAACAATTTTTCAATAGATTTAACAATTTTTCAATAGGTCATCAATAGAATAGAGCTGTAGTTAATAATGAACAATTGAAACATCCCAATTTCATTATCGCATGAACTTTAAGAATCCATCAAAATTGAATGTATAATAGTTATTACATTATGTTAAAGTTTCACTAATTCTAGGATTAACTTACGGTACAGTATGTTGTATCTACATACACCTTATAGGAAAAATAATTTATAATGTAAACAGTAAATTACACGAGACGAGGACCAGGATGAAACATGTACAAAAATAACACAAACCTAATTTCAATGAGTACAGTATTTTTGTATTTGCATCTGTACAGTATAATACAATGAAATCGGCTACAATCTGGTATAAATTCAAACAATATCTCAGTAAAAAAAGCGGGGCATAGTCAATTTACAAGTCTCTTAAGATGGGAGAGGTTGCCGGCACTAGGAGGTCCACTGGAGCTATGTACAGAACCATTCGAATCTACATTTGATGCATTTATAACATATTTTCATCGACAGCGCCACAACATATGGGAACTATTATCTATTGGAAAGAAATTCTGCAGTTTCATCCCCTGACGTGACTATTAATTTTATTAAAGGTCCCAGATTCCGGTAACAACTGTTGTCCATTATATATCAGCTTATTAGACACCCAGTTTTTGGGAAAACTTCTAATTTTAACGGTTCCTTAACTTGGGACGTCTTAAGATTCCTGGAATATGATCATTTTGGATAATGAGTCTGGGACCTGTCGGTTATAAATCAAACTGGCTTCTACCAAAAACAAATTATCTCAAAATCAAAACGTCAAAGATTAAAAATTTTGTGCTCAGTTCCAAAACAGGACTTTCTTTCGAAACAATGGGACTGTTAAATATTTGGCTACTTTACAAATCCAATTTATAATCATCAGCTGAATCATATAGTGTGGTACTCTAACTACTGTTCAGTGGGCAAATCAATAAACAACTTTTTGCTTCAAGTAGGGGGGAATGTCTGCTCAGCATATATATCCGTAAGGCCGGTTTCTATGGTGACGATGATTGTTGTTGCCATGGTGACGGTTATAAACAACTGGAGATTGTCGTAGCAACAGGTTTTTAAGTGGAAGGCATACCACTATCAGTGAATATAATATATGACATCTGGATATCATTAATGACATAATCAATTGAATCAAATTGTGGAATAAAAATCAAATTGATCAATTAACTGACAACTATTCGTAATACAGTAGGCTTGTCATTGTTTTCAATGCCCTTAGCAAGTCAATTGGCCACTCTGTAGCTATTAATAAATCGTCAGCAATGCAAATACCTCAATACTCAGTTACCATGGTTACCCTTAGAATGCAAAGCCAAACGTGATGTTAAGTCACAAATTCACAACTCAAAGCTTACTCTCCGTGAGTGTCAATGCACGCAAATTTGCTTCTGCGAGTTTTGCAACAGGGCATCACTGCACAAGTTGGCAATGCGAAATTGGCAATGCAAAGTTGTCATTCATGCTAAGTCTTGGTACTACAAAGTTTCGGTCAAAAATTACTGTACGCTTCTTCACTAAATGAAAAGGTAAAAATATCAATCAGAATCAGGCGAACACGTAAACGAGTAGAACAGAAGAATTTCTCGAAGCGGAGCAAAGTGAGGGCGCCGAGCGAGGAAGGACAACTCCGGACACCCTCCCTACGAGTCTACAACGGCACCCGGAGTGAGGGCAGCAGCTCGGACAGAGCTATGGACACTTGAGTTTTCACGTGATGATCATCAGCAGTGGTGGAAATCTTTACGTGGTGAGCGAACGAAGGATGAGGAATGAATGCGATTGGAAGATACATGAGAGAAAGGGACAATCATACAAAGTCCGTCCGTTTAAATTGCGGTTACAATATACTGCACTTTCCCCTCTTCTTCGTCTTTTTGTTTTTGTCTTTCCCTTTTTTATCTTTCTGCAAAAAATAAAGAAAAGAACAATTTAACAGAAAGATCCAATGGATGATTGGGGCTGTACATTCTGTGTTTAAGTACATCGGTAGGCGAAGGATGACCAGTTTCACAAGTTTTTTTTTTATAGGCCAAATAAACATTTAAATTAATTTGTCAACAACTATAATTAATGTTATTCTACAAATATATCCATAAAACAAATCTTTACCTCCTTTAAATTTTTTCTCTTTTTAAATTTGAATTTCACTTCAACCAAATGTCTCCCATTCATTGATGGCATCATGATTACTGCGATGTCATTCGGTGAAACAAATTGAAACCAACAGGAGATATGCTAATTCTGGCGATTGGATTATTAATTACATAGTTACATCATTAATTTCATTGTATTTACTAACATGGTAATTGACTTGTAGCGCCCTCTGTGAGGACTGCCGAGAGACAATCAACACATTAATTTGATAAAATATATATACAGTGGGGCAATTCCGTAAAGTCATCAACCAATCAGTCAAAATTTCAAAATTAACATAGGTATGTGTTATGGGTGCGATAATGTGCCAAAATAAGTCTATTTTCAGGTACATAAAAAAACAATTGATTATCTAATTTGGTTTTTGATATATTTGCATTTAAGTAATGCTATGTTTGGTGACTGCAATTATTGCATTTTCGACACTCCTAATTTAAGTTGTCAGTGCCAGTATAGAAATAGGTTAGCTGGTTTCATTTTGCTGTCATTTACTACCTGAGGGATTACACTTTCATTTTGCATTGCAAATTCTTGCAGCAATCCTTGCGAATTCTGTCAGGCAGTGACATTTGACCTAATAAGATTCTAATGTACGTCCGACACAAAAATTACTAAATAATTTTCCTGCTCCCAGGCGACTGATGTCAATTTCATGAAACGTCTAATACAAAGCAAATTTATGTCCATGAATAGCATGGTGGCCGCTTTAATTATTTAAACGTAATACAATTGCCAAGGAGAGCATTTTAAGGATGTACGTCCGACACGAAAATGGGAATGTACGTCCGACACAATATTATGAAAGTCCATCTGGAATTAAGGAAATGATACATATGTTGGTACACAGGCTTGGGCTCATAAGAAAACCTTAGGCCAGTGTATTTGGGTGAATCTTAAAGTAGTATAGGCCAAAAAACAGGAAATATATGGTGTCATTGAAGTTCGGTCATTTTTAACTCTGTTTTCAGCCATAAAATTAAGTGAAAGCTAGTTCATAGCATGTGTAATTGGCACGCAATTGTGTCACAAGCTAAGACAGGCGTCATACTCAAACAAAATGAAAGATAAAATTATATCTACCAGTTTTGGCCCAGTATATGATACTGTGATAATAAAAAAAGCATACACAGAAATTGTCCGAAAATGGCAGAAATTCTTCATTTGTTTGCATATTTGTGCAAAATACCTTAAAAATTTTATTTGTCAAGCATTCTCTCAATATGTATTACTGAAATATGTGCAATTACGGTGAAAATTGCAGGTATAACTAGTGATTTTTGTGACTTTTCTATGCTAAAAATGCTGTAAATTTAAGGGTAAAAATAGTGAAAATAACTTAATGTTTGAGACATCCCATTTGGCACAAATATGCAATGCTGAAGCCATTTCATGGATGATAATTATTGGAAAGAACTCAACTTTGAAGAAAATATGAAAATTGTGGATCATCAATGCACTGCTGGCATCCTCTACACTAGCAATTCACACGCGTACGTCCGACACGAAAAATGTGTACGTCCGACATGGAATATAAATGGCTACAGCTTTATGAAAAATGACAATATCGCCATGGAAATTAACCTGGCTGATGCCTTAAATAGTTTTCTTGATAATACAGGTCAGTTGATTAATTTTTCTCCATATAAATCACAGAGTTTTGAGAGACGAGCCATCAAGTCAGAAAAGTGCCATTTCTCTGTGTACGTCCGACACGATGCAATTTGTTCTATGGCTCAGCTCCTATTGCACTTTCAGCTTTGGTTGATGGCTTGTTTTAAAGCCCTGTCACAGGGCCTCATACCTATTTTACAATGGAATGGCAAACATGTAATGGTAGGGCTATACAAGCTGTTAAAGTGTCTGATCTGTACGTCCGACTTTACGGAATTGCCCAGTGATTACTTACATATTTCCTAATTTCTCTAACTAAGGTGTAGAATGCGTCATCAACTCCCTGTCTGGTTTTAGCTGATGTCTCGATGTAGGGAATACCGTAAGATTCTGCTAAAGACGACCCTTGTCTTGTCTCCACCGTCCGTGTGGGTAAATCTACTTTGTTTCCTACCACTGCAAGTACAAACGGCAAAAGTTAGCATGTCATTAAGTTGTAAGATTGCCTTGTCTCATTGTAGATAACAAGCATTAAAATTGTTAAGGAGATCTTACTATTATTTGGTAAATCTTTAATGTTGTTCGGTTGATCTCTACAATTGTTCAGTAGATCTTTATAAAGTTCAGTGGATCTTCATAATTGTTCAGCAGACCTTTACAACAGTTCAGCATTTCATTCTAAAGGAATCTTGACAAATTTAATGCTGATACAATGAGTGGAACTCTCTAGGAAAACAAAGAGAGAGAGAATTCTAAAGGACACCATGCCAATCAATTTGTCAAACGAATAAATTTACTTACAAACCATAGGGACCTCGTCAGCATCTTTGACTCTTTTTATCTGAAAGAGATAATAGAAATTTCAGCAATTCATACATAACCTTGATCAGAGTCTTGCGCTTTCTCCTATCTTATAGCCCCGGGGGGGGGGGGGGGGGGGGTACTCACTTTATAAGGGTGTATATAGAGGCGCCGCTGGATGGTAGTGGTTTTTTGGCCTTCTTGGATTAAAATGGTGTTGATATTTTAACAATTCTGATTAATTTGGTTCTGGTTTTCGCAACCCCAACATGTTTGATATCGTTAGAATCAGCTTCAAAAGAGGATTAAAATGTTTTAAAAACCATGAAGATTAAATTGGCTTGCAAAAAATTTTAGTGAAGGATTAAAATGGTTTGTGGTTTTGGCGCAGTTTCCGGATTAAAATGGTTCTGGTTTCCAAAATTGCCGTGGCGCATCCGTATGCAAAAGTCCGCGAAGTACCCCCCCCCCCGGCTTATAGCGCCTATAGATCTAGGCCCAAGCAAAACTTTATTGATTTGAAGTCCTCATTTGTGTATAAACAGAAGGAGCAGGCCTCAATTAAAGACAGCCAATTGTTAATGAGTGACTTAGAGCAGATACTGACACTAACTTCTATTTCGTTTTTCTTACAGTAGAAGAACTATTCTTAACTTTAGACAAATTAAATACAAGTCATATTGAGGGTTTCTGTTGACGTCATACCCACAGCTAAGAATATTGCAAAATTTTACCAAAGGACACAATACTAAAACAGCATGGGAGACATAAAGAGTCCAAAAGCCAAAATTACAATCATGCCTTCGCAAACAATTATTGCAAACTGCCCCGAAAGCTTGGAGGCATAACATTTTGGAGAATGGAGACCCTGTATTTTATATATTGCTACGTACATGTACGTCCTATACAGAATCTACAGTTCAACACAGTCACAGAAAACAACATCTGCAGCTGAAAACACATCAAGTCAATCAATACCTGTGTTTCATTCTGTTTTATCACTGTCATATGACACATAGATCTGAGAAAAGATTTGGCACAAAACGTATGCCACACGGCACCCACCTGTTCTCTGTATTGATTAATATCTTCGAAAGATTTTGTGTTATTGACAGCGAAAACGCAGAGGAATCCTTCTCCCGTTCGCATATACTGGTCTCTCATGGCACTGCAAAGACAGAAACACAATTAAAGTTGGAACTGGGGAGACATTGGTTAATTTTGTTAAATAAACATCCAAAAACTCTTTTCTTAATTTGAAAATATTTTTGATGTTCTCCAAGTCATTCAGTTGACAATTCGTGGATTTTGAGCGCACAAAACCGACATTACCATTGATGTAAGGTGTTTTAAAGTTACTTCTAATAGTTATGAGTACCAAAAAGTCCATTATCATTGATAACAAAGTTATATTTTTAACATTTAATGCACAACAAGGGTAAATCGCTGAAGCAACCAGCAATCTGTCAATACAGATTTTATGAACAATTCTAAACTTTGGCTTAAAAGTATACCTGTACAATCGCAGCATGGCAAGTCTAGAGTTTCCCAGGCGCCACTTGACCTACTAAGGCCATTTCACAGCCACCAAAACTAACCTGTACTCCTCTTGACCTGCAGTGTCCAGTATGTCCAGCAGACACGTCTCTCCATCTATGACTACTTGTTTTCTGTACGAGTCCTCTGCAAAAAATACACAAAATATTAATCTTTCATCATGATCTGAAAATGTTTATTGGTAGACAGACAGGTGGATGGTAGATAGGAAACTGGAAAGATCTTGGTATCAACGTATTTCATTCATTTGCTAATGAGCCAACTGGGCCTCAATGACAAGCTGAAGGAAAGGCATTAGTTGTCCCTGTATTCAGTGGTATAATAAGACTGCTCCTTTTGCGATAATTGATAATGAAGCGGTCTCTCGTGGGGGTGCGATCTCTCGTCTGGATGCAAAGTGCTCTAGAAATACTACTTAGTGCGGGAGGAAGGCGGTCACATAAGGCAAGTCGGTCACATAAGGCAAGTCGGTCTTACAACAGGGGGTCTTACAACACAGGTACCACTGTACATTGGTAAACAGAGTGTAACCCTCTACATGCTCTAGGGATGGTGGAAAGGGAGAGAGGGAGATAGGGCTTTACAGCCTGTATTTATGAGTTGACTGAGAACGAAAAGGGAAAAAGAGAGGGAGAGTCGCTCGACACAAGCCTAACTACGGTACGGTTCTACCAACTGCCACAACCACATGTATGTTTTACTGTTTTTGAGAAATTGTTACATCTTTTACATTCATCTGGGCACTGATTATTTTGAACACCATCAAATGTATCAGTTTTTCGGTGTGTAACTAGCTATGACTCTTCACTGCGGAATGTGGATGAACTGAACACTAATCTAAAGTATCTATGTACTCTATAATTGCTTGTGCTTCAGCATATAAATCAAGGAAGCCCCTATGCAGCTCTGCCAGTGCATAGTGTCACTTTTGAACTTTAGCACTGGGTAAATTATAGCCTGGCCATACATCCTTCATCTTATCAGCCGGAGTCACACTGAGCAACCAGGAACCAACAACTTTGGAAACTGGGTCAAGCAGACACACCCATAGCCCCCTGGTGCAAATGCTGATAACTAAATAAGAACTAAAAGAAGCGCAGAGCCCTGAAATGTGTATTCTATTCTTTTAGAATGGCTCTGAGAGATGAGTTATAGAGAATTATCAAGGGAACTCAAGATGCAGAGACAGGTTGGCATTCCTTTATAGTGAAAGAGAGACTGGCATATGGTAGGGCTGCAGAGTGTGGCGTAGAACTGAAGTCTGAAGACGTACATAAACTGAGCCAAATTAAAAACGTGAAACGATTTCAAGGGTTCCATTTTCGTGGAAATACTTCAGATGGACCACTGAGTGTGTTTATGTAAAGTTTATAAACTTTATATAAAGGACCATAAAATAAAACTAGATTCTGCAGTTATACTTCCATGAACATAAGGAAGAAGGACAAATGCTGGATTCTCGAAATATTTTTAATGAAAGCGGTTTCACTGCATTCTTTATTATACTATTAATCGTTTGCCTAAGGTTTGCTCCTGAAAATTAAATTGTAGCTAAGTTGCACTAGAGAGAGCATCAAGAAAAACCAAGGCCATTTATGCAATATTACCAATAACTCACGTCAGAACCTAAAATATTTCACAATTTCAGATAAATGAGCTGACTCTATGCACACAATTACTGGCTCCAGATCAAATTAAGTGAAGTTATTCAAGATTAGGAAATAGTCGCATGGCGAGCTTCAATTGCGCCTTATCAATAACTTATCCGAAAATATTTCTAAGTGGATTTCAGGGCAATTATTTGCTTTCCCAAAAAGAGATATTTCTAAAATACATGACAAGATTGTGGATTGCTATGTAACACTAGAGGTGCACAAAAGACAATGTGGGTCTGATTTATAGCAACCCGAGATACTCAGCATCTATTCACTTTTTAATAATGACGTCATAGAGACAAAAATCCCATGACATGATCGTTTGACATTAAATATATTTCTCTAGATCGGTGTCATCAAACTTACCTATTGTTGGATCATATTCTTCCACAAAACTGAAAATATAAGAAACAAGTATAAGCTAGAGAGACAAAGACTTAAAATTACAAAATTTTGACAAATATTTCCCAAGAGAAGGACAACATGCATTGATTAACCATGGTCTCAATGGGAGTGTCACTCCGAAACTGCAAACTTCAATTTTCAATCTAATTCATAATTTTATAATTTATTGTAATCCAATATATATTCGAATTATCGGAAAAATGTACACCTTCGACACATTGTAGGCGGTTTTTAATGCCATATAACATGGAATTATTGCCAATTTGTCATTGATTGAATATAATCAATTCATCAATTATTTCGCGACATACATATACACTCACGCTTCAAACTGACATCACCAACATCAATAATGCCTTGTAATACTTCAAATCATGAATCGAATTCATTACTGTAGATCGAGAAGACAATTTACCAATGTATAAGTCAATGTATTATTATTGATCATTCCAAATCAATGAATATTACTTACTGGTTTTGTATAAGTTGGATAGTCAGGGCACTTTTCCCCACGCCTCCAGCTGTAAACAAAAAGACACAAATTTAGTTATAACTTGGTATAGACAGACATTGACCATTCTTAGAATCTGAGTTAGAGTAACAATGACTATTTCATAAATCGGCAAATTGAAATAGCTGATTGCAAGGAATTGCAAGGATGCATCGCAGTGGTACCAGCCGAAGGACAGTCAGGCCACACATAATTGATCTTTAGCTTCTCGGATCCTCTCAAGGCACTTTTTCTAGGGTCGGTCGGTAGGACAAAAAAAAATTTTTTTATAATGTCAAAAAAAAAATTTTTTTTTTTTCTGTCGGGAGTAAATCTATTGTGTCGGCGGGTCCGCGAAGCTAAGAATCAATTATGTGTGGCCTAAACAAGGTAAAAGCATCACCATATAATGACATGAAAGCCACCTGAACAACTGAAGGTGTCTAACTGATGTGCACTGGCCTCTTGGCACGCTTGGGATCGTTCAACTCTCTTTTTTCACAAAGTTGAAGTAAAGTCAGAGTACAGACCAAAAGACGGGCAGACAGAGAACATGGTAATGAGTTTAACTGGGCCTACAGCCCAGAATGAGAATCAAAACCAGAGGCTTGACGACAAGCTCTACCACTCAGCTGCTGAGACAGGACCTAGGCCTGCGGAGTAAGGAGGGTACACAGCGCCTAGCTTACTATGCACCGTGCATTAACCTTTTATGATCCTATCATAATGATCAATGCACTTGATCGTTCTCTTGAAAGGTCAGATTGGTAGATCTACTATATTGATAGTGCAGCCCTCTGTGGCTGGTTCTTGATGCTCACAAAGCGCAAGGTCGATTCATGGACACATTGCAGTCTCCACATGTGGGACCTTTACTTGCCCGATGTCATACATAGACATTGACACAAGGGCTGCTAAGCTGCTAAGTTTGTCTCTCATTAAAAACCTCCAGTCTGCCATTAAAGGTCCACAAATACTTTGTTGAAGGAGATTTGAACCCTTTATGAACCTCCGAGGCTTCGACCATCAGGCAGAGTTGGCCTAGTTGCCTTGCCACCGCTATTTTCATCATTTGCCATGTATTCCAACTTGGCCACCCGGCTGAGCATACTGAGGCACAAACTGCAATGATTCTATTGAGTACATGACCAATTGAGACATATTTCTTATTAATATAAATCAAAGCAGTTGACATTGAGAATGCGACACAAGTGACCTCATCTTTTATGAGCAATTGCCTCAGCAACAAGAAACAGTGCCCTGGACAGTGGGTGCATTGCCATGGTTACCAAACAATGCTCCTTGACAGTCCTTGTTACCATTGACGAAGCATTTACGACAATACAAGGACTGATATATTGACTTGAATGACTTCAAGTTCGACTATAGAAATAGCTGGGTCAATGAGTGGACTTGGTGCAACAATTACTTAACCGATGACATAATCACTCAGTTTAAACAATGTTAAATCGTAAATGAGTCATTTCATTTAAAGCAAGATTTGTCATTTGACTTTAAACATTGTTAAATAGGTGAATAGTCATTTGACCTTCAAATAGTGCACACTGGTCATTAAGCTTATGAAAAGCAATGATTTTATCATGTTAAAATATAATTATAATATGATAATCATATCATATGACTTTATTAATCATTTGACTTTTTACCTGCTTAAGTTAGAGCAATTATCTTAAGTTTCATAACATCCATTTCCATCCAATTTCCATATAGATATCTCAAAACTATTACAAGAACAATTATAGAATACAAATAAATTTCAAATGCAACTCAATTACTCCATGATTGCTGTACTGAGAATAGCTATTATACTACGTACGTCACTACTCACAAATCATTCTTAAAATCTAATATATAATATATTTTGAAATTCATTGGGCAATGATGACATTTAATAATTACCTTATTAACCGAACTTCGGAACAAGTAAAATGTTATTTTTTCCAGTAAAACAAATTTATCCATGTGAAACTTGTTGGCATTTTAGTTTTTGAATTCATATTTCATTTATAAGTTATTTGGCCAAAAAATCTTACACAACAAGGTTGCAAAAGTGACTGGAAATCAATTAAACAACTTAGAAAGTCACAAAAAACCTATAATTATGCTATTGATTACCAGAATGAGCATAATTGAATTGATTTTACAATTCAAATTGGGAAAGTAAGTTAATAATTCAATGTTCAACATACTTAAACTTTGACCTATAGCTCAGAATTGAATATGATGATGATGAACTAAATAGAAGACAGAATATGCGCTTATTAAATTTAAACAATTCATAGATATATTGATTTACACTGCCATTTGGCATTTCAAATGGTCCCTTGTGTCGGTGGCTATGGACATGATCCAGCCACACATAAACAGTTGATGTGCGACACCGTTTTGGATTCAATGGGTCTCCCCTGTCTCGGCATCTCTCCCTACCCCCTTATCAAACTTTTCAAGAGCAAAAGAACGAGCCTAAGAGGGCTGCACTTCTCTGTGGACTCAAAAATCTCTTTCACGTCGGAGTACGTCCTGTCTATATTCCTTCGCTTAACTGCTGTGCCCTCCTCCTATCCTAATTAAGCTATGCTGTGTATTTATAACTACAGGGCGTCAAATGTCAAGCCCAAATTGTCCATCTCGCCATCCCACTTGGTCCTAGTTTGCAATTTTCATGAAAAGTTACTCCAATGGCCATTAATTTTGATTTCAAACCAATATGAAATACGAACTGCGAACAGATACGTATGAATATAAGGATTATGCTATTTATGCAGTTTGTGCATAAACTTGACTTTAATATGTTGAAAAAAGAACAGAAAATGAGACAAGAACTATATATTTTTGGATAACCTCTTTTTGTTCAAGCAAATAAATTTAAGCTTCCAAAGAACCACTCCCATTTTCCAGAACTTCTATACCATAATTTCAAGTTCATGTAAATTTAGTCTTCTGAATAACGATTTAAAAATTTTTTGAACAGGGATAGGGCATAAAATGATGCCAAATAATAAATAAGTATTGAAACAATTGATGTAGAACATGCAGCGCTAGGTAAGGTTACCCATTGGAGCAAAGTTTGTTGGGAGTTTCCAGTCTATTTCCTATTTTTATAAAATCACTGTACAAACTTGGTATGAAATATAAAATGCCACTCCCTAGTTACTCAACCATTTTCATCATCCAAAAGATAAATTTGGAATCTTTTTCTCAACAATGAATAAAAGTCAGGGATCGAAATACAATGTAGGTCATTTCTTTTAATGCCATACTAGGCTATGCATTTGGTGGTTATGAAAACCACAGACACAAAAGTTTTATCAAACTTCAGCATGTTCAGTGAATCCACAGACTACAAAGGTGAATTTATCAATCAGCTCTGAGAGTCAGACTCTGATACAGTCGGCAAGTACGGATACTCCGGAGAGTGCAGCCTTGTGCTTACAATTCAAGTTCTTGCCACTCATAAGGGTTGATACATTGGAGGAGAGAGAGGATGGATGGATGTTTGGGGCTTTACGTCCTGTATTTTTCCACTTGGTAGGCTAATTAGGACAGGAGGACACGGCAATGAGGTGAAGGATGATTGAAACAGCCGTCCAACATAGGCCCAGGTAACCCGGCAAGAGCTGGATTCGAACCCTGGACCCAGAGATTGGCAGCATGCTACTGCTAGACCAACCCTCCTCCCCCCCATCCCATAATAGAAGATGAATTGTTCAGGGGTGAACTATGTGTCAGAGAAGTTCAAGGAGGTTATTCAACAATGTTGCATAACAGTAAAATTATACATGTAAATATATGCATGGGGTATATCGCATATATCATAATGTATGTCGAGTTCTACAGATTTATGACATTGTACCAAAGTTGGCTGTGGTTTTTCCCCATTTTTCTGCTGTTTTTTGAGGACCCAGTTATGGGTCAGTATCCAACAACATAAGAGAGTTGTTCTCTGAATCTCTGAATCTCTGCCATCACGAAAATAAAGACAATCATGAACTGCATGGCATCAGTGGTGGGATCATGCACTGTCGAAAAGATCAAAGAACTGTCTGGAATCGTTCCAAAATATGTCACCTCTCGTCCTATTGGTCACAGCCCAACTGCTGCACAATGGGTGACCTTGAGGTCAGATTAACTAGGTCACAAAAGTAGGTCATAGTTCAGACTTAGGTTCAGACATGCACATGAAACCAGATTATATACTCAAAGTCAAGGTTATCAACATGATCTGTAGCTTGTGTTTGACAGGTTTTCTCTCAGCGGCCCATCAGAAATTAAGATGGATGGATGATTGGGGCTTTACGTCCTGTATTTATGCTCTTGGTAGGCTAATTAGGACAGGAGGAGGAAATGGCAATGAGGCAAAGGATGATTGAAACAGCAGTCCAACATAGGCCCGGGTGACCTGGCAGAGCTGGATTCGAACCCTGGACCCAGCGAATAGCAGTCCAGCACGCTACCACTAGACCAACCCTCCCCCCAACAAAACCAAGGAATTTTCTTAAATGTTACAGACTCAGCGAGTTATTCAAAGCCATCACAGAATTAAAATTATCCTTGTTGACAAAAAATTGGATGAATGATGTCAACATTGACAAAATTCTAATTCGTACCTAATCCCAAAGAAATAAAATTTGATCAATTTAAAGTGCATTGTCCGACTATGTAAATGAATCATATTTTTCTTGACATAAGTCAACTAATCCTATTATAAATATATTGATTTAATTTGAAAAGTCAAAATAGTTTGCCGTCATCATTGAAACACAGATGTTATGAAAACAAACATCCGAAACAGAAAAAGTTGTGTGACAGCAAGCCCTAAGCACAGCAAATTGAAGAGAAAACTTCAAAATTATTACAACAGGTTGCTGTATCACATAAAATGCGAACATTCATTTTTGTTGATATCTCAGCAACCAGACCCCCAGGAGAATCGTACTCAGACAAATCCCTCTGAGCAGGCTGACACAGTATACTGTATATATTGTCATTATTTTACATCACCAGCATCTCAGCCAATTAGCGTACAATATTTCTCTCAACTTATGTTTAACGGCTATTTGACGTAAAAACTTTTGACTCCTCAGAGACATGACACCTGTCATTCTAGAGCTATCAGAGAGATCTATCTAACAATATAAGAATCATGTCTTTACGATTTACGGTTAAAGACACTTCTAGTGCAACATTTTTTGCAGATTTTCTGAATATGGGACGACCTCGTCAGTTGACAAGTCATTGTGCCGAAGCAACCAAAGAAACATTGTGTGTATGACTGTGATGTCAGAGCAGGTCTCCCATTTACCAGGTAGTAAGTTTGTGCTCGTGAGGCCACACATAATTGATTCTTAGTTTAGCGGACACGCCGACACAATAGATTTCCTGCCGACGGAAAAAAAAAATTGAAAAAAGAGATTATTTTTTTTTTGACATTATAAAAAAAAAATTTTCACTTTTTTTTTGTCCTACCGACCCTAGAAGAAGTGCCTTGAGAGGATCCGAGAAGCTAAAGATCAATTATGTGTGGCCTGATGACACAAAATTTAATTGGGCCTACATAATTCCCTTTCACACCAGTTTACTTATATAATTGCTGCGTTTGCAGTGCATGACTGAGAGTTTATACAATAAACAAGAATCCGCGGATTCAAAACCGACCTAACGCAGTTAAATTGAAGATGCCATTGCAGAAACCACTGAGCAACTGATATTGGAAGATAGGAGAAATAGTTGATTGGAAGATGCTAGACTATTAGTATATAGAATCAATGCAGTTTGAACAGATTTCTAAAAAAAGGAAAGATGGCTGCCAAAATGGCCGCCATCTTGGATTTCTCAATATGTTCCTCATCCATACTCACAGGCCAATACCTGTACCAAATTTCATAACTGTAAGTGAAATATTAAGGTTACAATGGTCAGTTCAAGAATGACGAAAGATGGCAGCCACAAAGTGGCTGCCATCTTTGATTTCTCAACATGTTCCCGTCTGATACCACCAGCCCCATACCTGTACCAAATTTCATAACTCTTTAAGTGAAATATTGAGGTCACAATGGGCAGTTCATGAAATGAAGAAAGATGGCTGCCAAGATGGCCGCCATCTTGGATTTCTCAACATGTCCCTGATCCATACCCACAGGCCCATACCTGTATCAAATTTCATAACTGTAGGTGAAATATTCAGGTCACAATGGGCAGTTCAAGAATGAATAAAGATGGCTGCTAAAATGGTCACCACAAAATGGCCGCAATCTTGGATTTCTTGACATGTTCCCAATCCATACCCAGAGTACTATACCTGTACCAAATTTCATAACTGCAGGTGAAATATTAAGGTCACAGTGGGCAGTTCAAGAATGAAGAAAGATTGCTGTCAAAATGGCCACCACAAAATGGTCGCCATCTTGGATTTCTTGACATCTTCCCAATCCATGCCCAGAGGCCCATACCTGTACCAAATTTCATAACTGTAAGTGAAATATTAAGGTCACAATGGGCAGTTCAAGAATGAAGAAAGATGGCTGCCAAAATGGCCACCACAAAATGTCCACCATCTTGGATTTCTTGACATTTTCCCAATCCATACCCACAGGCCAACACCTGTACCAAATTTCATAACTCTAAGTATTAAGGTCACAATGGGCAGTTCAAGAATGAAGAAAGATGGCTGCCAAGATGGCTGCCAAAATGGACACCACAAAATGGCCGCTATCTTGGATTTCTTGACATGTTCCCAATTCATACCCAGAGTACTATACCTGTACCAAATTTCATAACTGCAAGTGAAATATTAAGGTCACAATGGGCAGTTCAAGAATGAAGAAAGATGGCTGCCAAAATGGTCACCACAAAATGGCTGCCATCTTGGATTTCTCAACATGTTCCCAATCCATACCCAGAGGCCCATACCTGTACCAAATTTCATAACTGTAAGTGAAATATTAAGGTCACAATGGGCAGTGCAAGAATGAAGAAAGATGGCTGCCAAAATGGCCACCACAAAATGGCCACCATCTTGGATTTCTCGACATGTTCACAATCCATACCCAGAGTTCCATACCTGTACCAAATTTCATAACTGTAAGTGAAATATTAAGGTCACAATGGGCAGTTCAAGAATGAAGAAAGATGGCTGCCAAAATGGCCGCCACAAAACGGCAGCCATCTTGGGTTTCTTGACATGTTCCCAATCCATACCCAGAGTCCCATACCTGTACCAAATTTCATAACTGTAAGTGAAATATTAAGGTCACAATGGGGAAAAACCTTGTCTGTCATTGCCAAATGTGGTTTACATCTGGTTTGTGGTTGCAGTTTATGCCTACTGTTTATGGTTTCACCTGATCCATTTACAGCTCCTGTATTAACCGGCCTCCGCTGTTAGGCCGGTTAAAAATAGATAGGCGAGATAAAAAAACTCTCATCAATATGCTTTGAAGACATAAAACAACAAGATCTTGACAGTCCATCAGGTACATTTGAATTACTTGTCTGAGGTCTTCCCAATAAACACTGTTTAAACTCACTTTATCTCAGTTTAACCACCTGTAAAGCTACTTGTACATTTTCCAGGAAGTTTACCACAAAAATCTCCTTCATCATGTTCATAGCTTAATATCAAAATATAAAGTGGAATATGACGTCTAGACCACCACAGACAAACTCAATAACCTGACAACAAGTTAGAACCAGTTGCTAGGCAATCAAGTCTTTTCTTAGATTTTCATTATTTCAGAAACTTGACTCCCAGTTTTTAATATATCAGTGTTTTGTTGTTGTTTTTTTTGAAAGAAGGAAAAACGAAATTTTACCCTTGTGCATGCTGTGTAGCCTGTAGGATCTTTTACTTGTCAAAGAAAATAAAGGGACCACAAATTTACATTCTCATATTAATTATGAAACTTCAGAAATTCTTCTTGACCGTCCTCAAGTTTCAACACTTCTGCAATAACTAAGCCCGAACAAATAACTCCTATTTTAAACTTATTCTCTTGAAATACATTGCTTTCCTTCTTCTGTCTGGCTCTTTTCCATGAAATTATTCTTTAAAATATTTTCAAATTCCAAGTGGCAAAAAGGAAGTTAACAAAAAATGCAGGTGCACGGCTTTCGTAAGTTTTGTTTCTCAACTCTATTTTCATGATTTTCATAAGAATGGAATCTGTCAAAAGGGCTTGATGGGAATTTTTGCAATGTTGCCAACTGTTATGAATATCTTGCGATTGTTTTTGTCAAGTGAGGTGTTAAGGTGTCTGAAAATAAACATTGTTGTTGAATGAGAGCTCAGAGCTCTTCAAATCTGGTTGAGCTTAAATAATTTCGGTCAGTGCATGCCGATCTGCGAATCTTCATGAAATTACTTCCTCCAATTCCATGTCTAAGCAGCTAAGATTTCAATTTCTCAAACAATTTTCCTTGATGGGAAAAGCAACTTGCTGTACCATTCGCATATTTTAACCCGAGGCAAATATTTAAACGGGTGAAATAAAAAATATCAACCTGATGCTATGTAAGCAAGAACTTAGAACATTGTAGTACAGTATAAGGAAGACAGATTTCAATTTTCATCAGCAGTAAAATTATATCCAGCAAGAGGCCTTACTAAGGCCCCCTTGGCCACCCCAGATGACTGATATGAATGTACTTAGCATGTTGAAGGATGTTTGGATGGATGATTGGGCTTTATGTCCTGTATTTATGTACTTGGTAGGCTAATTAGGACAGTAGATGGACACGGCAATGAGGCGAAGGATGATTGAAACGAGCACGTTGAAGAAAATAAGTGAAGACGTGGGCCTACAAATGCTGATACAGAAGCGGCTCACACTCCCCCAGACTGGTCTGAGACTGACGTATCTGCATCCGCCATCTGGTAAAAGCAGTGCAGCCCTCCAAATCACGTACTTGCTGCTCAGCCTCATAGGATCAACGGCTATGTTGACCTTGTTGAACCTTCAACACGCCAGCACTGCCAGGTATTATCACACTGATCCATCAAGGTATCATTATTGCTATCATAAAGCACCCAGGGCAAATGACAAATATCTGATGTTTTTATGATTATGATCAGCAGATCAGATTATCACTCCAGGATCAAACATTTACAGTCCTTTAATCAGGAGAGAAAACATGATCACACCATTAACATATATGTTGGGACAAGTATGAAATCATATTCCACACAATTAACAAGTTTTGCTTGATCTACAGTCATTGCATGATGGTTACCGCTATTATTTTTACATAGAGTGTCATTTGTCACAGACATATTACTAAATTTCTAATAAACAGACTTGATTTGATAAAAATATTTATCAAACAGCCTTTATTATGAAATGCTAATTTTTGCTTAAAATTACAATTATTGATGAATTAGATCTGATTCTGACATTAATGTTGATGACAATGTTCTCAAAATAATGCAGAAATTTTATGTTTATCGTCACCACCGACCTTTGAGATTCGGTTTCACTTTTGTCTTATTCATGAAAATGGAAGTGTAAACCATAAACACAAGAATAACGTGCCAACACAGACACAGAGCTAACAATAACTTGATTCAAATTAATTAAACCATAAACTCAACAGTTTAGTATTACGAGAGCCTGTTGAAAAATTTAAAGCATTAATTGGCAATAACTTTCAAAATATAAAATTTCAATCTATAAATAGCAAATAGATCCATCATTATTAAAAGGTTTACAGTGGCTTTAGCCATGTCAAACAATCAAACTCTCAAATCAAAGCAATGAAATTGGATTTCCATTCAATATTTCATTGCAATAAAGAATCCGGGGCTAATAAAGGAGAGAAACACCAAGAAAGTTGACAATGAATATTTGTTAAATCTAATATCAATCTTCACAAGTCTCACGAGAGTCGATTCAGCATTATCTGAGATCCACTCTCATTAAGACTTCTTCAAATTTCCTACTCTGCAGATTTTGGGAGTCATTAAAGCGTAAGGAGACCTCTAGTTTTCTACTTTTGGTTTAATTTTTAAATAAAACCTTTTATTATTGAGAAAAAAAAAGACAACATACTCATCCATTAATGCTGTCTAATTTACTGGGGCTAACAGCGACATAATTGACACGTTTTGTGAGGCGATTGCTCCAAGAAATTAACTTTGTAAAGGATAATCTGACACCAGCTCCCCCTGGATGAGAGAATATTGAGTTTTGACTGTCACTTGTGCCATCTCCTGGAAATCCCCTGAACTTAGTTCAGAACTTTGATAAATTAGAATTAGTCCTTTCTAATTGAACTGATTCAAGTTCTGAAAGTCGACAAAGTTACAATTTTAGAATTCTCATAACACCCACACTGAAAGAAGAACAGACTGACTCAGTCTCAGCAGACTGACTCAGGATCAAAGACTTGTGAAATCTGGAAGCATTTTAAATGCTACTTGTTGAAATGGCAGCAACCCACAAGAGAATCTTCTGAGACCAATGGAACCCAGTGTCATCCTGGGACAGCACCAGATATTGTTGCCATAGCAACCAGCATGGCAACCAGGGATCATCTTACCCTAGAAACCATCACCCTAACATTGTCATTCCTCAAAAGGATCCTGTTTCTATTATTCAACCCTTATTCTGGATCCTTGTCATTCCTTGTGACTTCCATTCCAGTTTTGGTCCAACTCTGGATCCACCTCTTTTGACTTAGAAGCAAATATTCATTCAACAAATCAAATAAACCAATAAACGATCTATCAGTACAGACTCTCTGTACTACAGAGGTATATAATAGAATATTGCAGGGCTCCCACGGTAAACCACCTTCTCGTTTTTACATCAATTAAAGAAACTTCTGTTGTTATTGTATAGATTGTATATTTTCAGGTATTGCATCTAAGACATGTTATGATCAATAAGTCATGTAGAAGAAAGAATAATAAATCAATGAAAAATGCCAATAGTTTAATATTTTCCACTTTCAAATTTAGAATTCTCTATCAAAACACACAAGAAAATTCATGTCAGCCCAATCAGCTAATAGTTATTTGAGCAGTTGAGTCCACAAGATATTTTTCAAAGAAATCCTACTATTAATTCATGGACCCTCCGTCTTTCACAGCAAAAGTATAGGGTGCCCATCCACAAAAACTTGCATGCAACCTTTTTTCACCCACTACAAGGTTTTAGGCTGGGTTTTATGTTCAAAATTTATATTTAATATTTTGCCCCTCCCCTACCCCTATTTCACGGGTATCATGCTAGTGATTATAATTCAGTAATATCATAAAGCAAATTAACAGCATTAATTGGCAGGTTTCATAAGCAGCTGTCGACAACAAATTACACATATGTATCTATTATCTATTATACATATAAATAAGTAATGACTTGTCTACCCTCATAATGACTCCTGTCATCCCCACATTAAGAGGATCAATTCATACGGGTATTGGTACACAATCAAATGACAGTTCATGAACTTATTGAACGATTTCAAGAATCATCACCTGATTACTCAGGACTCCCAACTAAACAGTATCATTGTCAATTGGTCATTTTACGCATTTACACCACCTGAAAGTTTAATGACGATTGACACACAATTTATGAATTTACGACGTTGCTAAATGATCCAGAATCATTTCAGAAAAGGTGATGGCTCTTTTATGACCTACCAATCAAAGTCACAATGATGGTCTATTGAAAACACATTGACACATACATGTACACAAAATTGACGTGACTTTGACATACATATTACATAACCCTATTGCCATAATAATATTATTGAAAATCTGATAATTTAACACAAGTTGACCAACCATCAAAAACACACTACTAATCACTGCTAATTGTGCAAAAATAAAATGTAAACGTGAACTTAATAGGCAGAAATCATCTTATTTCCAAATGAATGGTCTGGATACATGTATTACATTTATTGACCAGTTAACATGGTTTATATCTGTAATCATCATATCACGAAAATTATCATGACTGCTCTCCATTGTCACAAACATGAATTAGATTTGTAAAACACAAATCGCCTATATAGCAAGTAGATGTCAAATCTAACACATTCAAAGTGTACAGCGTACTAGTATACAACACTGGGGATACACATGTATAATGCCGTAAACTGAACAGTGCTGATTGACTGTTTAGAATAATGAACTACATTTTAGCAATGGGCAAACTTAAGCTTCATTTTGGTAATCAACTACATTTTAGCTGCTGCTTCCCCATGTTATAAGTTAATTGAATTAACAATAAATAATGGATAAAAAAATCAGCTTCCAACATCCTATATCTAATGCAATACCTGATTAATCATTCTAGTGATTGATTGACTGTGTAGGTGTATCCGACTGATTCCGATAAATATTATATTAAATATTACATATAGCTGGCTATATATGATTTATATTATAGCAAGCTTTTGTAATAATTCATATAATATAAATTCGACAAAAAGGACATGTAACAAGTCCAACCAAAGAATTTTGAAGTGAAATTGACATAAGCACGATCTGACGGCTGCTGGAGGCAGAAATAATGATGAGATAACAAGCAGGGAGAAGCTGCTTAGGAGTCCGGTCAGTAAGATTGCAACTCTTATCATAATATATAAGACTCCTGGCTCTGACTGTCCTAAGAAGACTTCTGACAAATCCAACTGCCAATTTCATTGATTTTTGCAATAAGCATTTATATAAGACTCTCACTCCTGCTCCTGAGTCCTCCAAAAACCAGCAAAACCCTAGAACATGTGGAATGACGAGCACAGGAGCTTCAATTTTGCACTGTTGAACTTTCCTTAGCTTGGATTTATGCACATTGAGCCTCCAGTGATGACGAGCCCATCTGCAGCGATCAGATGATGTTTATTTGTTAATTTATTTCATCAAGGCTGAGGCTTCAGAAATTTAAGCAGGAAGATTATCTGGCTGGGGCTTTTTAAATACAGCTTTGCCATAAGATTTTCAATTTTTTATTTTTTTTCAAGATTTTTATTTGACAATTCAGGTCACAACAAACCTATAGTCATAACATGATACAAATATTTTCTGTACACAATACTAATTTTCCTATACATGACAAAAATTTTCATATTTTTATTAATATAGCACCCAAATTTCCAAAAATAAATTGTAGACACACACGAACAGGTCATGAATGCAGTACAGGTAGACAGCTCTCACCACCACTAGAGCATTGTAGAGAGGGCACACTCGGGTGTATTCAGACATAGCAAGAGCGATGACTAAGCCTCTCAAGTCGTGCGTAACATATAAAGCCAATGTAACTGAGTGTACACCTATATTGTGTGTTGTGAATGTGTGTATAATACCTTGGACATGATGTCACACACAATCACACAAAGTTAAACATGTTAAGCAAGCAAAGCAATGATGAGTCAATCATATGTAATCATGTCTTCTTTGAAGTTTGAACTTAGTTGTATTTTACTTGTAAATGTTAGCTTGTCAGCAGTCCTATAAATTATACAATTATGGTATACTAGAGGACCCCCATGCTTCTTGGAATAAAGAGATAGGCCTATAAATGAGTAGCAGTGTGCAGTATTGTGGTTTATCACTGTGGCGCTGAGATGCGTTGGCCTCCAGTGTAAATGATGATTGGAAAGGTGTTGCCGTCTGGTGAGTGGAGGATTACAAAAAGTACTGTAGGTGCAGAAGTCATGGATTTTAAGCACTGTGAAGGTAAAAATTCGTAAGGGAAGAGTAAAGAGGAAGATTGATGTATGACATGGCCTGATCCATGGATAATTGAGGATTCCTATGCAGGAAGGAGAAGCAGGCAAAAAGCTTAATTTCTAATATGGAATAGGATATATAGAATTAGCCAGTCGATAGGGGAAAGTAGAAAGGATTGAAATTGTGTAGATTTTTTAAGTTGGTTTTTAGTGTCCTGATTTGTATCGAAGAACCTGTTTTGTATTGTTTATTTGATGCCTCCCTCTTCTGAGCTGAGGGAGAACAACCCACTACGACCATTGCAGGCACGTGAATAGAGGTGTGTGGATAGCATACATGTGTGGATGGGGTGTTAGAAGTAACAGACAGTTCTGTAAAGATAAAAATCTGTAGAGCTTTTGAAAAGATGAAGATTGATGTATAGCATGGCCAGATTCATGAAGAATTGGCGATTTGTATACAAAAAGAATATCTGAGCAAACAACAAAAATATAAGATAGGATTTAATTTAAAGAATCAGCTGCTGATATCTAGCCCTAATATGTAGGCTTGTTCAGAATAAATGTTCAGAATAAAATCAACAAACAAAAAGTCTCAAAGTAAATGGGTTATAGATTGGATGGATGGACGATAAGGACTTTAGCTTTACACCCTGTATTTATACACTTGGCAAGCTAATCAAGCTAATTAGGACAGGAGGAGGAGTGTTTGTTTGTTTGTTTGTTTGCGTTTTACGCCTCAGCAGCACCTTAGTGGGCTATATCGAGGCAGGCGATCGCCGTATGATGATGAGATGAGAAGACTGTGAGTCTGGTACATACCCTATTAATTCAGGGATGCCCAGGGTCTTTCAGTTGCCCCAGCATAGAACACTGGATACTACCCGCCTCCATTTAATGTCCCATGGGCTCGGACTAAATTGAGTTCCGGGGTGGGTTTCGAACCCACGCCCTCAGAGCCAGTGGTTGTGCAAACAAGCACTCTTAACCATTAGGCCACGGAGGAACTCTCAGGAGGAGGAGTGAACGACACGGGAATGTGAAATAAGTCTCAAAAGAAAATCGGTTACAGATCTATCGGAAAAATCTGGAATAAATACTAGATTTGATCCAATTTAATCAGGTGTACTAGATCTTTTGGAAGGCCTTCATCAATTGATAATTCAGCAGCATTCAAGCAGAATCCAGGCATATCCAGCTGGTTGATGTTCTGAACTGTTCAGAAGAGACTGCTGTTGTATCACTGATTCAGTGTCTATGCTGGACAAGAGAAAGTCAGTCTTTAGCTTACTAGCATGCTTCTAAAGGCCAATGTCACGCAGTAATGTTTACATTATATCAAACAAATTAAGAGCAAGAATGAGTGGCCAATTGACAATTCAGCGTTCTGAGAAACTACATAGTCTGCCTGAGTGCAACTGTGCTGGATATATGCGGAGATTTTTTTTCCGTTTTTAACAGAATACATTCTCAAGTCAAGACAACCGAGCCGGGGTCTATGCATTGTTACTGCACACACAAGATCAATAGTTATGCATAATTGTAATGCATACACCTGCAACAATACCCATGATGTTTATGAAGCAGTAAACAACCGATCCGGACAAAAATCACAAAATCAAATTCATAATTTGTCAATATAAATGCAAAAGCTGCACAGCTTTTTACAATCCTGACTATCAGCACAGGCAGACCACTACATGCTACAAGTTTGGCTTGCAAGGGACTGAACAGCTGAGGGTGTCAACTGGGATGGATGGATGGATGATTGGGGCCTTACATTCTGTATTTATGCACTTGGTAGGCTAATAACATGAATAAGGACAGGAGGAGGACACGGCAATGAGGCGAAGGATGATTGAAAGGGTGTCAACTGAGAGTGTTTTACTCAGCAAACCAAACTTCACACAAACGTGTACATCGCATGACATCATTTCATTTACATACTAATATATACTTTATGATACACCTCGTCTGTCACCTGTGGTTCTGGTGATGGTAATAAAGTTGCGATAAAACAGCTGAGTCTTAAAAAACCTTTGCATTGAAAAATATACAATGCATATCAGATGTGGGCCTACTCATAGTATTATTTATTTACAATAGTTTTCAAACTTGTGTGTAGAATAGAATGTGGAGTCTAAATATTATCTGAATAACCATTGCTTATAAACAAGTGAAGTTTGTATCAAATTTTAATGTTATTTCTTTAAATCATTAAATTAGTATTGACCATAGTTCTACAAGACTTGGTAGATGAAAACAAGCCAATTCTAAACTGGCTATTTGAAATGTAGATAAAGCAAGATCAGAGGTCAAATACTACAGTAATTTGGTAGACAATTTTATATTTATCAAAACTACAACTGAACCGTTTATTTTGCACACAGGCCTATGCCCTATGGACAGCTATATCTATGGCATTTTATGCATGAATTCAGAATCAGGAACTTAAGATCCAGCACAAGAATACAGGTTTGAATGGATCAATTATTATGCCTTTATACAGTGATCAAGCATACAAGCTCTATAAACACTGAGGCTGTCAGCTGATCATACTGATGATGCACAGGTCCACAGGACCAGCAATGCGTCCATGTATCCATGTGGATTCAGTTTGGGAATGTGCACATACAGCAATTGTGCGTATTGCCATTTATGTGTATTGTCATTTATGTGTATTGCAATGTTGATCAGTTGATTGTCCAGCATCAGACAGCTGATAAGCAATACTAATACCAGCATTACAAGGCTACTATGTATCATGGCTATTGACAAGAATGAATCAACTCTTTTGCCATGCTAAGCTCCAGGCATACTGCCTCGACCCCCATTATCTCTCATGTCTTTTTGGTGCATTTCTCTTCACACTCACCCAAAGTAAATGTTTATGCAAGGTGTTGCTTAGTAAGTTATGTAAACTAGGTGATGTGCCTAGACATTTTGCTAACATCAAACACAGCCCCACACAGGTGCACACAGCAGTGTTAGTCCTACACCGGTACCACAGCACCTGGATGATGGCTGGATCTTATCTGAATTTCGCATTTTGACTCATGTTTGAGCTGTCAAAATGTGTCAGCCATAATTTATAAATAGTACATTCCACCATGTACACTCAGTATAGGCCTACTGGTGGCTCGGATGCAGCACACATTTCAATCACTGAATCAGCTGCAAAGCTCTTGTGTCAAAAAGTCAAAAGGGGCATCCAATTAACTGCAAACTTTGGCATGGTGCAGTCCTCTCCGTAATTCCTTGCCACTCACAAGGGAGACTTATCTTGATAGATTAAACAAAAGAGAGCAGTCATGAAAAATCCTGCTAATTTAAAGGATTTCCAAGACCATTGAGTATTCATTGGGTCTTCATCTGATCTCTGGCTGTCGGGACAAAGCATGTAGCTACTATTGTAGAACTAGGAGCCTAGGGCAGGGGGCCTTCAGTATTTCATGATTTCAACAATTTGTTTGCAAATCACATTGTCAATGATTGTTGTCAATGTTGACTCTGATGACATCATAATATTTGTGGAAAAGTGGAAAACAGTCTGGATACACAATACAGCTTGTGCAAGGAATTGCAAATAGCACAGTCGAATCACTGAGCAATATTCATCAATGTTTCAAGATTCTGACTATTTATTTAGAATCTGGGATTTTTAATATTTTCACAACTGTCTGTCACTGTGCTACTCCAGCACTCCCAGGTACACAGTGTGCTGTCAGATGTGCCAGTGACGTCAAAGTTGACACACTTCAGAAAATATGCACCCCAGCTGAACTGCTGAACCAGTGACAGTGTGACAATTTTGACACATGTTGGCTAAGCAGTAATCACTGAATACCAGGGTATAATCATTGATTGTGAGCTCTAATTGTGCAGCAATGTCAAGACAATTAAGCGGCTTGGTCCAACAGTTTTATTTACTAAAGAGAGTATTGTGATGTCACAGCAGATAATGATTAGGCCCTTGTAAAACCAAATACCCAGAATCCAGGATCCACTGTCACTGAATATCTCATCTGCCAGCTCAGCTGCTGCAGGGCTGCACTGCACTGCCACTGGACATCATTTTGCAAACAATCAACTTGCAAGCTTGCAATCACGACTTTCAAGGCACGTGCATTGATTTAATGCAGTGATTCACAACTATAACATTTCGCATCAATGCATGCAGGGTGGGGTAGATCAACATGACATACTTACCCCCAACAACGACCAATTTATATTCTGTCATTCTGCCTCGTCCTTTTGTCCCACACCAAGAAATGTCGGCCACTGGCTTCACGGATAGGGGAACCTCTCAACAACGGCCCCAGACGTCACATATGGCGTCCACACGACTACCAGAGTCGCGGTAAAATCTCGAAATATCAGTGCACTCCTATTTAACTCCGATAAGTCTGTCAGATTTCGGTAAACCAGAGAAAATGTCGCCAGATCTTTCAGCGCTCAACGCCCCATCGAAATGGAAACAGGCTGCGGCTCGTCAGGCGGATTCGGAGTTCGTACTCACGATTTTTTCAAGGCCTTTTTCCGCCCATATTTTTCACGACTAATTTCATCAAGCAACTCTAAATCAAATTGATTGTACTTTATGCATGGCCACAATTAATTTGCATTTCCCAGTAAATGGCAGTCATATAAATTTGGAAGAATATTGAAATTGTAGCAGACGTCTTTCTCACAGTTCCAATTATCCCAACGATCCGATTTATAGGCAGTACCCAAAATAACAGACCAATCAAAAGTCATTTCGGAATGACGTAAATATCAGAGTTATTTTTATCACAGGGAATCTCTTTACAGGGGGTCACTGATTTTTATAAAGAATAAAGATTTGCATTAATTAAATTGGAAGTTTTAGATTTTCAAAGCCTCTATAAATTAAAAGTTCATGTACCATATATAAAGCCCCGGGTGCTTCCCCCGGGTGCTTCCCCCGGGTGCTTCCCCCGGGTGCTTCCCCCGGGTGCTTCCCCCGGGTGCTTCCCCCGGGTGCTTCCCCCGGGTGCTTCCCCCGGGTGCTTCCCCCGGTGCTTCCCCCGGGTGCTTCCCCCGGGTGCTTCCCCCGGGTGCTTCCCCCGGTGCTTCCCCCGGGTGCTTCCCCCGGGTGCTTCTACATAATCTTTGATACAAATTGAAAACATTTTTTGGGAGATTGCGATTTTTGCTCAATTTATATCATCTTATTTCAATCTAGGTGAGCTGAGGTTGGGATCTTCACGCAGCTATACCATTTAATTAAACTATGCGGTTACTCCACTGTCTCCACAACTAAGAAAATGAAAAACAGAGAATATTTTTTTAACCAACACTTTTGAAAGCCTTTATTCTTGCAGGTGCCCCCCTTTTTCCCGGGGCACTTTCGATCTTTCTCACCAGGAGGCAGCAACATAATCATTTCCCTATCATCCACCAGGAAACCTCATGACTGTTTGTCTAAAGTTCACTGAAGCAAATCTGGAGTTATTTTGCAGTTGACAGCTGAGGTGAAGCACCGTTTTGGCACAATGGCAGTGAATTATTCTCAGGTAGTTGTCTATCTATAATATTCTGTGTTATAATGAGCAGCTTGCTTCAGCTAAATCAGTTTTACTTCTGGACATAGTGACTTGTAACCAGGTAACCAGTGATCTCTGCTTACTCATTATAATTATGATCAGCTGGTCTTGACATTGATAATTAATTGAATGCTGTGAATTCATCGTATGACCATAGAACTTTTATGGTCTGGTAGTCAGTGTAGTAAATAAATACCTACTATGGACTTTCTGTCATAGTCATCTGATATTGTATGATATCATAGTTTCCTACTTTATGTAAAGGCCAATGTAACTTTGCTCTATGGCAAAATTGAGTCTGAGTCAAAATGCAACAGTACTGCCAGACTCAGTAGTAAGAGTTATTATATGGGACAATATTGTTATTGTTAAATGTATTTAATAAATAATTTTTTTGGTGATTGGCAATTAATTTAGGTAGGCCTGGTGTCAAGTAGTATTGAAAAAAAAGAATTTATCTTTGAATCAAGTTCAAAATGTAGTAGTCTGGTTTCTGGCATTCACTGATCAGGGCACCTGACTAAAAATGTAGTTGCAGATGTTAATTTTTCTAATACCGGGTAACTATTTTCCAGGTCTTAGCTGGTTTGCGCAAAGTGTACCACAGTGGTAAGACGAAGGATTTGGAATGGCGAAAACAGCAACTGAGGGCATTAGTGAAATTTTTGGAAGACGAAAAAGACGCCATCGTGGAAGCTTTGAAAAAGGACCTACGCAAGGTAAAATTGTTTTTACACGAAAGTGGGTAACTGGGGGCTTCGTCGAGGGGGGGATTGGCTCCAAGGGGGCATTAGGGGGTGGCATGCAATTTTCTGGAAGGGCAGCCGATGTAGGGTCTATATAATATTATCCTACTAATTGTATATTTTCACCACAGGAAGCTAAATGTGCACACATCCTTGGAAGCTGACAACTACTATACTAAGTATAGAACTATAAGGGAAAGATTACAACATTGAAGTTCCTCTGATTTTCACCTCAGTCCTAGTTTTCTTGTTTGAGGGGGGGCCCTCCCCCACCAATATGTATGCCACTGTGCACAGACTGAATTATAATTCTGAGTGATTTAAAGGACAAAGGTGAACATTGATGAATGGTCAAAGTTCTTAGTTCTCTGCTTTACCATGTTTGCATTCAATATGGCAGAGTGGACTGAAATGCTAGTGGACTGGACAACTATGATATGATACGATACGATACGATAAGAATTTATTGCCATGCAATACATGAAATTTGTCTTGACAATTGCACATGTAAAGGTGTAACTATGCAAATATGTATAACATTGCAGTCTCTAGAACACTTTTTTCCCCCAAATAGCAATATGAAGGATTTATCTGATGAAAGGAGGGGGGCATGTGCTCCCTGCCCCCCCCCCGGATCCGCCTATGCAGATAGTACAGTAAGAAGAACTGTCTCTCAGAGGTTTACTTGACTTCTTTTAGCTAGCTCTATTTAGCTATACATGTACTTCCACTACATTTTTTTTATATTTGCTGAAGATCTAGGCATCCATGCATATCATGTCCATGGCAGCTGAATTAAACTTGACCTCATTCCACTGCTTATAAGTTTCCTATTTATTAAGAATATTATTTTGACAAAAACATGTTTTTGAAATCTTGAGTATAAAGATCTTTAGTTTAAAATAGTGAATGGAGACATTAACAGCTATTAACTGTTGACCTCACCAAATTGACACCAATATTTTACTTCCTTAAAACAAATATGAAAATGAATATGGAATTAATAGGCACAAACACATTGAAAGAGATAAACTATGAATACCTCTGTGATAGTGATAAGATTAGTCTGATATATCTGGCGCAATATTACTTGTTATGATATCAGGTCCCAATTTATAACATGAGATCAAAAACATTTTGTAGAACTTGCAAATAATCCAAATGTCTTGTTCCTATTGCAGGGTTTGAAATTTAGGAGCATCTGTGCCTTCACTATTCCCAATTTTTTGGACAAACTCCTTGATTATTTTTAGTAAATAATTCAATGAAATTAAGAAAAATGGCAGAATTTTTGCCAGTGGAATCCCTGATATTGCTCATTTAAAATAGGTCACTCTAAGCAGCTGGGTGGCCAAGTGGCTTAAGTGCCCGTCTGTTCCGCTGAAGGTCTTTGCCTGCATGGGTTCGACTCCCGGTTGGGGAACCCAAAATTTTCAGAGGACCTTCAAGAGCAAAATCCCAGCTGGATGTCGTTCGGATGAGACGTTAAATTGGCGGCCCCTTGTATCAGTGTCTATGCTGGGCAAGTAAAAGATCCCTCACATGGGGTAAATGTATAACATGTTGAGGACTCCGGCTCTCTCTCCCATCTCATTAATCAACCCTCGTGAGCGCCCAGAACTGGGCTTAGAGGGCTGCACTTACCATATCTATCTATCTATCTATCTATGTTGGATGCATTGCTTGTGCCATAAAGAATTGTTTACCCTTGTATAATTGTGTGTTGCCACCTGCCTTGCATTGCATGTCAAAGTAATAATAAGCCCAGTAACAGAGTAAGCCTGGGCAATTTATGTAAATTGCAGTCACTTTTAAAATAAAATAATTGAATTGAATTGAATTGAATTGTGCCATAAAGATGTTCAACAGAAAAGCATGTTGCTCTATCCTCATCCTGCCTTAATTCGCCTTTCAAGTGCCTTAATACAGGACGTAAAGCCCCAGTCATCCATCCACAGAAAAACATTAATCTAGAAATTATTTTTTTCAGAGCAAGGTGGAGGGCTACATGTTTGAAAACCTTCTGTGTAGAAATGACGCCATCAATGCCATCAACAATTTGGAAGAATGGACGAGTCCCCAGAAAGTCAAGAAGCCAATCGTAAACCTCGCTGATGACTGCTTCATCCGATATGAGCCACTAGGTGTCGCTCTGGTCATTGGCGCATGGAATTACCCCATCCAGTTGACGCTGTTGCCGTTGGTCGGTGGTATAGCTGCTGGTGAGTGGGAATAGGTGAAACGTCTCTTTGTGAAAAATGCATTTTAAGCTTCCAAACTCGAGTAATTACCCTTGACCACCTCAGCAAAGCCTTCAGTGAATAAATCAGACACACCTCCAAAGTTGGCCAATGAGCAGGCCTTCACACATGTTATGCAAATGAGGCTGTTTTCGCCGTTTCGCATATATCCGTAAGGGTTACATGTGTGATTCTTACATGGATGGATAGATCTCTCTGAGACTTTTAAAATGGTATGTAATATTTATGTCTCTGAAATATTAATGGTTGCGGAGAAAAATGCCGGGAAAGATTTGAAATGAAAGGAAGTCCTGCACGCTGATTGGCCCTGGCACTTGTGACGTTAATTATGATATGCGGCAATGAAAGGATTTGTCTGGGTACCCTTGACCTGATTAGTTATAAAAAAATATGTGTACTTATAATTTTCAAGGCTTTGCTTTGATTCAAGAGACATGGGCAATATTTGTCTCCAAATTGTGACACTAGCTGCAGTAGTGTTACGCACTGCTGAACATATAGGAACACTTTTCCGAACACCGATTTAGAAAAGCTAGAACATGTCACTGGTTTTCACATTCTGGCAGGTATTTGTATGAGTAACACTGAAGTCTGTCATTAAATTTCACTCTTTGAATTTCATTGCATAGAATAGTCTTGTGCTTTGCAAGGCTTCTTGTTGCGCAATGGTGAGGCCTCTGATTTGGTGTATACCTTTTTTGAGGCGATGCTTCAGCCCTGCGCTGATATATTCTTAGTGACTCTATTTGGTGCCACTCGCCTCTGTATAGCTGAGCACAGGCCTCCCGATAGGAGGCCAGAGGCCAAAAAGGGAAAAAATCAGGCTGTTTTGAAACATCAGCAGATCTGGGGACTAGCGTCATAGTAAAATGCAGACCGGGCAAATTTACGGACCGGCTGGGGCCAAACTGAATTTACTTTCAAAATTGCCTCAATGTTTCCGGAATTCCAACCGATGGAAATGGGTCCCAGGTTCAAATCCAGCTCCAGTCAGATGTGACCCATGTTGGACAGCAGTTTCAAATTCAATTGTCTTTTACCTCCTTGCTGTGCCTTTCTCCTGTCCTATTTATCCAACTAAAGTGCGTAAATATAGGATGTAAAGCTCCAGTCATCCTTCAATCAGTCCCTGTTAAGTGTATTATGCCATTGCTGGACCCTGAAGAAAAAGCTTTTTGTTTCTGCGTACTTATTACAAAATGATAATAATTTTCTGTCTTTTCTTCTTATTCTTCAGGAAATTGCGTTGTCCTTAAACCATCAGAAGTAGCAGAAGCCACTGCCGAGCTCCTCGAAAAAGTTCTGCCGAAATACATGGACAATGTGAGTTTGTAACAGTTGTATCAACTTGTATATAATTGAATTTTTGTCACTGGTTAAAAATTGTTTAGAGCTACTTTAGTTTCATTACCAATAACTAATTCGGAAAGTATCGCTTCAGCAGAATCTGATGTAGATTTCTATTGTATTCATAATCCGATAATTTCTGACCAGCCACGACAAAGTTAAAATGAGATTGGTTAGATAAGGTTGTGCCTTAGGTATTTGTAACACAGCGTATTATCTGATTATGTTAAGCACTGACTGTTGATTGCTGGCTTATACAAGATTTGAATTTCTGTTTCATTTAGGACGCCATCAAAATTATTAATGGGGGTGTCGCAGAGACGTCAGCTTTGCTCAAAGAGAGATTCGACCACATTTTCTACACGGGGAACAGCGCCGTCGGCAAGATAGTCATGGAAGCTGCAGCCAAGCATTTGACATCTGTCACTTTGGAATTGGGAGGGAAAAGGTAGGCGCACCATAATTCCCTTGAATATAAGGGCCTACTTCCTATCGAGGGCCTTTCCTGTTATATTTCTCCTAGTAGAGAATCGTTGAGAAATGAAAACAAAATTAATGAAGGATTATTTTATTTTCAAATGTATGCTTTCCCTAAAATTTGCTAAAAGAATAAAATCTCTATTCCATCTCATATCAATTTAGTACTCTCAATTTAGACAGGGTGATATAGAGCTATCATAGAATTAAAAGGTATATTTGATTAAAAGCACTTAGACCTTAGACATAGATCAGCCAAAAAATAAGCATATTTGGACTACAGACAAATGGTTACATGTATCTTTTCTGGCAACATTTCTTTACGAGTGTCTGTGCCTGGATAAGAATAGTTCAATCTGGCAGTCTCCCACACCAAGGATAGTGGAACTCGTTTAACTTACGATCTTGTTCCTTTCAGTCCAACCTACGTTGATGGCTCCAGTGACCTTAATATTGCTGCCAAGCGGATCATGTGGGGAAAGTTCTGCAATGCTGGACAGACGTGTATTGCCCCTGATTTCGTCTTGTGTACAAAAGACGTCCAGGTATAGTTTAGATTTATTTGTTTTATGGTTTAATAAATAATTTCATGACCATACGTTCCTGTTTAAATTGTAAATGTTTCCCTGTAATTTCTCTTATCTACGTTGCCTTGTTGTTCAGTTCGGCACAAAAAGTGCATACTATTTGTTTATATGTCCCTAATTTGTTTGAAGTTTGCCCAGTTTATTAATAAGCAGCTTTGTGAATCTTTTTTCAATTGTTCAAAGATAGAGCCTTGCATTAGGGTGGCCTAAAAATGTACAGGAAAATTTTTTTTTCTGAAATTCACATCGCATACCCCCTCATTTTAGGAGAAATGGTGAAAAAAGCACCTTGTTAAAATTTCATGAAAATCAGTCAAGTCTAAGTGGTCTCTCAAGGCCCCTCAATTCTCACCAAAAAGAAACATTTCAACCATTTTCGCCAATACGCGGTTAGCCACAACTTTGTGAATTTTTAATGAACAACATTCTAATTGCAATGGTTGGAAAGGTATCAAAATTAGCTTCAATTTGCATACCAACATTAATGGTCTAGGATGATATCTTGACTCCCATGGACTCTTCAGCTGACAGTGCTAATGTGCGAAAGTGTTTACTGAATGACTAAACCTGTTCAAGAAAAGATTTCCATTAAATTTCACTGTCAATTAACATGTTCTTATTCTCCAAAAGGCAGGATGACCCGATAAAGCATAAAACTTTTTTTTTTACCATGGAGAAACCCGCTTTATGAGCTGTAAAGTTTTAATGTTAGATTTTGTCAAAAGTGCTGAAAACATCGGAGAGGGGCTGTTGCATTTCATAGTTTAACTTCATAAGAGTTAAATATAGGACAACATAATCTATATCATGTGAAACATAAGAATATTGTCTTTCAAGTGGTACCCATCATGGTGCCCTGTAATAAATTTGGATGAAGATATGAATTTGAAATACTACGATTCCCGACTGCTATTTTATGTGTTTGCGACAAACTTCAACATAAAATTTCATCACTCATAAACCGGGCATTCCCATGGTCAAATATCTTTTCTTTTTAAATATTTGGTCATTCTTGAACTGGGAAAATAAGAATCATGGCAATTTAAAGCAAAAAAAAAAAAAAGCCTGGCTTTTATCAGGATCGGTCGTTCAGCAACAATTTCATTCACGAAAAGTGTAAACTGAAAAGACCATGGGAGTTGAGATATTATCTTAGACCAATAATGTTGGTATGCAAATTGAAGCTCTTTTTTAGCCCTATCCAACCATGGTATTGGAAATGCAGTACTGTACAAATTGACTAAGTTATGAGGAACCGCGTATTTGCGAAAATGGTTGAAATTTTCCTTTTTGCTAAGAATGGAGGGGCCTTGAGAGACCCCTAAGACTTAACCGATTTTCTTGAAATTTTTACAGGGTGCTTTTTTCACAATTTCTCCTAAAATGAGGGGGTATGCGAATAGAAAATCAAAAATTTTGTTTTTTGGGCCACCCTAGCCTTGCATCTGTTTTGTACATATGGTTAGGTTTATTACCGGCAATTTGTAATTGTATGTGTTTTCATTGACACTTTTCAGGATAAACTCATTGGAGAAATGAAGACAGTCCTTCAAGAGTTTTATGGCACCGACCCCCAGAAATCTCAAGACTTTGGGCGCATCATAAACAACAGACATTTCAAGTGAGTGAAATGAGAGTTGGACGTAACCTCTGGAATTTAAAAACTTTCAATTGAATTGATTCTCTACATAAAAAATTATGATTGATTGAGTGCTCTGAATTATCCTGATATAAAGATGCTTATTCCGTAACTTTAGGATGTTGTACTGCCATGCATGGTCCATCTTGGAAATTGGCATTCTGCTGCTCTGCTACCAGTGATCGAACAATCAACAACAAACATTATACGTAGACAAACCTTTTCAAAAGTATAAATTTGTTTCTTTCCAGTCGTGTGAAAGGCTTGATCATGCCAGACAAGGTTGCCATCGGAGGACAGTGTGACGAAAAGGACAATTATGTTTCTCCCACAGTTTTAAAAGATGTCAAACCTGAAGACCCATGCATGCAACAGGAGGTAAGAGAAATCTTTTCAAATTAAGACTTTTTTTCTTTGAGAGCAATTGTATTCTGGTCTTTTTATCTTGTCATTATAATGTGAAAGGGGAACTTATATTTTAATCGTATAGGAGCAACCACAATATGGTGTTGCAGTTTGCCGCTCCATCAATCCTTACAATTTACCAAAATGGTTGGCTAAAGATAGCCTTGTGCATGGCTTGGTTGAATCAAGTTCAATTTTAAGTGTGATATAAATACATTTTCAGATGCCGCATGAGTCCCATAAGAAATGAATTTTAGGTTCACTAGCATCTCCGGTATCTTCCTAATTGTTGATTTTCTACCTTTACTGTCCTTGCAGATCTTTGGACCGGTGCTTCCAATCATGCCAATTAAGGACAAGGATGCCGCTATTGAATACATCAATGCACAGTAAGCGTTCACACAGAAAAATAAATACATTATTAAGTAAAATATTAAGTTTCGGTTTCAAGGGTCTCATGAAATTCTGAAGGGAGATAAACCATGTCAATAACCTAAACTGAGGTTTGAATCTTCGGATTCTTGTAGTTTGAATTTTTTAAAACATTTTTGATATGACTCTTCTCATGGATACTATGCTATGATAACAATGACAATTTATTTATAGTGAAGTATGAATATGACATTCTTAAATTTGTATTTATTTCAGTGAGAAACCATTAGCCATGTATGTGTTCAGTAAGAACGATGCGGTGATCAAAGAGCTGATGACGACCTGCACAAGTGGAGGACTGTGTGTCAACGATATCATGATGCACGCTGGAGGTTCGTAAAAATCATATGTATCATGATTATGGCCTAATTAGGTGGCGTATATCTGATTTTATAAATCTACTAAGTCTTTTCTGTGATGATGTCTTGTCATGATCAGATGATGCATGTTGTGGACATCATGTGTGACGTCTCCTTGGGTAGCAAAATTTGAAGTACATAAAACAGATTGACATTTGATGCTAATGATAGTAAGTAACCTAAACTAGTATTAATGATAAATTATACATGTTGTACTTGAGATACTTGGACGGTCTGTAAAGTTCAGATTTCTGTTTTAGACTAGGGATTGATGTGCGAAACTGTCTATTTGTGTTGCAACAGAAAAAAAAACTTCCGGATAAGACCGTTCACAGTTGCACTTTCATAAAGTTAGAATATATTTGCATTGCAATAAGATTTACCATTTTCTGTGTTGTCCTTTTCAGTTGAGACCATGCCCTTCGGAGGAGTCGGCAACAGTGGAATGGGTGGTTATCATGGAAAGTTCACTTTTGACGAATTTTCTCACAAGAGGTCGTGTATGATCCGTAAACAGGCTATGGAAGCTGCCAATTCGTAAGTAAAATTAAATGAATATATTTATGTTCTTTTAAAAAGGGAAGTTTGACAACAAAAAAAGTTAACCCTATATGTATGCAAAAAAAAATTGGGGAGGACAATAACTTATTTTTCTGATTAAACTGCAAGAATTAAGAAGTTAATGCTTACTATTAAAGGGCAGTCACTTGTATGATGTATCAGGGTCTTTGCTGGACCAGTAAAAAAGAATACTAAAAGGTCCCGCACTTGGGGATTATGTTTCACTTGGTACATGTATTCGTGTCACTTTGACAAAGTGACGATGTAAAGTGCGAAACTGATCTTGATGGCTGCACAGTGCGAAAGTATGTGTGCTTTTCTTCTGTTAAAATTGATAAGAAACAGACCTGCAATAGTCCAACACATGCACTGTATAATTTTCTAAATCCTTTCAGCTTGAGGTGCCCCCCTTACACCGATCAGAAAGCGAGCTGGCTTGCTTGGATCATGAAGAAGAACGAGAAGAAGACGGGCATTGCTGGATTTCTGCCCATCGTAATTATCGGGATCATAGCTGCATTCATTTTCAGGGTAAGTACAAAGTAGCTGGCATCGGCTGCGATAATATTGTGCTGTATGAAATTTGTCTCTGTCTTATTCTTATTTCATCATATTATGAATATCATTATGTCTATGCTTTCTTACAATAGTATGTTGCCAGTTTTGAATCCATGGATTCTTGTTTTGTTTTAAAATTTAAATAGATATTGGTCAAATCAGTTGACAATTGAATCATTTAACTTCAAAAGTGTTTCACGTTCTTGATCAAGAAAGGTGGTTATTTTTTGTTAGCCGTTTAGGACACACGTAAAATAATTCAGAAATATTTTTTGATTTTTCAGCTTTTTGGACTTCAAAACTATCTGCCAAAGGCGCTCACACAGTGATCCATTACTGCAATTTCAAATACCTATTACCTTTCAATTTATGCATACTAGACTTACTATTTTCTTGTGATATACGTATGATTTTATTCCATCACAAAATATCAAATATTAATCTATTTTTGTATGGATTGTACATATCAGAATATTGAACGATTTTGTCTTTCAATACGTAGATACTTTACCAAGTGGTGCAGAGATGTAAAATTAGCAGTATCATTTTGTTTTTACTGGCTATTGTATTATCTTATACTGAATTTATGCATTACAACTATCACGTACCGTGGTATTACATTCTATGTGGTCAACTGTCTAGAATATTTTGTTGATAAATCTTTCATAGTTTTTGTTGAAGTTAATCGTTTCATGATTGACCTATGTTAATTTGATATGGTCAAAGTGTATGTTTTCTTTTTTCTGTGATGCTATTGTTAAAACCAAGATAGGCCTAAAGTGTTGATCAATGATCACTGATCACACACTTTAGATGTGACAAATAAATCTAATATATTACCCATCAAGTTCATTCATTCATGAATACATTGGCAGGGATTTATAGAAATATAAAAATTGACATTGATCCATGAATGTGAATGCTAGATATAATTGATTGGGGGGGGGGGGGGGTTGCCCCCTCCCCCCCCCCCAGGACCTGCCTATGTTTGTATAAATTTATATGAATCAATAATGAATGTGATCATTGCTAGCTGTAATGAAATTCTTTTAAAATTTATTAAACTTTTTTGAGAGCATGATTTTTTGCAACGTGTATGTATCTTGTTTGTTGATGAACAATATTCGGTGTGGACAACATAATTTTAATCTATATATATATGTACCAACTATAGAGGAAATATAGCTACCTCGATTATGACAACTGGAGTTAAGCTCTTGGGCATTCAATATTTGATATAAATTTGTGATCAATAGACCTAATCATTATGTATTTTTGTTTCTTATGCAAAACAATTTTTGTAATAAATGATATGAGTCTATGCACATATTTCTCTTTTTTTGTGAATATATTGATAAATCGTTGCGAAGTGGAATTTCAAATCCTTCCCATAAACAGTTACTTTGTTATATTATAAAGAGTCACATTTTTGGGTAGCCAAGTTGGTCAATTGGTAGGTCTGGAAACACTGATCTGGTCAATTGGCTAATTGGCCCAATTGAATCTTAGTGCAATTTGTACAGACTCCTGATTGATTATCAAAATTCCTTTAAAGCTGGTAATTTGAAAAGCTTTAAAAAATAGATTTTTATAATGAGCTTTAATGTAGCTTCGCCATCTCGTAATCACGTCTGCCTGCGACAAGGAGACCTAGGAGTACTCTTTCTTTAAATTGAAATGCCATAATTCGTAGGAGTAGCTTATCTTAACACATAAAATTTAATGCTAAGTGAATTATTAACTTGCATTAAATTTTCTGGAGAAAAAGAAGTCCTTTCACAACAATAAGGGATTAAGGAGATCTTTGTCATTTTAAACTAGTGGCGACACTCCTCGGATTGTGGCACTGACTGCTGGCGTCCTCTGTGAGAAAACTTCTTTTTGTCAACAACAAATATGGCAGCCTCCTTGCAAGAGGGCGGTTCTTTTCTTCCGCGATGACTTTAACGTCTCATTAAGCGGATTAGGTAGGTCTAGAATTTTAATTATGATGTCAAATTTAGAAAATACAATTGAGGGTACTCGGAAAGTTGCATCAATCGTTTATCTGACCTTAAATAATGTCCAAATCAAAGGCTGATCACTCCCTTAAAATGAGATCAACAATCGATTGAATAGACTGACTCAGCTCAGTCACTCAGTGATCAAGTAAATCAACAATGATTGGAATGTCACTTTGTGTATTGACCATTTTGAGGCTATATAGTACAGCCCTCTGTTTTACAACTTGTCACCAGGGAAGTGCCACTTTTGATTCAACAATAATAACAATATTTGATATTCAATAGACAATGAATTTAACATACATTGTTCAAAGGAAAATAAAATAGTGACACACCAGCACACTGACACTATCTCTCTAACTGTTTGTGTCACATAGTGATGCAGAAGAGAAATATAAAGTTGACAAGTGATAAACTGGACTGATTCAGTGTATGTAGTAGATTTTTGCTCAGTAGGCTTAACCATAGGCGTATATCAGGGCAAATCCTGACCAATCAGGGCTGATCCACTGCCCTGGTCACATCCGCGCAATGTTAAAATTTCAGGGCGAAATAGCGACAGCCCCCCGCGAAACGCCGGTCCCGTACGCGTATTGGCTTAACACTGCTTAAAGCTCGTTAGATGGATGTGATTTAAATTTCATCCAGGTATAAAAAATC
The DNA here is from genome assembly GCA_026936325.1 of Platynereis dumerilii. Taxonomy (NCBI): domain Eukaryota; kingdom Metazoa; phylum Annelida; class Polychaeta; order Phyllodocida; family Nereididae; genus Platynereis; species Platynereis dumerilii. Next base: position 13,228,071 of record JAPTHN010000010.1, on the reverse strand, counting down.
TTTATAGCTTACAAGTGGACAGGGGACCCGGGATGCCCCCCCCCCCACTGGCTCCTCCATCACTAGTCTCATCAGTCGGTTCAAGGGAAGTGTGGGGTAGCTCAGTTGGCAGCACGCTGGGCTACCAATCACTGGCCCTAGGGTTAAATTCCAGCTCAGGACTATCTTTGATTTGACAGCAGTTTCAAATCATCCTTCGCCTCATTGCTGTGTCTTCTTCGTGGCCTGCTGGAGTGCATTAAACTAGTTTTCACTCCTTGTCATGTAATGAACTGTATCTAGCAATTAAATAGACTGACAACTTCCTCTATATAAACTTGTCTCTCTTTTAAATTTCGCAATCCTATTTATTTTGTTTTCGTGTACATGTGCTTAAATGTAAATTTCTTCATATTTGTTTTTCAGACATATACTCCAATTACCAGTGATTACGTTAAAGTGAAAGCTAGCCAAATTTACAATGGCTGATTACGACGAACAAGCGGCCATAGAAGCGGCTCTCGCTGCGAGTCTGCAGACTGCTCAGGATGACGAAAAACGGCGCAGGGACAAATACGGAATAATATCTGCAATTCCTGTGGTCCCTGATTCGGCATATACACAGAACAGGCCATCTTCATTTACCTCTGGACAACAGCCTGGGTCAAACAGGTCATTAGGTCGGTCTAATGTAGGTCAAAGGGCGACGGTATCTGGGGCAATAGGTCAGAGGTCACAAAGTACGGAATCACCCACTTCAGGTGTTACTAGTCCCTGGGCATCTGAAAGAGATCGCCAACCTGCTTCAGAAATTGCGAGGCCACGACCAAGAAAGTCTACCACCTCTGGAGAGAGTTTGTATAACGAGTTCACAAACGCTCCTGCCTGGGCCCCATTGAACACAAAGAAACCTCCGTCGTTACCAAGCGTGCCCCCGAATGCAAAGAACGGAGCAACGGCCGAGTACGCCCAAGTGATGCCGCGATCGCAGACCCTGCAACGGCCAATTAAAACCAGTGATGCCATGCAGCGACCAATCAGAGCCAGTGAGACACTGCCACGCCCAATTAAACCAAGTGAAGGTATCCCTCGCAGAGATGTGAAGAGCAGCGGAAACACTCCAGTTCACACAAAACACCCCCCTGCTCGCCCTCCCCCCTTGAAGACTAACGTCGGTAAAAAAACAGGCATTGATGATGCGGATAACTTGATAACGCTGTCCCCGGACGGAAAAAAGAAGGACCCTTTTGATTTCGAGCTGTCAGATTTGGATCCATTATGTAACAATCCTTTAGATTTTGAGTCTCATTTCGTTAAAATGCCTCCTCGTCCGAGCTCTGTACCTACAGTGCCGACGACTCAAGCAAGGCAGAGTATTCCTTCTGCTCAGACCCCTTACTATTACGACTCCCCGAATGCTGCGCCGAAATTTGTTATGCCGGCGACAGACTTGAGCAGGGCTCTTGTGCCGGTCTCAAAACCTCCGGTCAATTCCCCGATCATCCCCGGACAGGCAAACCTGCCTAACATGGCATCTAATATACCATCTAATAAGGCGAACATGCCGACTTTGACTGACACCAACTTGAGCATGATGCGCCCTCCCAGTGTCCCTTCCAATCTACCAATCTCGAGTATGGCATTGCAAAACGTCAGCCGGTCTAGCACTCCTCTAAGCCAGACTCCCGTTTCATCAGCGTCTTCAGACTCTGCGAATAAGACCCTGGACCTGGTGCCACAGAGAGTGCGGGGAGCAACAGGTGGCGCCACTGCCGGTGCATCTCATACGAGCACTCCGTCAACTCCCGGATTGGCGAGCGGAGACCTCATGGATTTTACGGAGGAGAAGGACATGGAGGAGTTATTCTCTTTGGAGGCCTTCGATCCTTTATATTCTCTCGATTTGGTGACGCCGAGTGTCGAGAAAGAAACTTCGACGTTATTCGCTGGCACTTCTCCACAGGGGGCGCCAGAAAATGCTGCCGCTAACTCTCTCAACACTTCGAGTTCTCAAGGATCAATTTCCCAAGAAGCTAAACAGCAAAAACAAGATGAAGCCGGAGAATCAACGGAAGAATCATTTGAACTCCAGGATCCTTTCTCCATCAGCATGCTGACGAGTTCCCTCGAAACGAAGAGGAAGAAATACGAAGAAGAGCGAAAAGCCAGAGAATTGTTACTTCGCAAGAAAGTAGAAGAGAAACCAAAACCTCCGACGACTCAGAATGCCGCCAAGAGGCAGAGTTTCTCAAGATGCAACTCCCATATATCTCCAGGAAAAGTAAGTAGTATTTGTTTACTGATATTTATAAAACTATTCAGCAACTTCTAAAATGGCTAGAATGAGAATGTGCTATTAGTATTACTGGGACTGCTACTATCCTGTTTGAGAATGATGATTGGTGTTCTAAAAGTCTAGACCCTAGTCTTCCAACATTTTGTAATCTTTAGTCCCTTCACCGGTTTTCTTTAGGTAAATTGTTCTTATATTTTGATTTTCAATGGAATCCTAAATTTTTCTGGAAAAGGACTGGTAGCACTTCTTCAGCGGTGATGTAAGCCAATTGATGCTTTGTTTGTTGGACTGTTTTTGATTAGATTTTTGATTTCCTTTGTAATTCAACAACATTGGCATTTAACAATGTTTAATTTCGCAAAGTACAATCGTGTTGACAATTGAAAACAAAGAAGCATACAGAAACAAATAAAGTATGACAAATGAATAAATAATTAATGTGATATAAGTAGATGACTGTCATTTAGGCCAAACATAATTGATTCTTAGCTTCGCGGACCCGCCGACACAATAGATTCCCTGCCGATGGAAAAAAAAAATCGAAAAAAAAAAAAAAAAAATTTTTTTTGACATTATAAAAAAAAATTTTTCACCTTTTTTTTTTTTTGTCCTACCGACCGACCCTAGAAAAAGTGCCTTGAGAGGAATCCGAGAAGCTAAAGATCAATTATGTGTGGCCTTAGTTATGTTTGAAAGTCATGCCATTGAACGTTGTTTTAAACAATGACATTATCACAATTATGTTTAACGGGAAGCCTTCTTGTCCTAATTTGTCACTTGATCAGTTGTTCATTATCTGGTTATTCAGTAAGCTGTCATTGTTAAAACAATTTTACATGCATGTTGAACAATCCCAGCTATTTTTATCTACATTTCATTGTTGTTTTAATTTATAACAAGATTAGAGTCATACTGATACATATTAAAATTGATAATTCTGCAATAACTGACATTAGCGATTAGCCAGCAGATTAGAGAATTACATGTCCTGCCATTTGGTTGAATAAAAATAAAAATGTATGTATACAGGCAGCTGGGTGGCTCAGTGGTAACAAAGGTTCAGGTCTGCTCCGTTGAATGTCTTAGCCTGCATGGGTCGAACTACGGGTGGTAAATCCAATATTTTCAGTGGGCCTTTGACTGCAAAATCCCAGTTGGATGTCATTTGGATGAGATGTTGACTTGGCGGCCCCTTGTATCAGTGTCTCTACTGGGCAAGTTAAAGATCCCTCACATGGGGTAAATGTGTAACATGTTGAGGACTCCCCTGAGCGCTGAGTCCTGCTCTCTCTCTCGTATATATCATCAATCAATCTTTGTGTGTGCCCAGAACGGGGCTCAGAGGTCTGCACTCACCATGCATATCTATTTTTCTTTAGAATTTAATTTCCTACTTGCCAGTGTTGCACTGTTATTGGAAATGTAATGAACTGTTTATAATAACTGAGTATGCCTCTGTAGGCCTGACCATTGTCAACATACTAGAGTTGATACAATAGCAAACTGTAATTGGTCGACACTAATTAAGAGACCTCAGTCATGGTGTTGAAATGACACATATTTATAGACGTCAGGTTATATTGTCAAATATGTCCTCTTAAATACCAAATATGTTACAACAATGTATCACATAAAGTCCTGTTTTGATAGGGGAGGTCAAAATATTTAATAGCTTGCTGAGACTCTAAATCTGAACATGCTGAACACTGCCGAAGGAGTAGTTAATCATGATATATTAACTCATGATATATCCATCATGTTGACAAGTTGTCTCAATTTTAATGGCACAGATGGTCGTCAAATTAACTGCTGGTTGACTGTCAAATTGGTGTCAAATATTAGATCACATTGTTATACTACATTTTTGAACATGTTGATTCTGTTGAACTATAATTTTGTGATTTTGAAAGGATGAATTTCCAATGGTGAAATTTCACAAGCAAAATATGCCATATGACGATTTTTATTTCAGTAAAGATAATTTGTAGATTAGTGGAAAATCAAGCAACAAACATGTTTTATTCAACTGTAAAGTATGTAAACTGAAACCGAAAGTAATGAATATGAATAAATACATTGTAAATACATATATCAATTTTATTGACATCAAAACAGTGATCTGGTGATACATTATGTCCTTCAACGATGTTGAAATATAGGCTAAAAACGAAAACTTACAAAACTTTGTCTACAATTTGTTCAGAATTAGATTCAAAGTTAATCTGTTGGTCTTAATACTAAGTAATAATTTGATTGACCTTCATGAACGGTATTCCTGTGTCTACCCATGGATATTTAATTCTCGCTTTACTTCCCTCGAATGAGATTCTAACTCACAGCAGCGCCTCTCTCAACCATGAGGCCACGGGGAATCTAACTATTCTGATATGATCTTTACTTCCATAAATGCTATAAATTGACTAATTACCTCACTCAGAAAGTTGAACTGTAAAATCTAAGCACTATTTAGCATGTTCAGCTATGAATGCCACCAAAAGGTAACTGAATCCTATATTCCCTCAGGTGGATCATCAACTTGAAGAAAAAAATTAACATTACTTACGTAAGTCAGTAAGCACTCCTAATACAAAAGTAAAAAATGTGGAATGACCAAAATAGACTGGCCTGGGAATTTATATTGTTGTATTCATGACTCTAGTGATCAAGTCATGAATTGCAGATGGGTCACGGTTGGGTAGACCAAGGAAGCTAAAGTCGAAAATGCTTCAAAATATCAGGGAATTTCTATGGATGCATGTTGTGGTTTTTGAACAGGAAATTTACCATTTGCAAGACTAATACACATTGTACAGCCATATGAAAGAACTGCTCATTCAACATTTTATATTGAAATTTTGTGATATTAAGTCGCTGATATAGAGAAGTGATTGAGATGGTTGTTGAAGGTTTCTTTTGTTGACGCGGTTAAACAGAGCACTTTAACATTGTTCGAGAGAGACTTGGATGTATTTGGGAAAATTATCGAATGATTGTGTTTATGCAGATTATTTCCCTATCACAAATATTCTGATCTTCACAATCGGGCTACTGTGTTAAAAACTATATCTTTTGGATTATGAGAAATTTCAAATCAGTAATGGATGATAATCAGTATATTGAGATCACCGAGAATGATCTATCATTTGAAGATGAACATCTTTATGAAAATGTTGAATTTGCCTATTCGCAACTATTTGTGGTTTGTTTTTATGTATTTTCATTTAAAAAGATATTTTATAATGTACATGTTGTAGCTTGAGTCAAGTTGAGGCAATTCTCTTAAATCTGACAAATCATGCTAATGATACATATATAAATTATAGTTGGATTAAATTTGAGTTTTGGTTCTTCTTCTGAGTTGGACATTGTCAGTCTTTTGAGATTATGTAGAGAATAAGGTGATAACTAAACTTTAAAAGGGTAATCTGATAAAGATTTTGTGTCTGTAAAATTGTGCATGATTTTCTTGATTCTTGAATCAAATTGATTGTATACTTGATAAATAGATAACTTCAGAATAAGCAGTCAGGGAAATTACCAGCATATGAGGACAATTGCAATTCCAGCCAAGTCCTGGCCCTGACAGGACGATTGAGTGTGTCGGGTTTGATCAGTTGGGTCTCAGAAGAAAGTCTGATCTCTTTGCAGCCGTCCTCACCACACAGCAGCATGTCAGTTGCGGGACTTGATTCTATCCAATTTCACGAAATACTGCAAGGTCATCAGCAGCTGATGACAATTTCCTAATTTCTCTGGAGCCTTCGGGTTCTTTTCCTCATTATGTAATGGATATGGCTGCCAAAATTCTTAAGAGTTAGTTGACACTGTGATACAACTTTATACCAAGTTTGGAAGTGATAGTTGCAGTAGTTCTTTTCAAATAGCCAGTCAAAGATGATTTTGAGCACTGCCAAAGTCATGGCTAGGCCATGACACTGTGAGAGTGTCATGGGAGGGTGATGACAGTGCTAGGGTGATTGTCATGTGGGGCTGAGGACATTGATTGTCATCAGCTGGTGATAATTTCCCTGACTGATAAGTCTTTGTGTAATGATTTTTTTTAACACAATTTAAAAAAAAGCTGTCTTACTTTAAGTTCCTGGTTTAGCTGTTTATGAATGGTTTCAATATAATTTGTTTGATGATCTTGTTTTCCGACCGTGTCTCCCTCTCAATTCTACACCCATCCACCAAAAATGTTTATTTCAAATACAAAATGTAAAAAAATGACCAGTCTTGACAGAGAAGTTGAGAAAACGCTGTTTGGAAAAATTGCCTATCTACCAAATGGTATATATGGCATTGAGCCAATGACATGCTATGCATATTTATTAATTTTTAGCCTGGTTATTCTCAACATGTCTTGTAATTAATTTATTTTTTGAAAATATTTCAAAATGTACGTTAATGTTCAGAATTTGTAACATTTGTAAGGTCCCTTTTCAGATGCTTTTCTCTGGTTCCTTCCTTCTAATTTCTAATAACAGTTTCCTTTTTCTTCCAGGAGAGCACATATGAAACCCTTCAAGAGTTTCACGAAACAGCTGATGAGGAAATCCGTGCGTTTTGCCAAATGGTCGCAAGGTCAGTATAACAAAAACAAATATTTAAAAAGGTTAAAGAAATGTGTAAAAAGAAAAAAAGTAATTTATTTTCTTTGTGATATGTTTATTGATGTACAAGGCTGGATGCAGCTGGTGTGTAGTATATCCTTGTTTATGAGAAGTGCACTTGGAAAGGCTGTTATTTTTGATGTGCATGTTCACATGTTTGAAAGAACGAATATATATGACTACATGTTTAATATATATATGTGTGAATTAGGAAGTATATTTTCCAATATGTATACAGGGATAGAAATGCAAAAGTAATCCTTCACCTAGCGCTCATTGCTGTGTCCTCCTCCTAAAAATATATATCCTGTCCTATTTGGCCTATAAAGTGCATAAATACAAGGCGTAAAGCCCCAATCATCCTTCCATCCATCCCTCACATGGGATAAATCAAGTGAAGGGCATTATGTTAAATCAGCCATCATGAGCGAGAACCTAGGCCACTGTCTATGTCAGAATCGTCAGATTATTATTATTTATGTATATTCATCTGTGTATATTGTTTATATATCTATCCTTTTCTGTCTATATTATTTTTGTGAAAGAACTTTTTCTGCTATATATATAGACAATTTTTTTCTTCCGGAATTGTTTTATTATGACTGATTATTTACTTTGAACAGCCTCAATGAAGAGTCATGTTGTTTGTAAGTTTGCATGGGTTGGATTTTTGCAAGATTATCCCCAAAAATTGTTTTGGATCCTTTTGCTTTTTTTCCCGATTCATCAAGTTGATTATCCGTCAAGCCTCTCGACTCAAAATTCAAATATCTTGTTTCGCTTTCTTACATTGTTCCAAAGTTTTGATTTTGAATTATACACCCAATAAAATAAGTAACAAGTTCCCAATAAAATCCGTAACAACTTTGATGTTTCTCACTGGAATGGACAGACTGGCAGTAAATGCTAAAAATGCTAAATGGCAATTGACCAACACCCTGAGAATGCTGAAATGTTCAACAATTGTCACTTGTGAATTTCTGGTTTGAGATTCTAGATTGTGTAATCATTCATAGCATATGAGGGGGCAACCATCAGATCTGGGGAGGCGGAGCTTGGGTTTTTTTTAAGAGCTAATTTCTCGTCCAATTTTGCTGAAATAAATATATATTGTTTCCTTGCAGTCTTAAAATTAAGAGTCACCATGGGATGGATTTCTTAACACAAACAGATATTTTAAGACGTCGAATGCTCGAAATAGAATTCTATGTCCGACTTCTGCATGAAATTAAATAATTTCCCATCAAAGGAAACTCCAAGCCTCCCCCTAATGAATTGGTCTACCAGGGGCAAAAGCACATGACAAAAAAAACTAGAAAAAAAAACAACAAAATATGTATTATATTGCAGGGATGGTGGTGCTAAGTGTACTTGCATAAAATCATGATAATACTTCGAAATGATTTCATACAATTCTGATTTAGCCCAGCTAATACATGCATTAACACCAGTGCATAGCCCTGCATATTACACCACACATACATTCTGTCATTATGCCATTCATATCTCTCGTTCAACTAAATAGGTTCCCACATCCTGATTGCTACAATTACGCTCATGTAGATAACGAAGGTATTGTTGTCAACGACAAAAAACACCATGTATCCCAGGCACATGGGTTTATGCACTTTATCAGTCTGGGAAATAACCACATACTGAGGACTCCGATTTCCTCAGCCCCTGAGGAATCTCACTCCATCACTGCCCTCACTATGCCGTGACCCTATTAAGGGTCCTAGCGTGACCACGACTCGTTCAGTGCACAGCATCATCTGTGATAGGCCACTTAAAGATAACTGTTGCTTTATCACTGCCTATTAAACTTGGCATGGAGTTGTATCAGGGTCTCAACTTTCCCTGTAAATTGCCCTCTTCATTACATAACCAGGAAAAGAGCTCCATGGTTCCAGAGAAAACAAGGGTAATGTCATGAGGCGTTGATGACTTAGCTAAATGGGGTATAATCAGTCCAGCTACTGACATGCTGGCGAGGGGTGAATATGGATGCAAAGAGGTCAGACTTTTTTCTGACACCAGGCTGATCAAGCCCACAAACTCATCATCTTGTCTGGGCCAGGACTTGGCTAGAATTGCAAAAGTACTCGCATGACGGTTATTTCCCAGACTGTTTATTGGATAAAGTGTTATACTAACCTCACATCATAATCAATCAATGGTAGCCTATCATTGACCATTATTACTGCCAATATTTGTCATATATTATAACATAACTGAACTCGTTATTGGAATTAATTATGACAAATTATACATGTCTGTTTATATCAATGAGTGACCTAAACAGCAGATATTGATAGCAATCATCCAAAATTGAATTACCATTTTAACATGTTTAAAAAGTTATTGAAAAAGGAACCAATTTAGTTGGTTAATGTTACCAGCTACAATTTGACATTTTATATAATCGATAAATTAAATTTCCACTCTATATGCTCTGTAACTATAATATTTCAGCTGTGGACCAATCATATTTATGAAATATATACTTTCTGTGTAAAGATTTGCAATAAAATAATTATCTAAAAACTAGTAAAAACCATAGCACATATTTGTACAATGTCTCATTTCTAATCTTATTTTTGATCTTTGAGTCAGAATAATGTTGTAAGTCTATCATGTTGTGACGGAATTGCTAATTTGATCTTCACGAGACAGCATTTATCAGCATGATCAATGTTTATCACATTATCTAAAGATTACAACTGTCACTCTGATACCAATTACTGATTGGTAGGGTTAGGCCCGGTCAGCTCAATTGGTAGACTAGCGCACTAGGCTGCCAATCGCTGGGTCCCTAGTCAGTCAGGGAAATTACCAGCATATGAGGACAATTGCAATTCCAGCCAAGTCCTGGCCCTGACAGGATGATTGAGGGTGTGGGGTTGATCAGTTGGGTCTCAGAAGAAAGTCTGATCTCTTTGCAGCCATCCTCACCACACAGCAGCATGTCAGTTGCGGGACTTAATTCTATACAATTTCACGAAATACTGCAAAGTCATCAGCAGCTGATGACAATTTCCTAATTTCTTTGGAGCCTTCGGGTTCTTTTCCTCATTATGTAATGGATAGGTCTGCCAAAATTCATAGAGTTTGTTGACACTGTGATACAACTTTATACCTAGTTTGGCAGTGATAGTTGCAGTAGTTCATTTGAAATAGCCATTCAAAGATGATTTTGAGCACTGCCAAAGTCATGGCTAGGCCATGACACTGTGAGAGTGTCATGGGAGGGTGATGACAGTGCTAGGGTGATTGTCATGTGGGGCTGAGGACATTGATTGTCATCAGCTGGTGATAATTTCCCTTACTGCTAGTATGTAGTACGGTTTCCCTCAGTGGTCAAAATATCCCATGTCATTTGAGGGGGTCTGTACAGGCAAGGTCCAAAGGGTCAAAGCTTTGAGGCTGAAGGTCCGCGGGTCACCGGAGGCCCCCAGAAGCTGAGGGGTTGCAGAAGGGACTACATGTACTCTGAAATGAATTCTGAGTGTTTTAAGCATGTTTCATCTCTGAAAATTACTTTTGAAAAGCCCATTTTTGGATTAAATCATACACATTTAGTATTTGAGGGGGTCAAAACCCCCTTAACCCCCCCCTTATTTCGAACACTGATTTCCCCCTGTCGAGGTCACCTACACCTATGTTGGATGGGCCGCCTATATTCAGCAGTGTTCAGGGAAAATCACCCAACTTATGCTCTTTTCTGCAATAATACAATTATTGTTTCACAATTTTGGTATTCTTAAGACCTATAGATCCTTGTAATTTATTACACTGAATGTTGTCATTGATAATATTATTAACCACCCTACAAAATTTAATAGCTGGTCTGTCCAGAGGACTACAAGACAGTTAATATTAGACTGTCAGCACTCGCACTCCCTGTAATTAAACTCATGTATTTTGACCTCTGCATTTCTCCAAATATTAACAGTTCTTTATCATATGTTTATATCTTTCTAATTCTCGTATAGCAGTACAGGATGCAATTGGTCTACATTAGATTATACCATTTGCCACATTCTAAAAGAAAGAGTTGTTGGATTGCAAAAGCTATAATGAACTTTGACCACCATCAGTTGGTAGTGCGCTGATATTCAAACTCTAAGAGTCCTGGACCTATGTTGGACATAGCCCTGAGACCCTGCGAGTAGCACAGGGTCATTCAGGGCTATGTTCGACAGCAGTTTCAATCATTCTTCGCCTCATTGCTGTGTCCTCTTGTCCTAACTGCCCTACCAAGTGCAGAAATGCAGAATGTAAAGCCCAAATCATCCGTTAAGCCATCTAATTTGCAATGCTGTCATTATTTCACACCCATAATACAAAAAATAACTTTCCTTTAATCATGTTAATTATATTGTTAATTGTCTTCACAGATTGAAAAAGCAGTACAATGCAGATGACCCAGTGGCCAACCGAGGCCTCGTCATCAGCCCGACCCTGAAGCATCCTCCGTACCAAAACATGTCTGTGAAATTGGTCGTCCACACTCACTTGAAGAAGGAACCCGTTACTTTCACTTGCAACTGTAAGTTTACAAAAGAAAATGTCCTGTCAAATATAAAAAAAATTGATTTGGAGAGATACTTCCTGGTTTTGTCCGTAGCTGGTGTAGCACCAAGTTGACTATTTGAAATAAACTTGGTAACTTGGTTGAGCGTATTGGTAGTGCTTGCTCAGTACTTAGGCATGTCAGGCACTGACCATTGCTCTGGTTTTAGGACTGCTGCTTTATAAAAGAGTAAATATTTGTTTTGTTATGGGGCAGTCTAAGCATAGTAAGCAAGAAACTCTGATGCGTTTCGTAATAAATAAGATAAGACAAGTCTGATAATATGAAATTGAATGTAATTGGATAATTTGCCATGATATTAATATGTTACGCAGATTGATATACATTTATGTAAAAAAAGGAGCAAGTACGATGCTGATGTTTCATTTATTGGCCGCAGTATGGCTTATGCATTTGGGAGTGTATGTACTTGCAATGTGACAGTGACACTTTACTGATCTGACACCGAACCCGGAACTCGTAATTTTTCTGTGACTGTCACATCGCATGATGAAATACAACAAACTGAATGTTTGTTTTAAAAAATTGTTTATTTATCTATGTACTTTTCTCTTTCAGTGAATGTGCCATGTGAGCTTGTGATTTTCCAGGTCCTGGAGGCTTGTGAAAAAGACACAAGTACCAAGGGGGACTACATTCTGAAGGTCCATGGTATTTCAGAGTACCTATTGAGGTAAGATCGAGTGTGAATAAGGGGAATATGAAGTTTTGCCTTGTGCTCAAGTAGTGTATCCGACTGAAAGTACCCTCCCTGGACTGAATGGAAAGCAGGATTTGCAGACGGGGTGTGAAAAACTATGAATAAGCCAAACCTGTTGCTTGTTCGTTGGGGATGCCTCCCACTGTTAGGTACACTATTCAGGTTGATCAGAAGTACTTCACTTTATAAGGCCTATACATCAAATTCTCAGTAATCAGTAGATTTGTCAACCAAGTAATTAAATTTAGCTGGTCTCATGTTATATTTTGTTTCTTATCTGATTTTTTAAATTCTGAATGATGTAAATTCTAACTTTAGATTAATAACAACTAATTTCCTTGTTATTTCAGCACAATGCTCCTTGGATCGTATGAGTATGTTCAGCAATGTCTCAAACTCGATCAAGACATCAAACTGGTACTGGTTGTAGTCAAGAACATCAACAAAGGTCTCAAAAGAACTGTAAGTATATCAGCTGTCAGCATGTATTTCTATGGTAGTGGGCTTAGCAGAAAAAAAATTTATGAAATTCTTTCGAAATTGATTGCTTTGTAAACATTTTGCTCATCTTTGAGCCTTTATAGTTACAATGATGAATGACAGAAATGATACAACATGCGCCCTAACTTCTTGTGTTAAAAGAAATACTTTACCATTGGTGTATTGCTTAATTTAGGCTGATGACGACAAGCAACCAGTTTTTGTGCCAAAACACCGAGATATAGAAGACAAAGACCTCAGAGTGACAATGAACAAGATGAATATTCTGATGGAGACGTTCTACAAGGAGGTGGAGAAGCTCAGAGACAGTGCATTGCAGGTATGTGGTTCAATATGCTTCATGGTAGACCTCACCATATTTCACAATGTTCCAGCTGGGCCACCTTAGCATGGTGCCCTTGACATGCCTGATCCTCGTCGACCGGTTTGAAACAATTATGATTATGATAACTTTAAAAAAAATTGTACATGCCCTTGTCAAATCAAAGGTGGATCAGATCCAGGGTCAAATATAAGCCAAAAATGTTACTAGTCCAAGGACTAGTATCTTTCAAAAGTTACTCGTCCTCCCCAAAATTTACTCGTCCTGAATATTGTGCCCGATTTATTTACGATATCCTGAAAATATGCTCATTCAATAGGATCAAAGTTCTACCTGTATAGCTGAATATCCATGCAGCACTTCAGCTATTAATACCCTTGAAAAAAAACTGAAAAACGAATCTTTCTTAGTACAAGTATGTATACATGTTAGTGAAGGGGATACTGATCATAAAATTGAAATTTTGTGCAATAAGAAAAAAACCCCATACAAATAGAGCAACTAGAAGCGGAGCTATCCGTTTTCCTGATTTTCCAATGAATCAGGTATAAGTTAATCAAAAGGTCACTGAGTTTAACAAAGTCTTTAAGACATGCTAAAGAAACAAGTGAGATAACCAAAATAGAGATAACTCCCTTTTCAGAGCGACAAAAAGTCACAGAATGTGTCTGGAGACACAATTATTGGCCTTATCATAACTCAGAGGGCTTATGTAAACATTCATAACATAAAAAGACCTATGTGGCCCTTATATAAACAATAACTGGATACACAAACAGGGGATTATGTTTATTTTGTAAACATTTTTGGCAGAACTTAATCTTGAATTGATACAAACTTGTTATAACACTGACTTCTGAATTAAAGTAAATATTTTCACTGTGATTTGTTACTAGTCTGACGGACAAGTACACAAGCATATTTACTCGTCCTCCTCAATTTTTACTCGTCTCAGACGAGCGGACGAGTACTTATCTTTGACCCTGATCAGATCACTATCTCAAGCTGTGAAACAGGCTGCTAACAAGCCAGTGCAGTGAATAAAATGTAGTTAATTTTATAGCAAGTCCATTTCTTTTCCTCAAACAGAACTAAGTTATTTTTTTTCGTTTTTTTTTCTTTGGTATCTTGCGGTAATAATCACAGCTGAAAAAATTAAAAAATTTGGCATTTTATTGCCAAGATATATGTAAATCTCAATGGAAATTTTGGAAGAAGGTGCAACATTTTCAAAAACATTTTGTGATTTTTATGACACCATCATCATATGTCTTTGGAGAAATGTCATTTCTAAGCTTGGGAAAGGTTAAAAAATTTCTATTGCCTGGAAATTCACATTATTCTTGCCCTGGTAAACATGGTAATGGTAATTTCAGCCTTTTCTCACCATCCATGTTTGACTTCTGTCTTGTTACTTTCAGCATGGTTGTGGATCAGTCCATTGCAAATCTGTCGTTCAAGCAGTGAAAGCAATTTGCGCGACTCTATGCAAGATTGAGACGATAGACATCATCAAAGCAATCAACCGATTAATGGCTGTTACTATTGAGAGGGTAAGTCTGATGTTATTTAAAGTGAGAAATTGTTATGTTTTAGCATTGATATATATACATGTTGAAAACAATGAAAAAATTATCACTTTGTGAACAGTTGTAAAACGAACTTTATAATGTGCCAGGGATATAGAATTTTATTTCTTCCAATTTTGCTAAAAAATGTGTCATGCCATATTGCACTGGCCAAGTATTATAGTTTTTATGCATCAGCCATGTTGTTTTATTTTTCCTTGTCGTTTTGGTTCTTGTACGAATATTTTTTGCAGCACACTTTATGTTGATTATTTTCTTGTTTTGATAAACTAACAAATTTATTCCCAATGCTGAAGGTTCAGATCATTTGGTGCAAAAATAACCCAGTTTTGACCTGTTACGATAAAGATATATGTTTGAATTTATCCTTGGTTGATTAGGAAGGGGAAAAATTGATCCCCCATAGAAAGAGGCGCAAGGAATGTTTACCTGTTTTAGAGGAGACCGATTCGGACACCCAGGTATTCTTGTTTTTTTTGTGAAATGTTTGGAGATTTAAGTTTAGGAGTTGGTATATTTCTGTTTTAGGTAAGGTTTCAAATTCTGTCATTACCCACACATCTTTTTGTGATCCTAATGACAAAAATATGTCGAAAATAAATTTGAACTTGGTTTTCATTTCACCCTATATTTTCTGTACCCTTTAACTTTACGTACTTGTCTGGTCACTCTGCTGTATATTCATTTCTCTTTTGTTTTGTTTTTTTGTGTGGATTCATTTGTGTTTTTGCCAGTTTTGTCTTGAGTTTTTTTGGGCTTGTTTGATTTTTAATGGAGGTGTTTACACACCGCCATTTATGTAGTCCGTGAAAAAGTGGATGAAAGAGTGAGTGAGAGTGAGTGAGTGAGTGTAAACTTTAGGCGGGAAATTCAAAATTTTAGAAGAAAATCTGAAATTACTCTTTGCATGTTTCAAAATATTTCCTAATTTTAAAATTGCACGCAACTAGAGATGCAGGGCTATTATTGCAGCCTACTTGTATTGACCTAAAATAATTCTAAGTAGTCCGTTAATGATTTGATAGTTTGGAGTTGTTTTTTTTTGGTGTTACAGTCCACCATTTTGAAAATTATGTGTATTGTGTTTTGTGTATGCAAATGAGCTGTCCACCATTTTGAAAATTATGTGTATTGTGTTTTGTGTATGCAAATGAGCTGAGCTGGAACTATGCCATGGTGGCACTAGGATGTGTATTGGTTAGTTTTCTGATTTGGAAATTTATGTCATCATAATCACTGTGCACTAACGAATGGGGTACCCTCGCCATCAGGGTAGCCATTACAACTACTGATTCGTGATTTCAAAGTGAAATTGCAAAAAAATGAGAGGGAATGAGGCCTTCAAATTTTGAAGGTGGCTAAAATGGCTTGTGGAAGGAATGATTGCCAAGTGACAGATCCACACATACAGTATGAAGTAAGATATTTGGGAAATTAAAAACCACTCGAGGTGAGGGTACCACAAAAAACGAAAAATGGCCGGGCGAGGGTACCAGCATTTTGGCGAGGGTACCAACAAAAATGGCGAGGGTACCAACAGAAATGGCGAGGGTACCAACCCGGAAGTGGCGAGGGTACTGGAAGATTGGGGCGAGGGTCACTTCCGGTTGGCGAGGGTAACCACCAAGCCAATTGGCGAGGGTAATGCAAGATATTGGAACAACCAAAAGCAAACAGTCAAGGAACAAAAGCAATGGATCAGCTTGTCCAATTTGCTCTTTATTGCAAAAGACATTTTCTGACACATGATTGTACTTATTTTAATTACCAGTCAGGAACCCCAATCAAGATTATAATTGCAATGCCCTGTCAATAAAAGAGAATTTAAAATTAATTAACTCCAAATGAGAATACAGTTGCACAACAATATTCGGAATTTCCTGTCCATTCTACCTCACAGTGGAAGCCTGTACAATGCAGATTTGACAAGTTTTGGTATACATCTACAAATTAAAACATTTAGATAGAAATTGGGAAACATACTTGACTGTAACAAACAGTTGTCAAGCACATATATATGAACCAGTTAGTTTGTAGGCCATTGTTTTAAAAGCTCTCAACTCTAAAATCTGGCAAGAATATTGTGTGTCACATTCACTAAACATAGAGCAGAACATTTTCAAAATATCATTAGCTTTCAGGGTAAATATGCACAAAGTGTCAGACTCATCATCATTTATATTTCTATATGTATGATTGTGTCTGCGGGGAGGATGGACACTCTCAGACAGGGAGGAATTCAATTCAATTCAGTTCAATGACTACAGATATGTAGCCTACATAGGTCTATATATACGAGGGAACACATTCATACCCAAGATGTGGTAGGCTGACATCCAAAATGGAGGAATAAAGTTGATCAAAATGACCTTTTCCAAGACAGTACCATCCTCAGTGAAACTTGCATAAATAATTATTTTTCTCCCTGTGCATAGCACTTCATACTGCTGACATGAGACGACTGAGATTATCGTGTTTCAATTCTGATGCAGCATACGAGGGGTGTTCAGAAAGTTTGAGGCTTTTTTTTATATGGATACTTATTTTCAATCTAGAACTATGAATTTTTCACAGGATAAAATTCAGCATATTTGGAATGGATTTCCAAAATTTTGTACAATTTGGACATTTTTAAGTCATTCTGTGGTTGCCATGGAAACTGAAAGTTCAGCTTCTTGGGGCAGATTATACTGAAACCACTAAAGCCAATGAATTTTGGCTGTGAGAGACCTCTCTCTATCACTTGCATTAGTGAGATTGACAATATTTGACACAAGAAATATCATATTAGCCTTAAAAAATACTCCCAAGCTCACCAAAAGCATTGATTCATACACCTGACCCATTGAAGTAAATGTTCCTTGAAGTCCTCCAAACAAAGTTCTGTGAAAGAATTTCAGTCATCCAAAGCCTTTTCTCCTCCAGTGCCTGAAACTATAGCCCCCATGGACTAAAGTAAGGAAAAATCAGGACTTATATGTAAAGCAGCATGTCACATGAATAGCTAGGATGGATAATGCTGTCCATTTTGGTCTCTTGTTCATACCAGTGAATCCCTGCTTTCACAAGTCCTTATAAATGTAGTCAGGGAAACACACCTTTGCCTCCTGAATTTCCCTCGCCAAATCTGGCATGCAGGAGTGCTTTCCTACATGGGTTCAGTGTAAGAATACACACATTTGGTGTGCTTGAAAGCATATTTAGAAGCTAATAACATATTTCTTGTGTCAAATATTGTCAATCTCACTAATACAAGTGACAGAGAGAAGTCTCTCACAGTCACAATTTCTTGGCATTCTTGGTTTCAGTGTTACCTGCCCCAAGAAGCTGAACTTTCAGTTTCCATGGCAACCACAGAATGACTTAAAAATGTCCAAATTGTCCAAAATTTTGGAAATCCATTCCAAATATGCTGAATTTCATCCCGTGAAAAATTTATAGTTCTAGATTGAAAATAAGTATCCATATGAAAAAAAGCCTCGAACTTTCTGAACACCCCTCGTACTATTGCCGAGAACTAAAATCAGCTCCTAAGATATTAGTCAACTGATATTCATTCTAATACAATAGTTACGCAGACTATGCATTTGCAAGCTGTCAGTGTTATAAGGTTGATGCATAAATGAATTATCACAAGGAATGTGTATTATAAATTCATTGCGACGCCTAAAACATTTATGAATGACATGATCAATGCGTGGTACATTCAAATGAGATCTGCCTTTCATATATCTTTGAAACTAATGAGAAATCAGCAATTTTGATAAGCATTCCATTGGCGGTCTCGTCCCCAACTTTCCATGCAGCAATTGTTGGCTTTATGATTGGTAAACGAATAGCAGAACATAAAACGTCTCGGAAATTGGACTATGTAAGCAGTCTCATAGTCAATGCTGAATAAAAAGAATGGTGTGGTTGTTAAAACTACTGCAAGCAGTCAAATTCTGTAATCTTCATGCAGCAATACAGGGTAGTGTATTTGAAGAGTGTGGTGATAGGAGGATATCTAGACAGTCTGTTAGGCAACCACCATAATAAATTCATAGAACAATACAATACTCAGTGCATTATTCCGAACTGTTATGTCTGTGGTCGTTAGTGTCCTTCACGCCGGTCAGGTAAGTTGTTTTGTGGCATAAATATAATCCAAATCTATTCTGCTATTGTAGTTCTTTTTCTTATTTTTAAGAAACTTAAGCATAATGTTTTTATTCATTTTTGGGTAACATTAATCTATCTTGTATTGTCAACAAGTGTAATTAAGCCTCTAAAATGTTATTAACATATAATTATAATTAATGTAATGTTAAACTTACTCAACCTAATATCCACTGATTTATTTACCTATAGAATAATTCTGTGTGTCCATTCAATTAGTAGTATAAGATCAAAATTAATGATAAGTTGTTTTATTATATAACAAGGTGGCCCCTTGATAGCGGAATAATGTCCTTGGAGGGGTCTCCTTTGCCTTTATTAACGTAACATATTAATTTGTACTACTTATGTAACATCGAATTTGCATAATAAACTGTATCTGAGTCTGAGTCTGAGTCCATAAGAAGAAGTGATGTCCATTGCGTTCGGATAAAAATGAGTTTCTGGGGTGAGATTTGAACCTTAGTCCTTAGGGCCATCGGACCAGGAATCTTAACTATTAGGCCACAGAAGAACACCTATCTATCTATCTATCTATTACATAAACCTAATAACATCAATATTGCTTTTTATATTACTCTGTAAAAGTACTAAAATAGAACAATTTCCTAGACAGTGATATTGGGTGTTACCCTCACCATGACAATAATTGAAAATGGTGTTACCCTCGCCAGGTCCTTTTGGGTACCCTCGCCCTGACGTTATATTTCGATTGCAAAACACAACAATTCTGTGACTGATAGCACATGGAAGGTAAGGCCCAGAGTTAGTTTAACTTTCAATCTACATGCATGGCCAAAATAGGCTTTGGATATGATATAACAAGCTCAGGATGATAGAAAATAACTTTGAATCGACATTTGCAATGGCTGCCCTGATGGCGAGGGTACCCCCCTCGTTAGTGCACAGTGATAATACTAGGTCACAAAAGATGGGATTTCAATAATTATATTAATCTCCCAACTATTTCAGTCAGATATATGGATGGGTAAATTGCTGCATAGATAGATATATAGATATGTAAATGGATAGATAGATAGATAGATAGATAGATAGATAGATAGATAGATAGATAAGCAGATGTGGATTTTTAATGGAGGAGTGTACACATCTCCATTAATGTAGTCACAGTGACAGAATGGAATGTTTTGGGGGGAAAATAGAGTATTTTCAGTATGTCTTTTTGGCCCTGAATTGGCCATTTTGTTCGGAGATGTTTGGAGTAAAAGAAGCGAGACTAACTTGGTTATAGAGCATGCATATGGCATAGGAATGAATAGCAGGCATGTTGTAATTAGCACGTGACTTCCTTTTTACCCCGCAGGCTATACATAGCCTACGGGGTTCTGCAGTCCTCAATGAGACTAGTTACTGGGGATTTCGTCAAGCATAACTCACTTTGTGTTGCTCATATTTCATTCAAATTTTGCCTGTTATCTTATTTTGTCATGCAGATGGGAATGACAAGTTTCCAGGCATTTCTAGCAATTAGATGTGCGTAATTGATTGTTACCAAGAATCTCATGTACACTGTCAAAAATTACTGGAATTATATATTTCTTCTACATGCTCCAAAATAGTGATGTCAGTGTCAATAAAATCTTCAGACCTGTCAGAGTGTCCGTACGTCCGTGAGGTCCGTCCGTCCGGACCCGTACGGACGCGGACGGACGGCCACACGGATAGAAGGATGGACGGACAGACGCACGGTCACACGGACGGACGGACACACGGACGGACGGACGGACACACGAACACACGGACACACAGACGGACGGACGGACAAAAGGACGGACAGACACAAGGGACAGACACACGGACACACGGACAAAAGGACGGACACATGGACGGACGGACGCACGGACGGACACATGGACGCACGGACGGACGCACGGACGGATGGACACACGGACACACGGACGCACGGACGGATGGACACACGGACACACGCGGACACGGACGGACGGACACACGGACGGACGGACACATGGACGGCCGAATGGACACACGGACGGCCGGACGGCCACACGGACGGACTGACGGACACACGAACGGACGGACGTACGGACACACGGATACACGGACGTAGGGACGGACGTACTGATGGACGGACGCACGGACACACGCGGACACGGACGGACGGACACACGGACGGACGGACACACGGATGGCCGAACGGACACACGGACGGCCGGACGGACACACGGACGTACGGACACACGGACGCACGGACGGACGCACGGACGTACGGACGCACACTTTGACGGACGGACACACAGACGGACGCACGGACGCACGGACGGACCACGGAGGGACGCACGGACGGACACACGGACACACGGACGGACCGTGTGGACGGACGGACACACGGATGGCCGGACACACGGATGGCCGAACGGACACACGGACGGCCGGACGGCCACACGGACGGCCGGACGGACACACGGACGGCCGGACGGCCGGACGGCCACACGGACGGACGGCCGGACGGACACACGGACTGACGGACGCACGGACTGACGGACGGACGCACGGACGTACGGACGGACACTTTGACGGACGGACGCACGGACGGACGGACGGACACACGGACACACGGACGGACACATGGAAGGACGGACACAAGGAAGCACGGAAGGAGGCAAGGACGGATGGACGGATGGACGGACGGACACACGGACGGACACACGAACGGACGGACACACAGACGGACGCACGGACGGATGCACGGACACACGGACGGACACACGGACGGACACAAGAGATGTGGATCTCCACCTTAGGCAATGTGAACTGTCACAGTAAACAAGAACAAGTAAGTTGCAATGTGAACTGTCACAGTAAACAAGAACAAGTAGGCCTAAGTTTTTACAGCAAATCCTTCACAGTGCACGTGCTTATATGTCATGTGTCATGATGTGGGAAAACAAACCAATAAATTGTCAATCTGAGGTGCCAGTGACATGCCACATGTGTTGTTGAGGGGAAGAGAGTTGGGTAAAAATACCTTTCAAATCCTGTTAATGCATGACCTGTCAACACTGAGATAAGAGGGTGCATGGTGCAGTGTGTTTTGTTGAAGGTCCCATTGTTTAAAAACAAGTCAGGAAAAAGAATTACCGCAGACAATAAAAAAGAGCAGTGCACTGTTATTGTTTGCAAAAACACTTTAAACAGTTCAAATGGGAAGTATTCAGCCTCCTTTGAAGTAACAGAGCAGAGGTGATGCATAGATCTGCAATTCTGCATCCATGGACCTAAGTACCAAATGAATCATTCAATGAGTTGTCGGGATTTTTAAAATCCCCTGGTAGAAGGCATATATATATATGTTTACCACAGTCTACAAAACCTTCATACTTTCTCCACTCCATTCATGGTCCCAAGTGAACACAATTCTTGGCTGTCATGAAAAACAACTGCTATAGCACATTTTATAATGGTTTCAGGGTAAATCAACCAAATTAAAGTGCATTCTGGGACTTTTGGTGATGTCTTTACTTCATGTGTATTGCACTCCCAGCCATGCCATGATACTGGAGTTGTCTGTCGCACTTTGCAACCGAGTTGTTTACGTGCTTGCAGGGTATTTTTTTTCTTTGCAAACAATACTGGAATTTCTTACTTTTGTATGCATGTAACAGTATCCGAATGGTCTCAATGGCTTCACATAGAGCCGGCGGGGTTTACGTGCTTGCACGGTATTTTTTATCTAGCTTGGATCCACTGCGGGTGGCATCACCACATCACACATTGTGTTTTGGCCACTGTGCCTAAACTATTGCGCTTGCATATATATATTTGGCACATGACTGGATCTTATAGCATATATGTTGCCTTGTGGTGTTCATATTAAAGCAATTGCTACTCTCTTTGTAAAATATTGAAATTAAAAAAAAAAGTTTTCGTTGTTTGAGCAGAACTCCAAAACCGTTATACCTGTGGGAATGAAGATCTACCATAATATGCGTTAAATACCCTAAATGACCTTTTGGGGGTCTAATGCTCTAACAAAAATTAATACAGCTCAACTCCACGAAGCAGACACACTTTTAAAACTTCAACAAAAATCTGGGATGTTCCAAAATGGAAGTTATAAAGCAATTTAAATGGAGTTAATTGATTCCTGAAACTGTTGACCAAGTTGTTTTCCACATTAACCAATAAGCCTTTTCACACATTGTTGGTAGATTTTCCTATCTAAGAAGTAAAATAGACAAGAAAACACATTTGGGGTCATCAGAAAAAGGTTATTTGGTCAATAGTTTTAGGGCTCTATAACCCTCTTTAAATTGTTTCCTACCTTCCTTTATGACACTTCCAAGATTTTGTTGTAGTTTTAAAAGTGTGTCTGCTTCGTGTAGATGAGCTGTAACAGCAAATTCAGAAAAAAATGTATTTTTACAATGCTCTATGAGTCTGTAAATTTTTTAGTAAGACCTCTCAAATTTTGCATTTCCATGTCTACATTATGCCTCTTTAAATGGCTTAACTCAGTTGGAGGGCCAATGTTATGAAATTTTCATAAAAACCAAAAAACTGGAAAAAATGAGGATTTCTGATATTTTCCTCAAATTTTGGATTCTCGCAACAGCTGGTTCTGTGCACTCAGGGAAATAGTATTTTTCAGGGGATATGAACTTACAACTAGGGCTTGGCAATATATCGCATGCAATGTTTAACATGAATAAAATACACCTTCATATGTTCTTGAAAATCAAGAAAATTATTATCTGGACGCCTCTGGCGTCCAGATTCTGTCTCACAACGGCCTACTTCCTTGTGTTTTTCAGTTTCCTGTTGGCTGAACATAAGACATAGTGATGTACACAGTAAACCCATCAAACTTACTTTATGTTGCACACACGTGATCCAAGTGATATAGCAAACAGATAGTGGATAGATCTACAGATATCACCCGGTGAATTGGTCCTTAACACCGAGAATAGCTGGAAATCTGTGTTGCAATCATGGAAAATTGACTGGATTCTAAATAGGACAATGTACTAGAATTATAACTGATATACTGTCCCTATGGCACACCAGGGAGGGAGGACCAGTCTACCAGAATCTGATATGCTTCAGCGCACACCCGTCATCAACACGCGGTAGCCACCTAGCATGCAAAATACGCACTAATGCTATTGGTTGAGAGAGCTATATAGATTTGCCGGTGTTCAAAAACTAGATCATTAGATTGAAACTGGCATGCATAAACAATTTAAAAGGGGGTTAAAGAGCCCTAAAGCTATTGACCAACTTGTGACCGACTTATGCTCAGACAGGATGAACTGTTTTACAACCATGGCCTCATTCACACCTCCTTCTGACCTAAAGAATGGCTTTTTGAGGAAGCATACTACACTGGTCCATTTGTTAGACTAGCAGGGCTAGTCTTTAGGGATACTAGGTGTCGTCCAGTTCCGAGTCTACCATCTCCATGGCAACCACAGTAGTAGTACTGTCTATTTACACAAGGTAGCTACACTTTCTTCTTCTTCTTATTGGGAGTTCTCTCCTGTGTTTTGGAGCTCCCCTATTGATAGTTATGATATGGTCAATGATGTCAATCAATGTTAGTCAGCGATGTCAGCCGGGATATCAACCAGTGATATCAACCAGTGATGTCAGCCACTGATGTCAGATGGTGATGTCAGCCACTGATGTCAGCCGGTGATGTCAACAAGTGATGTCAGCCACTGATGTCAGCCACTGATGTCAGCCACTGATGTCAGCCGGTGATGTCAGCCACTGATGTCAGCCACTGATGTCAGCCACTGATGTCAGCTGGTGATGTCAGCCGGTGATGTCAACCGGTGATGTCAGCCACTGATTTCAGCCACTGATGTCAGCCACTGATGTCAACCGGTGATGTCAGCCACTGATGTCTGATGGTGATGTCAGCCACTGATGTCAGCCACTGATGTCAGCCGGTGATGTCAGCCACTGATGGCAGTCACTGATGTCAGCCACTGATGTCAACCAGTGATGTCAGCCACTGATGTCAATGAGTGATGTCAGCAACTGATGTCAGCCACTGATGTCAGTCGGTGATGTCAGTTGGTGATGTCAGCCGGTGATGTCAGCCAGTGATGTCAGCCACTGACGTCAGCTGGTGATGTCAGCCGGTGATATCAGCCACTGATGTCAGCCAGTGGTCAGCCATTGATGTCAGCCACTGATGTCAGCCACTGATGTCAGCCACTGATGTCAGCCACTGATGTCAGCCACTGATGTCAGCCAGTGATGTCAGCCACTGATGGTAGCCAGTGATGTCAGCCACTGATGTCAGCCGGTGATGTCAGCCACCAATGTCAACCAGTGATGTCAGCCACTGATGTCAGCCGGTGATGTCAGCCACTGATGTCAGCCGGTGATGTAAGCCGTTTATGTCAGCCACTGATGTCAGCCGGTGGTCAGCCACTGATGTCAGCCGGTGATGTCAGCCGGTGATGTCAGCCGGTGGTCAGCCACTGATGTCAGCTGGTGATGTCAGCCGGTGATGTCAGCCACTGATGTCAGCCGGTGGTCAGCCACTGATGTCAGCCGGTGATGTCAGCCAGTGATGTCAGCCGGTGGTCAGCCATTGATGTCAGCCACTGACGTCAGCTGGTGATGTCAGCCGGTGATGTGAGCCACTGATGTCAGCCACTGATGTCAGCCACTGATGTCAGCCACTGATGTCAGCCACTGATGTCAGCCGGTTATAGGATGATGTCAGCTGATGAAGTCAGCCAATGATGTCAGCCGGTGATGTCAGCCGATGATGTCAGCCAGTAATGTCAGTCAGTGATGAGCTGAACAAACTGCTGATCGACCCCCTGCTAGTCTTGCATATGGAAATATGCTCCCATCTAGTTTGACAATGTATAGAAACAAAATAAAAAGAATTCTCCCATGATGCATATATGTTTTAATAAAGTAAAGTGTAGTATACATAATCAAATAAAAGTTTTACTTTTAATTTGAAGTTTATAAACTTTATACAGTGTACTTTTAGTAAATGCATGACAGTTACAAGGGTAACTGTCATGGTAAATGTAAGCTGCATATGCATATACACATACACATACAGCAAGATTGTTGGGTAATTTGAAAGAGGTGTGAAAAGGGGTAAATACATTTACTCTGCCCTTGGTCCATTTTTCTAGGCCAATGTGCAATGAAGTAGGGCAATAGCCTCAGGGCTCTTTGACTTCGTTTAAATTATGCTATTGCTTTCTTTCTCGAACATCTCAGGTTTTATTGAAATCATAAAAGTGGGTCTGCTTCATGAAGATGAGCTGTATCTACCTTAGCTTAAGATGTCCAAAGCAATGATGAGCTGTGGGTGTGTATCTCCTCTGTCAGCTTAACACAACTATTTCAAGTTGTTAAACA
The DNA here is from genome assembly GCA_026936325.1 of Platynereis dumerilii. NCBI lineage: Eukaryota > Metazoa > Annelida > Polychaeta > Phyllodocida > Nereididae > Platynereis > Platynereis dumerilii. Next base: position 13,201,939 of record JAPTHN010000010.1, on the reverse strand, counting down.
CACAACTCCATCACACACAATCAAAAAACTTCATGCATCGCTATGTAGCAATACATTTATTTCTCTCTCTTAAGGCCCATTGGCCACTATGCCCTGATAACTTCTGACTACTGCTATTATAATTCAGCCAACCAGACTACCAGACCAATATTATGTTACAATGTTCAGGTCAATTATCAGCGTCCAGATATGCAAATTGCAATTTGCCTTCTAGTTTTCTCTCCAGGTACTTTGTCCTTCAGTGAGTAGGTGGGTCCCAAATTTAAAGGAAATTATGCCCTTGATGGCTTGAGCAGATTTTGTGTTGCTGAAGATGGGTTTTCAGTCAATATTGACGTAGCAATAATTATTGATATCTCATTCAATATTGATATCTCATTTCATATCGATATCGCAACAAATTATTGCAACTATTTTTCGCAGTATCGCATGTCGCAACTTTTCTCAATATTGCCAAGCCCTACTTAGGACACTACACCACCTCCATTTTGAACCCCTGGGTTCTTGTTAATATATATGTGTGGAGTTGTGAATTTACTAAAACTCAATTTTCAATTGGAGTAGCATGACCTGCAATAAAAGTGTACCATGGATACGACAAGTGTGATCCGTATCCTTGTTAGAGTCATGTTTATACGCGTTTAGTTATTTGTACAAAATAATATGCTTGCAGGAAAATTTCTCAGTCTCTTGAGAGCTCCGTTGTCTTTGTTCAGTTTCGCTCGTAATGGTTTTGTAGGCCGCAACAGCAGAAGTATTTTTCCAAGTAGTTCTTCAACAAGGCTGTTTTGAGTTAATTAACTATGATATATAACGACATAATAAGGTATCTTATATTCCCCATTAGGTGTGCACCGCATGGTGATAGTGCAGAACAATGATGTGCGCCTATTAATTTCATAATGAATGCATCATACCACACATAGGCCTGGCAAAAGTTCATGAGCAGTGTCATTCATGCTAAAAGCTATGTTTTTGACGCAACATGCTCTGTCAAAACAATTGTTTTACACCTAAAATTATCGTTTTTTCCTGGAAAAGTTCATTTTTGCATGAAAAACGATAGTTTTGTCAACTTTTGTGACTGTCTTGAAGGAGGAGAGTGCATGTTTATTAGATAATGCGCTCCTAAAGTGGATTATACGGAACAATATTTTGACAATTTGGACATTTTATAGGCCTACATACCTGTATATCTCTTAAATTCTCTGTCAATCACACCCTATATCAATTTGAAGTGCATGAATCCTGATTCTCAAACAACACCAATCAAGAAAATAGTTTCATTCTGTGTCCCTTTTAGATTAAATGTCACTTTTTAAGACCGTTGTTTGAACTTTGCATAACAGAGATTTTGCTACTACTGTATATTTCGGAATCTGAATCCAAATGAGTCCTTGTGGCGGTCTGGATCGTTACTGAGATTTTTCATTCTATATATTTCGTAAATTTGAATTAGCCTTAAATTTAGATTATGGAGACTTTAATAGCTGGATGCAGTTTTTTTTTGGCAGCAAAATTTCTCTTCGTTGATGTTGTTGCTACTGTGAGATAGCAAGCTGAGAAAAATTTTGGTTTTCAGATCCACATCATTGTGAATCAAAGGAATTATACAAATTAGAAAACAAATGTTAGACCTAAATGCTTTAAAAATCTCCTTTACTGGACATAATTCAATTTGCAAAATCTCTCGAATGAGCATTCAGGTCTTTTGGAACAAAAAGCATTTCTGTCTCAGTATTATGAATTTCATTAACTTATTTTTCAGACGCTACATGTGGCCACCCCAAAAGACAGAGAGGCATTTATTTATGTAACAGAAGAGGGCGACACTGTTGGAGCTGTGTATGACTCTGAAATACAAAGGTATTTAAAAGCTTTTTATGTCAATAATGTTAATCTGTTAACTGGTGTTAAGATATTTGATCTAGAAAAATTGGTTGCCAACTCATGATATTAGACATTTGACAAATTTGTTGGATGAGTGCTGATGGCAATTCAAGATTCACGAGTCCGCCTCAGTAATAGAGTTTATCCATTCTAATTACTTGTTCGCTGTTCATGAAATTTTAGTTTATGTTTCACAATTAGAATCTGGATGCCATGCACTGCTTTTCAGACAGGAAGTCTGTGACTCACCACATAATTGTGATGGCCCTAATTGGTAATCTTTTCGATTGGATTTTTAGATTGTCAGAAATGGACGACCTCCATCTGGCCCTAGAGGACCTCACACAGTCGGTCAAAGCTCTGATTGAACTTTACTGCCGGACATTCCACACTGAGTTTAGATTCGAGTCTGCTGCTTATGTATCCAGAGGTAAGCTAGTTGTCTTATCCTTAAATTGCCTTTCTTATTATAAATGTACTTTTGGAAGATCTATGGTGTGAATTGAATTGAATTATGTTCTGTTTACAAACTTGGCCTTTGGGTGGCATTACTGGCATCACAAATTAGTCACTCCTATTTGTTTTTCCAGAAAAGCGTGATCTGTTGAAGATTCATGAAAACTTGCTCATCCATGTTGCTTCAATGCACCGAGTGCCCTTAAAATGGAGAAATACGTAAGAAAATTTTGATATATCTTGAATTTCCGAAATTGAGATGATTGTTTTTTCTACTTATTCTATGACTTTTATGTCCGGTCAAAGTGGAAAATCTAAGGTCCGAATTGGTAATAATTGGTAATATTGTCTGGTTACAGTTATGAAGAATTCAAAGTCATCACAGGTTTGTATTATGGTGGTCGCAGGATCTGTCCTGAAGTTATGACGCAAATAACTCCCTGTGGCAACGAGAACAGCTTCCAGGAGACTATGATCTTCGATGAATGGTAAGTTTTAGAATTTACCATTTCATGGAAATTTAACGGTTTAAATATAGTATGTTTTTCTCAATGATTGCTCATTGATGTAATGTATCAATTTTTACGCAGGATCCAGTTTGAGCCAGTATTCCTATGTGCCTTGCCGAGAGAAGCACGACTGACGTTTACCCTCGTTGGGGTAAAAACGGTGAATGCCGATAAGGAGCAAAAAGGAATGCAAAAGATAAACAACCCGTTAGGATGGGTCGCCCTTCAAGTCTTCAATCACAAATTGTAAGTAATTTTTAGCTTTCATACATTTATTACCATGAATTTGTAAGGTGGATATTTTTGAGTATTTGCATTCTTGATCATTTTTCTTGGATTTTTTATGTAAAAGAAATAATTTCTGCTCATGTATAAAATTGATATCTCTCTTCTTTAAGAATATTTCGAATTAATCTGTAGCAGTCTTAATCATCCTACATCTCATTCCTGTATCCTCCTCCGGTCGTATTTAGTTTGTCTCACAACATGCGAACTGTTGTTTGGTCTGATTTCTCCTCGTCCACTGATCACACAGTGGAAATACACCTACTAATGGGTAGATGAGCTGATTTGTAATTTGTTTATCACGTTTTTGTAATTTTTTAGTGCTGTTTTTGTCAGATTTTTGATGACGACCGGCGACTGCTCACTCCAGAAATGAGACAGACTGTAGTCTACCTCAGTGCATAAGTACAGGATGTTAAGCCACAGTCATCTGTCTGTCCATATGTAGTGAAACTGATAATTGTATTGAATTGTGTCGATTGCAGTGAATTAGCTCAGGGCAGCCAGTTGTTGGGTTTGTGGATTGGGGAAGCTGCCCATCCGACCGGAACATCTCAATCTAACACGGAATCTCCTAGTTCTGTTCTTCTGCAGGTAAAATACGTGGCTATTAAAAAAGTGTATAGAAGAAAAAAACTGAAAGATAATTAACTCTTAGAGGTTCCCTAAGTCTAGATGGGATAAAGAAGGAGCGAATTCTTTGAAAAATATAATTATGTGCATCTTGTGCACACTGTTATCAACGACATCAGCTTTTAGAAAATTTTATATACTGTTTTATGTAACGTACCAAGAATTTATGAAACGCAATAAAGATAACTGAAACAAGTTGCTTTTGCTGCATCCGTTTCTCACAAATGGCTAAACAGCTGCACTGTCTTTGCATCCTCCACACGCAAGCCCTGCTAAAATTGCCAGGGATTTCTGCTATTTTCAACCTCTTCTGTGATTGGCCGCTTATTTAGGTCATAAGCATTTTGCATGCAGATTTAGTCGGATTATGGACACTTAGAGGATTACTGGCAACTGAGAAAAACAGTGTAAAACAAGCAAACTTTCAAACAGTTTCATTTAAGAACTGTGAAAACACATAATTCAATGGAATTTTTGGAACTGTGATAGCACCTTACAACAATACACAATTTCTCCATATGTAACAGTGTGAAACAGATGCAACAACTGGGTCAGTTAATTAAGTATTCATGAATTAGCAAAGGTTATGGGCCATTTTGTCATGGTATGACTTGGGATGATGTGTCTTTGATGATAGATAACTTCTGAAGCGATTGCCTGAGGATCTTTTTGTCAATTTGGTGCTGAAGTCACTTGATATTTAAAGTGTAATGTTTATGTTTTCAGGTCAACTTGCCAGTATTTGACTTCGACGTGGTCTTCCCAACAATTGAAGAAGCAGGACCATGGTAATGACATTTTAAGAACATGTTGGAATTTAATGAGTATATTCTGATGCTAATCTAAGTAGACGCTTGATAATTTTTAACTTTTGTAACATAGGCACGATGGCATAAAGCGGTATGTTATTAAAATATTTGGTACTACTTAAATGCTAAGATTGAACTAATTAAAATTTTGGTTATGTCTGTCGGCTGGATATCCTTGGGGCAAGTTTCGGGGCTTCGGAGTCGAAAGTCGGGAGTTTAGAAGGATTTGGAAGATTTTTGGAGGGAGTCACTGGTGTAACCAAATTACAATTTGGGTGGGGGACAAAGGTCATTGTCAAGAGTTGGAGAATATACTTATGATTCCTGATTCCTTTCATGTTTGCTTCAAAAATTTATTGAAAAGGAAGTGGGTTAAATACAGTATCAGAATCATGCAGGGCTTTTTAATCCAAGCCAGAATTATGAGTCGGAGCTTTCGAGAGGGAGTCGAGAATCGGATTCAGATTCCAAAATATGATGGAGTCAGGACTAGTGTTGGGACAATACTGTCGCTATCGCGATACTTCATCGCCAGTGCAGTCACAATACAACTATCGTGAGGAAAAATTACTCGTGATATATCACAATACACTATCGCCAAAGGCAGCAAGTATCGTGATTATCGCGATACGTATTATCTGCTTAAAAGCATAGTTCCGCTAATATCCGACAGGCGCTCAAATGCGCATTACACCTCAATCTTGTGAGAAATCCATGAAAATCGCAATATTTTTACTTCAGTTTTGTGAACTAGGGAATTATTTTTTGCCCAACTTTCCAAATACTAACTTCATACAGCAATGATGTAATCATGTTGAATTGATACCATGAAAAAAGATGTTTTTGAAGATTTTTCTGGATATTTACCTATCGCAATAGTATTGTATCGTGCACCACAATTGTTGGCAATACATTGAATCGTCTCCTCACCCGATAGTATATATCGTTCAGGTATTGTATCGCTAACGAAGTATCGTTTAAACTATTGTATCGCAAAATCCTCACGATACCCAACACTAGTCAGGACTCATAGTCAAGAGTTGGCTTTTAACCCTTACCGGACTGGGCTTTTCAAACAAGACAATCACTCAGGACGATTGTGACATCATTAGCTGTTACTAAGGTACATAAATGACCCTGTAGGCAGTAAGCTGGGGATGCACATAAATGTCCTTTCATTCCGGTAACGGTTGAAAGTCTCAGGAGTCATGAATTGGGAGTCACACCTGCTTGACTCCTGAGTCCTGGTGAGTATTGCTTTTAAAGGGTTAACAGATTCCTGCTTCAAATAAATGGGTTGGACCTGGTTCTTTTGCTTTAAGAACTGATGACACTGGTTTGCGATATTAGAATAAGGGTATTTAATTAATTTTCAAAAAAATTTCCTCAGATTGGCCAGTGTGAGAGGAATTTTTTGTTTGTGGATAAGTCTGGTAATTGGCTACTAGTTGTATACAGCTATGGCCGTAAGTTTATACTCAGTTGCTATGTGTCACTATGGTCTATGGGGCTATCATTGTGACCAATTGCGATATAGCAAATACTTGCTCAATCTTCACAATATTGTCAGGAATTATAACCTGTACACAGTAGCATGTGTTCTGATAGAAATTGTAGCATTAAATGACATAGCATAGTAATGGTGAGGCAAAATACTGAATTTGTTTGAATATATATAAGCATTAGATCAATTCTGATGCTATAAGTTATTTCTCTGATGGTAATAGTCACCCAAGTGTCTGGATGTATTGGGTACACATCAAATAAGGCATTCATGACAAAATTACAATCAAATACGTGCTTGAATTTTTGGTTCATCGAGTTTTACTCGGAAGTATTTTTTTTCTATAGATATGACAAGTTTGTAAGTTGGTGTAGAAAGATAGAGCACTTCTTAAGGTGGCTCGCTACTCATGCAAAGTGGTTGTTAACGCACATTCACGCGCAGCCAGGCAGGCCCTATCTGTCTTGACGTCACCACTCTGCTGTCACTACTTCAAGTTTTTTTTTTTAATTTGAGAATTTCGTGCGTCGGCCGCTTCGTTTGCAATTTGCGCCACTTCTATTGGGGTTAGAGACTTCTCGTTTGGAGCATTAGATGCGCCATGAAGAGTACTATATATAGCCGGAAATGACTTTGTGATATAAATAAATGTTTATTTCAATTTCAAGTGTGGTAGGAAGGTTTGTCTTTATCATCATATTGTTCCCAACTAATTTTGGAAATAAATGACAAAGAAATGAAAAATCCTATCTCGTCAATTTTTTTTTGTGCCGTGGTTTATAAAAAAAGTCAAAATTGTCAAAATCGAAACTTATTTTCCGAGCCCTTGGAAAGTCCTTTAATCTGAATATATCACTTTGAAATTTTAATCACCTTTTCCATGAATGTGTCTTCTTTAATTTAATGCTTCATTGCATAATACGGGATGCATGACCACTGAATGGCAGGGCAAATTTCACAGTAAGAAAAATAAGAAAAAAATTTAGTTTTTCAGGTTTGCGTGGACTGACTTTCTGGAACATAATCCCAAATATTTTTTTTTAAAGGCTGGTAGCAACCACTTTTGTTTACATATCCTTGCTATAAACTATATTTTGGATCATTCTAAACTGTTTTTAAGAAATCCTATCTTTGAAAGTTCACGAGTATCGAGCCACCTTAACTGAAAAGGAAGTTGTGTCAAGTTTTACTACTTCTTTATTACTTGAGAAAATAAACAATTTTTCTGATTAAAAACACTGCTAGCAAACCCCGATGAACCAATGTTAAAGCTGCATATTTAATTGTGATTTTGTCATGAATGCTTCATTTGGTGTGTGCCCAATGCTGCCAGAGACTTTGGTGACTGTGACTATCATGCAAATGACATGGCATCAGAACTGATTATATGTTCAAAATTTATTTACTTTAGTATTTTGCCTCACAGTCATTATGTAACTTTATTCCAGTCACCATTTTTTATCAGAATCCTTGATACTTTATACAGACTGTAATTCCTGAAAATTTGGTGAAGATTGTGCAAGTATTTGCTTTGTTATGATTAGTCACAATGATAGCCCCACAGTGAAGCATAGCAATTGAGCATAAACTTAAGGCCATGGCTGTACAACTCCCTTTTGTGGTAGAACATGTAGAATGTCTTATATATAAGCTGACTTGCTTTTGTGAAATTAATTAGAAAATGATTGTTGTGTTGATTAATGGGTGTCCGACCCTGGACAATATTGTTTGTCATGTACTCTCCGAATGACTGCTGGCAGTAGCATCTTAATTTCTAGGTCATGATGAACTGCGGCACTTAAGGCTAGCTCGGTTGGCAGCGCTCTCGGATTCCAATCACTGGGGCGAGTAACGAGGCCGGTACCAGTGTTGGCCAGTAGTTTCAATCATCCTTCGCCTTACAGCTGTATCCTCCTCCTGTCTAATTACATACCAGCTAATGAGTGCAAAAATACATGACCTAAAGCCTGCGTCACCCATCCATCCTTGCATCTGAAATGATTCCAGAACTGACATTTATAGACTGCAAGAATGCTAAATTTATTGTTTTATTTCTTCTTTTATTCCAGTTTGAAACAAGAATTTGCTAGTCTTCACCCCAGTGATCAAGATCGACTTCAGGATATTTTAGAAAAAGATGCTATTACAAGGTACTTTACTAATATTTTACCTGACCATGAATTGTTAAAATATATATATTCATATATAGGATTTTATTAGACAGCGTAATATGATCAAGATACATGTGTCGTATAAATCAGAGAAACTATATATGTATTGGGTTTTAATTTGGGAAAATATGGGAGTCGGAAGATTTGAGTAACTGAATATCAGTTATTCTGTGAATATCAATAAATAGCCGTCAAAATTTCGATTGGAATTCAGAAGTAGATTATTTATTATGGTCTAAGTTTTACTTGCTGTTAATTTTATTATTTTGAACCTATGTATTGTAGGTTAACGCCTGATGAAGCAGAATTTCTATATGAAAAGCGCAATTTTCTCTGGTCAAAACCTGAAGCTCTGTCGAAAGTCTTGATGGCCGTACCTCGATGGGACTTCAACACTCTCAGGGAGACGTATACGATGATCTCGGGTTGGAACAACTTGTCCAATATTCAGGCCATGGAGTTAATGCTGCCAAGGTATGTAGTGACTTAAAAAATGAATCATCTGGATAAGGCTGAGAGTATAATTTATGCAAGACTTGAGAAATGGTTCTTCGAAGTAGAAAAAACGATTGTTTTTTATTGATTGATTGATTTATTCTGAATCGCACACAGTCCTACACTGGCAAATTGATGGTGTATAGTAGGGTGGGACTGGCGCCCCACATTTTGGAAATCTTAGGCGGATCAAACCTGACTTTTTTTTGCAGGTGAGGTTGGTATATGGGAGTATGTGTGTAAAATTTCAGCTCATTCTATCAATATTTAGAGGTGGCACATTTCACTTGAAGTTTATAATGTAAATCCCCATTGGCGAGCCCTGAAAAATAGAAAAAAGCACGATTTTCCAAAAATGAGACTTAGAATCAATATTTTTCAACCATTTAAAAACCATGGGGGAGGGTTTTGGGAGGGCAGTTCAGAACTGACATCCATTTTGCTATAATGTATATAGGTAGGCCACTATAAAGTGCAAAAATCTCTAAATTTAGGCATTTTCAGGTCTTTTTTTTCGTCATATTGGGCACTACATTGTGCAGAGATGAGAAGTGGAAAATGCAAAATTATGCCGGATTTAGACTGCCCTCCCAAAATCCTCCCCCATGGTTTTTGAATGGTCGAAAAATATTGATTCTAAGTCTCATTTTTGGAAAATCGTGCTTTTTTCTCCATTTTTCAGGGCTCGCCAATGGGGATTTACATTATAAACTTCAAGTGAAATGTGCCACCTCTAAATATTAATAGAATGAGCTGAAATTTTACACACATACTCTCATATACCAACCTCACCTGCAAAAAAAAGTCAGGTTTGATCTGCAAACATTGGGGCACCAGTCCCACCCTAGTGTATAGAAATTGTGATTGTTTCATAATATGTTACATGACAAAACAATAACGATAATCCAATTATTTAATTGTGAAGTATTTCATTGTTCTTGCCACTTTCGGGATTTTTTAGATGGAAAACAAGGAATTTAAACATGTTTGGATTGGTTTTAAGATGCATTTCTGATCCACTAGGAGACTGGGGTACATATCTTTAAGGTAGGGCATACCTAATGAGAAATAAATGTTACATTCTGTTTTTATTTAATCTTCAGTTTTGCGGACAGTCACGTACGCACAAAAGCTGTCTCATGGATTGGAAAAATGACGGACGACCAGATGCTGGATTACCTTCCTCAGTTGATACAGGTCTGTTTCTGAATTAAATTTTTAAAATAATCATGTTTAATATATTGCCTCAGATATGTATATTTTACTATAGATTACTTGACAATATTAAATAAGTGTTGTGTTCAGGGATTTATTATGTACTATATTTAAAATGGATGGGGAAAAAATTGCATTATCAAATTGTCAAAGATTGCGGCATTGTAAAAAGAAATACACTGAAAAGATTTAACACATTTTAAGTTTTGATACACTGAATCCTAATGTCATTAGGATAGGAGACTTCATTTCTAGTTGTTTATAAACTTATTGCCATAATGATACTGCTTCCTCATGTACTATATTGTGATGGATTCATATTCCTAACTAACTATTGGATGTTTTTCTTTCTTTTTTTTCACAGTCCTTGAAATTTGAGTGTTACCACAACTGTGCTCTTGCCAGACTGTTGCTGGAGAGGTCCATATTCAACATCAGAGTGGCTTTTTACCTTTACTGGTAAGTGTCAATAGTATCCACTGGTGATGGGCGTTATTCAATTCTTGAATTGAATTAATTCAAAACTTCAAAAATTTATGAAATGAATTGAATTAATTGAATTTACTATCCACGCGGTTGAAGGCCTGGGGCCATGCTCAGTGCCATTGAGGTTGGCTGTTTTAAAACCATGTTTTTTGGTGAATCAAGGAAATGTTTTTTACTCTTACACGCCTTTTGGCGAGACTAAGCGGGTTTAGAACATTATTTGTCGTCCTATAGCTACACTACTTTTCGAATTTCTGTCAGGAACTCGCTGGTGTTTGTTCGAAAACACTTTGACTCAAGCTATTAAATAAAGTTAATCAAGCAATCCTAATCAAAAACCACCAGAGATTTTCATCGCCTTCTGTTCTGCTGTTGTTGTCAATGAACACCAGGTGCCAGTAAATTTTGGCTCGGAATAGTGCCCTCTAGTGTAAAATATTTCATGTTAAAAGCTGCCACGGCATTTCGAGGTTCATCAAGGCCTACATTTCTTCTAAAAATTAAATTTTATTGATCATGATGTAATAATTGTAATCTAACTTCAATGGTGAGTAATCTCCTTCTGTAAAGAAAACTTTTTTGAAAAATAAGATTAAAATTTTGTCCCCTGATAACTGCATAACTGCATGATCATTGTGAAATTATGTCTCTTGCGAGAGAAAATGCCTGATACATGCATGTATTCAAAGAGAAGTGTATTTAAATGGTAGAACATGTTCAATATAATAAAGGCTTTGATTATTTCTCATAGAATATAATTGCACCTTTGTTCGATGATACTGATTATCTGTCTAGAAAAGAAACATTACAAGAAGTCTGTGTCAAGCAAAAGAAAGATAAATAAAAAGATAAGTATTTTTAGGTCCAGCTCAACATTTTCTGCCTCTTTCAGTTGATTTCATCAAGAAAGAGAAAGTGCAGAATTCAATGCCATGTTGAATTAATAGTTCTTGTTCTTATTGCCCCTTAATGCTGTTTATAATGCTGTTTGTCACTTCTTATTATTTGATTTGCTATGAATACATATATTTTGTTCAAATCAACTGCAAAATATTTTTAATTCTATGCCAGTAAAACAAAAATACTTATCTATCCTTTTCAATAGGTACTTGAAGGAAGCTGCAGAGGACTTCCGATATAGGAAACGATTCCAACTGCTTTTTGGAGCTCTTCTCTCAGTTGCTGGAGCTTCGTTACGCAAGGAATTCTCAAAACAGGAGGATTTTACCAAAATGTTGGCATCTATTGCGGAAAAAGTCAAGTCTGGCAAAGATAAGGAGGTAGGTGCTCAGTTTGTTTTTCCCTATTTTTAGATGTCCATGGTAGCAGAAATGCTATTTTTGGTTCTCCATGTAGCAGAAATGCTCATTTTGTTTATCCTGAGTTGCAGAAATGCTAGTGTTTGGTTATTCTTGCTACAAGAAATTATATTTTTTGTTCTCCACTTAGCAGCAATGCTAGTTTGGTTGTCCTGGGTTACATAAAATGCTATTTTGGTTCTCCTGGTAGCAGGAATGCTATTAAATATTGTTCTCTAGGGTAGCAGGTATGCTATTTTAGTTGTCCAGGGTAGCAGAAATGCTAATTCTGTTTATCCAGGGTAGCTGAAATGCTATTTTGTAAAGATAGTTCATATAACCAGATCACTTTGTGGATCATTTCTGTTATCTCTGGTATTGGAAATGCTAATTGTGTTTGTATTCAGGTAACAGAAATGCTGATTTTGTTTATGTTGGGAAGCAGTAATGCTGTTACTGGTTATCCTGGTTATTTCTGGAAATGCTATTTTGGTTCTCCGGGTAGCAGAAATGCTAATATTATTCTCCAGGGTAGCAGAAATGCTATTTTTAGTTGTCCTGGGTGGCAAAGATGCTAATTCTTTTTATCCAGGGTAGCCAAAATGCTAAGGTTGTAGAGAATGGTTAATCCAGGGCATTCTACACATCTTTTTTCCCTGTCCTCCATACAGGGTAGCAGAACCAGACATACACTCTTTAATAGGGCTAAACAAAGTCTATCTATCAAGTCTTTCCGGACCATGGCTTGCTTCGCTGACCGATATATTGGTTGTAGTTTCATCCAGGGCAGCACAGGTACTAAATGATCACTGCTGTATATATGACGTACAGAAGCCTTATCAGTGGCCCCTTGGACTAAATATGCATTAAACGTGTTAAATAAATTACAATCTGAATGTCAGAACTTTGAAAATAGTCACTAATATCTGGTGTTTTTGTGGATGCAATTGACTTGAAGACTTTTCTCAGTCGATATTCTGACTTCACAGCAAACTACTTTGCCGCACTTTGCGTAGGAAGTTATATTTTTGACGAGAATTTTTTTGTGTCTAACTTGCTGACAACTTCCTTGCCTACGTAACTACGTTTACTTATGGCGTAATTGCCTTGCAGTAAAAAAGTGGTTCACCTTTCCAATCTGGGATCGTGATTTTTTACTCCAACTTAGTTACTTTTTTAGCTCGTATTCAGACTCACTCGTTGCTGTTATAAGTTGTAACTTATGGCTTTTTGGTATTTTTGTGAATGTATCACTTTTGGGAAAGTCATATTCTAATATTTGGCCAATTACTCTCTCCGACTTTGCATCGTATGTTTGTAATGACTAGTCAAGGTACTAATTTGTTGGAAGTGGTACTGCTTTTGCTCAGGATAACTTCATCTTACAGAACTCTATGAATGTTTCTTCTTCCGTTGACTATTCCCGACTTTATATTAGGTATATTTCTTTGCTTAGTCTGGCTTGTTTCTGTTTTCACACCTTCTAGAAAAGTACTAAAAACGTGCATTTCAAGAGCCACACCAAGATGGTAGTTTGAAGTATATCATTTTTGTCAAGATGGCAAATGACTAATTGTAGAAGTTGTTGGGGTCACTGGACACTGCAGTCAATATACATGAGATTGTTTGATGAAATTCAGTGGATGGATTGTGATGTCATAGAATCATTGCCTCTGTGATCACAGTCATTTGTGACATCACAGTTGCTCTTGCTAAATATTGTTATGAGAAAATAGAACACCTCTTTCTGTAGTGTGCAATAGTATCCCTTTAATTCCAAGTGCATAACCTTTTTTTTTTTTTGACCAACATTGACATTTGACAATCACACTTATCTTGTGATTAAGCTTTCAATCATCCTTCGCCTTGTTGCTGTGACCTCCTGTCCTAATTAGCCCACCAAGTGCTTAAATACAAGACGTAAATCCCCAATTTCATTCTTGTAACGAAGCAGCTTAGAGTTAATGTTAACAAGATTACAGAGAGTAAACTTTTAATCTAAACTTTAATTTGTTTTAGGAGTTCTACATTTGTAAAAGTATTTGAATTTGTCTAGACTGGATGTTATAACTCATTATTTTTGTGAAACATTAATCACTGCTCTCAAAATATAAAATGAAGAGACATCAAACAAATGCAGCTGAATTAATTACATGTTTGTCTCTCTCTCCCTCTCGGCTATTTTCTCTGAAAACATTTAGATGGGGCACTTTAAGTCTGGATGTGCTATTTCTTTGATGAATTATTAGCTAGAATGCCAATATGGATGTACATTGAATCTTATCATACTTATAAAATAGAAAATATTCTTGAATTCTGGATGTGGCACTGGAATGCAAATTTTAACTCCTGTTCAATTCATTTACCATACTTTAATTTTACCAATGAAAATTATGACATGACAAATCAATCATGGATTTTCTTCCGATGAGACGAAAACATATCACATCATAAGGGGGAATAATTCAGGTACACGGCACATAAATGGCTACCAATTTTCTATGCTCAACAAACAGCGAACAGTCACATGTGGGTCAAAATCTTTGATAAGGGTTGTTTTTCAATCGGAGTACGCTCTGGAAAGTCACACGGTATCCAAAATACCAGAAATACCATGCATATATGTGGAAAAAACGTTGCACACAAAGATTAAACATACTGAGACAGACCTACAGTAGCGAAAAAATTATTCAAATCGGTTGATAACTGCCCGAAAAAAATTTATTTGTGTCATTTTCACCAAAATTGACTGTCTCATTTGCAAATTAGGCAAATATCGCTTCAGATTTTTCAGTCCTGACCTAACAGTAAGTTTTAACCAATGTGAAAATGCTTTCAACATGGTCCCAAGAGTTCAACATTAGAATTACATGCAACAACTATGATTAGTCTCTTCAGAATCCTGAATTGAACACATGAAGGTCAGTTCCGTCAAATATTGTCCTCTCCGAAATAGGGTCTGCAGGCAGCAATAACATTAAATTAAAAGGATTTTTATTTTATATAAATACTCCTGCAATAGATTAGACAAAGTTTTGGTAAGTGTCTCACTTCAGTTGTACGAACTGCACAATGCTCATAGCGGAAACACCAAAAACAGCTTCGTCAAATAAACTGTCCTCTCCGTCCTCTCCGAAAAAATCAATTTTCCTTGACGCACAAAAGTTCTTGGCCAAAATTTAAGCAAGTAAGATGATTTTTCATTGTCAGACATATATCTATCCATTCAGCACAAGCCCATACAACTGGGTGTTCTATACATCCAGTAATAGAGGGATGAGCAGAATATTGAATTTGGTCAAATTATCAAAAAGTCAAATAAAAAAAATTCAGAATACTTGTAGCCCTAAAATTTTCAGAAATCCACGGCACGGTATATATAGCAACAGGAAAAAGTCAATTTGGCCCGAAAAAAAAGACCTTTATTTGTCTCAGACATACTGTACTATACTTGAAATATCCATCTTTATGTCTATTATGAAATGATAATCATGTTTGCATCTCATCAGTTGAGAATACATGCTCCCAGAAAACAGTTGGGCATGTTAAGCATTAAGCCAATGACGAAAAATCACCTATTACTTTAAAGCAGCATTTAATTGCTTGAGATAGAATTCCCAGAGGAAAAAAGGGTATTTTTGAAGCGCTCGAATTATGTAAATCACACTTCATTTATACTCCCTAAACTGCAAATTCATGCGCTCCAAATACACTCCCTTGTATAGAAAAGTATAGGCATTTTTGTAGTACAATCGGAGTACATTTGGTAATTTATATTATTTGAGCGCTTCAAATGTACTCTTTTTTCCTCTGGGAATCACTGGGTTTTCCTTGTCTAGATTGTTTGTTTGTTTGTTTGTTTGTGTTTTATGCCTCTGCAGCACCTTAGTGGGCTATATCGAGGCAGGCGATCGCCGTATGATGATGAGATGAGAAGACTGTGAGTCTGGCACGTACCCTATTAATTCAGGGATGCCCAGGCTCTTTCAGTTGCTCCAGCATAGGACACTGGATACAACCCGCCTCCATTTAATGTCCCATGGGCTCGGACCAAAGTGAGTTCCCGGGGTGAGATTTGAACCCACGCCCTCAAAGCCAGTTGACAAGCGCACTTACCAATTAAGCCACGGGGGAACTCCTTGTCTAGATAAAACCGGAGTCACAGATTGAAAATTGAATATGTGTTACATATGGTCGAAATGTTTTTCTCTTCCTGTGTAGTGTTTTAATTTGTGGAATCTTGAGATGTTGAAAGCCGATACATTTCATGCCGTGCAATTATCATGCCTGTCTGTCTACAAAGTCTGCATGCCAGAATTTGTCGATCCATTAGTAGATAATTTGGCCAATTTGAAACTCTATCAAGGAATCTACCAGACAGATGTTTCAGAAGCATGTAGGAGTATGTAGATACTACCAAAGCAATGTGTCTTACCAGGTTGCTGTTAAAAGTATTGCTGTATAAAGCGTAAAATCTAAGGATTTAAAATATTTGATATATATTGTTAGCAATTCAGTGATGTGTGTTTTAAAACCATTCTTAAATATATGTAGTATAATATTTGAGATGACTTCTTTGAGCTGTAATGAGTCTATGATATAGCGGTTTGGGAAGAATTAACTCACAAACTCACTTGGCTGTAGTATGACTTGAGCCCCTCTCCCTTGGCACCCCCAGACGGCTGTCTGCAGTATTTTCCCTATCTTACCTATAGCGCCAAACAAATAGAATACATGTATAGTAAATCTTTGACCTCAATGAGCTAGAACTCTAAAGGTTATCTAATGACAAAAATAGTTCAGGATGATAATCTCTATGCTAAAAAGAAAAAAGTTACGAGGTAGCATTAATAAAAATTAGAAGTATGTTTTTTTGGGCTTTTAGTTCATGAGTTAATATATCAAGCATTGAAAGGTCTCTGTTTTTTTTTGTCTTTGTCGGGATTTACAGTTTGTTAGCTTAAAATCGGGAGATGTTTGGACATTTTTCTGAAAAACAAATTCATATGGTAAAGAGCTGGTGCTTCTGTGGCTGCACACATAGTGTTTCTGTGAACTGGTTTCTGGAAGGAGTATTCATGTGCATATCTGGCAAGGTATCTGGTATCCGGCCAGATATCCGGATCATCAGGTATCTGGCAAAATATCCGGTATCCGGCAAATAAGGGTGTCAGAACCAGATATCTGGGATGCTCAAAAATAAGTGAAAAGCTAAAAGAACTTTGGTAACAAATGAAAGAATGTTACAAGAACAGAGTCAAAAACATGATGTAACCATCTTCAAAATTTGAATTCAGTTACAGAACATAACAAAAAATATTCCATCGGAGGAACAGTCCTCCTGCCGGACATGATATCTCTTGGCTCTTTTAATCAGACGCGAATGCTGGAAAACTTCGTTTTTCGTGTGTTTACTATCTGGATCCAACTATCCGTTTCGTATCCGGTATCTGGCAGTTGGTGTAGCCGGATTATCCGGTATCCGTTATCCGACTATTTCCACTATCCGTGCATCACTACCCATTTTTTTGTTTTGTCTATAATTATACACAACCAATTTGCCTGACCACTTACATTTGAAAGAGTATGGTGTTATTTTATGATTATGTGCAGATTCTTCAAGACTGACAATTAGCATTTTGTGAAAATTGTTGTTAGTTTATACTTTATTACATTAGATTGCACAATTAAAATAAATTCCTTTTTTTCCAGGGTATCCTGAGACAAGAACTGGTGAACATGTTCCACTTTCTGCAACACAGCAGCATTCGTCTTCCTCTCAATCCTAGCATGGAAGTTGATATGCGGATGGATGTGGATGATGCTAAGGTATGTTGAACTATGTTCTATTATTTGTTACGTCAGCTGAACTGGTTTTAACTTTCGCTTGGGTCTTTCCTTTTCTAGTCATAAATATCAGTTTAGGTTGCCATAATCCTCTTCCCTAGTTCCAACACTCATTAATTCATGTTGTTGCCTTGAATCTTTGTTGCCTGACTCGGGACTGGCACCTGGGTCACTGTAAGAGGTGAAAACCTCATCATCCTCATGCTTGCTTGTCTATCAAAATATGAATATCTCGCTCGGAATACCATTTTTGTCGTATTTATTAGATAATTCTGTGCATCAACTCTAGATCATGCTACAATGTTCGTCATGACTATTGTGGTTTGCAGTTGCAATTTCTAATTGCTGTCTAGTTCAACCATGCAGGTGCTACATACAATACAATGTAAATCATTAGGCCTGGATGATTTTGTGGATATAAAAACTTATGAATCCGCTCTTTATTTGCAGTCTTGTTCATACTTCACTTCCAATGCCTTCCCTCTCAAACTGGTGCTGAAAAATGTTGATCCAAAAGCTGAACCCATCTACATCATGTTTAAGGTAAATGAATTGTTGATTTCTACCTTTGGGCATGTTAATAAACTTCATAGCAACTTGTCAAATTGTATGCGCAGAACTACTGTCACAAATATTTGCAAACTAGTCCATTGGGCAGGGCAAAATTGAGGGAAAATACTGGAAATTTTTTAATTTTGTTGTATTGTAGACTTTCTGGAGGGTGTTTTTTTTTGTTTTTTTTCTTCAGGTTGGCGATGACCTCAGACAGGACATGTTGACGATGCAAATGATTCGCATTATGGATAAGCTGTGGCTGGCAGATGGACTCGATTTGAAGATCATCACATTTAGGTGTCTTACTACTGGCCAAAAGAAAGGTAAATATTATCATTTGTTAGTATACTCTAGCAGAACAAAAGAAAGTAAATGTCTAAACTTGTATAAGCAGTTGCAAGACGATTTGTCTTATCTAAATTTTGAACCAAGTAATACTCTTTGTGCGAACATAAAGTCTAAATTCAATTCTGTCTATTAAATAAGGCTGTTGCATTTATCCAGTGGTTGTGTTACATTTTCTGTGGCTTCACCTCATCAGACATTAACTCAATAAGATGGTTACAAAAATGTAACATATTTCTCTATGTTGTGTTGTGGCTTCCTGATAGTCATGCACTCATAAAAATGCAAGGTTAATTGCTTTGCCTTTAGTAGGTACACATTATTCGCTTTATGTGGTTATAAGTGGCTTAGGTTAAGATGTAAAGATTTGGCAGAAATGCCGCAGAATTTATGAGTACTTCAGAAAAATTTGATGCTGTCAATCAGTGCGATAAACCAGGTGACTGCATATTTTAATAATTGTTTTCATACACTTTCAGGGATGGTTGAACTAGTCACGGAATCAGAAACACTCAGGAAAATTCAGGTGAAACATGGACATCTGGCTGGTCCCTTCAAAGACCGCACAATCTCTGAATGGCTGCAGGGCCAAAACCCGACTGAACTTGAATACCAAAAGGTTTGTAGTCATGCTTGTTGCAAAATACATATTGCCAAAACAACTCTCTTGTCTGGTTTGCTCACTGTAGGAGCAACAGTAGAAAATAATATTCATTACCTTTCCTCAGCTACTAAATCTAATTTAGTTGTCTCTGTTTTCACAGGCTGTGGATAATTTCATTGCTTCTTGCGCTGGCTACTGTGTCGCCACCTACATCCTTGGAATCTGTGATAGACATAACGATAACATCATGATTAAAAACTCCGGACATCTCTTCCATATTGACTTCGGAAAGTTCTTGGGTGATTCCCAGATGTTTGGAAACTTTAAAAGGTATGTTTGTAAATTTGCATTTATATTGGAAAGGAGACAATTGATGAGTTGATGCATAATTGGCCTAATATAGATGGTGCTAGGGGTGAATGGCTGGATTACATAGTGATTATACATATCTCGATGCTACTGGCTGGGAAGCTCAAATGGGGGGGGAGGGTTGGTCTAGTGGTAGCGACCGTAGCATGCTGGACTGCCAATCGCTTGGACTGGAGTTCGAATCCAGCTGTTGCCGGGTCACCTGGGCCTATGTTGGACGGCTGTTTCAGTCATCCTTCGCCTCATTGCCATGTCTCCTCCTGTCCTAATTAGCCTACCAAGTGCAAAAATACAGGACGTAAAGCCCCAACCATCCATCCAGCTGAAATGAGCTGCTGCCAGAAGCAGACGGAATGATGAGATGATAAGGCTTTGTGATTGCCAAATGAGTGTCAGGAGTGGGATTTGAACCCATGATCCCAGAGCCAGTGATTGCACAAAGAAAAATAAGCTCTCTTAACCACAATGGATGAATACATTGTAGATTTGATAGGTGTATCAATAGATTTGATTAGGAGATTTGAGAGATTAATAGATCAATCTGGGCTCCAAGGCATTTCATGACCTTAGGTAGCTAGTGCTGCTTTCTGTGATTTGATTGGTGGAGACAACAATGTAATCAACATCCGCTCATTCATAAACGCCTTAAAGGGGTCACCCTCAATAGAGAATTGTCAAACAAAATACTGTATAACATATCAATAATTTATTTATCTTTTTCCTACCTTATCCTCTATTGAAAATAAATATGTCTGAGTCTGAGTCTGTGACGTCACCCACTGCGTGCTTGTCCACTGATATGTGGACAGGAACGAGTCAGTAATAGATAGATACATACATACATAAATGAAAGAATTGACTTAGTGCTTGAGATTCTGTATCTGTTTCTTGCAGGGATCGCACCCCCTTTGTTCTGACATCTGATATGGCCTATGTGATCAACGGGGGTGACAAACCTTCTCACAAGTTCCAGATCTTCGTGGACCTCTGCTGTCAAGCCTTCAACATCCTTCGTCGCCATGCTGATCTTTTCCTGACTCTGTTTTGTATGGTGAGTAGCAAATTATGGATTTTAGTTATCGTGTAACAATAGTGTTACTTTCTATTAGTGACTTGTTAGTCTCTTCATCTTCTGTTCAGGTTCTGTAAGTCACATTCTCAAAAGTTTTCAAAACAATTGATGACATCACAACAATGGCATTGTTGTATTGTGACATCATATATTATGTAATTATCAGTAGTGTGACACAAGCAGATTGCATTATTTTCTAATTACATGTAAGTGAGCTATCTGTAAATATAAGTTGACCTTGAATTGTGTTGATCTGACTGACCGCAGAAGTGAGATAAGCCCAAGACATATTAAGGCTTCTGAGAGGTCAACAACCTTGGTCACATTGGTCTTGAGTGCTCTGAAAGTCCTTAAAAAATTCAGCTGTTCTGCTGTTGTGATAATATCATTTGATGGAAATGCGAAGCAGTGGAAAAATGATAATCTTCTAAGAAGATTTTGGAAGGAGTCATTTATCACAACTAGTGATGACAGTTAATTGCTGGGCTGAGCAGCGTCAATTCCCTGCGGTAGAGAGATGAGTCTCAGATGACCATATCACTATCAGCTGTGAAATGAAAGAAATTCCGCCTAAAAAGTTGTTTATAAAAAAAGAATAGAAAATGTGTCTGCCTTTTTTTCTGTGACTCTAAGACTGTCAACAGTATTTTTCTGTTTTATATCTTCTTTCTGATTCAATTTCCTTTTCTCTTTGCAGATGTCTCGCTCAGGAATCCCAGGGGTAGATGATAATGCCACGAAATATGTACAGAGGGCTTTGATGCCGGATTACACCGACACTGAAGCCACTGCCTTCTTTACAAGGTTAGATATACCTGGTATATGCATGAGATATTGATCATTTCTGAATATTTAGTACTTGTAAGTTACTTGATAAATACTCATCTACTCCTACGTTCATGATGGACTTTTGAAACAAATATAATATGTAGAGAGAGAGATAAAAGTATTTCTATTCTTCTGCTGATGAGCAATAACTCAGTTTACAATGCACATATAATCATATATGACCTACAAACTATAATGGTTTTATGTGATCAGTTGGTGTTTTCAGTTGCTATTCACTTTTTTGAACAACACGTTACAACAGTGAATGTAGCCTACTTCAGTGCTTCCAGCCGTTTCGAAGTCATCACATAATTCATTACATTCTCTATAGTCTACACTTGATCCACTACAATTTGCATCATCAACTGCAAGTCAATCTGCTCAGCTTATTGATGTACCATTATCTTGCCTACAGATTATGTTTGGTTTCATCTGATCAATTGATAAGTCTTCTCACTTTTCTGGTGGACGGCTGTTTCAACCATCCTTTGCCTCATTGCTGTGTCCTCTTCCTGTCCTAATTAGCCTATCTAGTACATAAATACAGGACTTAAAGCCCCAATCATCCATCAATTCTCACTTTTCTGAATGACAGTTCAATGTAGCTCTTTTCAAACTTCAAAGTCAACAAATACTTCATACTCATTCTCTTCACTCAATGTGGCTCATCAATGTATATCTTTTAAAACTGTAACTCCATAACTCTGTTTATTGATGTATGATGTCTGACCCACACAGTGCACATTGTATTTGGTTTTATGTGATTGATAGGTTTTCTCACTTTTCTGAATCTGAACGGCAATCTCAAAGTTTACAAATACTTCATGGATTATTACACTCAATGTATCTCATTAATTAACACCCTCGCCATTGCCTTTTAATTTCAGGATGATTGAGGAGAGTCTGAAGTCAATGTTCACACAAATCAACTTCTTCTTTCACAATCTTGCTCAGATGAAATTCTCCGGACATCAGGAGGGAGCATTGCTATCATTCCAGCCCAAGACAATAAGGTTTGTGGCATTTTCATTAAGATACATGGGACAGCAGTTAGATAGTTCGGAGCTTTGTATGATAGAACATATTGTGTATGGAAGTATAGACAATTAGACATTGCCATAATTCAAACTGTGCACTGCTATATATATATATGAATTATGATCCTGCTGATTCTGAATGCTCATCAGCGGACAATACAATAAATGTTGAAGTAAGTTATCTGAAATGGTAGCAGCACATTATATCTAATCTTCTTTGCCCATTCAGTATGGCCATGGATGGGAGAATAGCCAACGTGGAGGTGTTCGGCTACCAGAAACGCTACAATCCAGAAAAATACTATGTAAGTACCCTCTTATATTTACGTAAATTTAAGGTTGTCAACTGCTCATTTTCAATTCCAATACCAACTGTTTTTCATCAGACATCAGTATCAGGTTGTTGCCTCCCAAATTACTTTTTTGCTTGTACTTTCTGCACTCAAAATGGCTAGACTAAAATAAAGGAAGAAAAGTCTATTAAAAAAAATTGGAATAAAGAAACGCTGCAACAAAGAAAATAAACAGCAAAAATGTAACAAGGGCGAAACATGAGCTGCTCATGTATCTGATTGCATGCCTGTTATATATTGTTCCCCCCATTGTACTAATGAAGAATGAGGAAATGGGCAAAAAAACAATGATAAGAACTGAAGGAAATTGAGATATCATAGTGTCCTCTTTTAATATAGCGTATCTTAGGAATTTTGAGATTACTCTGAGATTAAACTATCCTAGGTCCAAACAAGTAAATATATCTATGAAGAATATGACTTATAACAGGAACAGGAGAATATAGATCTATTTCTTTGAATGAGAGACCTATTCTGTTTGATTACTCGAACCATTCAGTTGGTTCTTTTTCCACTTGCTCATTCACTGGATCTTATTCTAACAAGTCCCAAAGCCAAGGAGTGTTTTGTAAAGAAATCCAACTGATTCTGACAATTGGGTGCAGTATCTATGGGCGGAATGTCAATTACCTTTCTCAGTGTTAGTATTTATCTTCTTCCAAAAATAGTCTGAGTGTCAACAGACTCAGGACAATCAGGCTCTTATAAAGAAGTTCTGCATGCCAACAATGATATCTGATATGTAGGCTGAGGGATAATTGGATTCTCCTGTAAAGAAAGAAGTTATTTCGAATTTTGGCATATTCAGGAGCGAGCAATATTTGTGTAGGCGTAACTTTCGGTCTTCTTTTAAGTTTAGTCAGACTAGAGACTACTTGAAATACAGTTAAGAGTTAGGATTGATGTTGTTCAGTAAAAAGGCTCTACAAGCCCACACTGATATCTGATACTAGGGCTGGTATATATCTAAGTTACATATACTAACCTTATTGCCTCAATTTCAACATTAAACTATTATAAAAATAGCATTTCTCGTCATTTTACAGATATTTATCTTGAGAGTAGACCGGGAGAACCAGAGAGTGCCGTCAATTATATTCCGTCGATATTCTGAATTCCAAGAGTTGCACAACAAACTGTTAATGGCTTATCCATTAGCCAGACTACATAGTCTACCTGGAAAGTAAGTCACTAGGATTTTTTGCAGTCTCACTAAGGCTCACTAAAAAATTAAAGTGGCTCTTAAAGTTATGCAATGTTCAGATTTCCATTCATGCAGAAACTCGTTGCATGACAAAAATACACATTGCACATTGAATAATGCGTTACTGTGGGCTTTACATAACAATATGTTTATGTTGCTTGAACATTTGTCTGAGGTCTTTAAAAAAAGTCCATCATGAATCATGGATAATTTCTGAAGAATCGTGGATAATTTCATTTCAGAGTATTTATTGGCAGAGCTCATGTGAAGACAGTGGCTGAAGCTCGCAAAGTCGAGATAGAAAAGTTTCTACGTCAGTTGTTTCAATCTGCACCAGAGGTCACTGAGGTATGGTTTAAAAACACTACTTAATTCAAACTTACATGGGCAATGTGGTATCGCCATATTCATGGCAAAGTGAATGTCTCCTGACATTAGAATAATAGAACTATGTTTTTTATTCATTGTGACTGTATGTGAATTCATGTCAAATAAATATTTCTGTCTGTCTGTCAAAAAATGTGCCCTTAGCATATCATGCATATGCCCATGAGTACTGCCCACGTGCAGCCTTTTAGAAGCAGTATAAATCAGGAGTAAATTTTCATTGCAGAGTAATCTGGTGTACACATTCTTCCACCCGATGTTGCGGGATGAACAAGATATCGACAAGACAAACCTCCACAAATTGAAAGGTAAATTGTTGAACCTCAAAATGGATAACTGAGGATTAGCTGCAAAATCTGAATGAACATCTAGGCCTACTACATGTACATGTGCACTTTATCAAATGGATGTATGCATTAGGCCTATACATAAGAACTACCTGAGCAGTGAACACAAGCCACTTTGAAACTTCATGCTTGCAAAAAGCAGCTATTAGAAGCACAACAACAACATATGCATTGAGCACATTATTAAAATTGTATTATCCATTGAGGTTATTATAATGTTCTATGAAGAATGGCAAAATTTAATCTCAATGCAATGCATGAATTCTTATAATGATGATTCTATTGTTAAATAAATAATGACATTTCATAATGCTGACCATGGACAATTTCACACAATAAAATTCCAGACATGTCTGTTGTAAAAATGTTTGACAAAAAAAAAGATGCTTTGCCATAATTATTTTCCCTTTTGCATGACATTTTGCCATATCTTCACCTTTGCCCTTTGCGTGACATTTTGTGTGTTTTTAATAATTTTGTTGTCATCAAAATGTTCAGGGAAGTCAGTTTCATGGCCTCCATCTTACAGAGTAGGGTTTCATATGTTCTGTGATTTTGAATTAAGATGCTAAAAATTTTATATATTTGAAATGTGATTTGATATTTTAATATCATTTTATATTATATGAATCAGTAAATTGATCATTACAATATTACCGTAAAACTATTTTCAGATGACCACAAGCAGAGACGGTCGAGCAGGACTATCCAGGGGGAGGTGAAACTGGCCATTTCTTACGAAAATGATGAGTTGGTCATAATGGTCATGCATGTCAAAGACTTGGTGGGTTTGTTATAATAATTATATATATCTAACAACATTTTATCTTACTTTTGGCCCGTTAGTTCAATGCTCTTCGACTTATGTCCTTAATTATTTACAGTGTGGTGAAATTGGTGATGCCCCCGACCCGTACGTCAAGCTATACTTACTTCCAGACCCAACAAAAACCACAAAACGGAAAACAAAGATATCACGGGATTCTTTTAACCCAACATTCAATGAAGTGGTGAGTAATTTCAAGATTATTTGTCTGCAACATTTTATGTATCCTATTCCGGCTATTCTGTACTCTTCTCCTTCCACCTTGTAGGCTTGTCTTGCTTCCAGTGTTTTAAATGAAATTTCAGATCAATGAACTTTTTTTTTCTTCTTTGCATTGTCAGAACATTTCTCAAATATTCCACAGACGGAAATGAAAGAATCTGCAACCATTTAACAACGAGTTAATGATTTATGAACATCAAAGGAACACATTGTAATGTTGCTTCTTTTGTTTTAAAAATGTTGCAAAGAATTAAGAGTTCCTAATAAAAATTCTCTTTGGAATTCTTTGTTCTTTCGTAAGCTCAAGGACATTCCTTTTATTCTTTTGAGCATTCTGTGCTTTGGTGAAAATTTAATTGTGAAGAGGCTTTGTTGTTTGCTTGTTAGTTTAATGGCATAATGGTTATTATCCCTTCGTAATTTTGGGAGGGTGGCCGGCTCAGTGGTAGCGTAACTGGGTTACTTGGGCCTATGTTGGACAACAATTTCATCCATCCTTTGCCTTGTTGCTGTGTCCTCCTGTTGTCTTAATTAGCCTATCAAATGTATACAAGTAGGCCTGCATGATGTAAAGCCCCAATAATCCATCCATCCTTACACCATATCTTAGTGTTATTTCCTTTCATCGTTTTCAGTTGGGATACAGATTACCATATCTTAGTGTTATTTCCCTTCATCGTTTTCAGTTGGGATACAGATTACCATATCTTAGTGTTATTTCCCTTCATCGTTTTCAGTTGGGATACAGATTACCATATCTTAGTGTTATTTCCCTTCATCGTTTTCAGTTGGGATACAGATTACCATATCTTAGTGTTATTTCCTTTCATCGTTTTCAGTTGGGATACAGATTACCATATCTTAGTGTTATTTCCTTTTGTCATTTTAAGTTGGGATACAGATTACCATATCTTATTGTTATTTCTACTCTCATCATTTTCAGTTGGAATACAGATTACCATATCTTGGTGTTATTTCCTATGTCATTTTCAGTTGAGATACACATTACCATATCTTAGTGTTATGTCCTTTCATCATTTTCAGTTGGGATACAGATTACCATATCTTAGTGTTATTTCTTTTCATAATTTTCAGTTGGGATACAGAATACCATATCTTAGCATTATTTTCTTTCATCGTTTTCAGTTGGGGTACAGATTACCATATCTTAGTGTTATTTCCTTTCGTCATTTTCAGTTGGGATACAGATTACCATATCTTAATTGTTATTTCCCTTCATCGTTTTCAGTTGGGATACTGATTACCATATCTTAGTGTTATGTCCCTTCATCGTTTTCAGTTGGAATACAGATTACCATATCTAAGTGTTATGTCCTTTCATCATTTTCAGTTGAGATACACATTACCATATCTTTTTGTTATTTCCTTTCATCATTTTTAGTTGGGATACAGAATACCATATCTTAGCATTATTTCCTTTCATCGTTTTCAGTTGGGATACAGATTACCATATCTTAGTGTTATTTCCCTTCATTGTTTTCAGTTGGGATACAGATTACCATATCTTAGTGTTATTTCCTTTCATCGTTTTCAGTTGGGATACAGATTACCATATCTTAGTGTTATTTCCTTTTATCGTTTTCAGTTGGGATACAGATTACCAGCGAAGGAGTTGCAGGAACGGACGTTACAAGTTTCCGTGTGGAACTACAACAGTTTAGAAGAGAATGAATTCCTTGGAGCTGTTTTCATCCAGCTATCGAGTCTGGATTTACAAACTGAGACGAAGGAGTGGTACAAACTACAGGCTCTGCACTATTTGAATACCTCCTAGCAGTGACCTCTTGCGAGTGAAACTCTGAACTGCTTACTTATCTGTGATTACATAATTTACATTACTCCTCAGCATTCTTTTTTGGCTGCACCCGTTATGTATGATTTGATCATTATTATCTACTTTGTTATAACAATTGGTAGTGTGTTTACTGTGTTATAAATGTGTGTGTGAAGTTACTGTGAACTATTATTAGTTAACCTTGATCCCAGTCATTTAACACTGATACCATTCTTTTATATGGATGGTATGCTGTGGTATGGTCTGTGAACAGTCGGATCACATATATATTTAGTGAATTTATTTATTGAAGTTACATTGGTTGCTACAATCTTCAAAGTTAAGCATTAGAAAGCCAATTGATACTGGCTATTTTTGGCTCATCCAGGTTTTTCAACTTGGTTCATATTGATTATTGACAATACCTCTGAAAAGTCTGAATGTTATATTGCAATATTTTTAGCTATATCGTTACTTTGCTTCTTTTTCATCAATGTAAGGGTGAATTCAGATTTAAGTTTTTTTATGATCATGAAAATTAAGCTTAAATTTATGAATAATGGAAACATTCTTTTCTACACAATATTTACACCTAGTGGCATTCTTTATTACTTATTGCTCAGTTTACTGTAGTGAACACGCTGTTATGTTGAGTAACTGATATTCTGTGTAAAATATGTCATTAACTTGTTGTAATTACACTTTATCACTCCAAAAATATAATATTATGATAAACAATTAGATTTTTTTTTCCGTATGAAATTTGGAAGATTCCTGTCAGTTCCTAATTGTTACGCATGTTGACAGGTATTAATTATTTAACCGCTTTGCTGATGATGTCAAGTTAAGTTATTTTGTAAGGGGCTCTCCCGTCATGTAGGGCCTATAATAGTTATTTTTTAATTCGCAAGGAGTTATTCAAGGTGTGCAAGCTGTTTGGCAAATTTATAGAATATTCCAGTAAAAATGGCAAGTCAGTGACAATATAAATATCATGTATTTAAAAGTAGTTAATATCACATTCTATGTATTTATAATGTTTATTTTCCTATATTTTAGTTGTATAATTGGTGAACTGTTGTATTTGCCTCTAGTCAATCCAATTGCCAACAAGTAGTTGAAATGCTGAATGACTTTTACATGTCAAACTGTGAATGATTTTGGTGTAATAATAACAAAGGTATTAATTGGTTAAACAAGTGATAATACTGATATGTGATCTATACGATGTCTGCAAGTCTGCAAAACTTAGAAAAACCAACAAATTGTGAAGGTATTGCATGATTTCAATGGACATTAATAGTCTCAAAATAATAATCAGGAATTACAATTAGGTCATGATCAATTATTGGCATATACTCCAATTGATTTAATGATTGACAACAAAATGTAGTCCTATGTTAAATCATAGGCGTATCGGAGGGGAGGGCAGGGGGGCGAACGCCGCCCCCCAAAAGTTTGGGAAACAGTAAGATTCGGGCAGATGATTAAATAAACACTATCGAAAATTAATAATTTCCAGGCAATTTCATTTGAAATGGTATTAAATCAAGATCTTGAAATTTGGGCAAATGTCGCTCGCAGTACCCCACCCCCCCAAAAATCGAGAGCGCCGTATGCTATATCCTATGTTTGTATGATTTTTTAAATATCCAGGAATTTCTGAAATCTTGTTTGTTAGTTAATGGCTTTATATTTGCCAATTAGTGCTGCCAACTAATAAATAAAAAGTTAATTGAGTTGTCAAAATATTGTCAAACGTTCCTGATGTTTGAAGAATCCTTTTAAAACTCATCAATTGGTTTTGTGTGCTTTTAAGGTTGTATTCTTCACTTCCTAAACCATGCGAACATGTAACACTTGTAGCATTGTGGCCAATATATGTGTATTATATGAGACTAAATTTATTTTTGTACTGATAACATAACTATTTATTGTATTATCATACCGTCATATGGCTTTGCTAATTGGGATTTGCTTGGCCTACAGGCCATAATGGCCATTTGTTATTTATGTATCATAACATATACTGATTATAAATTGTGTCAAAATGAAATGCATTATTTTAATAATCACTGTTTTGGTTTAGATGGAATTTTAACAATGTTTAATGAAGTATACATGCATAACAGGTGTCATTTTAAAGTGGTACAGTGAAATTGATTTTACAGTAAGTTAAATTTTAATGTTGTCTTGACGGAATATTAACGTAATTCATGCATATGAGACGGCATAGCCAAATTAGAGGAATATATTTTTTCAGTGTTGTTGCTTTGTTAATGGAAGGACAAATGTGATAATTTGTCAAATACAATTTGTACAGTATTGTTCATTGAAATGTTCATTGAAATGCAAATAAAAACATATAGTAGGGGGGCATGTGTCATTCCGTAAAAAGTTTCATGTTAGAGCTACGTATGATACATCGTTTCGAAGCTTGTGCAATCAGGATTTCAAAAGTGGATGTTGCCATTTTTTCAAAAATGTTTCTGTTGCTATGGTAACCAATTGTTGTTTTGAGTCTTTTGAATGAATTTTCTGATTTTCACTATTCGATTAATGTCAAATCTATTAAGCAAATCACGCTAATATTATAAATTTTTTATTGTTAAAGGTATTATGCGACTTTACCTATTCAAATAATTCTTTGTTTTTTGGTTGCCATGGTTACAGTCATAAACACCGCTTCATATTGCTGATTTTTAAGCGAAAAATGCCATTTTGCCACTTCCTTAGTTTGAAATGTCTAAATCTCATCTAAAGCATAGCGAAGCAGGTTATCAAAAGCAGTTAATTTCTTGAAACATGTAAATATGCAGAATAAAAACAAACATTGTGAAAATAAGAACATATATTGTCGATGTTCAGAGTGGCCCATAGATCCCGGTAAAATCGACCAAAGAAAAATAGTTGTATTGAACTAGTATATTATTATAAAAACTGCAGAAGTTTTAATGTTAGATCTATGTATGATACATTGAATCGAAGCTTGTAGATTCAGGTTTTCAGAAACCAATGTTGCCATTTTGTCAAAAATGTTTATGTTGCCATGGTAACCAATTGTTGTTTTGAAGCTGTGGAATGCAATTTCTGATATACTTGTATTTTAAAGGAAAATGTATCGTGTAAATCATTCTCAATTTCGTATATTTCTCTCTTGCAAGGTTGATACAATATTGTCTTTACGAAAGATATGTTGTTGTTATGTTGCCAAGGTTACAGCAATAAACATGGCTGTCCATGCACATTTAGATCAGAATAACGGCCCGTTTTGCACCAATTTCCCTTGATTGAAACATCTATATCTCACTTTAAAAATGACAAAGAGTAATATGACACTCAGTTAATTTATGCAAATATACCCCAAAAATGCTTAGAGTTATTAAATTGAGGCATATATTGCCAATATACAGCTGTTGCTAATATGTGGCACTCGGATCCCACAAGGAGTAATGAAAAATGGCTAAAAGGTACCAATCGAGTGCAGATAAAACACTACTAAATTTATGTCATATCACATGTAGGCCTATGTGTGTCACCCAGTTTTGAAGCTTGTGAAATCAGAATTTCACAAATGGATGTTGCCAATTGATGTTTAAAAAATGTTTTTGTTGCCATGGTAATTGTGTTGTTTTGAGACTATTGAATGAAACTTCTGATGTATATCTTAGTGTTTCAACAAAAATATGTCATGCAAGCGTTTCAAAATTGTGTTACTTTTTGATCTGATAAAGTAGCATAGAATATTAAATTACAAAATGATTATTTATTTTTAGGTTGCCATGGATCCAGTTATGAACACAGCTTCTTTTAGCACATTTCATGAGAAAAATGTCATTTCGCACCACTTTTTCTTACAAATGTAGATTTGAAATGTTTAAGTCTCACCTAAATAGTGGAACAGGAGAATAATACACATAGTGAATTTATTAAACATGTGAACATGCATAAATAATCCTTAGATTATGCAAATTAGGGTATATATTGCCTTGTATGGCATATATCTGATCCCATGATTTCAAGCGGCTCCTGCATGTGGCCATGTGCAAGCTTTTTTATTAATCAAATATTATATATTCCGCTTTTTAGAAATAAATCTTTAGTCAAAAATAACAAAAGAACACACCATATTGATCAAACAAACTACAGGTATTTATACCATAATGAATTATGAATTTATTTAATTAGGTCACAACCATGCCCTTAATAATTATATATAATTGTGATGTGCAACTATCCATATCCCATGAGAAAAAGGTGGTCAAACACTTCTTTTGGTTGCTTGGTTTTTAGTGATGAGTCAGGAGGCCAAATTAGATTCATGTGGGTGTGTCTGCATGTGTGTATTGGGATTTTATGTCTCAACAGCAGCTGATTGGGCTTTATAGAGGCATACTTGACCAATTAACAGTCACGATGCTTTAATTTTGTGGCAGGTTGTCAATTTCTCTACCGTCTCCATTCCAGTTTTATGGCAAGTCGGCAACTGAGAGAAGGTCACATGCATCGAGTTTAAGAAGGATTCCATAGAAATCATTGAATGTAATACTAGGTGAATATCTCACATTTGGGAATGCACTGGTCTTCCATCAGTTGGGTATCTTTAGTTCGGACCATTCAACCACCAGTGCTTTCGATTTTTTTCTTCACCTTCCAGTTGTCCTTCAAAATTTTTTCCTTTCTTTTTCTGTTCCTCTGTCATTGGTTCTGCAAGCTTCCACTACTGCCTTCCATGATGTCCGGGCGTTGTTGGTGCAATTGGTCGATGCTACAATCTTCCAGTTAAAGCTTTTGCTTTTCTGAGGCATGAGGTTGAGGCCGAGGGCATCTAACTATCATGTCTATGTGGCTGGAAATGCCTGTGTTTACAAGCTGTCTTGCTTCAGGAAAGACCCCACCTGATTTGCCATTAGCTTAAGAATTTATTTTGGGTTAATCCATTTTGGAGATGTCATAATATAGGATGAATATTTATTGAATATGCTTTAGTGCACGTGCACAATGTAGTGAGAAGGGGGTGAGCATCGCAACAAGTGACTGTGACTGGGTGTGGGTCCTGGGCACCGCAGTACCAAGAACTTCTTGCTCTCTACACAATATGCCAAAACATTGACATTTTCAGAAACATATAAGATTTGGGATGTTAGAGCATCTCTTACATGGCTCGCATGTGATATATTCACTCTTGAGAGTTGTTGTTTCTGAGAATGTCATGTTAATAAGCAGTCAGGGAAATTATCACCAGCTGATGACAATCAATGTCCTCAGCCCCACATGACAATCACCCAAGCACTGTCATCACCCTCCCATGACACTCTCACAGTGTCATGGCCTAGCCATGACTTTGGCAGTGCTCAAAATCATCTTTGACAGGCTATTTAAAAAGAACTACTGCAACTATCACTTCCAAACTTTGTATAAAGTTGTATCACAGCATCAACTAACTCTATAAAGTTTGGCAGGCCGATCCATTACATAATGGGGAAAAGAACCCGAAGGCTCCAGAGAAATTAAGAAACTGTCATCAGCTGCTGATGACTTCGCAAAATTGGATAGAATTAAGTCCCTCTACTGACATGCTGCTGTGTGATGAGGATGGCTGCACAGAGATCAGACTTCCTTCTGATACTCAACTGATCAACCCCACACACTCAATCATCCTGTCAGGGCCAAAACTTAGCAGATATTGCAATTGTCATCACATGTTGGTAATTTCCCAGACTGATAAGGAGTTCTCTGTCATCTTCTTGTGGCTGTGGATGATGTCAATCTGTTTTTCAAAACATTTGTTTAGTTCATCATCAGTGTGTGTGTGGCTATCTGTAGAGAAAACTACTCCCTTGCAACTGTTTAGGGAGTGGTGAGGCAGGACCAACACATTCATTCCTGAAATCGTTGTAAGCTGAAGTAGTTTTTCGAGTTACTTCTCATTCCTGGTCTTCATCAGGATTGTGTCATCATATTGTCTATGTCTTTCTTCAGCATTGCCAATTAGGTTGAGTACCGTTTGGTACACAGAGGGGAAGGAGTATAGTTTGTTTGTCGGCCATAATACAAGGTATCGTTGTCTGTATTGTGATTTTTTGTAGTGGTTTGTCAAGTTAGGAGGTCAGTGTTGATACAGTCATCCAAGGATGACCGTTGCCATTTCAGGTGAGATTGTGATTTTGGATTAGAACAATCCTTGAGAAATTCTTTTGTAGATTGTCGCCGCTCCTCTCCGTCAGTGGCAAGTACTATCCTAGGATACATGTATACATGGAAAATATGGTCTCAGAAGCCAGGTCAGCAATACTGCTGCAATCATTGCCAGCATGTAAATTTGGTTATAACCTTCCTTGCTTGATGCATGAGCCATCACCAAGTAGAGTAAAAGTCCTATCATCTAAACATGCCAGCAAAATCTGAAAATAAGTGGATTGTGCCAGTCCAGCTTCCCATCTACAGGAGAATCCATGCTAAAGTGCACCAGGATCACTTCATCCTCCAACATGGGTGGCAAACAGGCAGTCCTACTGCAATAAGGGAGAGGTGCGAATGTGCACTGTCTTGTCTTGGCCTCAAGGCTGGTTGTTTTGTCCAAGTGTTTCCGCTCACCACCACATGGACTCGTGGAGGCCCTGGATGGTGAGGCCAAAGTTGTTAGATCACAATTGGGGTAATAGACATCCATAATACACGCTGTTGAGTTCATCTTACTGCAATGTTTGCAAGATTTTAAACTACATAGTACATAGGTGATGTAGTCAGTGATGCAAGAACCTGATATCAGAATTACAGCAGATGTTGCTTCATCATTTGCCTTTCTTTGAATGACCTGTCACAAATACTTAAAAGAATTGTTCCAAAAAGCTACCAAGTGTTATAGCACTATTGATACAGTGTATCTAAGATATTTTTCTTTCATATATATGACAGTAATACTTCATTCAGTGCAACACCGTACAGCAGTTTAAAATATGCCGCATGATGAGTTTCTCAGAGACTAAGAAATGAATCACGACTTGTGCTCAGCACACAGTGACTTATTGTCTTATATATGCCATAAATGGGCAAGATATACTCCAATGTACATAATTCATACAATTTTTCTGCATATTTGCTTGTTGAATAAGTTCCCAAACTGTAATATCCTATTTGATAAAGGATTTTTCTAGAGAGATTTGGGCATTGTCAAACAAAGTAAGGGTGATGGAAAATTGCATTTTTTCCCCATATAAATGTTCCAAGAGAAGCTTTGTTTATGAATGCAACTATGTCAACCTCTTGACAACAAAAAATTGTTTATCAAGGAAATTGTGTACATTACCTTGCAAAACAAAAATCAATTAAAAAATTTGAATGAATTGAATTATGAGTGAACATTTAAACAACTATATTAGGAAACTAATTCTAAAATCTCAAAGTAACAATCAGTAACCATGGCAACAGAAACATTTTTAAAAATATGGCAAGATCATTTTGTGAATTCTCGAATCTACAAGCTTGAAAACGGTGTATCATATCAAGCTCTAACATGGAAATTTGCAGTTTTATCTATAATAGCTTTGTTCATTAGCACCATTTTTCATTTTGTCATTCCATGAGAGCTCTTGGGAGTCACATATCATCAACAGCTGTATATTGGCATTATATGTATGTATATTTCTGCATTTTTTCTGCATACTTTCTTGGGAATAAATTCAATATGTGTAAAACCCTCCTTTGCGGCATTCTACAGTCTGGGAAATTACCATCACGTGATGACAATTGCAATTCCAGCTTAGTCCTGGCCGTGACATGATGACTGAGTGTGTCGGGTTGAGCAGCTTGGTATCAGAAGCAAGTCTGATCTCTGTGCACCCATCCTCATCACACAGCAGCATGACAGTAGCGGGACTTATTCTACACAATTTCGCGAAATACTGCGAAGTCATCAGCAGCTGATGACAGTTTCCTAATTTCTCTGGAGCCTTCGGGTTCTTTTGCTCATTATGTAATGGATAGGCCTGCCAAAATTTATAGAGTTAGTTGGTACTCTGATACAACTTTATGCCAAGTTTGGAAGTGATAGTAGCAGCAGTTATTTTTAAATAGCCTGTCAAAGATGATTTTGAGCACTGCTTAAGTGAGAAGGTCATGGGAGAGAGATGACAGTGTGGGGTGAGTGTCATGTGGGGCTGAAGACATTGGTTGTCATGAGCAGATGGTAATTTCCTTGACTGTTCTAGGTGAGATTTAAAGTTTCTAAAACAAAGTAAAGGTGGTCCAAAATGACATTTTTCTCATAAAAATGTTCTACACCTATCTGTTTGTGTTCCTACGGTAACCTAACAACATAATCATTTATAAAGGTAATAAAAATTCAGTAAAACATCTTGTCAAATTAAAAATAAAGATAGGCCTAATTAGAATGATTTGTATGATAAATTTTCATTCAAACAACAGAAGTATATCTGACATTTCATTCAAAATACTCAACAACAGTCTGTAACCATGGCAACAGAAACATTTTTGAAAAAAATTGCCACATCTGTTCTTGAAACCTGATTACATAAGCTTCAAAATGGTGTATCACATGTATACCTAACATGAAAATTTGTATGACTTATCCATAATAAATCAGTTCTTTACGACAATTTTTCATTCATCACTCCTTGTAGGATCTCGGGTCCATGTATCTGAAATGGCTGTATATGGGCAATATACGCCCTAATTTCCATAATGTTCAATTTTTTCGGCATATTGGCATCCTAGAACAAATCCCTATGTTAGATAACCTCATTTGCCACTTTTTAAAGGAGAAATAGACATTTCCAAAAAAGATAAA
The DNA here is from genome assembly GCA_026936325.1 of Platynereis dumerilii. Lineage (NCBI taxonomy): Eukaryota > Metazoa > Annelida > Polychaeta > Phyllodocida > Nereididae > Platynereis > Platynereis dumerilii. The sequence continues at coordinate 13,165,588 of JAPTHN010000010.1, read as the reverse complement.
AGGTGCAAGGTAACATTTTATCTTAAAAATATACTGAAGGGAGATGCACGTATGAATGTAACCATGGAAACTCAATGAAAAAGAGTTATATATAAATGTCATTGCTAAAAATACTTTCCAAGGTATAAAATAAATGAAAGTAGAATGATTTACATGATAAATTTCCGTTACAAAATTAAAATATGTCAAAAATTTAATTCAAAAGGTCCCAAACAACAACCTGTTGCCATGGTAACAGAACCTTTTTTGAAAAAATGGCAACATCCGTTTTTGAAATCCTGACATCATAAGCTTCGAAACGATGTATCATACGTAGCTCTAACATGAAACTTTCTACGGAAGCCCTTTTTCTGACACATGCCCCCCTACTAATAACTGCAAATTATAACTATAAACAAAAAGAAAGGTGTTTCTTATACTTCTTAAACCTGTGGATTTCAGAAATTCAATGGTAAATTACCATAATATCCATTCTTAATCTCTCTGGAAATATTCGCAAGTGGTACAAACATTTCCGAAAAAAACGACCTTGTGATTTTTATGATGCCATTGTCAACTGTGACACCGTTGGTCTTTTTCCAATACATAGGAGGTCGTACCTTAGGCTAGACGTAATTAATTAAGCTTTTGCTTCTCAGATCTTCTGGAGGTACTTTTTCTTAAATCAGTCAGATCATGATGCGAGACCCACACCAGACTCCATGTCCAAGAGTCCCTATTTTGCGATGACATGAAGTGTTAGAGGGACTCATTGAATTGTATTGTTTGGATTCTCCAAAAATGTTAACTGATTGGTTACATAATGTTTTTATAAACATTGGTCATTGCCAAATAATTCTAACTGCTTGGTGGACCCACATTGTCACTAAGTTACATGTTGAAATAAATAACTTCCAAATTTGTGTTTAGCATCTGATGAGTGTTTGATGCTTTGGATGAGATTTGATCCACCACCTTGTAAGTTATCTCTGTTTTATTGATATACGGCATGATGCAATCATAAGGCCGAGACATGTGTACACACAGAACAGCTCTTTCTGTATCTGTCCAGTAAGATGGAATCGCAGCCAACTATCTGTGGTTCCACGCATCGCATGTATGTGGTGAATGCTCTGAAAAAGAAAAACAAGATTGCTGATCAGTTACATGTTCATTTCATGGTTATTATGCCTTTAATGACATACCGTTACAAAATTTTGCAATAATGCAATGAATTAATTTAATGCATTATTGGTTTGTCACTGTTCCATTTCATGCAGTGTTCTTTCATCAAGCCTTTTAAGGCATTATCTGCCACAGTTTCTTCAAAATCCTTTTATTCGTGGCCAAGAATGAAAATGCTCCATTGCCGAACTGCGTTCCTTTCAATAAGTTCAAGTGAAAACCTTGATAATTGGATAATGGGAAACAGGCTCTGAATTGAAGCCATGCATGGGCGTAGATCCTGGGGGGATGGGGGAATCCCCCCCTAGTATGAGCGGCATAATGAGCCTTTGGGAGGATGATCATATGATTATCCCCCCCTCTTAGATTCTCAAATCATAACGACTTGGTGGTGAGAATTATTAGCTATATCTAGCTGTCTTGCCAAAATACTAGGGGGATTTTATGATGTTATGAAGAAAATAAATGCTCCTGGTTGCTCAGAATTTACCCTACGATAAGTTAAAATATTTCGGATTCTGTGCCCTCAGGTGGCCCCCGAAATTCCCCGCCATGTGATTTTTGGTCCGCTGGGCCTCACATTTAGCACGCTTTTGCCGAAATCACCCCCCCCCCCTGCAAAAAAGAAACATCTACGCCCTGAAGCCACACAAGTGAAATGTGTAAAAATATGCAATGGCATTGCAGGATGTAAAATGTAATGGCATTGCAGGTTGTTGGCTGATGAACTCTTTCTTGCACAAGAAAAAAATAATCTGATTTTTGATTAGTCGTTTTTGTTTTTATATATATCATGAGGTTTTCTTTTGTCATTTGAATGAAAATATTTATGGTTGCAAATAGATTAAGAGATTTCCAGTTGCAACTGAATGAGGATGATTTCCCGAGGTGAATAAATAAACTAAACATTATATAAGATACTATTTTGACATTGAGAGGAAAAGTCAAACAGCCCAAAAGCAGCCCAGTTACGGGGTTTGCTATCAATGACATAGTGCACTTGTTCAGCACATGTTGACATGCATGTTATGTTTGGAAACATGAAATTTCACTACATGCCTCTGGTAGGGGAGGGCGGGGCATGATGGGCCCCCGGGGCATGATGGGTTTTGGCTTTAACTCAAAAGTTTACCATTGCAGGGAGCTGATGTTTGGTGTTTATATATATATGAACTAAATACATGTATTTATTGCGGTATATTGTTTGAGGATTGGCGAGAATACTGCCTATTTCAATCAGGGGCGGACTGGCCTATGTGGCAATGTGGCAACTGCCACGGGCCACCCACTCGAGATGCCAAAAAATTAAGAAAAGAACAAATTTTGCTGTCAGGTTCATGATTGTGTGTTGCAACTACACTAACTGAACAGGACAGAATGTGGAAGCACCCTAATATTAACAATTTTCCAAACTACGACTTTAGGATTTTTCATTTTCAGTTGGAAATATCAAATAACACCGACGGCAGGGATGTAGGGGCCCATTGACTTATTTTGCTATGGGGCCCGAAATGTCGCCAGTCCGCCCCTGATTTCAATATCTATGGGTATTATTTTATTTACTACATTAGCAATAGACTAAATTGTATAATTGGTGTACCAATTCACCTTTTATGATGTTAAATTTACGTTTTCCGGTTGTAGTCCAGTCAAAATAGAGTTTAACCTAGACATAATTGCAACACGAGCAATTTCAATTGTATATATATCCTGCAGATTATGAAAATGATACTCATTTTTGCGTGGCGGTGGTGGAAAATCTTCAAAAATGCGTTTCCAAGGCAACAAGTCTATATCAAAATAAATAGATGTTTCTGAGCCAAAAAGCTGCCTAGCATTGACAGATATTATGATATTTGTAATCTGATGGTACAGTTTGATTAGGAATAAGATCGGTTATCAAAAATTATAATCTTTTTGAACCTGCAATTTCCTTGGTTGCCATGGTAACATACTTGCATAACAAAATCAGGATTTTTTTTTCTACCTTGATGAATGAAGTTTTGCTTTATTCATCTGTTATTAACATCGCGGAAATGGTAATGTGACTGTTAAATATGCTATACTCTTGGCTTTTCAAAAATATCATGTATGGGTCTGAGACTTCATTACTTTCCAGGAAAATGTTGCCTTAGTAACACAAGTCTTACATTTTTCAAAATACCCTTGAAGATTGTTATTCCTTCTGTTGAATTGTAAGATAAAGGCTAGCAGTAATTTCTTACAGAATGACTTAAATTCTATAATCTATAGGCCTATTATAGATACACCCTTTAGTTTAATTTTAACAGTTTGGTTGCCATGGAAACATGTAAAAAGCACAAATATTTTATATTTTTTAGATATACAAGATTTTTCAACATTTTCCTATAACATTTCCTTAGATAATGAAGTAGCAAGTTGGTTAACATGTTGCACAATGTGTGAACATCAATTTGTATGGTAACCAAGACCAAAATATTGTTTTTCTGCTTAGCAACCAGACTAAAATAAGACTTTACTGCTTGTAGGTCGTGTCTGAAGAACAAAGACCAGCAACAACTCATACATTAGGTTAAAAATAGATGACTTTCAGCCTAAATGCATGTAAGAGAACAAAAACATAAATTTTAAAATGAATTGGAATAAAAATATTTCCAAATATGGAGCTTCTACAAGAAATCTGCATTTCAAAAGTGCTATTTTGAGGATTTTTGGTATTTTCTTACAGATTGTCTCCCCATTTCAGTACAAATATTGAGGCTGTGAGTCAGTTCGCATTTTGTAGCTTTTAAAATGTACATATGGTGTGGTAACCAAGGCATAAATATTGTTTTTTTGCTTAGCAACCAGACAAAAACGTTAGTAAAGACAGTTTAAACTGTTGTCCAATTAGTGCATGAAATGAAACAGAGTGTGCATTTCCAGATAAAGTGTGAAATTTGGAAGAGGGGTAAATAAGACCAAGAGGAACACTATTTTGATGGAAACAGTTTATCACATCCTTGCTTCCGTCCGCCATCTTGGATTTAAAAATGGCTGCCATTCTGAACCTCTTTTCATCAATATCTCCGTAACTAAGGCAGGTAGAATGTTTATTTCAGTGGCTATTGCCTTGTAATTAAATCAGAAATACATATTAGTCATTTTGGAAGTGCTAAGATGGCGGACATAGTGACTTTCAAGATGGCTGCCTCTGATTTTAGGATCAATAAATAAGAATAACTGACTATTATGAGATGGAAGGGCAGCCACATTGCAATTTTCAATATGGCTGCCTTGTGCAGTTGATAAGTCTTTATATCTCAAAATATGAAATAAATAGAAACAGGATTTCAGTGACTCTATTTTACATTTAGGTCAATGCATCAGGCTGCGGGATGCGGAAGAAATAACACAACTGCACTTTTTTTCTCAGGACAGAGTAGTGTCACATTTTAACATTAATTATTAAGATTAAATTATTTCATTTCATTTTCAAACCTTTGTCAAATAACCATGAGATATATAACGCATCTAATTTGATTGAAACAAAAAAGCTGGTAGCCACCAAATTTCACAGTGAACTTGCAGTTGTTCCAAGACTACATTTTGTCAATTACATATTATTGGCTGTCCATTGAATCCCACTATATTTCAAGAATATGCCAAATCAATAATCTAGCCTTTTTTAAGAGAGACACTTCAAATGTTGCCTTTTATATCAAAACAAGTAGAAGTAATCGAATAGCTTGAGATATAGCTCAACTTTCGAATAGCTCGAGATATAGCTCAACTTTCTGCCACTTCTGCATGTGCACAAGTTAAGAGAAGTTGGAGTGATGAGGCTGACATATCTGGGTGAGAATCTGAAGGTGGTCCTGCGGACAACTCGCATGACTTCACAGAGGTTGACAAGGTGTAGAATAAAAACTACCAGTCATATTAGAATAATTTAAACAGCAACAGAACAAGCAGAAACATACCTTTTTGCAAAATAATTCATGGTAATATCCATTGAAAAACCAGTCCATGGGCCTTGGTCGAATGACGATGTTACGCACCTAATTTTGCGGACAAACTGGCTTGTCAAGAACAGCTTGTCAGTTTAGCTATTTAGCAAAATGGTTTCCAATCGTTTCCACACATGTCATATCCCGTTGGAAAGAGCAGATTTTAAATATTCTGCCTGTATTTGCAGTTTTCAGAAGTCTTAAAACTCATGTTTTTATAAATCACAACTTTCCCTCCCTGAGAGCGTCACGGGTTGGCACCGAAATACGGATTTCGTATTTTTAATGAAGGCGAAACGGCCGTTCCAAATATTGCAGTGCCGTACATTTTTTTTAATAAAGCTCATCTCTCTATTTCATTTTATGTTCTGGTCTTGTAGCTGTGTTACATATTTTTTTTCTGGCAAAAGAACTAAAATCTAAAATTCGAGAGTTGTCCGAAAACGTCACATTTTCAAGTGGCTGTCAAATAAAAACCAGTGGATGGATTTTAAAACCGTTTCGTATGCAGATCCGTGCTGGGACTGCAGCCCAGCTGACCTATTTTCGTTGAGAAGACGACGTTGGTGAGTGAATTATTGCATGTTTTGTTGTTTATTGTCCAAAAGTTGTCCGCTGACAGTGTTAGAATCGCTGTTTATGTCTTATTTTATGAACAAGGAACAGTAGTTTAAGTGTTGTATCGATAACACTGATGACTACGCATGTTCAGGTGAAGTTTTAACAGTGTGGATTGTAATTTTTGGCTCAATATTACCTCAGAATATGTGTTTTCCTTCAATTTGCGTAACAGAGACTATCATTTTCGTCTTTCATCAATTGTCCCTTGCATTTTGGACAATAAACTCGGTTGAAATCACATAGTCTGCGACATTTATCCATATTGTCCCCACAGTTATCAAGTAGTCCACACAGTTGTCCAATGTTGTCCAAGGGGTACACCTATTTCTATTGCTTATCACATTTTCATGTCATCAAGATTTTGCTATTTTGTAAATTTTTTGTCAGATTTTCTGTCTGATGAGAAAGGAGTTGAGAAGCCTTGGCATTTTGTGCTTCTTTTTGTCAGATCGCACTCCTGTACACAACCCCCTCCTTCCCCCCCCTTCCGTTTTGCCAAACTGTAGCCTGCGTTGTTCACACATTTGTCCTGCTTTAAAAATCAGTTAACTTAATTTTATTGTTTAGAGGTCCAGATGGACGATCCTTTCACCATTTTTCCCAGTGAGTCATTTCACTGCTACAGAATATCTGAAATAATTGCAGGAGCTACATGTACATGAATTCACTGACTACTGTTTGTAATATTTCCCCTGTTGGTGGTTTTCTACACAGTTGTCCGTATTGTCCGCATAATTGTCCACAAATTGTAGGCCTTAAGTCTTCTAATTTAATAGCTATGTGTAGGGCTGATGTGGGGGGGGGGGGTAGTGCTGTGTAGCTATAGGCCTGAAGCCCTAAACTTCAGGATGTCTGCATATTATTAAGCAACATTAAATTTTAATTGAAAAAAAAAAAACCCCCGGAAATTAATGACAGTGAATAACCCTAAAGCTATGACTCATAAAGTGCATGGTGTTAGCCACTTTGACTCAGTGAATCAAAAAGATATTTGTTTATTTCGTTATATAGCTATCCTCTATAGATTTATTTATTCCTATTGTTGCAGGTGGTGAAGCTTGTTGCAGGTGGCGAAGCCTCAGCATGGTGAGATGATGGTTCAACACCAGGAGCCAACAACAGGCTATAAGGGAACTCCCAGCTGATCTGTCAGTCCGTATTGAGAGAGACTTCAGTGCTGGCCTCCAAGACATCATCAACGTCATTGCAGACCTTCCAAATTTCTGAGGCTTTACCGTTTGTGATATCTCATAGGGAAACTCTTTAAGAGTAAGTCAACTGTGTAATGAAAATATGGAAGTTATTCCTTTTTTTTTTTCAATTCTGTATCATTTACATTTGTACATCACCAGTATATTTATAAAATAAGCAATGTATTGATGTAAAAGTGTCATATTTTAGAGATCTACTTTTTGTCAACAAAATGTGTTAAGAAAGTTGAATAAATCTATATCTTTCAATTTTTTATTTGAGAGTCTGGAGAATTTTGGTGCATGCATAATGTTAAAATTTCTCAAGTCATAATTTATTTCATGACCATCTAATCATGCCTTTTGTTGATACTTTTATGATTTTGATATTAATTTTAATTAAGTGCGATTTTTTGTGTATCTTTGTTGCAGAGCACTGATCAAGTATGTGGGTGACTGTGGATCCTTAAGCTACTGAAGCTGGGGCTGTTTTATAGAAGATCCAGCATGGATACACATTGTTCCTCGTTCAATTTCAAGCCATCAAAGCCAACCAGCCAAAATTGACATTGAGTCAGGACACAATGCACAACGCACAAGTGTAGTCATTGCCCACCGTGCTGTGTAAATCACCATGTCGGCATTCATAGCAGGATTCACATTAGAAAAAGACATCATATTGAATAAGCCAATTGGAACATGAATTGGCCATTGGAACTTTGTTGTGCACCCGGGTTGTGCATAGAAGTCACGCAGGAGCAGTATAACAAACATTTTTAGTTGTACATAAGAAAATTGTTAATTTGATGGAATATAGATCGATAGATAGATTGACAGCCATATTTCTCAATTTGAGTTTTAGTTTATTTTAAAAAGTTTACAACTAACCAGCAAGTCATGTTTTGTCCGAGTAGAGTGAAGTCCAACTTAATGGTATTTTCTTTAGAATTATAAAGTAAGAAAAGCTGGCTAAAAAATGCCTCCCAACACAGAATAAATGCCAAATTATATAAATGCCAAATGGTCACCTTCCAGTCCTGTTATCCTCCCCAGAAATTGTAGTTATTGCAAACTTGAGGCCAAATGTCAATTGATAAAGCTTTTAAGTTAAAAAAAGTAAGGGATTCTCTGAAAAAGCTGTAGTTGCAATTGCTCAAGCTTAAGCGCAAGTTGAGATTTTAACTAAAGCAGCTGAATTTTCCGCAAGCAAGTTTCATTTTACAACACAGGTTGCTGTCAGGTCTGATAGAAAGGTATGGAACAAAAGCCTTGTTAGATCGTGAACAAATTTTTCAAGAGGTCTGTGAGAACCTCAGTGGGTTCTGATACATGTATTGTTTTAACACATCACTTGCCTGCCTGGTATTGGTATCAAGTACCAAAGCCTAAATTAAAAAAATGTATAGCAATTAGTTTTTTTTTTGCTTTCAAATTGCACAGTAATGTTTTATTTTTAAATCAATAAAACATTTTGAAGTTTGAAGAGGTCTAGTGTTTTCATGGTTTTAATTTGCCTTCTGTCAAATTACTAAGATTGACTCAATGACTGTCACAGTTTTAATTCTCATTATGATTAATGCCCTATGCACATTTGTATTTGTCTGCAATCGTATGCGAGGCTGTTGCAACCCCCATTTCCCTAGTGTGCACCAACTTGCAAGGGTGTTTAATTGACTTACAAGCAGGGCTAGATATTCTGCGAGCCCAGCACAGCTTTTACAAGGTTTTTTTGGGGATTTCTCCAGTGTGCACTGGCTTGCGACATCTTCGCAGGCTTAAACCTTGGGTGAACAGAGGTGGAAGCCTTGCTTGTTTGTACATTAAAATACCCCAATTAATAAAAAGTGTGGTATCAACAAATTGCGTCGACCATGTTGCAAGATGGGGTTGCAACAAGATCGTATGTGCTCTACCCTCATATGTGATACCTGTGTTCACTGCACATACTTGTAACTTTGAAGTTTGATTAATCAAAAGGTGTGTCACCTGTGAATTTCATCAGATCTGAGAAAAGATTAATACTTATCAAAAGGTTTGTCACCTGTGAATTTCATCAGATCTGAGAAAAGATTAATGTTTTAGATGCATTTGGTATTTCGACTGGGAGAGTCTTATTGATTCTTTTTCTTCTTTGCCTTGACAATTGTCATCTACAGTTCTGTCAGTTCATGATGAATTGTGTCCATGCCCGGTTTTTCTGAAAAACTTGTACCTTGGGTACTTTACTACTATTTTGGTGTTGAAACATGCTGACCTAGTTCTTTTTGTTGTCATGGTTTATATTCTTTAACAAATAGTATATAGTTATAGAAATGTTTTCTTTTGTGAAAAGGCAAATTTTTCATTTTAGATAGGAGTCAACAACAGACCATAATTAGACGAGTGATTTTTTTATCATTCCTGCCAAATTTGGTCTGGGAAGCTCTTCGTTGTAGTTTATGGGACTGTTGTTACATTTCATGTTGTCCTTTTAATGACAGTTCTGGATTGATGCCCCACATTTTGCGTCGGCTAAGCCCTTCCTCTTTGTTTGGACTCAACCTCTTTCCTTTCTATAACATGTGGAAAATATGCCTTAAATGCAGGGCATTAACAACTGCACATCTGAATTTGATGTAATGGTCTGTATCTGATTACAGTTATAACATAGGCCAAAGGTTGATGATTAAAGGTGTCCAACTCCTGCAATACCCTGTGTGATACGCAGATTCCAGTAGAATCTATTTTAAGCCTCAGATTTTACCCCCACATGGCCATCTCCGGGATGGCTGGTCCAACCAAAGAGGGTGATTAAATGACATGTTTAGTTTACAACTGCTTGTCACATCCTTACCCATATGTGATAGCAGCATTTGGTAAAAATTTTCCCTGGATAACAATAATAACAGCAAAGGGATATGTTGTAAACATGGATCTGTAACCACCAAGTATTTACAAGTTGCCAGGCCCCTGCCTGTTATATGAGGCAAATCTCCATAAGTGGGGGACTTGGGTTAGCCAGATATAAACAAACTTTAATGACCATTCTAAAAATAAATCCTTCTGGAATCTGCTTCACTCTGTACCATTGCCAGTTGGACACATTTAGTCAACCTTTGCATGGGCCTAGTGCCTATATGCTGAGTTGTAAGCTTAGTTGTCCGCATTGTCCGTTCAGTTGTCCGCATTGTCCGTTCAGTTGTCCGCATTGTCCGTTCAGTTTTCCGCATTGTCCATTCAATTGTCTGCATTGTCCGTTTAGTTGTCCGCATTGTCCGGACTCCTTCCACAGTCTTCTTCATGTAATGTTTTGCGGACAACTGTGTGGACAACCAAAACTGGTGTGACGCCTCACAAGCTAAAAAATATCTGATTCAGGCTTACTTTATTTTTAGAAAACTATCTTTTTTGCTGGGGAATTTAATGGTACCTTTGGTTTAGTGGTACCATGTGCCCTACTTAAGTTATTGCAGTTTTAATGGTCAAAATAGTCCAAAAAACGCTGTTTTGTTAGACAACATGTAACAAAGATTCTACTGGTGTATTATGGGTAATCCTTGGTTCATTATTTAAAGCAATCATTATTCTATATGCATACTAATTTTCATGTGGCTAAGGGCAATAGTTTTTCAGTTATACCAAGAAAAGTGTTAAAAGCGGACAACTCTTTTACACTTTTTTGGAAGTCTAAAAGTTGAAAAAATATATGAAATTTTCATTTATTTTGACTGGTTTTATGGCAAATACTAGGCAGAGGCAATATGTATGAACTGGTATTAACATTAAAGTCATCCATGGACAGTGATATTTAGAGTCCTCTTGGAGCACCTTCAGATTCTCACCCATCTACCAGTCTGTCAGATGTCTCAATGTCATCATAATGCATACAACCATATTGCACTGAAACAATAGATCATTTATTTAATACTTGACAATTTAGATTAGGAGAAACCAGGTTGGAGTGACTTGAAAATAACTTAATTTTTCATGATTCTTACCTTGGAAAAAACTTAAATCTTTCAAACTTCTTGCCTTGGTATAGATTTAAAGATTTCCGGACAAAGTTAAATTATGCTTGAAACTGGAAAAGATCTCTGGGACTTCCTAGGAGCTTTGGTTTGAATTTGGCTCATTTTACTGCTATCCTGCAACATTTTTATGAGAATCTTCCCAAGTCCTCTCCATTCTTTTAGTGGAAGCAATGAACATTTGAACTGGAAACGTCATCTAGAGTCAACAAAACAATCAATCCTTGTTTGCGTCTTCACAAATGACCATAAAAGGCTTCAAAGGCATGACCGGTTGTAAAACTTCAACTGTATACACCAGGATGCTGCCAATTGTGCATCATGGTACTTTTTGTATAAACATCTATCATTCCTCCAAAGACATATGTAGCAAGTGAAGTAGCCTTGGTCAGGTATCTGAACTTAGTTTGTGGAACACACCTTGTGGATTCATTTGGAAAAGTGTAACTACGTGTATGTGTGTGACTATACCTGTTAGTCACAAACAAAAGTGCAGAGATTGCATGTGCATTGGGCTGGGTTGAGGCTCAGTATTCACATGGAAATGGAAGATCCCAGAAGTTGGGCTATGTCTTAAGACATTCCATTCCTTCTGCTTGCCTTAATTAGAAGTAAAAAGCAACATGAGCCTCTCTCGAAAGAAACACAACAATTTATTTCGCATATTCTTGAAAAAAAAACAAATTTACGGCCAAAGATCTACAGATCATTCAACTCCTCATCAACTCCACTAAATGAATATACAAATTAAATAATAAATGAGTTTGTCAAAATATTGAATAAGTATGCAATGTATTTCAATGTGTCTAAACTTAAATTCAAAATGTTTGGGTGCCTCAAGGTTCTATACTAGGACCATTGTTATTTGTGATTTTTGTTAATGACATCAGCCAACATGTTGGTACTGCCACAGCTAATCTATATGCTGACGATACCTTAATTTACTGTAATGGAGATTCAGTGGCTGATGTCCAGGAGAGACTGCAAAGTTGTGTTGAGAATGTGTCTAAATGGTATCAAGGTAATAATATTGTAATCAACACTGATAAGTCGTGCTCTATGATTATTAATCCAAGACGAAATATGTCAAATTTTACCCTTGATATTACTATAAATGATTGTATTATAAAACAAGTTGATGTTTTGAAATATCTAGGATTGGAAATAGACGAAGCCCTCAACTGGAATGCTTATGTAACTAAATTATGTAAAAACTCTTTTAAAATTTCTAAATTATCAAGACTTAGCAAAGTCCTTCATAAGACAACCCTTATCAGAATATATAATGCTACCATACAACCTTGCATTGACTATGCCATTTCTGTGTGGGGAAGTACTTGTCAGTTCAATTTAGATAAAGTGCAGAGACTACAAAACCGTTGTGCACGAATAATTGAAAGAAATTTTGATTATGTTAATGTTAGAGGTTTGGATCTTGTGTCCCAACTAGGGTGGATTAACATTCGTGGGCGCTTCTTCTACTTTCAAGTTTTGTTAATTTTCAAATGTGTTCATGGATTAGCACCAAATTATCTCACAAATAATATTGTATTTGAGTTTGAGGTGTCTGATAAGACCACCCGAAAACATGACATGAATTTGTATTTAAGTTTACCTGATAGCGAATTTCATAAAAAGATGTTATTCTATAATGGAGCAAAGGAATGGAATCAGTTGCCAAAATATTTGAAAGATTGCTGTGATTTGGTTAAGTTTAAAAGAATGTTGAAATGTTATGTTAAGAAGAAATTTTAATGTTCTGTTGTTAAGGATGTGCCAGCAGTTTTTACCATTTTTATCAGTTTTACTTTACATTTTGTTTTAACTTTACAATTTTCTGTTAATTGTGTTTTAATATTGTTTTACTTTATTATTATACATGTTCTCATTGTAATTCTGAAGGGCCCGGTTGAAAAACAGCATAGCTGAACTGGTCTTACCCTTTGAAAATATATTCTAAATAAAAAAAAATAAAAAAAATGTTATCCCTCATGATGATTTGAAAGAGAAATGAATTTCATGTTTTTCCATCGTCTACTTTTTGTCATCAGAAAAATGTATGTACATCCATTGAAAGTACCAAGTGCTGCATTTAGGCCTATTCCATTTCTTTCCACCAAAGAATTTTAACAGCCTTCAATTTGAGGGAACAGTGTCGGATCCAGACATGGTAGTCTACTGGCAGCATAGTTACACCTAATCTGTCTTGACATACAAGGGTGTGCTTAATCAATAATCACACATATTGAATTCAAACTGATGGTTTAATTTAAGTGAAAGTTTGACCCTTAACCCCCCATTTAAGATCCATGTACCATTGGTTATATTACACCCCAACCACCCCCTCCAACTCATGGCCCTATCTCATCAAGTAATTTCATTTTTGATTCGTTGACTGCAAAAATTAATTGTACTGCCTTGAAACAATATGATTGCTTACAGCTATTTATGCTTTTGAAAAAACTTAATGAAACATGGTGGAATTATGGCTGCCACCCTACTTCTAAAACTATCAGTGTTAGTGAATCAGATGCATTGACCAAAAAGTGGGGAATAGTCACTGAAAAAAATGTTTGTAGCTATTTTAGTTCCTACATTATGGAGGACACTTAATTAAACAGGGTGGCCATATTGAAAAATCCAGAATGGCCATCATTGCATCACAACTAACAGTTAGTTAATCTGATTTCTTGACCCCAAACACAGGGCATAGCCGCTGAAATGGACTCCCTAACTAAAGTAGTTTCCAAGATATGGCAATAAACCTTTTTTCAGAAGCAGCCATCTTGAAAATCAATATGGCCGCCATCTTAGCACTTCCAAAATATCCAATTTGTATTTCTGATTTATTTACAAGACTATAGCCACTGAAATGAACATTCTACCTGCCTTAGTTACTGAGATATTGATGAAAAGAGGTTCAGAATGGTGGCCATTTTGAAATCCAAGATGGCGGATGGAAGCAAGGGTGTGCCAAACTGTTTCCATCAAAATAGTGTTCCTCTTGGTCTTATTTACCCCTCTGCCAAATTTCACGCTTTTATCCGGAAATGCACACTCTGTTTCATTTCATGCACTAACATCCACTAATTGGACAACAGTTTAAACTGTCTTTACTAATGTTTTTGTCTGGTTGCTAAGCAGAAAAACAATATTTATGCCTTGGTTACCACACCATATGTACATTTTAAAAGCTACAAAAGGCGAACTGACTCACAGCCTCAATATTTGTACTGAAATTGGGAGACACAATAAGAAAATACTAATAATCCTCAAAATAGCACTTTTGAACGGCAGATTTCTTGTAGAAGCATCATATTTGGGAATATTACTATTCCAAATCATTTTAAAAGTTATATTTTTGTTCTCTTACATGCATTTAGGCCAAAGACATCAATTTTTAACGTAATATATGAGTTGTAGCTCGTTTTTGTTTTTCAGACACGACCTACAAGCTGTTAAGTCTTAATTTTGTCTGGTTGCTGAGCAGAAAAACAATATTTTGGTCTTGGTTACCATACAAAATTATGTTCTCACATTGATCAACATGTTAACCAACTTGCTACTTCATTATCTAAGGAAATGTTATAGAAAAATGTTGAAAAATCTTGTATATTTAACAAATATATAATATTTGTACTTTTTACATGTGTTTCCATGGCAACCAAACTGTTGAAATTAAACTTAAGGGTGTTTTTATAATCTAGATTATAGATTTTAAGTCATTCTGAAAGAAATTACTGCTCGCCTTTATCTTACAATTCTACAGAAGGAATAACAATCTTCAAGGGTATTTTGAATAATGTAAGAATTGTGTTACTAAGGCAACATTTTCTCGAAAAGTATTTAAGTCTCAGACCCATTCATGACATATTTGAAAAGCCCAGAGTAGAGGTCATTTAACTGCCACATTACCATTTCCACAATGTTAATAACAGCTGAATACAGCAAAACTTCATTCATCACAGTAGAAAAAAAATCCTGATTTTGTTATGCAAGTATGTTACCATGGCAACCAAGGAAATTTCAGGTTCAAAAAGATTATAATTTTTGATAACTGATCTTATATTTTATCAAACTATACCATCAGATTGCGAATATCATAATATCTGTCAGCGCTAGGCAGCTTTTTAGCTCAGAAACATCTATTTATTTTGATATAGACTTGTTGCCATGGAAACGCATTTTTGAAGATTTTCCACCACCGCCACGCAAAAATGAGTATTATTTTCATAATCTGCAGGATTTTCTGGTATATATACAATTGAAATTGCTCGTGTTGCAATTATGTCTAGGTTTAGAGCATTTTTGGGCTAGAATGACTGGACTATTGTTACCTGCATTTGTTATACGAAAAAATGATTATGGTTTGCTGAGTAGGTTCAATAACTACAATTTATCATGTAATGCAAATTTTTTATTAAGAATATTGGAATTATTTCAGTTTTAAAAACTATAGTCCCATAAGTATTGACCAACATTTGAACTGACCATCATGCCACAACAAGGTGCCCATCATGCCCCGCCCTAACGGGGCATGATGGGCACCTGTCAAAAAATTAAAAGTGTGCATAACTCAGACAGTATTTCATTGAGTGAAACAAGGTTTTTATGCTTTAAGTAGAACCTAATGCAAAACCAGTCAGCAACAAATAGTAATTTTTGTAGGCATAGCAATGAAATAGTGGACCTCCAAAGTTAAGGTGTCCATCATGCCCCGCTTTCCCCTACTTCGTGGTGGCATTTGCAGCTGTTGACTAAGAGAAGTGGAGCTGCTAAGCTGGGGCAAGAAAAACAAGGTTTCAGTGATCACATAGCAAACTAGCTGTAGCAGCTAAATCTGAAGACTGACGTTATTATGCAGTCCCAACAAGAGATGACCTGAGCTGAGATTAGACTAAAACATTTGCTGCAACAAAAAAATGATTTAAGGCTGCCTTGTTGATGACCTAAAAAATTCAGTGATAAGGGTATAGGAAATTGTCTGAATTTAGGTCTGTTGTTTTGCACTCTAGATATTCATACTTAATGTGTTGCAGGGTTTTACTTCAGCTTCCCGGCAAGTTTATTATCTGTCTTAATCTAATCCAGCACCCTCTAATCCAGCACTTTTTGAAAATCTTCAAAATTTTGTGTCTTCTGACACTGAGCCTGCTCGTGTCATTTCTTTTGGTCTGATAGATGAGGACTGGCTTACCTTTGATCAGAGTGTCGGCCTACACTACAGTGCTGTACACATGACTACAAAAGGTGTGCTTCAAGGCCAAAAATGTCACTGCGTTTTCTTAACATCTTTCATTAGCTGACTAGTGACAACTAAGGGTTGGTGTATACCCAAAGTTGTACCTGTAAGTTATGATTTTCTTACTGTCAGAAGATCTATATAGTATGGTGCTCCTTCTGGTGTAGGGCTATATATCTAATTTGGTAATGTGACTCTGAGTGTACCTCAAGGGTCAAAAATGTCCTCCCACTCTTTTCCCACCATTAGCAAAGTACTACACTACTGTATATCACGACACAACTTTGTATGACAACTGTGATGAAGCCTGTGGACAGCCAGGCAGAAGCTGTGGACACTAAGCGCTTCAACTTTCTGAACTGTTTAATCTACCAGAGAGCGGACTCAAAGCCTAGGGAATTCACTATATGTTGAAAACCTAAGGTATTTGACAAGACAAGTCCCTGGGGGTATATTTAGTTTCACTCAATCTCTGGAGTGTCAAGTCCTTTGTCACCTGAGTCGGCGTATTCTGAGAGACAATTATTGTTTTCTGAGTGGCAATTTTTTTTATTTTTTTTTTATTTGACTCTGCTTTTTTTTTCAAAAATGGCATTGAAAGGAAAGTCTGAGTAAATATTCAACTTCAGCAGCTCAGGTCTTCTGTTAAGAAATGTTTCTTTGAAATTACACAAGAAAATTATTGAATTGTGGAAGCTGTTTAAGATGTGCAGTTAACTTCACATCTTTACCCCTTACCCATCCTTGGCATGTTGATAGAGAGTACTATGATGCATTGATAGGAATACACCTGATTTTTTACTTTCTTCAGCCAGACTCAAGTATCGGTATTTACCATGTGATGGGAGGAATTCTTGAAAGTAATAACACAACCCCCCCCCCCAAGTGCAGAGCATTTTGGGTTTTTTTATGCTTATCTAATCCTCTTTTACTAATCTTTTTCCTTACGTGGTCTCTGAGACATCTTAGTAGCGGGCAACCCAAAAAAGAAGCAATTATTTTTCTCTCTTTGGGTTCTTTTAAGCCAAATATAGTGAATCAGTGATTCGCTTTCACTGCTTGGTCTCAGGAAGGTCCTGTGAGATATGCACATTGTAGGCTTCTCTCTGAGCGGCATGAAATAAATGTGTCAATATTAATTTAACTGAATTTTGATTCTTCATCACTTCAATGTTGCTAAGTTTAAAACACATACTTGTGCCTGACAGAATCCTGGTTAAACTTCGCTGAAGAACAGATTTAGTAAGAGGAACAACTTTCAGGAGGTGGAAGTGGGATGAAAGCTTTTTAATAAAATAAAAACATTCAGATAATTATCAGCGGTTCAACATGAGCAATTTGATAATTAAAGCTGATTACTCAGATTACAGTAATTAATATTGCCTGGATTACACTTAATTACATGGTTATTATGCTTTTAATGAGGTACTGTTATAATTTCAACAATAATGCAATGAATTAATTTAATGCATTGAGGATTCTTCGCTGTTCCATTTCAGTGTTCTTTCATCAAGCCTTTTATGTTGTTGTCTGACCCAGTTTCTTCAGAATCCCTTTATTCACGGCCAAGAATGAAAATGCATTTTCTGAGCTGCATTCCTTTCAACATGTGTGAGTGCAAATTTGGATAATTATTGGATAACGGGAAGCAATGGATCTGAATTGAACATTGTGGGATAAATGTGTAATGGCATTGCAGGTTGTTGGCTGATGAAATCTTTCTTGCACAAGACAAAAATCATCAGATTTCATATTTGTCTTTTGTTATTATGTTTTATGAACTTTTCTTTTGTCTTTTGAATGAAAAGATTAATGGTAATGAATAAATTAAGATGATTTACAGTCGCAACTGAATGAGGCTGATTTCCCGAGGTAAATAAATGAACCAAATACAATGTATGATATAGACTATTTCAGCATGGACAGGAAAAGCCAAACAGCTCAAAAGTAGCCCAGTTACGAGGTTTATTACCATTGGCATAGTGCACTTGTATGGCAGTAGTACATGTTGACATGCATATTATGTTTGGAAACATTAAATGTCACTTCATGTCACTGGTACTTCGTAGTGGCATTTGCAGCTGTTCACCCACAGAAGTGCAGCTGGGGCAAGAAAAACAAGGTTTCAGTGATCACATAGCAGACTGGCTGTAGCAGCTAAATCTGAAGACTGACGTTATTATGCAGTCCCAACAAGAGATGACCTGAGCTGAGATTAGACTAAAACATTTGCTGCAACAAAAAAATGATTTAAGGCTGCCTTGTTGATGACCTAAAAAATTCAGTGATAAGGGTATAGGAAATTGTCTGAATTTAGGTCTGTTGTTTTGCACTCTAGATATTCATACTTAATGTGTTGCAGGGTTTTACTTCAGCTTCCCGGCAAGTTTATTATCTGTCTTAATCTAATCCAGCACCCTCTAATCCAGCACTTTTTGAAAATCTTCAAAATTTTGTGTCTTCTGACACTGAGCCTGCTCGTGTCATTTCTTTTGGTCTGAGAGATGAGGACTGGCTTACCTTTGATCAGAGTGTCGGCCTACACTACAGTGCTGTACACATGACTACAAAAGGTGTGCTTCAAGGCCAAAAATGTCACTGCGTTTTCTTAACATCTTTCATTAGCTGACTAGTGACAACTAAGGGTTGGTGTATACCCAAAGTTGTACCTGTAAGTTATGATTTTCTTACTGTCAGAAGATCTATATAGTATGGTGCTCCTTCTGGTGTAGGGCTATATATCTAATTTGGTAATGTGACTCTGAGTGTACCTCAAGGGTCAAAAATGTCCTCCCACTCTTTTCCCACCATTAGCAAAGTACTACACTACTGTATATCACGACACAACTTTGTATGACAACTGTGATGAAGCCTGTGGACAGCCAGGCAGAAGCTGTGGACACTAAGCGCTTCAACTTTCTGAACTGTTTAATCTACCAGAGAGCGGACTCAAAGCCTAGGGAATTCACTATATGTTGAAAACCTAGGTATTTGACAAGACAAGTCCCTGGGGTGTATTTGTTTTCACTCAATCTCTGGAGTGTCAAGTCCTTTGTCACCTGAGTCGGCGTATTCTGAGAGACAATTATTGTTTTCTGAGTGGCAATTTTTTTTATTTTTTTTTTATTTGACTCTGCTTTTTTTTTCAAAAATGGCATTGAAAGGAAAGTCTGAGTAAATATTCAACTTCAGCAGCTCAGGTCTTCTGTTAAGAAATGTTTCTTTGAAATTACACAAGAAAATTATTGAATTGTGGAAGCTGTTTAAGATGTGCAGTTAACTTCACATCTTTACCCCTTACCCATCCTTGGCATGTTGATAGAGAGTACTATGATGCATTGATAGGAATACACCTGATTTTTTACTTTCTTCAGCCAGACTCAAGTATCGGTATTTACCATGTGATGGGAGGAATTCTTGAAAGTAATAACACAACCCCCCCCCCAAGTGCAGAGCATTTTGGGTTTTTTTATGCTTATCTAATCCTCTTTTACTAATCTTTTTCCTTACGTGGTCTCTGAGACATCTTAGTAGCGGGCAACCCAAAAAAGAAGCAATTATTTTTCTCTCTTTGGGTTCTTTTAAGCCAAATATAGTGAATCAGTGATTCGCTTTCACTGCTTGGTCTCAGGAAGGTCCTGTGAGATATGCACATTGTAGGCTTCTCTCATGAGCGGCATGAAATAAATGTGTCAATATTAATTTAACTGAATTTTGATTCTTCATCACTTCAATGTTGCTAAGTTTAAAACACATACTTGTGCCTGACAGAATCCTGGTTAAACTTCGCTGAAGAACAGATTTAGTAAGAGGAACAACTTTCAGGAGGTGGAAGTGGGATGAAAGCTTTTTAATAAAATAAAAACATTCAGATAATTATCAGCGGTTCAACATGAGCAATTTGATAATTAAAGCTGATTACTCAGATTACAGTAATTAATATTGCCTGGATTACACTTAATTACATGGTTATTATGCTTTTAATGAGGTACTGTTATAATTTCAACAATAATGCAATGAATTAATTTAATGCATTGAGGATTCTACGCTGTTTCATATCAGTGTTCTTTCATCAAGCCTTTTATGTTGTTGTCTGACCCAGTTTCTCCAGAATCCCTTTATTCACGGCCAAGAATGAAAATGCATTTTCTGAGCTGCATTCCTTTCAACATGTGTGAGTGCAAATTTGGATAATTATTGGATAACGGGAAGCAATGGATCTGAATTGAACATTGTGGGATAAATGTGTAATGGCATTGCAGGTTGTTGGCTGATGAAATCTTTTTTGCACAAGACAAAAATCATCAGATTTCATATTTGTCTTTTGTTATTATGTTTTATGAACTTTTCTTTTGTCTTTTAAATGAAAAGATTAATGGTAATGAATAAATCATGATGATTTACCGTCGCAACTGAATGAGGCTGATTTCCCGAGGTAAATAAATGAACCAAATACAATGTATGATATAGACTATTTCAGCATGGACAGGAAAAGCCAAACAGCTCAAAAGTAGCCCAGTTACGAGGTTTATTACCATTGGCATAGTGCACTTGTATGGCAGTAGTACATGTTGACATGCATGTTATGTTTGGAAACATTAAATGTCACTTCATGTCACTGGTACTTCGTAGTGGCATTTGCAGCTGTTCACCCAGAGAAGTGGAGCTGCTAAGCTGGGGCAAGTAAAACAAGGTTTCATTGATCACATAGCGGACTAGTAGTAGCAGCTAAATCTGATGACTGATGTTATTACGCAGCCCCGACAAGAGATGACCTGAGCTGAGATTAGACTAAAACATTTGCTGCAACAAAAAAATGATTTAAGGCTGCCTTGTTGAGTGATAAGGGTTTTGGAAATTGTCTGAATTTAGGTTTTTTTTGTTTTTTTGCACTCTAGCTATGCACACTTAATGTGTTGCAGGGTTTGCTTTAGCTTCCAGGCAAGTTTATTATATGTCGGTATCTAATCAGCACCAGGCTCTA
Organism: Platynereis dumerilii; assembly: GCA_026936325.1. Lineage (NCBI taxonomy): Eukaryota > Metazoa > Annelida > Polychaeta > Phyllodocida > Nereididae > Platynereis > Platynereis dumerilii. The sequence goes on along the minus strand of JAPTHN010000010.1, from coordinate 13,144,409 downwards.
ATCCAACATTTTTTGGAAATCTTCTTGAAATTGTGTGAGAGAAGAGCAGAGGACTGGCTTGCCTATGATCAGAGGTGCACATCTCTACAAATGGTGTGCTGGGCTCCTGTGACATATATCTAATTTAGTACTGTGACTCTGAGAGAGGGTACTTCAAGGGTCAAACATGTCCCCCCCCCCACTATTTTCCCATCATTAGCAACACCACTTGCGGATTAACTTATGTTTGATGCTGTTGCCTTTCAATATCATATTTACAGTGAGCAGTATGAAGAGAACACTCTCCACATTAGACCAGCAGCCTCCACATTGGCCCTAGATAAATTTGTTTGTTAATATATAATATATATGTTTGCAGCTGTGATCAACAAAAGTGCACCGCAGCACATGAAGGCCCTTAACTTGCTACTCAGGTCTTTTTTCATTTCATGACCTGTCTTCTCTTGTCTTCTATGGAGTGTCGTTCTCTCTCAGAGATCTTTTTTGATGCTAGCCTATAGCAGGTCAATCAGAACCTTGTTATATTCCTTTCGGAGGCAACTGGCGTTTTGGGTGTCTTTTTCTATTGTATGTGACACAAATAAGCCACATTTAACATGTTCACTATCTGGAGACAAATTATGATCTGCAATCTTTCTCAGTTTCTGTGTTCTATAACTGCATGAATTGTTTGGATTTGGAATGAAATTTAACTCAGTAATTTATTAAACAATCAGAACCCAACCATTTGAAAATCTTATCTGCCAACTTTCATAAATAATATTATAAATGAATGTTTTTCGGCATCCATTTTTTGATTTGTGCAACATAAATTATTCTTCATTTGTTGTAGAACAAGATTTATTTTTGTGTATGCAGGTTTCAAAGATACTTTACTACACTGCTGTCTGCAGTATGTCATGACACAACTTTGTATGTACAACTTCTGTGAAGAAGCCCTTAGACAGCCAGGCAGAAGCCGTGGACACTAAGCGCTTCAACTTTCTGAAATGTTTAATCGACGAGAGAGCGGACTCAGAGCCTAGGGAATTCACTATATGTTGAAAACCTAGGTATTTGACAAGACAAGTCCCTGGGGTATATTTAGTTTCACTCAATCTATGGAGTGTCAAGTCTTCTGTCACCCAAGTCAGCGTGGTCTGAGAGACAATTGTTTTCTGAGTGGCAATTTTTTCTTTTCTACTGTTTGCTTGATTGGGCTATGCGTTTTGTTGTTGTTTTTTTTTACAAAAATGGCATTGAGAGGGAAGTCTGAGTAACTTCAACTTCAGCAGCTCAGTCTTCTGTTTAGAAATGTTTCTTTTGCTAGCTTTTGAAATTACACAAGAAAAATGTATTGAATTGTGGAAACTGTTTAAGATGCGCAGTTTCCTTCTGAATAACCTTATAAATTTAATTGAATTGTGGAAACTGTTTAAGATGTGCAGTCACCTTCTGAATATATAACCTTAGAAAATTTATTGAATTGTAGAAACTGTTTGAGATGTGCACTAACCTTCATGAATAACCTTAGAAATTGAATTGAATTGTGGAAAGTGTTTAAGATGTGCAGTTACCTTCTGAATAACCTTAGAAATTTAATTTAATTGTGTAAACTGTTTAAGATGTGCAGTTACCTTCACATCTTTACTCCTTACCCCAACCACAGCATGTTAGTATTGAGTACTATGATGCATTGATAGGAATACACCTGATGTGGGGGATCTTTTACTTGCATCACCTAGACTCAAGTATCAGTATTTACTATGTGATGGGAGGATTTCTTGAAAGTAATTACACAAAACCCCCACTACATAGGAGCTTCGAGTTTGAGGAGGATTTTTTATGCTATCTAATCCTCTTTACTAATCTTTTTCCTTACATGGTCCCTGCTCAAGACACCTTAGTAGTGGGCAACCCAAAAAAGAAGCAATTATTTTTCTCTTTGGGTTCTTACAAATAGACACATATATGTAAGGTTCTATAAGCAAACACAGTGAGTTATTTATTCACTTTCGCTTCTTGGTGTCTGGAACGTCCTGCGAGATATGCACATTGTAGGCCTACATGTGCAGGAGCGGATCTACTTCCGAGTCCATCAAATTTGAAGACATGGGGTCCGATTCGGTGTGCCAGCAGTGTGGAGCATCATGGTGCAGCTTAGAGCATATATCTTGACAGCATGTCCAAAGCCTCCAAGCTCTGGAAAATATAGATGGCGACATGACAAGGTTTTGCAAGAAACAGCAAAATGGGTAGATGAAGCCAGACGAGAAGCCAACAAAGGAGTAAAAACGCCAGTTAAACTCATAGATTTCCACAAGGAAGGAGACAGAACAACCAAGAAGAATGCATCTTGTCAAGTGCCTCAGACTGGGAATTGAAGACCGACCTCAAGAAGAAGCTAATCTTTCCTCAGGACATCGTGGTGACAAAGATGCGCCCTGACATGCTGCTTTTATCACAAAAGTCAAAACGTCTCTTCATTATAGAGCTGACCGTTCCATGGGAAGAAAGGCTGCAAGTAGCACACGAGAAGAAAACTTCCAAGTACCAAGAACTAGCAGGCGAGGCCAGACTGAAGGGATGGCAAGCGACAATCCACGCAATAGAGGATTCCCGTCAGTGACCACACAGAAGTTTTTGGGGAGCTTAGGACTACATCCAAGGAACCTAAAGAGGGCACTCAAGGACATAGGAGCAGCAGCTGAGTCAAGTTCTCGTTGGCTGTGGATGAAGCTGAAGAATGGTCATCTTCTGCAAGTGGAGACTGTTAACCCTGTTTCCCCTGCCCCACTCAGGTGAAGCGTCCAGGTTTATAAGGGGCGAAACGCTGAAGATCCTGAGCAGCCTGCTGATGATGCAGAAGATGACCGTCAATCTCCGCTATCAAGGTAGCGAAGCATTTAGATGTTTAACTACAATAACTTTATAACGGAATGAGTCAAACCTTATAACAATTAACAATAATGCAGCTGGATTTATAAATAATGTCCATTCCAGATGAATCTGCTCACCATATTGAACAACTAATCTTAATAGTGATAACCTTTCAATGCTCCAATTTTGACATCCTTGCAAAAGACTGTCACTTACAAATAAGGATAGTCACAAAAACTGAAAAACAAAATTTTGTATGGAGGCCTATTTCCCTTCTGAAACAAGACATGCCGAAAAGCTAAAGACAGTACAAGTTCTACCATTTGAAGCGTCACAATGTTCCGTTGCAAAGATGCAAGAGCATCATACATGCATGTAACATGTTTGAGCCTAATGGATGGGATTGTTCTTGCACAACATTGACGTTGATAGAAGTCATTGATTAAAAGTAACTATCATTTGACCATAAAAAAACAGCATGCTTGTAAAGTTTATATATAATTATGTAGAACTCTGAATACATATTGAGAACATTCGAGCTGTGAAGCAGGCAGGAGGTCTACCCTCTTAGTGACTAAGTCACCATGGGAAGTCTATTATTTTTAGGGTTTTTCTCTTTAGCATTAAAGTCTGAAAGAAGGTATAATCTATCCTCAGAATCACTGAGCATTCACTTTCAGCAATGTAGAATCTGTTGGCTTCTGGGGGCTAGAGCGGCTCCCAGACCCCCGGCCAGTTGGGCTGCGGGCCTTCGGGCCTTGCTCTAGTGCCCCCCCCTGCGGTCACTCTTCTGGATCCGCCCCTGATGTGTCATCAATTTTTCGCATTCCTCTTTATGGATGTACAGAAACTTGTCTCATGAGCGGCATGAAATAAATGTGTCAATATTAATTTAACTGAATTTTGATTCTTCATCACTTCAATGTTGCTAAGTTTAAAACACATACTTGTGCCTGACAGAATCCTGGTTAAACTTCGCTGAAGAACAGATAAGTAAGAGGAACAGCTTTCAGGCGGTGGAAGCGGGATGAAAGTTTTTAATAAAATAAAAAAAATTCAGATAATTATCAGCGGTTCAATATGAGCAATTTGATAATTAAATCTGATTACTCAGATTACAGTAATTGACATTGCCTGGATTGGTTGGTTTTGTGGTTATTATGCTTTTAATTCAGAACCGTTATAATTTAAACAATGCAATTAGTTAATTTAATGCATTGAGGATTCTACGCTGTTGTCTGACCCAGTTTCTCCAGAATCCCTTTATTCCATTTCAGTGTTCTTTCATCAAGCCTTTTAAGGCATTATCTGACAAAGTTTCTTCAGAATCCCTTTCTTCACGGCCAAGAATGAAAATGCATTTTCTGAGCTGCATTCCTTTCAACATGTGTGAGTGCAAATTTGGATAATTATTGGATAACGGGAAGCAATGGATCTGAATTGAACATTGTTGAAGCCACGCAGGCAAAGTGGGTAAACCGTGTAATGGCATTGCAGGTTGTTGGCTAATGAAATATTTTTTGCACAAGACAAAAATCATCAGATTTCATATTTGTCATTTGTTGCTATGTTTCATGAACTTTTCTTTTGTCTTTTGAATGAAAATATGGTAATGTATAAATTAAGATGATTTACATTCGCAACTGAATGAGGATGATTTCCCGAGGTAAATAAATGAACCAAATATGATATAAGAGACTATTTCAACACTGACAAGAAAAGCCAAACAGCTCAAAAGTAGCCCATTTGGCAAAGTGTACTTGTATGGCAGTAGTACATGTTGACATGCATATTATGTTTGGAAACATGAAATGGCACTCTATGTCACTGGTACTTTGTGTGGCATTTGCAGCTGTTGACTAAGAGAAGTGGAGCTGCTAAGCTGGGCAGGAAAAACATGTTTTCCGTTATCACATAGCAGACTAGCTGAACCAGCTAAATCTGAAGACTGACGTTATTATGCAGTCCCAACAAGAGATGACCTGAGATTAGACTAAAATATTGAATGCAACTTAAAAATTTGTTAAAGGCTGCCTTGTCGATGGCAGCAAGTATCAATTATTGTCTTGCCTTCAAGAGAACTGGGAGCGGTCCTCGAATCATGAAATAATTACTTGGAATCAATACCCTATTTTTTGTATTAAACGCCCGGTGGGCAGATGTAATGATGACAAGGACAATTAATAGTATTTTGCATTAAAAACTCATGATAAAGTCATTTTTGGTGGAATTTTAATTAGAATTGGTTCCTTTTGGAGGGTGGTGGGCTTTTATTAAGGGGTGTGTTTTTAATAGAGAAAATACGGTACATGAACATTCCAGTAGAACTCAGACTAGAATCCAATGATAGTATATTTGACATTGCAACTACGGGTTGGTGTATATTGCATACCCAAAGTAGTTCCAGAAAGTTATGTTATCTCTCTCTTTCAGGAGATCTAATACAGGGCTCCCTCAGCCTCTGGCAAAAATGGCATATATATATATATATATGTACATCTAATTTGGTAATGTGGCTCGGAGAGAGTGTGCCTCAAGGGTGTAATATGTCCTCCAACTCTTTGCCAATCATTTGCAACATAAGCATTAACTTCAGTTTGATGGTTTTGCCTTTTGGTATAATATTTACTGTGAGAAGTATGAAGACAACACTCTCCACATTAGACCAGCAGCCTCCACATAGGTCCTATAAATTTGTTTTTTAATATACTGTATAATATTATAATCTGCTTCAGGGTATGTTTTAGCCAGCCAAGCACCATCCACGCACTGTCATGTATATGTTTGAAGCTGTGATCAACAAAACACAGCATGATTTTAGTATGTTGAGGTTGGATATGTAAAGTTTGTATCATTAGAATATTTAAGAAAAGTGTAAACTCAAATAACAATTCTTGCAAAAAAACTGCAAAAAAAAAGATGTGCAATATGCTGGTCTCTTTGTCCATCTGATGTAGCCAGCCTGATTCATCAGTGGAAGTGCACAGCAGCGCATGAAGGCCCTTAACTTACTACTCAGGTCTTTTTTTATTTCATGACCTCTTGGGACCTGTCTTCTCTAAAGTTCGCCTATCTTCTATGGCGTGTCGTTCTCTCTCGCAGATCTTTCTTTATGCTATTAGGTCAATCAGAACCTCGTTATATTCCTTTTAGGGGCAACTGGGGTTTTTGGGTGTCTTTTTCTATTGTATGTGACACAAATAAGTCACACTTAACATGTTCACTATCTAGAGACATTATGATCTGTAATCCTTCTGTGGTCTAACTGCATGATTCCCATGAATTGGTTTGAATGAAAAGTAAACTCAGTAAAAATATCAAGCAATCAGAACCCAACCATTAAAAGATCTTTTCGGCCAACTTTCATATATATATGCTTTTCTGCACCAATTTTTTTGATTTGTGAAATAGAGAAATTATTCTTCATTTGTTGTAGATACAGAATTATTTATATGCAGGTTTCAAAGATACTTTACTACACTACTGTATATCACGACATAACTTTGTATGATGACTTCTGTGATGAAGCCCTTGGACAGCCAAGCAGAAGCTGTGGAGACTGATTGTCTCAACTTTCTGAGCTGTTTAATCTCTTAGAGAGCGGACTCAAAGCCTGGGGAATTCACTATATGTTGAAAACCTCAAGTATTTGACAAGACAAGTATATTTATTTTCACTCAATCTATGGAGTGTCAAGTCTTCTGTCACCCAAGTCAGCGTGGTCTGAGAGACAATTGTTTTCTGAGTAGCAATTTTTTCTCTACTGTTTGCTTGATTGGACTCTGCGTTTTTTGTTTTTTTTTACAAAAATGGCATTGAGAGGGAAGTCTGAGTAACTATTCAACTTCAGCAGCTCAGTCTTCTGTTTAGAAATGTTTCTTAACTTTTGAAATTACATAAGAAAAATTTATTGAATTGTGGAAAGTGTTTGAGATGTGCAGTTACCTTCTGAATAACCTTAGAAATTGAATTTAATTGTGGAAAGTGTTTAAGATGTGCAGTTACCTTCACATCTTTACTCCTTACCCCAACCACAGCATGTTAGTAATGAATACTATTGATGCATCAATAGATGTGGGGGATCTTTTACTTGCATCACCTAGACTCAAGTATCAGTATTTACTATGTGATGGGAGGATTTCTTGAAAGTAATTACACAAAACCCCCACTGCATAGGAGCTTCGAGTTTGAGGAGTTTTTTATGCTTATCTAATCCTCTTTTACTAATCTTTTTCCTTACATGGTCCCTGAGACATCTTAGTAGTGGGCAACCCAAAAAAGAAGCAATTATTTTTCTCTCTTTGGGTTCTTATTAAAAGCCAAATATAGTGAATCAGTGATTTGCTTTCGCTTCTTGGTGTCTGGAACGTCCTGCGAGATATGCACATTGTAGGCTTCTCTCTGAGCGGCATGAAATAAATGTGTCAATATTAATTTAACTGAATTTTGATTCTTCATCACTTCAATGTTGCTAAGTTTAAAACACATACTTGTGCCTGACAGAATCCTGGTTAAACTTCGCTGAAGAACAGATAAGTAAGCAGAACAACTTTCAGGCGGTGGAATTGCGATGAAAGTTTTTAAATAAAATAAAAACATTCAGATAATTATCAGCGGTTCAACATGAGCAATTTCATAATTAAAGCTCATTACTGAGATGACAGTAATTGATATTGCTTGGATTACACTTAATTACATGGTTATTATGCTTTTAATTCAGAACCGTTATAATTTTAACAATAATGCAATGAATTAATTTAATGAATTGAAGATTCTTCGTTGTGTTCTTTCATCAGGCCTTTTATGATGTTGTCTGACCCAGTTTCTTCAGAATCCCTTTATTCACGGCCAAGAATGAAAATGCATTTTCTGAGCTGCATTCCTTTCAACATGTGTGAGTGCAAATTTGGATAATTATTGGATAACGGGAAGCAATGGATCTGAATTGAGCATTGTTGAAGCCACGGAGGCAAAGTGGGTAAAATGTGTAATGGCATTGCAGGTTGTTGGCTAATGAAATATTTTTTGCACAAGACAAAAATCATCAGATTTCATATTTGTCATTTGTTGCTATGTTTCATGAACTTTTCTTTTGTCTTTTGAATGAAAATATGGTAATGTATAAATTAAGATGATTTACATTCGCAACTGAATGAGGATGATTTCCCGAGGTAAATAAATGAACCAAATATGATATAAGAGACTATTTCAACACTGACAAGAAAAGCCAAACAGCTCAAAAGTAGCCCATTTACGAGATTTATTACCATTGGCATAGTGCACTTGTATGGCAGTAGTACATGTTGACATGCATGTTATGTTTGGAAACATGAAATGGCACTCTATGTCACTGGTACTTTGTGTGGCATTTGCAGCTGTTGACTAAGAGAAGTGGAGCTGCTAAGCTGGGGCAAGTAAAACAAGGTTTCCGTGATCACATAGCAGACTATAGCTGAACCAGCTAAATCTGAAGACTGACGTTATTATGCAGTCCCAACAAGAGATGACCTGAGATTAGACTAAAATATTGAATGCAACTTAAAAATTTGTTAAAGGCTGCCTTGTCGATGGCAGCAAGTATCAATTATTGTCTTGCCTTCAAGAGAACTGGGAGCGGTCCTCGAATCATGAAATAATTACTTGGAAGCAATACCCTATTTTTTGTATTAAACGCCCGGTGGGCAGATGTAATGATGACAATGACAATTAATAGTTGGTGGGTTAGGTCAACAAAATAGGTGGTTGACTTCACTTTCTGATGCAAAGGTCCCCTTTGGCATAGATGTACCTTAGGGTCATAGGAAAAGATTTATCCAAAGACACAAGTGAGATCACCCCCTGGATTGGAAATACAGCCATTTTCCAAAATGGCCGCCGCAAGTGCAAATAGTCTAATATCTCCACCTCTAATGCAGCTACAGAGACAAAATTAAGGTCAAAATATATGTTTTTGGGGTCAGAGAATCCATTGAAATAGTTATTGAGTATGAAAAACCAATAATTACACATTTTACTGTAGCACCTGCTTTAAAAATGGCAGCCAAGCAAGGTTGACGTCACCAAGGCCACTGTTAGTGAACATTTTGTGTTACTTTGATACCTATAGGTTGCATCATCTGCAAACATTGTTGGAAAATCAATATCTACTCAAAATCAACATACTCTAACATAATGGAAAATAAGATATGCTCCATATCAGCTCTATTGAACAATATTTATGTGGTTTTCAAAGCCTCGATCGATCACATTTTAGCATATATGTATTTCAGGATAATTTTACCAAATCATAATCTACATTGAGGACATTTACTTTCTTGTTATCAGCAGAAAAAAAGCTTATACATGAACAGCATCAAGCTGTGTTCTATTTACCTGCAATTTCAGTTAACTCTAAATCAGAGTTTCTGATCTTACATTGTGTCAATTTGCCAATTTTTTCATCATCGCCAAGCTTTCACTTTAATAGTCCAGTAATTCAAGCATTGTATGTATGCTCAGTAAGTGAAAAATATGTCAAATTAATTTTGCTGTACATTTCAGATAATAGTGTTATTTAAGGCTGTTGTCCAGTCACTCCTGTAGGGTCAATCACGAGTCACACTCCACAGCATCTTCTCGTATGCTTAGCGATCAATGTCACCAAGAAAGCACCCCACCAAGCCCAGACTCAGGAGTTTCCACTGCAGGTGTGAAAATATTTTTTGGGTAAACAATTTTGGTAAGGTGTTTGTGCATGATTCAAGAAATTTATTGACTGGTGCAGAACATTCATGGTGTGCCATGCCATAGTTAGACATTTCGGACACTCAGTGAACGGAGGTGGCATGTATGACTTGGCTGAGGGATATGAACTTTGCTAAGAAATATTGGCAAATTATCCTGCCCAATGCCCAGGACATCCAGTTACCACTTTCATGTCTTTGTTTTCTACTCTTTCTAGCCAGTCATAACCATTTTGATGACCAATGTTACTAGGCATAAAGCTTGTAGGGATGGTACATAGCCTTTTAGAGATTTAATAACCTTTAACTTGCCCTTATTCCCATTTCAACTGTATCAAGGATGTCAATTTTACTTCTAGTGGTTTGGTTACTGGTCAAGAAGAGCTGGTTGATCCAGTGCCTGTTCCATGGATAAGAAAAGTACACATAGCTTTAGAGAATAAGGGGTTGTGATCAATATTGTTGTATTGTAGCCAACCACAGGCATCACAATTGCTCACAACAGTTCTGTACTAGACCACTACCAGTGGTACCTGATACACCAAGGTGGGAAAGTCCCCTAAATAGACCACCCTGCAGTAATGTTATGCCAATGGGGTGCAGGGTGGCTGATTCAAGGGAATTGCCCAGGCTTTCCCACCTTCCTTGTACTGTTTAAGGAGGCCAGTATCATGCAGGCCATACAGTTGTGTTGGTAAATGATTGAAATGCCTGTGTAGCCAACTATGATAAAGACTCCATGAACTGCTTGAGGTGGTACCATAACTCCAAATTTTTGCAAGGGGCTGATCACTGAATCAGCCACATCTGTGCGTACTGCCTTCAATCTGTCATATAAAGGCCTACATGACACACACAGCCCTTGTCTATGGATGGTTTTAAGGACTAATGCACTTCTAGATTGAAGATACAGCTTCATTGCCACATAAAACAGGATTTTGTCTCCTTTTTGGTATGGAATACTGTTATGATGGTTGAATCTGCAATAAAGTTTTATTGAAATTTGAATAATCAGTTGACCAGAGGAGACTGATCAATACCTAACCCTTCGACCGTTAGGGAGATTATAGTCACGTGAGGACTATTGCAATTCTAGTTAAGTCCTGACAGGATGATTGAGTTTGTGGGGTTGATCAGGCTGGTGTCAGAAAAAATTCTGACCTCTGTGCAGTTATCCTCATCCCCACCAGCTTGTCAGTAGCTGGACTGACTCTACCTCACTTATTTGAGTCATCAGCCTCTCATGACAGTACACTTGTTTTCTTTGGAACTAATTGGCTCTTTTCCTGGTTATGAAATGGAATGGGCTGGCAAAATTAGTTGGGACCCGATAAAGCTCCATGCCAACTTAGGCAGTGATAAGAGCTACATGTATCTTTAAGTAGCTTGTCAATGATGATGTTGTACACTGAAAGAGTTCTGGTCATGGGGTAGTGAAGACAGTGCTGGGGTGAGAGTCCTGTGGGGCCTATAGGACATAGGAGTCTTCAGTACATGGTATTCTTCAAGACTATTCAAGCAGCATCTGGAGGAATGAATCAGCCTCACATTAAGATGAAAGGGAGCTGGTGAATGACCGCTTCATCAGAAATTACTCGTGGTGTAAGATTTTGGCTCCGTTTGAATAATTGCATCATCTAAACATCTGTCCTCCAATGTATATTTTAATTAATTCCTTAAACCAAAAAAAAAGGAAATTTTTTTAACTTTTTGTTTACAAGCTTTATGCCAAGTAATGTTGGTCTTCAAAGATGCTTATGACTGGCAGGAAAGGGTCAAAAATCTTCAAAATAAACACACAAAAGTGATCACTAGATATCCTGGCCAGGGGCAGCATACTGTGCAAGTTCATATCCCTAAGCTCAGCTAAGTCATGCATGCCACCTTTGTCCACAAGTCATATAGCATAGCACACTATAAATGTTCTCCACCAGTCTGCAAATTGTGTTGAATACTGATTAAACCCATGCCAAACTTTTTTTATCCCAAAATTTCGGACACCCATTCTATCACTCTGATTGACAAAAACTGCAGTGGAAACTTCCTTACTCCTTAGACATTTGGGCTTGGCTAGGCTATTTTTTGGTGACTATTGTAGCTATGCACATAAGAAAATGCAGCCATATACCAAGGCACAGTATATATTAACAAAATTAATTTGACACATTTTTCATTTACTGAACATACCATGATTGATATACAGGACAATTAAAATGAAAGCTAAGTGATGACGAAAAATTAGCAAATTGACAAAATGTTTACAAGGTCAGGATATGATGAGACAACTAAAATTAAATGGAACCACTGCTTGATGCTGTTTATGTAAAAGCTGTTGATGTTGATATTAGGAATGCAAATATCCTCAATGTAGATTGTGATTTGGCAAAATTATCAGGAAAAAGCATATTCCAAAATGTGATGGATCGAAGTGAAGAAACTTAAGAGGCTTTGAAAACCACATAAATATTGTTCCATGGAGCTGATATTGAGTATGACTTATCCCAATTGTGTTAGAGTATGTTGATTTTGAGCAGAGATTGATTTTCCAACATTTTTGGCAGATGATGCAACCTAATGGTATCAAAGTAACACAAAATGTTCACTAACAGTGGCCTTGGTGCCGTCAACCTTGCTTGGCGGCCATTTTTAAAGCAGGGGCTGCAGTAAAATTTTTAATTATTGGTTTGTCATACTCAGAAACTATTTCAATGGATTCTCTGACCCCAAAAACATATATTTTGACCCTAATTTTGTCTCTATAGCTGAAATATAAGCGGAGATATTTGACTTTTTGCCCTTTTGGCGGCCATTTTGGAAAATGGCTGTATTTCCAATCCAGGGGGTGATCTCACTTGTGTCTTTGGATAAATCTTTTCCAATGACCCCAAAGTACATCTGTGCCAAAGGGGACCTTTGCATCAGAAAGTGAAGTCAGCTTTGACCTAACCCACCAACTATTAATAGTATTTTGCATTAAAAACTCACAGCAGTATTTAATTTCCTTAAAATGGCACCTGCACCTCGCACCTGACCTGCACCTTGCACCTAGACCTGCACCTCGCACGTGGACCTGCACCTCGCACCTAGACCTGCACCTCGCACCTTGCACCTGCACCTTGCACGTGGACCTGCACCTCGCACCACACACCTGCACCTGCACCTCACACCTGCACATTGCACGTGGACCTGCACCTTGCACCTCACACCTGCACCTGCACCTCACACCTGCACCTGCACCTGCACCTTGCACTTTGCACCTCCACCTGTACCTCGCACCTCCACCTTGCATTTGCACCTTGATAATTGTACAAAATCAGTAAAGACACCTTGAAAAACATCTTTATTGCCAAATCAAGTGGTACAGAAGTTTTATTCAGAAAAAAAAAGAAATATTCCCTGAAGTGGCAATGCTGGATAAGGTTGTCTCGGTGAAACTGCCTGTCTATGGGCAATTCCAATGGCAAATTTCCTAAATAAAAAAGGGTTTTTGGTGGTAATAACTACATGTATTTAACGCCAATTTAACCATTTTCAGCAACCTCATTTCATTTTAATATTCTATGTTGCAAATTAAGGCTGTCAATATCGTTTTTCTTTCTTCATACAGTAACATACAGTGGCATCAGTGTAGGTAGGGCTGGTGGGGCTTTATACTAGGAAAATCCTACATCTTCCTGAAAGGCCGTGGCTCGATTTGCCCCACCAATTTAAAATGAAACTGATGGCTCTGGTCACATATGGAAACTTTTGCATATATAGTAGAACTAGTGTCGTATTTGGGGGAGCCATTGGGTCATATCCCCCCACCCCCCGGCACAAAATTAACATATGAACAGGAGAGGAAATTAACGCCATGCTGTGTTAACACCATGTTTTTCCATGCATGATTAGCAATGATTGAGATTCAAACGAGTAACTGTAAAGGCTATATTTCCTCACAGTGAGCCATATGACATTGTGTTGAACAGATTCTGCAGAGCATTTTTTAAGGATTTTTCAGTACACTTAAATTTCTTCCTGCACCTGCATATTCTGCAAAAAATTCTGCAGTTTTGCAGCTCCATGCAGTATTTGTCAACTTCTGGTACTATTAATGCATGATCAAGTTCAGACCTCTTTGACAAGGGTCTTGCCACTACCATGGAAATGTTGGTTGCAGTTTGGGGGTCGGGTACACGTGGGGGGTCTTGGGTTTTGATGCTCATCTGCAATGAATTCTGCAGCTTGTAAAATGACATTTTTGCGAGCTGACCGATCGCCGAAAAAAGTGTCGTACGGCGAAAATAAACAACGACGGACAAAGACTGACTACTGCAGTCTATTGACCTGGTTGTAGGGTACCTGAAACTTTTTTCTGAGTGAAATTTGGTTGAGAATTGACCGAACAGAGAGGCAAAACGTCCATGGAAGTTTATTTGGACGGATCACTGTCAACAGTATATAAAATGACATTTTTACGAGCAGACCGATCGCCGAAAAAAGTGCCGTACGGCGAAAAGAAACAAGGACGGACAAAGACTGACTACTGCAGTCTATTGACCTGGTTGTAGGGTACCTGAAACTTTTTTCTGAGTGAAATTTCGTTGAGAATTGACCGAACAGAGAGGCAAAACGTCCATGGAAGTTTATTTTGACAGAGCACTGTCAACAGTAAAATGACATTTTTGCGAGCTGACCGATTGCCGAAAAAAGTGCCGTACGGCGAAAAGAAACATCGACGGACAAAGACTGACTACTGCAGTCAATAGACCTGGTTGTTCCATGGAAGTTTATTTTGATAGAGGTCATTCCGCAAACTGCTATCTGGTAGAACTGCAGAATTCTGCAGCTTCCCGCAGAACTGCAGAATTAGCTGCATAACAGCAGAATTCTGCAGCTTCCGACAGAATTCTGCAGTTATAGCTGCAGTGCATAAAACCTCCCAAGCTGCATAACTCCTACAGAATTACAGATTTTGCTGCAGAAACTTTTCAGAAACACTGCAATGACTGAGGACTACCAAAACCCCGACCCCCCAAACCACAACCCCCGAAATCAATGTTTCCTTGGTAGCTGCAATCCCAATGTCAAAGAGGTCTGAATTTTGCAGATGCAATGCACTGGAGGAAGTAACAGAGGTTCAGAGATCATGCAGAACTGCAGAATTCTGCAGTTTTTTGCAGAACTGCATAAAAGCTCCCAGACTGCATATCTCCTACAGAATTACAGATTTTGCTTTTCAGAAACGCTCAGTGGCGTCAGTGTAGGTTTGGCCAAAGTATGTATGTTTCTGAATTTAAATTTTTAAAATGTTTTCCTTGACATCTTCCATGAGGCTGTGACCATTAAATTGCCCCACCACTTTAAAACGAAACTGACGCCCCTGGAGGACTACCAAAAACCCTGTTTATTTTACCAAAAACCCTGATCCCCCAAACAACAATCGCCCAAACCACATATACTGGGTAGTGGCAAGCCCGGGGGGGGGGGGTACTTCGCGGACTTTAGGATAGGGATGCCCCAAGGCGAATTTGAAAACCAGAACCATTTTAATCCAGAAACCGACCAAAACCACAAACCATTTTAATATTTTTGTAAAAATATCCACAACCAATTTAATCTTTATAATTTTTATACCATTGAAATCGTCTTTTCAAGCCGAATCTAATGGTACCAAACATGTTGGGGGTGCAAAAAGGGCAACCAAATTAATCTGAATTACTAAAAAACCAAGACCATTTTAATCCTAGAAGGCCAAAAAACCAAAACCATCCAACGCAGCCTATACACCTTTCATAGTGAGTACCCCCCCCCCCCCCGGGTGGCAAGCCCCATGTCAGAGAGGTCTGAACTTTGAAAATGCATTGCAATAAACTACAGGAAGTAACAGAGGTTCAGATATCATGCAGGGAGCTGCAGAACTGCAGAATTCTGCAGCTTCCTGCATTTTTTTTGAAACTGCAGAAATCTGCAGATTTTTTGAAACTGCAGAATTTTTTGAAACTGATTTCTAGGGAAAGGGGCCGGAAACGGCAAAAAATAATATAATTAATTAAAAGGCATAGAACCATGCATGAGCCAAGAACATAAATCCCACAGAATTTAATTTCCTTAAAATGGCAAGGCACATGCACACGTGTCAATCAGTTCTGCACGGCGGAGGAGTATATAATTTCTTTCTGCAGTTCTGCAGAAAAAACCTGCAGAATTCTGCAGTTCTGCAAAAAAAAGTGCAGAATTCTGCAGTTCTGCAAAAAAAGTGCAGAATTCTGCAGTTCTGCAAAAAAGTGCAGAATTCTGCAGTTTCGAAAAAAAAGTGCACAATTCTGCAGTTCTACAAGAAAAGTTCAGATTTCTGCAGTTTCAAAAAAAAAATGTGCAGGAAGTTAGAGAATTCTGCAGCTCCCTGCATGTTTTCTGAACCTCTGTTACTTCCTCCGCTACCAAGTCGGTTTTGGGTTAGCGTTTCGGGGGGGGGGGGGGGTCTGGGTTTTGGTAGTCCTCTGTCACTGCAGCATTTCTGAAAAGTTTCTGCAGCAAAATCTGTAATTCTGTAGGAGATATGCAGCCTGGGAGGTTTTATGCACTAGCTGCAGCAGTTCTGTCGGAAGGTTCAGAATTCTGCAGTTCTGCAAAAAAAGTGCAGAATTCTGCAGTTCTGCAAAAAAGTGCAGAATTCTGCAGTTCTGCAAAAAAGTGCAGAATTCTGCAGTTCTGCAAAAAAAATGCAGGAAGAATTCTGCAGTTCTGCAGCTCCCTGCATGATTTCTGAACCTCTGTTATCCTGTAGTTTATTGCAATGCATCTTCAAAGTTCATGCAGACCTCTTTGACATGGTTGGTGGGGGGGCGGGGGGTTGTTGTTTGGGGGATCAGGGCTTTTGGTAGTCCTCTGTCACTACAGCGTTTCTGAAAAGTTTCTGCAGCAAAATCTGTAATTCTGTAGGAGACATGCAGCCTGGGAGGTTTATTTTGATTCAACAGGTTGTAAAATGATATTTTTGCGATCTGACCGATCGCCGGAAAAAGTACCGAACGGCAAAAAGAAATAACGACAGACAAACACTGTCAACTGTAGTAAATAGACCTGGTTGCAGGGTACCCACCACTTTTTTTCAGAGTGAAATTTGGTTGAGAATTGACCGAGTAGAGTGGCAAAACGTCCATAGCAGTTTATTTTGAAGCAGCACCTTGTAAAATGACATTTTTGCGAGCTGACTGTTTGCCGAAAAAAGCGTCGTACGGAAAAAAGAAACAACGACGGACAAACACTGTCAACTGCAGTCAATAGACCTGGTTGCAGGGTACCTGTAACTTTTTTCAAAGTGAAATTTGGTTGAGAATTGGCCAAGCAGAGTGATAGAACGATGACCAATCCAAAACAACACATGAAGTGCTGCTCCCCACAAAGGTAGAGCAAAGCTGGGGGAGGATGCACACCAAAAGAAGAAGAAGAAGAAGAAGTCCACAGCAGTTCACTTTGAACTCTACAGTTGTTGTGCTGAAATTTTATTATAAAATTCTGCAGTTTCCTACCAAACTGCAGAATTTATTGCAGAATTGCAGAATTCTACAGTTTCCTCTTGAACTTCAGAATTTATTACAGAATTGTGCAGAATTCTGCAGTTTCACTCCTAAACTGCAGAATTTATTGCAGAATCTGCAGGTGCAGGAAGAAATTTAAATGTACTGGCATTCGGCACGCCGTGCAGGTCTGGATACTCAGGTCTGGGCCAACGCCATCTTTGCTTGGGTAAAATAACAGAATCTTCAGGACCTGTTTATGGGGTGATTTGGGGCTTTGAAAAATCTGAAAAAAATACTAGCATCTACCTTTTATCTTTAGAAAACACACTGGATTCTTGAATTTTTTTTATGAGGCCGATTTATGGAGAGATGACAGTAAATATAACATGTAAACAAAACTTCGACATCAACCTCGAGTGCTTCGGACGCACTTTTAACATAGAAAGAATGGTCGTACAGAGCCGAGACTTAGCTCAAAATGTAGGAAATTAAATTTCCTAAGCATTGGTACCACTTAGAAGGTGCTGCGCCCGATATTAAAGGCGCCAGAGCGTGCTGCGTCATTGACGCAGCAATTGCACAAGAAAAGATTGGATTGATACTGAGCTCAGCTCTGCTGATCTACACGCCGTGCAGGTCTGCTCTACTGACCTACACATGTGCCTCAGCCTGCACGTGCAGGAATGTGTCAAGCTGCTTGCAGTGCCACCTGCGTACCTCAATCTATGGGAGGAACGACACCTGGCGAGCAAATTGTAACTAGGTCAGTGACCCAGTTCTGGTTGAGCGCACGGCAGCTCTCTGTGCATGTTGCAAACATTGACAGGATGATCAATGTTTCAAGCAGCTTTCAAGCAGTGACACTGTGACAAGCACAATCATTGCAAGAAGTCTTTTATGATGAAGGTGAGTGTACATTAGTTTACCATGTATTTTGTGGAAATTCATGTTTTTGTGGTGAAAGCCAGAGTTATCTGTGGTGGTGAACACGGACACATGGACACAAAACATTGTGTCGGCAAAATTGGCATGGTGCCAAGCCACTGTCAAGGCAAGTTTCAAGTACTTAGAATCTCTGTAATAAAGTTCTGAGTTATGTCTCATTTAAAACAGACCCTGTAGGTTACATGGGATTGGTCAACCCGCCAGGAGAGAACTCGCCATGCCCACTCGCCAGTTGACTTCCCGCCAGGTCCCAAATTCGCCAGATCACCTGTCATCAGGTCATTACCATACATGTGTTTGGTCGTTATTGTCTATTTAATAAAACTTTTTATGCTAATGAGACCTTTTAGACTGATTTAAAGAGAACTTTGTTTGTGTTTTTGTTCACATAGATCTAAAGTTCTAATTACAAACACGGCAGTTAGGCCTATAGGCTCAATTTGGGCCTATGAAATTAACAGGGCCTATAGGCCTACAACATGCAAATAATCATGATTTATCGGCTTTTTAAAACTATGTGTTTAAACCTGAGATGATCAAATTCAATTCTAAGCTTAAATACCCGAGTAAATAATGTACAGTCAACTTCTGATCGATCTATAAGCCTATCTAGCTATATCTAGCTGTCTATCTATAGATCTGTCTGTCAATATGACTTGGACGATCGATCTAGGATGTAGGCCTATCTACAGGCTCTTCAGATGCCCTACTATCTATCTATAATGCACTCAGATAGATCTAGGCCTATATTAAGTGGTAATTAAATCTGTTGCATGTCTAAATCTCAATGCAGTGATAAAGAAAATTTCAATTATTCTTGTTAACAAAACACAATTCTAGCACCATGCAACCGGGATATTTTTGCACAGATATTAATCTACAGAAAAAGAGGAAAGTGCACAAATAATATTAAATTTAATAAAAAATTACAATAAAAATTTGCTCTCAAGATTAAATTTCACAATCTCTTAACTGCTAAATACACAGGTTTATCAATACAATTAACTTGACACGTTTTCTTTAATTAAGCTTGTTGCTATGAACAATTGTTTCATTGAACTAACAACAGTTTGATTAAACAAGCAGCTAGCAGCACTGTCAATGGAATGCAATTGAATTTCACACCTGTCCAAAATAAAGTAAAAAGTACACAATTACTCTAGACTGCATGTAATGTCTCCAGTGAATAACGAAATAACAATTTTACAGGAATAGGCCTAATTAAAATTTTTGAAGTTTTCTTTATTCTTGATGACATCTTTACTCAATTTACAATACATAATATGTAACAAAATGTAAAGGTTCACTTCAGTTAACAAAAAGGAAACAGAGTGATTCGTCAATAGTCATGATCCAGGAGCTCATTCCGAAAATTGCCCGGGGGGGGGGGGGTTATTGCAACACAGAATGTTCGTTATAGCGCAACACTGCGCTGATAAAATTAATTTAGTATAAGTAAAAGTGTTTAAAATCAAATGTAGTGGGCCCCCCTCTGTTTGCATCACTGGTAAGTTTATAAAAAATTGCAAGTCAGTCTAATATATAATTTATGATTCTTTATTTTCAGTTAGTGAAATGCCTGTGCTGACCTCACCAACTTGCTAAGGTCTTGGCGGATTTGTAGTAATTACCCAAGATGTATGCCATTGTATGGTATGTATGACTTGGTTGGGGATAAAGGGCATGTGATTATTAAGGGCCTGATATCCTTATTATAATGTCAATGAATTCCTTTATTAATGTGAAATATCACAAGCTAGTCTATTATTTGTGGCCCTTTGTAATAAGACATGTTACCATCTAGATCAAGCTTGGAGCCCTGTTGTAGTGTGGAGTAAATGAATAGATAAAATAATTTATTTACATATACATAATTTTATTTGAATTTTAAGACATATGACAGGCCTACCATATTTCACCTGTCATAAATGATTCAATTTATCATTAAATGATAGTGCTGAATACTGTGATACACTCTATCATTTTTACGTCAATATATATGCACTAGTATATCACATACATCATACCGGTTGTGTATCAAGGCTAACAATCAGTATTGCGTGCAGAAAATTGCTTAAATCCTCATGGAATCAGCCAATTTTTGTGCCTTTTTTACCCTGAAATATAATTACCAAGGGTATTGTTGTTAATTTTGTGTATTGGTGGCAGCCTATGTGTATTGGGCTTTTTGCAAAAACTATGCTATGTAAATTAGTTATATTTTATCCCCCCCCCCCTTGGAAAAAAAATAAGTTGGTGACCTCGTGTTTGTTATCGCAATGTAAGTCATTTATCAAATTCAAATGAATTCTAGATATCAAAAAATCTCTCAAGAAATATAAACTGCTTCGTTCCTGTTTAAGTTGTTATTTGTACAAATAATCTATTCATTGTTATTTCCAGGTTTGTTTTGCAAGGTTTTTCAACTTGGGAGCGAGTTGGGACTCCAGAAAATTCCTCTACGTGATAAAAAAATTTTCAATCTCTCATGAACAAGACGCTGACTGGCGCAAGACGATATTGGTATGCAGTATGGGCCAATTCTGCACTTAACGGACACTTCGGAACATCTTAAAGCGGAACAGAAGACACTTTCCAATTAGCCGATAAAAGGAATATCTGAAAACATACAGGTATTACAAAATCTGAAAACATACAGGTATTGCAAGCAGCCATTTTAAATACCATGAAATATGACTTTATTTTCATGCCCGAACATTAATTGGCTGAATATTTTTTATTCTTAGGTATTTCTCATGAGAATAATACAAGGATCTGACTTGTTACCCAAATTAACCTGTACACGTAACTTCTGTGAAGTCATGTTCTTCGAAGATGAAACTGTCTGCTGCTCTGCAGTATTTTTTCTTCCAGATCAAAAGGGCACACCTTGCCCCTTCAATAACCAGTCAGGCGACATTGGAAATACCCGGGGATGTCACTCGCTTGAAAAAATAATTACTGTTTATGTCACCTTATGTATCAGAAAGGCTATTATAAAAGAAAGATAGATAATATTTCAATATTCGAAATTTGTAATCAGTACAGCCAGTTTATCTTTAAAAATTCCTTCTTGTTTCTATTTTGGTTGCAGCTTATATCCCAAGAACCAACAAGATGTAACTGAAAGAAATGACGTTCAAGCCACGATGCAATTTGATGAAATGTCCAGTTCCAAATAGCGACCAATTTAAAAAGGTCAGTACTAATACACTGGGCTGAATACAGGACTTTGGAGTTGGGTAGCATGTGAACCAAATCTGGCTCCTGATTCCTTTGGTATTTTAAAGTTTTTTGAAGATTGTTCTTTAAAAATTTAATACAGTTCTAATTGGTTTATAATGTTGTGTTTATTCATTACTTTAATAATGAGGCATGTATCTGTTGTGATGTGGGGGTGTCAATAAAAGATTACATATAATACTTATATAGGCCTACATTATATACATACATTACATACATGTAAAATAATTTTGAGTAGTCAGAAGCCAACAGATTAATTTCCAACTCAAACTCATCCTGGAAACCCGTACCCCGTAGGAAAATTGTCGCCTTTACCTTTTGTTTTTCCTTATGCGTAATGAGTTTTAATTCCCCCTGGTAACGCCACTGCTTAAGTAAACGTCATTATTTATTCTGTAGTTGTAGGAATGAGCCCTATGTTGAACAGTGATTTCACATGCTAACACCTGAAGTCACAAAGTGGAGACTCAAGTTTAACACCTTTAATTTCACTGATAATTGTACCAGGATTTTATGGAAAGTGTCAACATTTCAACTTCAATTTTGCCATGTTTCAAGAAAATCTGTAGATGCAGAAATGAGCTACAGGTTGCACCATAAATGACATGAAATAAAGGATGTATTGAGAGTAAATCCACCCCTTGATATAACCATCTCTCTGCTGGGGTTTTGTAAAATACTTTGCATTTCTGAGGATACTTGAGTTAGTATTACCAGAATAATGTCTTAGTAGGGGCAGTGGGAGCCCATTGGGACAGGGAGTGGATTGGGACGATGGCCAAATTTCAATTACTCTTTCACATAGGATATCTGTCACACTTCAGCTTTAGTTAGGTTAAACCCATACCATTTAATATAAGCTTGATAATCTGATTGACTGCGAAAAAAGGGTTTTATAAACGGGACATGAATATTTTAATCTGAAAAGAAAATTTAGTAGTAAATGTTTGAACTCCATTGTCTGCTCACAATGCTCTTTCTTGATCATTTGACAGGTCAAAATCTCAAGACGTCTATCCAAAATCTTGGTAAAATAATATACAGGATAAAGATTGATTGGAAAGTCTTTAAAGACCTATTTTACACGCCCCCCAAAGAACGTCTGGCAGATATAAATTAAGTCGATGTTAATCACAGTTCAATTGTGATTTTTATGCATGAAAATCACAATTTATTTTATACCAAGTAATCATTTAAATCTGGTTATTGGAAAAAAAATTCACCAACACTTTGAATTTTTGAGACCACTCATTACCACCAACATTTTTTGGAAGTACACCCCTATAACCCCCTACCCTCCCTCACCTTGGAATAAATAAGCTGGTGACCTCATGTTATCGCAATGTAAGACAATTATCAAATGTAAAAGAATTTTGGATATCATAAACTCTCTCAAGAAATATATACTGCATCGTTCCTAATCTGTACAAATTATCTATTCATTGTTATTTCCAGGTGTGTTTTGCAAGGTTTTTCAACTTAGACTCAGGTGTTGCAAGCTACCAGAAAGTTCCTCTATGAAAAAGTTGCACCTTCTCATGATTGGCTGTGAGACAATATTGGAATGCAGTTGGACCAACTCTGCATTTCTCTGACAATACGTCTTGAAACGAAACAGAAGACACTTTCTAATGAGACCTATTCCTTGGGTTTTGCTTCAAATAATATTGATGGATATAAGGAAGGGAAAGGAATATCTGAAAACATACAGGTATTAGAGGCAGCCATTTTAAACACAATGAAATATTACTTAAATTTCTTGTCCGAACACTAATTAGCACATTGTTTTTTTTATCCTTAGGTATTTCTCATGAGAACTGTGCAAGGATGTGTCGAATTGTGTCCTGTTACCGAAATTAACCTATCAGTCCTGTCAAGTTTTGATCTTCGAAGATGAAACTGTCTGCTGCTGCTGGTGTTGAGATGCTTTGTGCATAGTATTCTGCTGCTGCACTACTGGGTGAGTTAATCAAGAACAAAATGTGTTTAAAAGCTTCATGTTTTTAATGTAATTTAATTTAATATTGTGAATTTATATATTATTAAAATTACATTGAGTCAAGCTGCAGAAATGAATTAAATTTATTGATATCGCATATTAGATCATTCATGTCAAAGTTCTGTGTTATTGTTTTGAAATTTTGTGACAGAGTCATATCTTTCAAAAAGGAAGTACTCACAATAGTAGGCGACATCGCGGCAAGTTGGTTCGATGGATAACTTCTGAATATATATATATATATATGAACTTGAACTTTGAACTTTTTTATTGATTATAGTGGCAGGTACAGTTTATTCACATTTCATAGAAATTTACGAACGTAAATACCCAGCCCTAATAAGTCTTATCAACCACTTCACAACAGTTACAAAACGTAATCCAGGGGTACAGTGCCAACAATTTACAAAGAGTCACAAATTTAAAACTTTAAAGAAATATAAATGACAACCCACAACTTTAATATATTTATGAAAAAATGTATTTATAGTAGCGCGGGGCAAGAAGCCCGGGTTAGGTGAGATGCCCCCCGGGTTATATCTAAACTTAGACTTTCGGCGCATTTTCTTATTAATAGAATTGAATCTACAGGTTTTTGACGTAACGTCACAAATTTCAGGGCAAACAGCACCAAACCATAGTAGAAATTAAAGAAACGAAAAACCTGCATGGTTTTGGTAACTTTGACTCATTCTTTGAAAGGAGTTGTCAGAAATAACTTTGGAAATTTTATAAAGTATGATGGATATCTGCATTGCTCTACTTTATGACCATCACATAAATATTATTTGGATCATTTTTTTTGCATTTTAGTTCAAAATAATGAGGTCATATTAAAATATGTGTGTTTGGGGCGAGAAGCCGCTGCATGGTATGAGGCATAAGGCCCCTTCACTGGCGGGTCAAAGCAGCTTCATGCACCATCTAATGATGTTTACTTTTCCTTAAATCTTGCTAGAATAGCTGATCCCCCAAGAAAGAACTTTCAAGCTGAATCTGCTTACAAATAAAATTGCTATAGGATTATAATATGGGGGCTTCTTACCCGATGGTTTACAAAATTACCGTAACTCCTATATATTCAAATTGGTAGACACTTGTTTCAGAAGTTATAAGTGGAATCAGGTGATCCCAATGTGCCCCAAAGTCCAACGTGCCACTGTCTCCATAATGGCATAACTTTTTTAGAGAATTCTTTTAATTTCAGACTCCTAGGCTCTTTTATTAGCAGCACTGCTCCGAGAGCCCACCTTGATCAAGGCTTCACTGGACTTGGATGTGCGACAATTGGATTGACAACGGCAAGTTGATTGTCTCCTTCCCAGCCTATTCATCTTAGGTCTGATATGCAGTTAGGGCTATTCCATTTAAAAACCTGGGGGTGGGGTGGTCAGATTACATTTTTGACCCCCCCCCCCATGCATCTAAAGTGAATTATTTTCGACCCCCCCCCCCATGCATTAAATGCAAATTTTTTACCCACCCCACATACATCAAATAAAAAATTTATTATTACAATGCATAAGCCTTCATGGAGTGATAATGCTCCCCCCCCCCCCGTACATCTAAAGCAATTTCTTTTGCATCCCTCCCATCTGAAGTGAATTTCCATCGATCCCTACATCCATCTTACGAAAAATAAATCAACCTGACCACCCCCCCCCCAGGTTTTTAAAATGGAATAGCCCTTAATCAAAATGCAACATTGATTCGAAGGTAAATATTTAAGGGCTGCACCATTATTAAAATCGCAAATGTATCATTTAGCAAGTAATGCATTAACGTTATCGCAGAAATTACAATAATTTTTCTTACAAAATTGTTTGATATTCTAATTTTTAAAGCAGATTTGAAATTTTTCCCGTCAATATATTTTGTAGAACCGGGAAGTTATAACATTATTTATTGACATCACAAAATAACACTTAATTGTCGCATATTTTATCTCAGCCTATTGTTGTGCAGCCTTACAATATTTATTATATTACTTCTTTTTTTTTGGATGGATGGATGGATGATTGGGGCTTTACGTCCTGTATTTATGTTGTTTTTTTTTCGTGGAACATATTTATATTTTATTTAAAATTAACTGCTCACATTACTTATGTTTATTCTTTTTTTCAATTAATTTATGTTGTTAATTCTTGCAAATTGGTGGTTTCAGGTGCCAATCGTGGAGCGTACTCTAAAGATTTGTGACTGCTTTGGAATTATGCTGATTTGTGACTGCTTTGGAAGCATGCTGATTTGAATTTCAGTCTCTATAAACTTTAGGGGCAATGCTATTATGCATGTTGTAGCTGTGTCCTCTTCTAGGCTATGCATCTGCTGATTCTTGTTTGCTTTGGTGCATTGGTCTGACCAGTGTGTTTGCTCGGGGGCCAGGGTCCTTTTCAGGGATCTAGGCCTATAGACAATTTTTCTGCCAAACTAAACCTTGTAATCTATAACTCTTGCAAAATCCTTTCAGCGTGAAAGGATATATGTACGGCAATATATATTATAAATATTATTAATAAACAGTTGTGAAACAAATGCTTTGTTTATATTTATTAGTAGATAATTATGTGCTAGAACACGACTTGGTAGGAGAAATGCTGGTCGTTCGAAATGCTGATAACTCGAAGGTATGTGTATCTGTGAGGGATTTGATTTGCTTGCATTGATTTGAACCCGGGATGGTGAATCCCAAAAATATTTTTAGTACACCTTCACAGTTCATGTCTGCCTTCATGAGCATGATTCTGCATGTATGCCATATTTATGAGAGTGTCCCTTGTATCAGTGTCTGTGCTGAGATCACACACATGGGGGTAAATGTGTAGCATAGGACTCTTACACTCTCTTTCACGTGTCATGATTAATCAACCCGCACAATCACCAGGAATTGGGCTTAGGGTGCAGCTGTACCATAGAGGCATAGACCTACAGACATGTCCGTAGTGTGGAGCTGAAAATTTTAAGCTAATGTCTGTAGTGTGGAGCTGAAAAAAGCTAAACATTACCTTGCATATTTGCAGTTTTTGTTTTTATTCATGATTTATGGTTGTTTTTATGAGCTTCAAAGTTCTTCAATTGCATTTTTTAAAAATTCTTGTGGCAACTTTAAAAGCTGGCCTAGATTTTGAGTTCCTTGGAGTGTGAAAATTACCCAGGGGGGTTACTTACTAAGAGAGGGTGTACCGGTATATAAAGGCGCCGCTGGATGGTATTGGTTTTTTGGCCTTTTTGGATTAAAATGCTTTTGGTTTTTTGAAAATTCTGATTAATTTGGTTTCCGTTTTTGCTACCCAAACCTGTTTGGTATCGTTAGAATCGGCTTGAAAAGAGGATTAAAATGGTTTAAAAACCATGAAGATTAAATTGGTTGCCAAAAGTTTTATTGAAGGATTAAAATGGTTTGCGGTTTTGGCGTTTTTCCGGATTAGATTGGTTCTGGATTTCAGAATTGCCGGGCGGCATCCGTATGCAAAAGTCCGCGAAGTACTCCCCCGGGGAAAATTAGTGGTAATTTGATGAAGATGCTCTCCTCCAAATGATCTTCACGAAAAAGGAGATGCCGTAGTTGCATCAATGTGCCATGTGCAAGATGTGCAGTTGTAGATGCAGGTGCAGGTGTAGGTTGAGGTGCAAGTGCAGGTTGAGGTGCAAGTGCAGGTTGAGGTGCAGGTGCAGGTTGAGGTGCAGGTGCAGGTTGAGGTGCAGGTGCAGGTTGAGGTGCAGGTGCAGGTTGAGGTGCAGGTGCAGGTTGAGGTGCAGGTGCAGGTTGAGGTGCAGGTGCAAGTGCAGGTTGAGGTGCACATGCAGGTTGAGGTGCAGGTGGAGATGCAGGTGCCATCTAATTTAGGCCCAGGTAATCAGGCAAGAGCTGGATTCGAACATATGACCCAGTGATTGGCAGCTCCGCATGCTGCCACTGAGCTAATTCTCCTCCCTGCACATGCAGGAGGTGCAACACATGCAGGATATCCTGCACATGCAGGGGTGCATTCTGAAATGCTGCACATGCAGATGCAGTTGTGAAATGTTGCACGTGTAGGTGCAGCCTGAATCCTGCACGTGCGAAATTCTGCACGTGCAGATGAAATTCTGCATGTGCGGGTGAAATTCTGCACGTGCAAAATTCTGCATGTGCAGGTGAAATTCTGCACATGCAGGTGCATTCTGAAGAAACATATTCTTTTAAATCCCATAATTATGCTCTAGTAGGCTAAAGAATGATTAAAACTGCTGTCCAACATAGGCCCAGGTAATCCGGCAATAGCTGGATTCGAATCCTGGACCCAATGATTTGGAGCAGCTCAGCTTGCTATCACTGAGCTAACCCTCCAACTCCCTGCACATGCAGGAATAGATCTAATGCAGGAGGTGCACTCTGAATGCTGCACATGCAGGTGCATCCTGAAATCCTGCACATCTCAGCACATGCAGATGAAATTCTGCACGTGCAAAATTCTGCATGTGCAGGTGAAATTTTGCACGTGCAGGTGAAATACTGCACGTGCGAAAATCTGCACATGCAAAATTCTGCACGTGCAGGTGAAATTATGCACGTGCAGGTGCATTCTAAAGAAATCATATATTCCTCAAAACTCATGATAAAGTCATTTTTGGTGGAATTTTAATTAGAATTGGTTCCTTTTGGAGGGGGGTGGACTTTTATTAAGGGGTGTGCTTTTAATAGAGAAAATACGGTACATGAACATTCAATTAGAACTCAGGCTAGAATCCAATGATAGTATATTTGACATTACAACTACTGGTTGGTGTATATTGCATACAAAAGGTCTTTCAGTAAGTTATGATATTTCTTGCTTTCAGAAGATCTAATGTACTCCCTCAGCCTCTGACAAAAGTGGCATATATATGTACATCTAATTTGGTAATGTGGCTCGGAGAGAGTGTGCCTCAAGGGTGTAATATGTCCTCCAACTCTTTGCCAATCATTTGCAACATAAGCATTAACTTCAGTTTGATGGTTTTGCCTTTTGGTATAATATTTATAGTGAGCAGTATTTAAAGAGAATACCCTCCACATGTAAATTTGTTTGTTAATAAATATAATCTGCTTCAGGTTATCTTTAAACAAGCCAAGCATCATCCATACACTGTCATTCTGTCATGCATATGTTTGCAGATGTGATCAACTTAGCCTGATTTTTAGTACCCGGGTATGTAGCTGTTGGATAAACAAATTTTGTAAATTCATTAAAACATCAGAGAAAAGTGTAGGTAAAATAAAAGTTATTATAAATGCTGTGTCATATACACTAGGGGTACAACTTTTTTGCAACGTCACAACCCTGTATCATATTGTGATGAGCTTTTGCTAGAAAACACTGAAAATCAATGTCTTTTTGGTATTTGATCAAAAAAGTTCACCCATGACTCTCGTTGAAATTTTTGCATTTTGTGTCAATTTGGCGCATTTTCCGAGAAATGTAAATGTAGTTGGATCATTTATGAAATGGCTTATATTTTGGAACCATATAACTTTTAGTAACTAAAAGAGCTACACTTTATATTTCAATGCAATTATAAAGCAATTCATAGAGAGGAAGGTTGCAGAATATGGATTTTTTAAGCTACAACAAGTCAAAAGAAAGAGTGAAGTGCAATCGCAAATTTCCTTAGTTTTTGCGTTTGGTGAGCAGTTCTTTCATGACCTTAATTGTTTGTTAACTACATTGATTTTATTCCTGCTGATGTTTAGTTTTGATGGCTCTTACTTCCAGTGATTTTCAAGCACTTCAAAGTGTCCTGCTAGAAGGCTTACTATACAAGGCTTGTGAAAGCTTCACATTCTCTCCAGTTTGATACATTTGATCATTGATCCAGTGGTCTGTCCAGTT
The DNA here is from genome assembly GCA_026936325.1 of Platynereis dumerilii. Classification (NCBI taxonomy): domain Eukaryota; kingdom Metazoa; phylum Annelida; class Polychaeta; order Phyllodocida; family Nereididae; genus Platynereis; species Platynereis dumerilii. Next base: position 13,115,284 of record JAPTHN010000010.1, on the reverse strand, counting down.
ATTAGAGATAAACTGACAGACTGCAAGCAGTCTTTCCCTCAAATATGACCTCAGATAAAAGACCATTAAAGCTAGGATGTCTCAGGAATTCCATTTGGCATTAATTTTACTGATACTTGGAACTTCTGAAACCTGAAAGGGAAAGATTTGTTTTCGTCAAAGAACAGAAACTTCTTAATAATTATTTCTCCCACCAGTTTGATCACCAATGACATGAGTTCCATTCTGGAAGGACCATTGGAGTTCATAATGTTTTATTATAAATCTTTGACAAATATATGATACATTTGGTGACTTCATTCGGTCCACCGGCTCCCGATCCATGAAAGTGCATGGATTTCACTCTAAAACATGGTGCTGACAATTCACAAATTGTGACATACAGCTGTATCACAGCTTTGGCTCACATACTATTTAGAACTGACACTTACTTGCAGCTTTGCCTGCTAAATAGCCCACTTTGAACTTTGATAGAATACAGCTTAAATTTGTCACGTGCATGAGCCATTCAATAATTGTGCTACAGGCTCATATTTTTGTTTTTTGCACTAATATGTCAATGTAGCACATTTTCGAGCTTGGATCATGTCACTTGCTCAAAAATCATTGGAAAGTTAAGTTTAATTGTCCCCAGCTGTATAAACTCAGTTGATAATTGTGCCAATCTGTCTTTTCTGCCTTCAACTGACTACCCAAGAAACAGGTACCACAAACAACTTGCTTCTTGAGAGCAATTTCGCCTCTGCTGGCCAGTCAGACTTCTTTTCTACAGGCACATGACTTCCAGATTAATGGGAATGGACCTATTTCTCTTCCATTTCTCTTTGTTCTTCTGAACAACTTCAAACAAAACTTTTTTGATGGATAAACCCATCATGAGCAGTGGCCGACATCATCTGAGAACACATTTCACGAGTGAATATTGTTTACATGGCCAAAGAAGCAAAATTCCTGGAATTTGACAATTTACAATGCTGCAGAGATAGTTTTAATACACATATGTTGTGTAAAGGACTAAAAGACATGCATAATTGCATATGAATACCAGAAAAGTCCGGACAGTGGCTCAATGTTGACAAATGTGTAAGTTTAATAAGAAAGGTCCGAAAGGTCTCTCTTGACACTTGAAAATCCTTCCACAGCCTGTGCATCTGTGCTATCAGTGAGTTTCATCCTCACTCCAATTTAATTTTGTTAATATGTGGTGGCATGAAATAATAATATAGCATTGTGTTTTTCATCAGGAACCTCTAATAATGCTATAGCACAACTAGCTGCAAAAGAGTTGACAAATCCACTAAATTTTCTACAGAAAAATGATAAAATTGGAAGGAAAATGCATAATATTAGCTCATGCGAGGTAACATGCCACATGTGAAGTGCCTTATATGATCCCACTGAAAAGCTAATTTCAAATGCTTTAATTTGGTATTACTTTGGTTGCAGTATCTTCAATAGACAAAAAGCTATAAGATGAAATAAAGTACTCCAAAGGCGGAAAATTGCCATTTTATGACTGTAATAGATGGCCAACACAAACATGAGTTCATGGGTGAACTTTTTTGAAGATAGGCCAAAAATGACTTAACTACAGTGGTTTTTATACAAAAGTTCACCCAGCTATGACACAGGAAATTGATTATGGGGAAAAAAATTGAAAAGTTGTATCCCTAATATACACGTCTTAGTCCATCTGACACAGAACAGTCAGCCTGATTCACCAGTTGAAGTGCACATGCAGAAGAACATGAAGGCCCTTAGGTCTCTTTTATTTCCATGACCTCTTGTTACCTGTCTTCTCTTGAATGCCCTTGTCTTCTGTGAAGTGTCCTTCTCTCTCAGTAGTCTTTTTTGATGCTATCAGGTCAATCAGGACCTCGTTATATTCCTTTTAGAGGCAACTGGGGTTTAGGGTGTCATTTTCTATTGTACTTCTTCTTCTTCTTCTTCGTGTACTTGCCCACATCAGGTGGGTTACCGTCTCTAGTAGAGGCGATTGTACGTGATACTAGAAAAAGATGTTAAATTTAACATGCTAACCATAGACAAATTATGATCTAAGATCTGTCTATGCGTGGTCTAACTTCATCGAATCTGTTGGCATGAAAGTTCAACTCAGTAAAATGTTCAACAATCTGAACACAACTATATGTGAAAATCGTATCTGGCAACTTTCATGGCTTTTCTGCCCCCATGCATTTCTGATTTATGCATAATGTCTACTTCAAATTTTGTGTAACAAATTTTTGAAAAGATATTTCTGATGTGAGGTTTCAAACATACTTTGCAATTAAACTTTACATCCCAACACAACTTTGTATAGCCTAATTATATTTACATTAACGGCAATTCCTGTGATTAAGCCATTGGACATTCAGGAAGAAGCCGTGGGCAGTGAGCACTTCAGCTTTCTATTCTGAGCTGTTTTATCTCCACAAGAGGGGACTCAGAGCCTAGGGAATGCACTCTATGTTGAAAACCAAAGTATTTGACAAGGCAATTCCCTGGGGTATATTTAGTTTCACTCAAACTATGGAGTGTCAAGTCCTTTGTCACCCGAGTCAGCCTGGTCTGAGAGACAATTGTTTTTCCTGAGTGGCATTTTCCCCTTCCGTTTGTTTGATTTCAGTCTGCGTTGTTGTGCCAAAAGGGCGTTGAAATGGAAGTCAAAGTAAATATTCAATTTCAGCCGCTCCTTGTCTTCTGTTTGAACATGTTTCTTTCACTTTAATAATTTAGCAAGAAAGATGCATTGAATTTAGAACCACACGCAGAATCTACATGTTTTTGAATATTATTGCCATATTGATAGAAATCATCCCATGTATGGATCATTTGCTTGTCTGACTTAGACTCTAAATATACTATATACCATGTAGTGGGACAAAGTTTTGAAAGTAATCACACTAAACCCTGGAGAGTAGAAAAGCTTTGAGCTTGAGGAGCTTTTTTTATGTGAATCTAATCCTCTTTTACTTAGCCATTTCCTTACTTAGTCACTGAGACATCTTAGTAGTGGGCAACCCAAAAAAGATGCAATTTTTTCCTCAGTTTTATATATTTGGTAAGATTCTTAACGGAAAAAAGAGTGATTCTGTTTCAATTCTTAGTCCCAGGAAATTCCAACACGATATATGCGCAATGCTCATGTGCCCTGAATTTATTGCGCTCCTCCTTGAGCATAGCAGCTTGTTTCGTGGGTGGCAGAAAATGGATGTGTCATTGAATGGAATAGAGTTGTATTTTTCACCATCTCAATGCTGAGTCGGTAAAACACACACATGTCTATGATTCAAATACTGGGACTATCGGAATCTCGACAGAATGCAGGTTTACTTTACTGAAGGTTAACTAACTTAGCTTGTTAATCGTAAAATGTTTCTGATAAAATCCAGTAACATTGTAAGATGCAATTCTGATTTATCGATTCATGTGTGTCTATATGTCACCTTTTCTTCATCCTCAGCTGACTATGAAAATATTTTGAATCTTTCATATTATGGCACTGAAAGATAGGCTTAAAGTCAGATGTTTACCTGTCAAGTATAGTATTCTAAAATGACATGACTACCTCTGATTTTCTATTTAAACCTGGTTAAAAATAAAAAGGTCAGTAGGCTAGCGCTGAGGAAAAGGTCAATGTGATCTATGACCCATCTATAATAAACATCAATTCGATAATATTTTCGAGGAAGAAGATTAATTCACTGCACATCTATTTATAACACCATGTTAATAAATAGTTTCTAGCTATTAATTCGATTTCTCTGCAGTGGTATCTTGAGTGTTTTATTTTTCCTTAACTCAGATCTATGTACATTAAACAGATTTTATATTGTTAAAAACCTTGTTTTTACTCAATAGGAATGTTTATATAGGCCGGTTTTCTGATGACATGCTGAGGCATAACTTGCTCTGTCATGATTATACTCAGAAATTCCTAGTCCCTTCTCCAAACATCCCTAATTGAAACCCAGACTGAAACCCAAATTCTATCCCTAATTGAAACCCTAACTGACACCCAAACCTTTCAGCATGTTCTGCATGAAGGTTAGGACCTCAACTTATCAAAATGTTATTAAAATTTATGTAAGTTAATCTTTTCCAATCCCAGGAAACTAAATTTGTCATGTGATTTGTAAATCAATTGTGGGCAAAAAGTTAGTTTAGTTTCGTAAGCTTATGTAAAATGGTCAGCTGTCTGGTTCTCTTATGTCCATGTAAATGTACAGCCTTTGTTGCAAATAAACATATATCAATAAATATTGAATAAAACATCCAATCTAAAAAGAAATGATTGTTTTTATACTCACCAAAGTCATTATAGCTCTTTGTGAGCCAATGTCCTATAATAACAGTTTCAAAGTGAACTTTAATTTTAACTTGAGTGTATAATGTCACTGACTTCGAAGGTTTTTACAGCGATACACTTTGATACCGAAAAAGAGTGTACTGTTGCACTGTGAAAATGGCACTTCATGTGTCATCATACAGATGATTTGTCATGATCATACCCAATACTTTCAATGTTAATTTGATTTAAGGAGACTTATCCCTCTCGCAGGGGCGGACTGGCGGCATTTTGGGCCCGTGGCAAAATAAATCAACGGGCCCCTACGTCTCTACCATTGGCGGCATTTCCAATTAAAAAAGAAAATTATAAAGATCTAATTTAGCAAATTGTTAATATTTGCTTGGGGCCTCCATATGAGAGGAGGCTATCCTTTTCAGTTTGTGTAATTTCAATACGTAACAATGAACTCGATAGCAAAAATTAGCTCCTTTCTTTTTTAAAAATTCTTTTACATCTTGTAGGCCCCCCTGAGTGGATGGGCCCGTGGCAGTTGCCACTTTGCCACATAGGCCAGTCCGCCCTGCCCTCTTGTTGGTGACAGCCAAACGAAAGGATTATGCATCTGATTTTCAATCAAAAATCAGTTATGAAAAGTCACATGGCCTTCTCTTGATCATGACTAATCAAACTGCCTCTATGTTTCCCGTGTTGAAAGTATAGAAGATGACGCTTCATCAGCTATCATGAATCACGAAGTGCATTTTTCACAGTGAACTATCCTCTTTTTTTCTTTATCAAAGTGCATCGCTGTAATGTGTTAGTGTCAGTTCCTCTTCATTAATTTTGTTAGTATGTTTTTGATTTGCCATCTGCATAGATGTCAATAGAAAAACTATCAACTTTTAAAGACTGATAATGACAGGTAACTTTCCGGTTGGAAATTAAAAAGGGAAGAAACATTTCCCTGACCAATATACCGCTGATCTGCAAAACCTCTAATCAATCTAATCAACGTTTTCCTTCTCAAAATAGATGATGTGGACACCCCTAACTGGTATAGTGACTCTTAAATGTTCTGCTATTTTGCCTCTTTATAGTTAGTGTTCGGGATATGACTAATTACTGTGAAGGTGCCGTAAATCTATTTTGGAACTACTTCGAAGTACTTAGGGGCTTTTATCACGAATCCTTAGCTTCGCATATTTCTTTTAAAAGCCCTGCTTGAACTTCATGTGCTATAGAAAATTCTTCAGACAACACGACACGGTTCTTTGGGAGTTACTTTCCTGCATGCGTCTCTCAATCCTCAATTTATAAGTCGAAAGTCTTAATGGACTGCTGATACACGTTCTAGGACGTTCTAGGCATATTCTTCGATTTTCTCTCAATGTATTAACTTATCATTTGTAAGACTTTCCAAGTTTCCTCTCGAGTATGGTTTCTTCAGTTTTCTTCCCATTTGTTTATTGGTAGGCTTTCTTTCCCCCAATTTCGGATTCATCAGCAAATATTTTTGCTAATTCATTTCTCATTGACCATATTCCATCTTTCCTTTAGTACTAAGGGTTTGAAGCACAAAATGGTTACTAGGCACATTTAGAACAGGTCTGCCATTTGTGGCAAAAGCACCATCATTTAAGCATGAAAGCAGACATTTCTTAATTGCTTTAGGATGTTCAGTTCAGCATGCCTCAATCAATCATGCCTCATTAACCAATAATGATTTTGCATCTTTTTTGATGCTCCTTCAGAATATGGCAAAGTGTTAGATCAACTTGTCTCAGATCAATACGGTGACAAACATTAACAAATTTACTGCACAAAGATTTTGACATGTTATCCATGTCTTGAAGTTTAAAAATATCTCGCCTGAGGTTCAGTGAGCTATTGAGCAATTTGAAAAATTATGGTAAATTTTAATGTGAAGAGCAGTTTGTTCAACATAATGTAACAAGCAATGTTATGTGTGGCGTTTTATATCTCCAGATAAGCTTATATAAAATTGCCAAAAAACGACTGTATTTTAGCTTAGTCAATTACGGTCAAAAAACTTAACCTTGACATAAGGGACTGTTAGGAATTTATAACTAGGGGGGTGGGAGTTTTGCTGGAACTTCCCATCAAAAATTGATACCCCCCCTTGAGTTTCATATGGATTTTTAGTAACCCACCCCTAGGTTTCACTCGTATTTTTAGTACCCCCCCCCCCTCGATATACAAAGCCATACACACATATATACTGTTATACACGGCCATGCGTATAGATTCGCGTAATTTCGGGACTTTTGCCCGTAAAAAAGTCCAAATAAAATGAGTTTATGCGTGTTTTTTAACATTTTTTCTTTGTTAAAATTTCTTACCCCTCCTAGGAAGTGTAAAAAAATAATACCCCCCCTTGAAACACGTGTGAAAAGTAAGTACCCCCTGGGCCAAAACTCCCACCCCCCCCCCCAGTCATAAATTCTTAACGGTCCCTAACTAAATATTTTTCGAGCAGAACTTTTTTTGTTTCAGTCTGAATATGTTCTACTGGCCCTGTTTGATGGCCTTGCACTTATGGTTTTCTTGCTTAGTTTTTGGCAATCTTGAAGTTTGTTCAAGGGCACTGGGGTAGTACTGTGTGAATTATGTTGGCTATGCACTTGCAATTCAAAGCATTGAGGCAAACCCCCTCCCCCTTCAGCTTTTACCAGTTGCAGGGAAGCATTATATTACAAGTTGCATCTTCTCATCTTACCTGCATACATAGGAAAAATCATTATTCGTCATGTGCAGTATTGCTGTGTTGGCTACTTAATCGGGATTGCAATTTTTCAGGATGTCCTTGATCTGAATGTCACTGCAAACTCTTTCCAAGGTCACTACCAGGCGGCTAAGGCTCACCAGAGAGGCACAACCGTAAAAATTGGAACAGTGTCATCGTCTCCATGGTTTTATAGATCTTTGCAGATCAGCGGCCCACTTCGTTTTCAAAATTAACTTTCAACTTGACCATGTGATGTTACTGGCTTAAAAGCTTTTTAATGATTTGGTTGCATCAGTTGCTCTTTATTGGTTAAGTTAGCATTTGATATACATATCAGCATAGGTGTCATTAAACAAACTATTTGACTTTGTTTGCAAGATATGTACCATGAAAGAGAATTGGAAGACAAACAGGCAACTGTGAATGACGTGGCAAAGCCAGTTTGGAAGTTGAAAATGAAAAAATCAAGATTTCCACTGGACTGCCAATCTGCAATGAGCTCTAAGGAAGCCTGAACACAAAAACACAATCACTCTGAAACTGTACACCTTTGGCTTCAATAAGGTCAAGAGTAAGTAATTCAGGAAACGGCTGAGACTGTCACAGAAACCTGAGCCTGATACATGCATCATACTTAGGATGTTCTGATAATCAATTGTTACATATGTAAGAATTTATGGGTTGTTCAGTGCATGTTATGTTTTGTGTAGGTTTAACTGCATGAAATTGAAATTGAAAGATGAAGCCCAATCAGGCTGAATCAGCAAAGTGGTTTTTCATTGGGGTCCTTTGTCATGTCAATTGTTGATCGATTTATGTCAATGTACATTGCCGCCTGTAAGTAAGTGAAACGCATGACATTGTACCATTGCATCAATGCTAAACATGCTCAACCAAACTGCTTGTGGAGGCATGAATTCTCATCTGAAGAGATGAAAACATATTGGGTCATAAAGGCTGATATGTAAGGCATATGGGATAATAAATTTCTCTGCTGTAGTCGGAGTTAGGTATGGGTCAAAGTCTTGATAATAAATTTATGATGAAACTCAACGGGGTTGTGGTTCACAGCAATGAACCTCATGGATGTCAGGTCGCGGAAGAATACAACACGAGTCCGAAGGACGAGTGTTTATATTATTCTTCAGCAGACCTGACACAATAAAAATAAACCTCCAGTAAAAAAAATAGAGTGATTTCATATGGCACTATTTTGTTTGAATGGCACCAAAAATATCCCTAGCAACCACACGGACCAGTCAGAGCCTCTAAACATTGTGATGTCATCACTTTACTGTCCATTGTTCACATACATACAGTGTATTAGTAGTAACGTCAGGAATTATTTCATGTGGTTCACAACGATGAACCACATTGTTTAAATCACATGGTTTTTTGCCAGAACTATGCTGCATATTGTGGGATATGTAAGTGAACCACCCTTCCCTAATAAATAATATTGGGCTTGCGTTTCACTTACTTATCAAAGACTTGACCCATACCTAACTAGAACTACAGCAAAGAAAATTGGATGCCATTGTTATCCCACATGCCTCACATATCGGCCTTTATGACCCATTTTTTCCTCTCATCGGATGAGTATTCATGCTTCCACAAACAGTTTAACTGAGGATGTTTAGCATTGATGCAATGGCACCATTTCATGAGTTTCACTTACTTACAGGCGGCAATGTAACTGCATATACATGCATATTATAATGGCTGTCTGATGCAGTGGTGGTATTAATTTCATGTCGGAAATCTATAGTATAAGCATTTTCACATCAACAGTCAGAAACTACCTGCGTTGACTTAATAGACTTTGGTTTTATGGGATATTGCTACTCACAGATCTTGAAACTTAATTACTGTAGAATTTCCCATTAGCTTTTAATCCTTTTTTTCCAAAGCTTTGTATCTGCTCACAGCTGTTTTATTGCTGTTGAATAATCCTTTATAGAATTGGGTCACAGACCACAGTGAAACAAACTGACAGAAGAAGAAACCAGCATGCTTACATTGTATGGTTATGTCATATAAATCCATCACAATATATATTTCATGTATATTTCATCCATCAATTTATGACTGCCATATAAAGTTCTGAAGCTTCATTTATGAGACATTTGTAATAAAAAATACAATTGAAGTTTAATGGTTGCAGGTTAGAATTTTCCTGTCATCAATGTTTAATGAAATGATGTCGTATGAATATACTGCAGGACTTACGTATCACCAATGTCAATTTGACAGACATTTATTTCAGTGGAGGAGATAAAATTTTCCTTATAAATGTATAAATTAAAGATCACATTCACAGGGCAAAAATGAACACCTGCTGGAGGGGATGAAATTAAGAGATTTCAAAGGAATGAGGGACTTATGTCAACAAATCCTCAAATGTGAATTCTAGCACCAAGTAGCACTTGGCATGTTTGCATCACTTCCTTTGTCGAGTTAGTAGTCTTTATTATTAGCAGCACAGCTGCTCTTACCCCAAGAATTTCATGCGATCTTGTTAGCACTCTGGAGGTCACTCTCTTTCACCAATATCATTCAAATTTACTCTACATTCTCTGTAGGTTTTTAACTATATAATTTTTGAAATATTGAAAGCCAAAACAATTATTCTTTGTTTCTGGCCCAGGACTCAGTCACAATTTCATGAATAATCTTAAATGGATTAAACACATATGGCTTACATGGTCTAGGTGTGCCTTTTCATGGTCTGACTGATAGATTGTCTATACTTTTGTGTAATATTGAGAAAAAATATTTGAAATACTTTTTTTTCACATGGGAGCCAAAAGTTCCCCACTATTGCATATACAGCAACGAAATGTTCCACACATATCACCTGTACAAGTAGCAGAGCCTTTTGTATATAACACTTCTTGAATCATTGGAAAAAATTGAGAAAACTATAACAGCATTATATTTTTTGGTTTCCAACTGACAGCTCATGACCTATACTTTGTATGTGCATAAAACTGTACCATATGCATAAATTAGCCTAATAATTAAGACCTCTTCCTCGTTTTACAAACTCTGGCAAGCAGATAGGCAGATGGCAGGGCAGTGGGCAAATTCACATTATTGAAGGCCACGACTTGACCACTATTGCTTACCAATATGCAATTTGGTAAAAACACCAATTTTACGGTGTAATTGTAATCTTCTGAATGTGTTATTCGCTGAAGGTTTGCTGCTGCGCAGCCTATGTTTTTATATATAGAGAGCAAATTATTGAGTGCATCAATGTGAACTGCTTGTCTTATAGACTTGCAAAGTTGGTCTTGTGTTTTCTCCTTCTTGCCTTGAGCAAGCTTCCTAGCCTTAATCACCGTTGTCCACCAGGATTAGTGATGTCCGACTCAAGAAGACTTAGATCGGCACAGGGCATGATTTAAAAGAAGACGTGCAACTGCAACTGTGTAATGTCAGTGAAGTCACATGCAGTGACATACTCTTTAAGTTGATGGTATCTCTTGGCTTGAGATTTTCTCTAGTTTCATAAATATATCAATACTTATAGTCACCTCAATCATGGATTCTTTAGAAGCTGGTATAGATATCTAACCAAACAATTTACGTCTCAGATTATAATAGTCTATGACATGAACAATTTTCAATTAAAAAGGACTCTTTGTCGCGTATTATAAGGAAAATCGAGACAACAAAAATTGTACAGTTGACGTAGTTTTAGAAAACTATAAGGTGTTACAACTGAGAGGTGTGAGGCTGCATATAATGCATTACCCGATTTAATGGTGCCAACCTTCCTTTTCTTCTCAATCTTAAGATGGACTTTTGCAGAGCTAATGTTATCCCTCGTTATGTTATAAGATTATGTTTGTTGGTACCTTGAAGTGATGCATGCAGTGCAGAAGCTAACTCCACCTTGACTATTGTTGCGTGATATGCAAAATGACAAAAAAATCTGGTTGTAACTTAGTACTTAACAAATTCTTTGTGCCATGACCTCTACAATTGAATTTGTCTGGTGCTCCTTGGAGCATACCAAGTTAGATGATGTCATACATATGTAGCTTTTGAACTACCTGTAAAAGCGTCTGATGTTCTACATTTATGTAACTTCATTTGTCATGTTGATAGTCAATAGGGCTCCTCGGATGTCTTGAGCAATGTTAGGTATAGGAGGTCTTTTGGGCCATATTGCTTGTGCTATCTGACAGAGAAGTAATTGGTCCTTTCACTTCTCCACAGTGTTTTTTGTTGATCGTGTGTTTATGCCGAGAGCAATTACTTAGTGAATTGGCAGCACATGTACCGAAATACATGCAGTATTATAGTATAGTCTCCTACTTTCTGCTCTATGCACTCCGATCGATTCACATGGACTATTTCTGTGATTAGCACATACTGGGTTTGGGAAATGTGGTACTGGAAGCCAAAATAGTGTTTTTGCACCGGCATAAGGATTGTATATTATGTCATTCTCAGAAGTGTGTCTCGAAGGAAGACCGCATTGTGATGTCTTGACTACATCTGCAGATTCTTTGTGAATGTACATAATGCTTCTGCTTTATAAATAGATAAATATCTATTTCTCTAGTTGCAGAAGGACAGACATCAAATTGCTATTTGCCAATAACAATGAAAATTGTGATTATATGTTTTTTCCTTTTTGAAAATAATAAATAAATAAATAAATCAAAAAGAAGGACACACATCAAATTGCAATTTGCCAATAACGCTAAAAATTTTATATGTGATTGTATGTTTTTTGCTTTTTGAAAATAATAAATAAATCAAAAATTTTAAGCTTGGAAAATGAATTAGGTTGTACGGTACATCTGCTTGGCCTCTGAATATTAGTCTCACAAACTAAAAACTACTGTAGACATTTTATCTTTTTCTCCAGAATAGAAGTAAAAATCAGCTGTGCTTTTGATATGTCTGGAAAGTGTAGACTACTGGGCTTTAGTTGATTAAAAGGTTAAGTTTTGTTGCGTTTTTGCAATACACATTTTACACATTTTGTCCATTAAGGTACACTGGATGTATAAAGAGATAATCGTAAGCTTGTATCTCTGAATGTACTACTGCGTGCAGATATGATGTATGTTCCAATTAACTCTTGAGGAAAGACACCGCGAGAGCTCTAGGCCTATATCTTATTCTATAACAATGTTCCTCCAGACAGCTTCCAGACTGCTTCCTCTAAAACAAGCTTCCTGCAGGACATGCAACATGATGATGAAGTTCCGTTGCAGAAGTGATTCATTTGGAAAGTTTGCCATTAGATTCTCGACACCATACATTGTATCTTTTTTATTGCCAAAAGATAGTGAATGGACACTATGTACACTGTATACCGACTGCTCCAGGTTAAATGTGCTCATTAATGGTGTCATTTGCTCATTAATGGTTGGCGACGTTCATCATGATGACATGTCAACAAAAATCAGCAGATGTTTTTCTGCTGACTTCATGATCTAATTCGGGTCTTGCGACATCAAAGTGTGTTGTCGAAAGCAGTATATTAATTGCATTCAAATTAATTTCAGGGAACCGGAGTGACGCAAATTGTCCTGAAATTTGAGAATGACCCAAATGCAGACCATACAAATTCCCAATGGTTTTTACTCTGTCCTCTCTGTGCAGCCGAGTGGGGCTATTTGTCAACGACAAATTCCTGGTGTTCCCAAAATGGAATATTCATCTCTCAATTAAAGGAAAATTTTCAAATTAGGCTTGACGGATGTGTTTGCTTCTTCAATTTCCAGGTAGTCGAAGTTATCGTTTTTCACTGCATGTTAAAAACAGCTTGTCAATGAATTACCTTTTTCCTACTGCAATAAATCTCATCAATGTCTGTCATTGTGTAACTCTTTAACAACGGCAGGAAACTTTAGAATTTGAAGGTTTCATCTTTCATCAGTGTCAGCTGCTGTGTGTAGAATTTTGATTTTGCTGTATGGGACCTGGTGCAGAGTGACTTGAGCAAGAACATTGAATATTAATGACACAGGTGCTTTGTAAGTGGAAGATAACAAAAAAATCTTGTTTTCCAAGAAACTGACAGAACATTTCTTTGAAAATATCTCCACCAATTCTGTATTGATAGGTTGTTGTTATATTTTCTTGTCATACTTATGATGCAAGGCATGTCTTGATTTTTTTAATCAATATGACATGCAAAAAGTCTGCACAACTAATGACTTGTGTATATATATATGGTTATTTGGTAACAAACAATGCATTGTGTAGTTGGCAAGTTTCTTGTGGAACATGTAATTTTGCATGCTTGTGCCTTGTCATGCTGCAGAGCTCTGCTTTCATTTATAGTGGTTTCATGTTGTTTGTTATTTATTGACTGTAGCAGACTGAGTCCCCATTGTTCTGAGAAACAGGAAAGAAGCGGGGAATAATGCTGAGCAGAATAATACTCTGCAAGTATATCAATTGACAAATCGCTCTTTGTACATGGCATCTTTCAATTCCTTTATCCTCGGCATCGATGAGAATTTCAAGTCTGTTTCATTATTTTTCATGAGAAATATTGAAGTGTTGCTACTCAGCAGACACCGCTGACAAAATACAAAATGGACATTGGCATGTATCTTCTTGGTTGGTAATTTGACTGCTGATTTTAGAAATATGCCTGTGACTCGGAGATGTAAATTTGCAGCCATTTCTTGTCTGTTGTCTATATGCTTGGCAAGACACATTCCCAATAATTATTCCATTTGTGAGTACTTCTTTTATCTCAAATGTTGTGAACATTTAATTTGTCTCGTTCATTAGTGAAGGAATCACGTAACGTTGCAACACATCTGAAATTATTGACAAGCCTTGTGAGCTCTCTGTTTGCTCAGGAACAACATGGCATTCCAAATTAGGCTTTTTTTTCACTCAGCTTTGGGTTTTTTTAAAGGGAGGAAAATTAAGTCCATCTAGAAGAGACAGTTTTTTGCTTGTGGATGTTCTGTTGAGTAATTAATAGACATAAACAGGGACAAAATATTCATCAATTTGTTCCTCAGGAATTTGACCTTGACCAATGACAAAGTCACTTCCTTAAGGATTCGCAAAATCCAGAATAACTCCTTCAGCAAGTAATTGGGTCTTTCTGAACACAGAAAAATTGTTTTGCCTGATTTTCAAAGAGCATTTCTGGGAAAATTTGTGAGTGACAATATCCTGGAAACTGTTTTAAAATGTAAACAGGTCTAGATACTGTGTGCATGTGTTGATCTCAATATGCTGTTAGATAGATACTGCTCAGGCAGGAAGGTTTTTATAATGGAATGTGTGTTATAATATATTATTTACATTTGGTAACATGTTTTGGATGCCGGTCTCTCAGCCTTTGTCAGCATTAGGTGTTATCCATATCCACCATGTATATGGGCCACACAATCTTAAATTAATTCAAATGTCTTAGGAAAAGGTAAAAGGTAAATGTAAAGGTACTTTTATTTCACGTGGGTAGCCAAGATAAGTCAGTGACTTGGTTCCAATTGGGCCCATCTCCAATTTATGTCTGATGCCAACGATGATGTTGTGGAATGACATGATGGCAAGCCTGAGGATCGAACCCGGTTCCCTCCCTTGGGAGGCAAGAGCTCTACTGACTGAGTTACAGGGGCTGACAAAGCATTTTGGGCTTTTGGTCTTTCTTTTCCGATCTAAGTGAGTTGTTGTGAAGTTCTAAGATGAAGAGAATCAACATCATTGAAATGAAAACAGGAGTCTTCTGTTAGATGTCCTCAAGTGTCAGATCAAGGAAAATCTGTCTCTGATGTTTGGATTTGGAAGCAAGGTATGTACCATGTCAAGAAGTTTCAATGTAAAATGGATATTCACTTGAATTAGGAATTGGGATCCACAAACTATCCTTGTGCAATCTTCATTTCATGTCAAACATTGCAAATGATATGCAACTCTGTCCCATTGCGATGCTGCAAAAGCTTTTAGTGAAACTTGTACGCCTCCAGCTTTAGAAGTGTTTCCAGCTTTTTTTGTGCTCTGTTTGTAACTAATCTTGCTTGGCATGTGTGGTGAATCACTTCCTAGACATATTAATTTTCTGTGCAGGTCTTTTTCAGCTCAAAGGCTCAAATTACACAGGCCTACACAACACATATTGAAGATGAGCAGGTCATAGTTAAATTCTTTTCGATTTCCTTGCACTTTTCAATGAAGCAAGATAGTCCAGGAGCTTATGGGGATAATTGTGCATATTTGTCTACAAGCATGAAATTCGGCACAAATGTTGCTGAGAGTATATAGATTCAAATTTTTGAGGGCGCCGGAGAGGGCGCTCGTCTTGGTTGCCATAGCAACAAATTCAAAATGGCCGCCGCTCGATATCTAATTTTGAGTATAACTCAGTAACAAAAGGTCATAGGATTGCAAATAATAGCTCTAAATATATGTTTTTGATGCCAGGGATTCTGATTCTGCCATTATTTTTCCTGTCAAATACATACTTTGGTCTATAGAGCCAGAATTGCCTGTATATTGGGGTTATAGAGCTAATTTTATCGAAATTCACCACAAATCTTCATCTTAAACTATTACAAATTGTTCCAAGTAGCAATTCATCAAGTTTTGACATCAAAAATAAACACCAGCTTTATGTAATAGAAATACCCCTGTCAGCATGTCTCGGCGGTCCAACGTCGGCCCAGCGTCAGTCCGTTGTCAGTAGCATCGGACCAGCTTTGGGCCGACGTTGGACGGCCGAGGCACGCTGATAGGGACATTAACATATCATCTGTACGATAATACTAAAGTAACCAAACAAATGTTGCAGAAATGGGTATTGTCAATACAGCTGCCTTACGCACACCTACAGGTTATTTTGCGCATGAAGTCCTCTCCACAAAATCTTTTAAATCCATAGCCCTACATGTTGCATGCCGATAATTTATATGGTATACCAAAAGAAACCTGTTGCTGTTTCAAGTATTTGCTTGTATGACATCTATTATGTACTTACCCTCTCCTGTTTTCCATCCCCTTCCATTGAAATTTTGGATTTCCTAAAGAAACAATGGCAATTGATTTGAAGAAAGACTTGTTTGCAGTTACAACCTTTATCTGTGCTCAAGCATAAATGATTCTTGGGTATATATCTGAGGCAGTCTGAGATCAGACTGCCTCGTCCCAAAAGCACCACATCATAACTCTCATTTGGAATGCTCCAACAGATGGAAGTCCAATGGGAAGAATAAGAAGAAAAATTTTGTACAAACGAAGCGAGCAGTCTGATACATAGCGAGCAGTCTGATATATTTCAGCACAAATTGCAGTCCTATGACGGGGATGCTACCAAGAGATTTTCATTTCTACTTGTGAACAGACTCATGTTTCATTGACTTTTGCCCAACCCACATCCCACAAATCTGGAAATTATTTGCATGCAATGTCAAGACAATAATCACTTGTGGAGGATCAGTTTTCAAAAGGACCAAGGTATCAGTAATCCTCCTACAGGTAAAGTGACTATTCCAATACCAAAGGAAAAGGAACTTCTCTCAATGTATATAAGTATGGAAGAAGGACAATACTAGACAGATATGGTAAGTGCAGCCCTCTAACCCCCATTCGGGGCTCGTGAGGGTTGATTGATGAGATGCGAAAGTGAGCGGGATTCCTCAACATGTTACACATTCGTCCCACCAATGCCATTCCTCTGTCCAGGCTCAATTATACGTTTGATATGTACCAGTTTTAGTACAAAATTTACTCAAATTTAAGTCAGGCCAAATTCAAATGAAAATCCAACAGCATTTACCACCATTCGACTGTTTAACATTTCACACAATGCATGGTCACACAACCCTTTGAATGAGAATCCAGTTTTAATCACATTTAAATGTGTGTCAAGTTCAGAGTCTATTGACCTGAGGCTCAAGACAGGGGATTATAGCCAGCAATCAGTGCAAAACAATACAACAAGATTAAAATCTTGTCACCTGTTTCTTGAAAGAGCCTCATGAACTCTGTCAAAGCAGAAGATATCAGAGCTGAGCCATGGGCTTTTTGCCACAGATATCTAAATTGAGACATTTTCAGGTCTATTTATCAACATGGAATTATCTATTTACTAAACCTTCATTGTAAGGGATATACCTGGAGAGGGCAAAATAAACGTATTGCCCTGTAGACGACAATATGCAAGGTAAGAGATCAAAATTCTCCTAAAACCATGTCAACACAGAAAACTTTTGCCAACTTACCTGGCAACTTTGAAGCCATTTAATTCAGTATCAAAGAAGTCTGAATGTGTACTTTAGCATAGATATAACCAACAATGATTACATAGACAGTTCTGCATGGTGGCATGTTGCTGACAACAATTAGATTCATAGTAATTTGACTTTTTTTCAAACATGTGCTTTTCACAAGACATTGTTATGATCAAACAGGAAGTGGAACAACAGTGCCACCTTACCTATACATGACAATGGCTACTGTGTGACTTTCTGCATGTAGATAAAAAGGAGTAGCCTCAATGTTCATTATTGAGCTGGAACATGCAATTTTAGTTATCCTTGGCAAGACATTGGTGGTCCATTTCACATGACTGGAATACTTTAGAAAGGACAATTATTAATTTATCGAAGAAACACTTTATGCTTTTCACCAATCAGTCCTGAGGTTGTTTGGATGCTGTTCACTGTAGTTCGTATGTATACCTAGGACAACTTCCCTTATGACGGCTTTAAGTTATTTGTTCGTCAATGTACTGGTAGGACTCTCCAGACCTACATTTTAGATGAACAAACATAGGCATGGTGGGAATCGCAGCCAATATTTCAGACAATAAACAAAAAGAGGTACACATTTTCCTGATGAATATAGAAGTCAAAAGTTTTATTTTATTCAACAGGCAAGATCTTGGTGACACACTGCTAGGCAGCACTAATTTCAAGATTGTCTTGTCAAAAAAAATCTTCTTGTATCTTTCAACTCCCACCAGCTATCACTTTTAGGCACAAAAACCCTCTTCCCTTATCTAAGTTATCTTCTACAATCTACATGTGGCAAGTAATAAAACAGCTAGCCTACTGCTCTACCAGTGTGTGAACTTCAGACGGTGAAACAGTGGTAGGCCTACAACAGTCCCTGTGTTAAAGGACTGCTTCTTCTGCATGAGTCAGGCAGTCTCTTATGTACTTGAATTCTCTTGGAACTGGCAGAAACGTATGTGACATCCCAGCAAATTAGACTTGTGCTGACCTCGACCAAGCTAAATGTTTGGTCACTTGGTATTGTACTTCATGCTTCATTTAGGTGAGACATGATTTTCCTTTGGTATTGCCTGTTGGAAAAACAGTCTCCTTGGTCAGATTAGGAGAATTGTTCTCCAGTTACTAATACCATGGTATTTCTGAAGAATGATCCATCACAATTCTGTATTGTTTTGACATACCGTATTAACAATTTAATGAGTTCCCTGTGATCGAATGTTTTAGAGTGCTTGATAGTGCATGCACAGGTTTCAAGAGCTTAGGTTCGAACCCCAATGCTTGAACTCAATTTATTCCAAGCCCATGAGATATTAGATGGAGTGTTCTATTTTGGGGCTACTCAATGACCCTGGACACCACTGGTTTTATAGCATGACTCCTAGTCATCTCATCGCTCATTATGCATACTGAGATCACCAAAAGTGAAGGTGCTACGGCAGGGAACCTTGAGCAATGTTCTCTTGTCCCCTACCCATGGGTACTGCACTGTGGCTACCCTGAGCAGTGCCATTGTTGGAAGGCTCTCAACAAAGTCCATGCGCCACATGTCGGATCATAATAAGAAATCCTGACTGACAACAGTCTACTGTAGAGGCAGGCGAACTAGCAAGGCTGCAGACTGAAGATATTCACTTCAAATTGGGTATGGAATTGGCATCTGGAGCACTAGTGCAGTTGCTTTTCAGGTCCGCGCTCAGCAGAACTCCGCAGAACTGTGCTGGGCTGCCTCAAAAATTCATGTATGCATACACAGACATGAAATACAACGCCTCTACTGAAATGCTTTAGCCCACTCCCTCCTGTCAAAATGGAACAGGTGGCTGTAGCATGCAAGAAACCAAGTCAAATCAATTTCAAGACTAGTGAGATGTGACTGAAGTTAATCAAACAAGACAGTCTATGCAAAGTCACTGCACATATGAAACAAATATCTTGGTAGTGTGATAGAATCCCTCTGACATATACCCAAGAAGCATCTACATGTATTACTGAGCACAAATAAAGGTTGTATTACCGTTGTAACTGAAAAAAAGTCTTTTTTCGAATCAATCGCCATTGTATGTTAAAAAAATTCAGGATTTCAAAGTATGGGGATGGCAAACAGAAGTGGATAAGTACATCATAGAGTTCATACGGGCCAACACACAAAGACAGCAACAGGTTTCTTTTAGTATACTACACAACTCATCATGTAGTGCTGTGATATTTGAAAGATTTAGATTCGGGAACTGCGTGAGCAAAAGAACAGGAGTGCATAGATGCAGCTGCATTAAAAATACCCTTGTGTGATACATTCATTTGGCTACTTTGGTATCAATGTACAATATATATATAAATAATTGATAATTTGGTTCTTGTTAGAGTGAACTGTTATCAGGAAATTGAAAATATGTTGATAGTTTCGATAAACTAGGCTCTATAACTCCAAAATACAGGCAATTTTGGCTCTATAGACCAAAATATGTGTTTGACATTAAAAATAATGGCAGAATCAGAATCCCTGGCATCAAAAACATATATTTAGAGCTATCATTTGCAATCCTATGACCTTTTGTTATTGAGTTATACTCAAAATTAGATATCGAGCGGCGGCCATTTTGAATTTGTTGCTATGGCAACCAAGACGAGCGCCCGCTCCGGCGCCCTCAAAAATTTGAATCTATATACCCTCAGCAACATTTGCGCCAAATTTCATGCTTGTAGACAAACCTGCACAATACACCCCTTATTTCCCCATAAGCTCCCTGACTAAGACTCAAACAGTGGATTGTTATTGTAACTTTAATTGTGCTTTCCTTTATTTTACATCAAATTGTTCTGACTCTTATGAGATATATATAGGTCTATTCCTTGTGTTAAAGTTTGAGAAAAATTGCTGCCTTCTATTTCACATTGCTGTATACATGTGAATGAATTATACTCCACCCATTTTAGAACTGAATGAAGTCTTTTTCAAGACAAATTAAGCGAGTTGTAGGTATATATCAACAAAATACTTAGATGTTGGCATCAACAATAATATAAGTGTACTTCATTCTTTGGCTCCTTTAATAATTAGCCTATATGATATAGGTGTTGTAGAGTGGAAATTACTTTGTCAACAAAAGGCAGTCCTTAACCTTCTGTACTAAACTGTGTAAATTCAATCAACCTGGAATCTGCCTGGCATAGTCCCCACTCCACAGTGTCCTTTGTACTCCTTTCCCCCCAAGTGCCTTATTATTGGTCTCTCCCTGTCCCCAAATTTCTTGGGCTCTAGTAAATCTGCCTTTGGGGCATCTGGCATAATATCAGAGATCTGACCTTCTGACTTTGTACGTAATTTACTTTCTGCTGGGACAATTGTCAATTTTTGTGGCTTTATTCATGACAGACACTTGCTTGGTTGTCATTACAGTTGCTAAAAGCCATGCAGCTCATTGACGGTGTATTCATATTCTTATATTATCTTTGTATCCGGGGGGGCCTCTCATAATATATATTTTTTCCAGTATGTCGACTCTTTGTCAACCTTGAAATTTAAACTTTTAAAGGAAAATATGCCCATTTTCCCACCTACCATGAATACATCTTCTAGTCTGTGTGTGGATATTCTCTATTGCATTGTAAGCTTCTAGCTATTTTTTAGCGCTGAGGAGATATGAGACCTAATTACCTAATCGATTCTGCACTTAAAGCTTCTGCGTACAAAGGAAATTGTGTGTATTATATACCATAATTGGGCCTTGGTGAATGGCAAGTCTCACCCTGCTCGGCCGGGAAGAGAGGGCCCGGGGGGGGGGGTTAGCTGACCTTCTATGAATAAAAGCAACTGGCAAAAAATATTGTTCTCAATGGCTGATGGCACATGAGATTAGGTGGTCTGCTGAAGAAACTTGAGCTGTTCTGGTTTGTTTTTGGAGGTCATTGGTTTCTCTTCTGTTTATCAGATTACACCAATCTCATTTTATCGAATTACATTGATTTTATTAAATTACATCAATTGTTTCTTTGATCTTGGTACAATGGGACAAACACTCAAACGTGTGAATATTCAAGATTAAGTGTGTGTGGCAAAGAAAAAGCTTATGTGGTTCAATATGTGAATTCCATATGCTCTGAGAGATGTCAAATGGTTTAAGGATTCCAGTTCACGATATCCAGTATGCATTGTATCCTTTCTAGTTTTGATGTCATTTACTGCAGTTCCAATTACCATGAATTTCTAAGACAATTTTTTTCAATTTCTATGTTGCATCTTACCTAGGGTAATTTGATTAGAGTATTTTGCAATCAGACTACTTCCATATCCAAGAGATAAACATATGAAGCAACAAAAGACGTAATTTTCTGCTTCGGAGCAGGAGCAGATCAATTTGACAAATGTAAACACCAGACACATCAAGGCCTCAAAGTTTGTTTTGTGCTACTGAAACTTAATCTATAAATTATGATGTGACATTCAATGCCTCAACCAATCACATGGACTGTGTTTGCTGTGTTTCAATCTCCTATAGCGGAAACCCATGGTAATTTAAACTTCCCTGAACAACTCTCTAGCAGAGGCCTTGTTCATATGTGAAGCTCAAAACCCAGAATGACTTGGAGAAGTGATAATGGATGGACAATTTTACATAATATGACAGTGAAAACTGTCTTGCTGTCATGTCCATTCTAGATATGTCACATTTCTATTGTCCTTTTCATGCCTTACTTGTTTCCTCACATTTCTCTCAGCATGAAAGCGTTTTTGTATTGTAGCAGAGCATGGTTTTCACATGCCATTGTCTGCTTTTCTGTGATTGTCACACCTAACTTCTTTCAAGGATGGCATATTCCCACATGAAGCCTGATAGTCGTACATGTTGATTTGTGTGATGTGTACATGTACTTGGATTTCTATCTATCTATCTATCTGTCTATCTATCTATCTATCTATCTATCTATCTATCTATCTATTTATCTATTTATCTATTTATCTGTCTATTTATGCATCTATCTATCTATTCTCTAAAGCTACTGATCTCTACGGTTATTGAAGATTATGTGTCCAGATTAAAGGGATTCAGGTTTTAATGCCTTGCGAAAACAGACCCTACTGGAGGTCTCAATAAAGACCTTAAATTTTTGGCTTGTTAATTCATTGCAAGATTTTTGTCACAATATCATTTGAACGTAATGGAATTCTGGCTTGGGTTTTAATTCTGTTTCTTATTCAGCGTGACAAAAAAAAGCCTCATGTAAATTAATGATGACATTGCTTTCGCACAATTCAGAACAATATCACATGTGACTGGTGTGAGCCACTCAAGTCGTTCAGTTAATCTCCGCCATAAGATTGAAGGTGAAAATTTGTCATGTATTATTGCATGTGTTTAAATATGAATCTCTCCAGATTGTTGTGAAATGTTCCTGTCATCTGAACATCTGTAATTAAATCTAGGGCAAGGAACGATTCCCAATGGAAGGCATTTAGATGTTTGCAAACATAAATTGTCAGTAAAGAAGTAAGCGCATTGAGTTTGGATAATCCTTTTCAGTCTTTGTAACAAAAATAACATTCCAGTAAAATTCCGTACTAAAAGGATCTGCGGCATATAAGCAGATTAGGAACGAAAGAAGTGGCAATGACCATATAAGTTCATTCTGATATAAATTTATTATACTCGTATTATGTTCATAGAAGCAGACCGTACAAATTCCCAATGCTTTTTACTCTGTCCTCTCTATGCAGCCAAGTGCTATTCGTCAATGACAAAATCCTGGTGTTCCAAAAGCGGAGTATTCATCTCTCAATTAAGGGAAAATTTTCAAATTAGGCTTGACGGATGTGTTTGCCTCTTCAGTTTTTAGGGATTTGACTTTTCCCTGCATTTTAACATTAAAAAAAGCTTGAATTACCATTTCCTTCTACAATCAATCTTATCAATGTCTCTTAATGTAGCTTATTAACCGTGATAGGAAGTTTTAGAATTTGAAGGTTCAGAGTGACCTGAACAAAAACACTTGCTATCAATAAGAAAGGAGCTTTGTAAGCGGAAGATAACAATAAATCTAGCTTTCAAAGAAACTAATGGAACTTTTCTTTGAAAATATCGCTACCGATTCTGTATTGATAGATTGTTGTTATATTCTCTTGTCATACTTATGATGCAAGGCATGTCTTGATTTTTTTAATCAATATGACATGCCAAAAGTCTGCACAACTAATGACTTGTGTATATGGTTATTTGCTAATGCACAATGCATTGTGTAGTTGGCAAGTTTCTTGTGGAACATGTAGCTTTGCATGCTTGTGTCTTGTCATGCTGCAGCAGCTTTCATATGGTGGTTTCATGTTGTGTATTATTTATTGATGGCAGCAGACTGAGTTCCTGTTTGAGAAACTGGAGAGAAGTGGGGGAATAATGCTGAGCAGAATTTTATTTACTCTACATGTCCATTTGAAATATCTCTCTCTGCATGTGGCACCTTTTAATTCATTATAAGGAATCCTGAGCATGGATGAGAATTTATGTTAAATTATTTTTCATGTGAAATATTGAAGTGCTGCTACACCAATCACCTTAGTACTGACAAAAATTGACATTTTATTACCAATCAGGAACCCAGCTGCCTGAAGCCAAGATGTTGAGTGCTCCCTGCAATTTCAAATGCTACACTGAAAGTATTCATGAGTCTTCATGGTTAGTTATCTGATTGATGACTCTAAAAAGATGTCTGTGACTCTGAGAAGTAAATTTGCAGCCATTTCTGTCTATTTCTATGCTTGGCAGGTAACATTCCCAATTTCAATCGGCATGTCTTTTTTCTCAAATATTGTGAACATTAAATTTGTCTCGTTCATTAGTGAAGGAATCACGTAACGTTGCAACACATCTGGAATTATTGACAGGCCTTGTGAGCTCTCTGTTTGCTCAGGAACAACACAGCATTCCAAATGAGGCACTTTTTTTTCACTCAGCTTTGCAGATTTATTTTTAAAAAGGGAGGAAAATGCAATCCATCCAGAATAGACAGTGTTTTTGATTCTGGATGTTCTGTTGACTAATTACTAGATGTTAACAGAGACGAAATATTCTTGAAGGAATTTGTTCCTTTGGAAATTTAACCTTGTCAAAATGAATGATATAGGCCCTTCCTTCAGGATTCGCAAAACCCAGAATAACTCCTTTAGTGGGTAATTGGGTCTTTCCGAATATGAAATAAAATCCTAATAGAAATGGGAATATTGTCTTTAACACAGGAAATTGTTTTTGCCTGATTTTCAAAGAGCATTTCTGGGAAAATTTGTGAGTGACAATACCCTGGAAACTGTTTTAAAATGTAAACAGG
The DNA here is from genome assembly GCA_026936325.1 of Platynereis dumerilii. Classification (NCBI taxonomy): domain Eukaryota; kingdom Metazoa; phylum Annelida; class Polychaeta; order Phyllodocida; family Nereididae; genus Platynereis; species Platynereis dumerilii. The sequence continues at coordinate 13,090,701 of JAPTHN010000010.1, read as the reverse complement.
CCTAGATACTGTGTTCAAATGTTGATCTCAATATCCTGTTAGATAGATACTGCAGAGGCCGGACAGTTTTTTTTATGGAATGTGTGTTATATTTACATTTGGTAACATGTTTCGGATGCCAGTCTCTCAGCCTTTGTGAGCATTAGGTATTATCCATATATCTACCATGTATATGGGCACACAATCTTAAATTCATTTGAATGTTTTAAGAAAAGCATTTACGACACACTGGATTTGGGGCTTATGGTCTTTCTTTTCCAATCTAAGAAAGTTGATGTGAGGTTCTAAGAGGACGAATGTCAACATTATTGACATAAACAGGAGTCTTCTTTTAGATGTCCTCAAGCGTCAGATCAAGGAAATCTGTCTCTGAAGCTTGGAGCAAGGAATGTGTCATGTCAAGTAGTCTCAGCGGAGAAATGGATATTCACTTGCATTGGGAATTGGGATCCACAAACTATCCCTCTGCAATCTGCATTTCATGTCAAACATTGCAAATGATACACAACTATTAGTCCCATTGCAATGCTGCAAAAGCTTTTAGTGAAATGTGTACGCCTCCAGCTTTAGAAGTGTTTCCAGCTGTTTTTGTGCTCTGTTTGTAACTCATCTTGCTTAGCATGTGTGGTGAATTCCTTCCTAGACATATTAATTTTCTTTGCAGGTCTTTTTCAGCTCAAAGGCTCAAATTACACAGGCCTACACACATATTGAAGATGAGCAGGTCATAGTTAAATTCTTTTCGATTTCCTTGCACTTTTCAATGAAGCAAGACTCAAACAGTGGATTGTTATTGTAACTTTAATTGTGCTTTCCTTTATTTTACATCAAATTGTTCTTACTCTTATGAGATTGTCAACTATCCATATCCTGTAGCATCTAATATTCCAGAAAAGCCAGCTTATGGTGTGTATGCTTCTCGCATCATCAGTTTTGCCAGGGCTTGTGATCATTACAGTGATTTCTCAGTGAGACACATTTCATTATGTGATTCTCTCCTCAGGCAGGGATATAAATATAGGTTTTTATGCAAACAACTTTGCAGTGTTTACAAAAAACACGAAACAGTGTTTATTAAATATGCAAAGTCCATCGAAGAGATTAAAGAAGAGATTCCTCTTCTGGTGATGGCATGTAGTACTCGTTTTGTGACCGTCAGGTCTCTACCCAGAAGCTCTAGTTCTTAGATTTCCATTCCAGGGTCTTGTGTGGGAGGAGATGGAAGGTTGGACATCCTTAAAGGCCTTAACATCACATGTGAGTCCTAAGTCTCACACCTCCTTACACCTGACTCTGGTTTGTTTTGGTATAATTACCCTGCCCTTTGCCAAGTCAGGTTCTGGGATCTCAACACTTTGTAATTCACCAGACAATTTGTTACATTTTTTCAATTTGTTACATTTTTCAATTTGTTACGTTTTTTCTCTTTTAATTTTATATGTAATATAGGTCTATTCCTTATGTTAAAGTCTGAGAAAAATTGCTGCCTTCTATTTCACATTGCTGTATACATGTGAATGAATTATACTCCACCCATTTTAGAACTAAATGAAGTCTTTTTCAAGACAAATTAAGCGAGTTGTAGGTATATATCAACAAAATACTTAGATGTTAACATCAACAATGATATAAGTGTACTTCATTCTTTGGCTCCTTTAATAATTAGCCTATATGAAATGAAACACGTTCACGGAGAAACTGTTACGGTACCACATAAATTTGCCTAGATGACAATTGGGGAGGCAAATTCTGTGAGTTTGATTTTGCTATTCGTACCATGCATAACTGAATTATAATTCAAACGACAACCTGATTACCAAGTTACTTGAGTATATTTTTCAATTTATCAGCAGTAATTTTGCATAATCTGTTTAATGGATTTGATATTCTGTTTTATTTTGCACCGGAAAACTATTTAACTTAAACTTGTAAAATAAAATATTATGTCTAGCCAATTTGGGATTATTTCAGCTGAGCATAATTTATAATTACATGCAAAGTATTATCTTCAAAATTCAGCGGAGCAACAGCATTAATTATTCACATCATACTTTTCATCTAAAATCAAACTCCAAATTCAGGAAAATAAAATACACAGCACAAATGCTGCTCAGTCTGTGCATCAATTGTGATTAAGCATAATATTAATAGTATAACTTTGCCAAGTGTATATCTCCAATAACTCAAATGTATCTGCTATGAATTCCTCTAAGGTTTTCTTATCTGATGTACAAAATCCTGTGTAAACATCCAAGTATTTTGAAGATTTGAGTGCTTACAGCATCCTGAAGGTGTTGTAGAACGGAAATTACTTTGTCGACAAAGGCGGTCCTTAACCTTCTGTACTAAACTGAGTAAATTCAATCCACCTGAATCTGCCTCGCATAGTCTCCACTCCACAGTGTCCTTTGAACTCCTTTCCCCCCAAGTGCCTTATTATTGCTCTCTTCCTGTCCCCAAGTTTCTTGGGCTATGGTAAATCTGCCTTTGGGGCATCTGCTCTCTTCCTGTCCCCAAGTTTCTTGGGCTATGGTAAATCTGCCTTTGGGGTATCTGGCATAATATCAGAGATCGACCTTCTGACTTTGGATGTAATTTACTGTTTGGGACAATTGTCAATTTTTGTGGCTTTATTCATGACAGACACTGGCTTGGTTGTCATGACAGTTGCTAAAACTCCACAGCTCATTGACAGTGTATTCATATTCTTATATTACCTTTGTAGCCAGGGGAGCCTGAGCCTCTCATAATATATATATTTTTCCTGTATGTCAACTCTGTGTCAACCTGGAAATTTGAAGCTTTTTAAGGAAAATATTCCCATTTTCCCACCTGCTATAAATACATCTTTTAGTCTGTGTGTGGATATTCACTAGTGCATTGTAAGCCTCTGGCTATGTTTTAGCGCTGAGGAGATACATATGGCCCCAAATTGACTCTGCATTTAAAGCTTCTGTGCACAAAGGAAATGGTGTGTTATATGTATACCATACATTGGGCTTTGGTGAACGGCAAGTCTCACCCTGCTCGGCTGGGAGAGAGCGTTAATGGGTCAAAATTTGATAAGTCTGAAATTCTTGTCTCCAGTGTTTAACAATAATTCATGATGGCAGGAAGACCAATAGAGGACCTCTTGTTGTCATTTGTCATAGACAAGGATATTAGCAAAACTTATAACACAAAAAATATGTGGCAGAATATTTTTATCCCATCCAAAAATAGCATTGAAGTGGCCAACCCCCCTGAAAATGGCCTGTCTCCACCAACACTTTCTTTGAAAGATCGCATCACAAAAACTAGTACAGGATTCTGATTCAATTAAACTCTTCCATACATGGAGACTTGACTGTCAGTCTTCTAAAATCTGGTCACCAATAGCTGAAATAATTCTATAAGAGCAGGAGGTTGTTGTGTCAATGTCTCCAATATTGCGTCATTAGCATCACACCGGATTTGTTTCTTAATAAAAAATAAAGGCACACACATTCTGTGAGAAAACTTTGTGTCTGATGTTGTCTGAGAACCCAAGAAGATAACTGAACTATCTGTAGCTCTGTATCATTTATTTAAACCAAAATATTTGAATATTTCTGTCAGCATTTCAGTTGTCCTATCTCAATTTGTCATTAGCAAACGCCTTGCTACTCTATTTTAACTGCATTTTTCTGGACCAAAATCACTGTGAACATGTTTCTGTTGTATATAAGTTCATTGCATGCTCATATTGCCAGACTGCTAGTTTTACACTGGTCCCTACAAAGATTTTTACGGTAATTATCATTAGCATCACGTTGTCATTAGCATCATGTCAAATATGGCTTATTGCCTTTATCTCACTATAATTTTGTTGCAGGTGACCAGAATTAAAGTCAGTTGAATATATTTTATCAATAAATGTTTCAACAGACTATTGCATAACATTTTTGCATTTTCCTTGCATCTGACATGCTTAGTATGAAGTTTGATTCTTCTCTGAAACTACTAACCAAATATGGGGTGCCAGCAACATTTTACCATTGTCTAGCATCTGAAATATGGTTTAGCAAAGACATTGGGCACTGGAGGGAGTAGTGGAGATCATCTTTATTATTCAGAATCAAAACTATTGAAGAAAAGAGTATTTTTGTTAGTTTTTTTTAATTTTTGGTTCAAGGATTTGTTCTATTTCAATAACTATTGGTCATAGAGACCTGAAATATAGCTCATTGTGTGCAGAATAGCCACTTTCCTATTTGTTGGTAATACATTATTCAGCTCTAAATGGTACGGATTTCACGTTACAGGCATGATGCTAATGACATGCATATTTGGTATTTTAATTGATCAAAATGCAGTTTCTCTAAAATAATTGCCATTAGAGACCTGAAACTTGCCCAAAATGTGCCAACCACTTGCCTAATCATTGGCAATAGATTGTTTAGCCCCAAATGGTCAGGATTTTTTAGTTAGAAGTGTGATTTTAATGACAGTCGAAAAACATTACAGCTATGTTTATCACCTCAGTACAGATCAGCAGGGCATTGGGATCCTTGGACATAAAAGTGCAGTGATAGCTGATTGTTTGACCTACCCAACGCAAACTTTAAAAGGCATTTCTGGAGCGAAAAATTTTCAAAATTTTTTGAGCTGAAATTTCAAGGTTTTCAAATTTTGACCCTAATACTGTTCTCAATGGTTGATGGCACATGAGATTAGGTGGTCTGCTGAAGAAACTTGAGCTGTTCTGGTTTGTTTTTTGCAGGTCATTGGTTTCTCTTCAACATATTTCTGTTTTATCAGATTACATCAATCTCATTTTATCAAATGACATTGATTTATTAAATTACGTCAATTGTTTCTTTGATCTTGATACAATGGGACAAACTTTCGAACGTGTAAACATTCAAGATTAAGTGTGAATAGCAAAGAAAAGGCTTGTGAAATTCAATATGTGAATTCCATATGCTCTGAGAGATGTCAAATGGTTTAAGGATTCCAGTTCACGATATCCAGTATGCATTGTATCCTTTCTAGTTTTGATGTCATTTACTGCAGTTCCAATTACCATGAATTTCTAAAACTTTTTTTTTTTCAATTTTTATGCTGCATCTTACCTAGTAGGGTGATACAAAAAAGTGAAGTTTTGAAATGTTAATGGGGCACCCCCTCAAGTTGTTCCAATATATGAAAAAAAAATTTCAGTAAAAATTTGAGCTCATTCGGACAAAAATTTGAAGGTGTTACCGCATCATGAAAATTAACATTGGTATTCAATACTAAAAAATCCAATTATTTGGCATGTAGCGAGTTCAACTATACCTGGTACATCAAACCAATGCGGCATGGTTATAATTTTTGGGTCTGGTTGTCAGAACAGCGGATCAATGCAGTTGGGATTATTTTTTACTTCTCCATGCTGCTAGGGGTAGGATAACTTCCTTCACCCATCACCCATAAAACTGGGATTTCGCCCATTGCAATACAATGTTATATTTCAAATTACAGTAACACCCTCTAAAATTTGTCCAATATGGCTCAAATCTTTACTGAATTTATATATATTGGAAGATATTTGGGGTGCTCCATTGAAAATTCAAAAGCTAATTTTTGTGTGTGCAATCTGCATCACCCTATTTATTACCTAGGGTAATTTGATAAGTGTATTTTGCAATCAGACTACTTCCATATCCAAGAGAAAAACATATGAAGCAAAGAAAAACGTGATTTTCTGCTTCAGAGCAGGAGCAGATCAATTTGACAAATGCAAACACCAGACACATCACTGGCTTTGAAATATGTTTTGTGCTATTGAAATTAATTTTATGATATGGCATTCGATGCCTCAACCAATCACATGAACTGTGTTTGCCATTTCAATCTCCTCTGGCAGAAACCCATGGCTATTTAAACTGCTGTAAGGCTCTCTACCCCAGATCTTGTTCACATGTGCCATTGTGCCAGCTCAAATCCGGGATGGCTTGAAGAAGTGATAATGGATGGATAATTTGACATAACAAGACACTGAAAGAACTGTTGCTGTTTTCCATCCTGTGTGTTTCAAATTTCTACGATTTATTGAAGTGAAATACTTGCTTGAACCCTCCTTGTTTGTGTGTAATTTCAGCCTCCCATTCTGGGGCCTTGTCCAGATGTGACAGCTGAAGCACAGAACGGCTTGAAGAAGTGATTACGAGTGGACAATTTGACATTACATGATAGTGGAAGCTGTCTTGCTGTGATTTCCATTCTAGACATTTCACATTTCTATGATCCTGTTTTCAAGCCTTATTTATGTTTGCTCACATAATGCTGTTTTCTACTGTAACACAGCAGGGTTTTGCCATACCGCAGATCTTTCATCCAAGGCATATTCCCACTTTACAGGCTTAAATGCGTTTGGGCAGTAAACTCTGCTTGAGGTCTCAATAAAGACCTTAAATTTTTGGCTTGTTAATTCATTGCAAGATTTTTGTCACAATATCATTTGAACGTAATGGAATTCTGGCTTGGGTGTTCTATTTCTTATTCAGTGTGACAGAACCAGGCCTTACGCAAATTAATGATGACATTGCTTTCGCACAATTCAGAACAATATCACATGTGACTGACTGGTTGTCAGCCACTCAAGTCATTGAGCAAATTGCCACTATGAGATTGAAGGTGAAAATTTGTCATGTATTATTGCATGTGTTTAAATATGAATCTCTCCAGATTGTTGTGAAATGTTCCTGTCATCTGAACACCTATAAATTATCAAAGGCAGGAGGCAATCTCCATAGGAAAACATTTAGATGTTTGAAAGCATTAATTGTCGGTAGAAAAATAAGCGGATTAAAATTGGATAATCCTTTTTTAAAATCTCTGTTACAAAAAGAACATTGGAGTAAAATTCCGTACTAAAAGGATCTGCGGCATATAAGCAGATTAGGAACGAAAGAAGTGGCAAGGATGATATATATGTTCTTTCTAAAATGAATTTATCATACTTATATTATGTTCACAGAAGTAGACCGCGCAAGTTCCTTTGTCCTCCCTGTGCAGCCAATTGTGGCTATCCGTCAATGAAAAATTCCTGGTGTTCCCAAGGGGAAATATTTATCTTTCAATAAAAGGCAATTTCTGACATAAAACTTGACGGTTGAGTTTGCATCTTCAATTTTCAGGGTTGACATTTTGATGCACTTTTCCTTTCATTTAAAAGTTATCGTGTTTCACTGCAGGGTAAAAACAGTTTGAATTTACCTTTCCTTCTGCAATCAGTATCATCAATGTCTCTGCATGTAGCTCTTTTACCGTGAAATTTTAGAATTTGGCGGTTCAAATAATAATTTTTCTCCAGTGTCAGCTGCTCCACGTGGAATTGTGATTTTGGTGCAGTGGTGCAGTGGTGCAGAGTGACTTGAACAAGAAGACTTAATATCAATATATTGGCCAATCTGTATTGCTTTCATATACATTTTAAAGGCAAATACCCTTGTCACCAGGTGCAGTTACCTTCGTCTTTCCATTATTGAAAAAGCAGTTACCTTCGTCCTCTTTTAACATGGGATCCAATGGGATGACCTAGTTTTTTCAATTAATTTTGACAAAATGAGACGAGGGTAACTCAGTTACCCTCGTCCTGTTTTGCCACAGTGTTAATGCTTGCAAGCACAAATTGTCTGTAGAGAAATAAGCGGATTAAAAATGAATAATCCTTTAAAGTGGTGGTGACAAAAATAACATTCCAGTAAAACCACATACTAAAAGGATCTGTGGCTTGTAAGCAGATTAGGTATGAAAGAAGCGGCAAGAATCATATACGTTCATTCTGATATAAATTTATTATATATCGTATTATGTTCAAAGAAGCAGACTTCAAATTCCCAATGCTTTTACTTTGTCCTCTCTATGCAGCTGAGTGTGGCAATCTGTCATTGACAAATTCTTGGCGTTCTCGAAGGGAACTATTCATCTCTTAATTAAAGGCAATTATTTATATAACGCTTGCAATTCTTATAGAACATTTCTTTAAAGATATTAGACATCACCAAGATACTAATACCATTGGAAAAGCTGGTATCTAACTGACAGTTTTGCATGTTAGCGCCCAGCTAAGGATTAACACTATTAATAATAGCAAACAAACAATCAGATTATTGTTTATTTTGCAAAAATTTAAAGTTAAAAGGTATGATAGAAGATGCATATGATGTCTAAGTCAGTTAGATACCTCATTGTCGGGTTCTAACATGCATTTTTGTCAGTTAGATCCCTCCCTCCGGTCGGGATCTAACTGACAAAAATGCATGTTAGAACCCTCCAAATCGGTATCTAACTAATACTTAAAAGGTATCTCAGCCAATTCTATGTCGATAGACTGTTGTTACATTTTTTTGTCATACTTACAAATGCATGTTTTTATCAAAATAACATACAAAAAGTCTGCACAACTAATGACATGTGTTATTTGGTAATACACAATGCATTATTTAGTAGGCAAGTTTCTTATGGAACATGCAATCTAGGATGCTTGTACCTTGTGATGCTGAAGCTGCTCTCACAGTGGTTTCATGTTTGTTATCTATACAAAAGCACTAACTGTAACTGGCCATTCAAATTGACCTCTCTCTCTATAATTCATGATTGAATCTGTCGGGAAACTGTTAAATTGTGTTTTGACCATGAAATGGATTATTAAATATCTATCTAGCTATCTATCTATGTTTTTAAATGTAAATTTTGTTAGGACCATCAAATGGATGATTAAATTGATTCTGTGATTGGGCTGTGGATTGGTGTGAAGGTAAATTACATTTGACAAAGTGACACATTAATAGCTAATTGCCATCAATGTCTTCAAGTCACAATCAAGTGTGACCAATCCACTTGGGGAAAACAGCAATTGCCAATCGCAGACGGATATATAGCGTAATATCATGGAAGAAAAGAAATAGCCATTAATTGGTAATACACAGAGAATGACAATCGTTTTGTTGGAGTTTGGTTGCCGTGAATGGAATACACAGAACGGCGCGAAATGCTGGATCCTCCTGGATCAAAACAAACTCTTCAGACCGGAAGTAGAATTACGAAGGGAATGGCATCTTGTTGTGGTATTGCTTGTTCTGTCAATCCATGGACATTTGAATCGAAGGGAAAAGTTGAACATGAATTGATTTGTAAATGTGTTCATCAGAAAGGCATGTATTAAAAAATAGGGTGTGTGTATAAGAGATGGGGAGAGGATTGTCAGGATTGTTGTATACCTTGGACAACGAAGCATAGGCAGGCTAGCCTGGGGCAGATAAATGTTGGGGAAAGAGGGGCTGAAAAAGGCATTTTTGAAAGGAGAAATTTAGATTATTATTGGTGAGTTGGTATATGGATATGGAAGTATTAAGTGTTTTGCTGCATATGGGAGTGTGTGAATGGGAAGGAGGTGAAACTTGCATGATTTTGATGGGCGAGGGGGTGGTACCGTACCCCAGCTAGTGAATATGCCACTGGCTCTTACACTTTTATTTAGATAGATAGATAGATAGATAGATAGATAGATAGATAGATAGATAGATAGATAGATAGATAGATAGATAGATAGATAGATAGATAGATAGATAGATGACAAAGGTGCTTTGAAAGTAGAAGATGACAAAAAAATCTAGCTTTCCAAGAAACTAACAGAAAATTTCTTTAAAGATATGAAGAGATATCTCCGCCAATTCTGTATTGATGGATTGTTGTTATATTTTCTTGTCATACTGTTGATGCATTGATGCAAGGCATGTCTTTTCTGTTCCAATTGTTTTATCAAAATGACATGCAAAAAGTCTCACAACTAATGACATTTCATTTGGTAATACACAATGCATTATGTAGTTGGCAAGTTTCTTATGGAACATGCAATCTTGGATGCTTGTACCTTGTGATGCTGCAGCTGCTTTCAGAGTGGTTTCATGTAGTTTCCTATTTTTTGACTGCAGCAAACCTAGTTCCCATCGTTTTGAAAAACAGGAAAGAAGCGGCAAATAATCTGAGCATAATTATATTTACTCCACATGTGCATCATTTGACGGATCTCTCTTTGTATATGGCACCTTTCAATTCTGTTATCCTGGGCATCGATGAGAATGTCAAATCTGTGTTAAATTATTGTTCATGAGAAATATTAAAGTGCTGCCACTTAGCACACACATTTGTGCTGACAAAATGGACATTTTATGACCACTCAGGTATGCAGCTGCCTGAAGCCAAGATGGTATGAACTTGAGAAAGAAATTGTTATACATACAGCACGAAACATTATTTTGGCAATGAAAGCTAACAAATGGTCAACCGTTAAAGGAATCATGACCTTTCTGAACAAATATTCGCAGTTAATTTACATGCTCAAATCCTAGGTTATCTACCCCACTTTCATTATTCATGAAATCATGTTGCACAATGACACATGTATTGTGATCTATCATGATCTATAATTCTATATGAGTGTGTATGTTCTCACAAATTCAGTGATTTTGATTTTACTATTCATACCATGCGAAACTGAATAATAATTCAAATGATAACGTGATTGCAAAGTTATTTGAGGTAATTTCACAGTTTCTCGACAGCAATGATGCATAATCTGTTTAATGGATTGAATATTCTATTTCATTATGCACTGAAAAACTATTTAACTTAAACTTGTAAAATGAAATAGCATGTCTGGCTATTTGGGATTATTTCGCATCAGCATAATTTATCGTTACTTGCAAGTACCACAGGCAGTGTAGCATCAATTAGCATCATGTTTGTAATTTAAAATCAAACTCCAAATTAAAGCAAACTTGTACAAAGCACAAACACCGCAGTCTGTGTATCAATTTGTCTGTCACACATCATTATTATGGGCCTTATTATTATTATTAAAGATGTGACAATAGTTGTTTAACTTGATTTTATATAGATAGTTTTTCATTGCTTATATATATCCTAAACGATTTTCTCATATTTTGGAATGAAAATCATAGGCATATTCCCTAATTATTTGCCGACTCCGATATACCTCTGCTTTAGACCTTCTACACCATATAATTGTATCTCTCAAATTTGTTTCTGGGCAATCTGCAGCCACTTATCAAATCACTGTGCCCAACTAACTTGTACTTTGCCAGTTTCAGATGCAGTCCCCTGGTAAAAACAATAGGGGGAACGGGGGCACTTTGGGACGCGGGGCACTGTGGGACGGTGGGGTTTTCTTGGATCCTGGCAAGGTATATGATATGGTAGTGCCATCATATCTTGTAATTTCACATCCTGATGTTTCCATGGTTTTATAGACAAATTACAGCCACATGCAGAAGTATGGTGAGCAAAAGTTTGTTTTCCTACTACTAAAGTAAATATGGAAGGGTTCAATTCGAACCATTCTGTGGACAAACCATGAACAATGAGGCTTTCTCAGTGCTTGTATGAATTTTACATATCGTAACGAACAGTTGTGAATTGCTATCGTGATAAACACACTCACTGGTGTCCGAGAAATTAGCATTTTGGTGTAAAAGTCATATCGGGGCTCATTGGGACAGTGAATTTGGGGCACATTGGGACGCACTTAATATGGCAGAATTTAAGTGTCCAAGGCAACTGAATGACCTGGGACAGCACACAACAGGTATTCAGGCCACAAGGAATAAGGGAATAGTGGATTACCATACTCTGTGAACAAATTTGTCACAAAGCACTGAGTGTTACTTACATAGATGTCCGCACCCAGGACAGTTTATGTTAAATGTTTAAAACTGTTTAAAGTTATGAACTATTGGCACTACAAACTGTTAATGCACTGTATATTATCTTATGCACTACTTATATGTGATATCTATTGCATGTGGAGTGTTAAAATGATTTTTTTATTGATGTCCCAATGTGCCCCGGCTGTTTTAACCGGGGCACATTGGGACAGTCATTTTTACGACTCTCTGGCTGCAAAAGGGTAGGTGCAGTCTAGTTGTGATATTCATGCAAACTTCTGAGTTCTTCAGCGCTTTCAGCATTGAGCAAAATTAGTAGACGTTAAAAGCGTCCCAATGTGCCCCCGTTCCCCCTACTTTACGTAGACGTGTACATATCTCTTAATATATGGCAATACTGGATTTAACTAATCTATCTATCTATCTATCTATCTATCTATCTATCTATCTATCTATCTATCTATCTATCTATCTATCTGTCTATCTGTCTATCTGTCTATCAGACTCTATCTGATAAGATGGGCTTCTAGAAAAATTCAATATTATCTTGCCCAAAATCTCCCTCTCAATTCACTTGATGACACTAGAGTTCCCCCGTGGCCTAATTGGTAAGTGAGCTTGTCAACTGGCTTTGAGGGCGTGGGTTCAAATCTCACCCCGGGAACTCACTTTAGTCCGAGCCTATGGGACATTAAATGGAGGCAGGTTGTATCCAGTATTCTACGCTGGGGCAACTGAAAGACTCTGGGCATCCCTGAATTAATAGGGTATGTGCCAGACTCACAGTCTTCTCATCTCATCATCATACGGCGATCGCCTGCCTCGACATAGCCCATTAAGGTGCTGCAGAGGTGTGAAACACAAACAAATACACAATGCATTATGTAGTTGGCGAGTTTCTTATGGAACATGCAATCTTGGATGCTTGTACCTTGTGATGCTGCAGCTGCTTTCAGAGTGGTTTCATGTAGTTTCCTATTTTTTGACTGCAGCAAACCTAGTTCTCATTGTTTTAAAAAACAGGAAAGAAGCGGCAAATAATCTGAGCATAATTATATTTACTCCACATGTGCATCATTTGACGGATCTCTCTTTGTATGTGGCACCTTTCAATTCTTTTATCCTGGGCATCGATGAGAATGTCAAATCTGTGTTAAATTATTTTTCATGAGAAATACTAAAGTGCTGCCACTTAGCACACACATTTGTGCTGACAAAATGGACATTTTATGACCACTCAGGTATGCAGCTGCCTGAAGCCAAGATGGTATGAACTGGAGAAAGAAAATGTTATACATACAGGGCGAGACATTATTTGCAATGAAAGCTCACAAATGGTCATCCATGAAAAAAGAATCATAACCTATCTGAACAAATCTTCGGGCTGAATTTACATGCTCAAATCCTAAGTTGCTCAACTTTCATTATTCATGAAATCATGTTGCACACATGTATTGTGATCTATCATGATCTATAATTCTATATGAGTGTGTATGTTCTCACAAATTCAGTGATTTTGATTTTACTATTCATACCATGCGAAACTGAATAATAATTCAAATGATAACGTGATTGCAAAGTTATTTGAGGTAATTTCACAGTTTCTCGACAGCAATGATGCATAATCTGTTTAATGGATTGAATATTCTATTTCATTATGCACTAAAAAACTATTTAACTTAAACTTGTAAAATAAAATAGCATGTCTGGCTATTTGGGATTATTTCGCATCAGCATAATTTATCGTTACTTGCAAGTACTGCAGGCAGTGTAGCATCAATTAGCATCATGTTTGTAATTTAAAATCAAACTCCAAATTAAAGCAAGTACAAAGCACAAAAACCGCAGTCTGTGTATCAATTTGTCTTTCACACATCATTATTATAGGCCTTATTATTATTAAAGATGTGACAATAATCGTTAACTCGATCGAATGTATACCCGTATAGATAGTTTTTCATTGCTTATATATATCCTAAACGATTTTCTCATATTTTGGAATGAAAATCATAGGCATATTCCCTAATTATTTGCCGACTCCGTTATACCTCTGCTCAAGACCTTCTACACCATATAATTGTATCTCTCAAATTTGTTTCTGGGCAATCTGCATGCAGCCACTTATCAAATCACTGTGCCCAACTAACTTGTACTTTGCCAGTTTCAGATGCAGTCCCCTGGTAAAAACAATACTTAATGTAGACATGTAAATATCTCTTAATGTATGGCAATACTGGATTTAACTCATCTATCTATCTATCTATCTATCTATCTATCTATCTATCTATCTATCTATCTATCTATCTATCTATCTATCTATCTATCTATCTATCTATCTATCTATCAGACTCTATCTGATAAGATGGGCTTCTAGAAAATTCAATATTATCTTGCCCAAAATCTCCCTCTCAATTCACTTGACGACACTAGAGTTCCCCCGTGGCCTAATTGGTAAGTGAGCTTGTCAACTGGCTTTGAGGGCGTGGGTTCAAATCTCACCCCGGGAACTCACTTTAGTCTGAGCCTATGGGACATCAAATGGAGGCAGGTTGTATCCAGTATTCTATGCTGGGGCAACTGAAAGACTCTGGGCATCCCTGAATTAATAGGGTATGTGCCAGACTCACAGTCTTCTCATCTCATCATCATACGGCGATCGCCTGCCTCGATATAGCCCATTAAGGTGCTGCAGAGGCGTAAAACACAAACAAACAAACAAACAAACTTGGTGACACTTGATGAATGAGTACAAACATTTCCTTGATGAAAACACTCAATGATGTGGAATGCTTTTGACTGAGATTTCCGACCTTTGCTGAGCTAAGAAGATGTTTTGTTTTGTTCAATTAAGGGACCTTTGTATTTGTTTATTTATTTATTTAAATATATTTATACAGGAGTACAATTTCAGTAAATAACTGTTTTTAAAAAATTGGTCCTGTGACAAAGAAACTAAAACATTATATATACAATATATACAGATAAAAACATGTAAAACTTAAAAATTGTTAAAAACATAGTCCTTTACAACACGTTTAAAAGCTTGTAGATCATTAATATCCTTAATAAAAACAGGTAAGTCGTTCCACAGTAAAGCACCATTATAAAAGAACGAAGACTTCATCACAGCTGAACTTAAATATGGCACAATTACATTTCTACTGTCCATTGATCTCAGAGAATAATGCTGATCAAGTTCATTGTACATGGTGAAACCGTTAGACATATAATCAGGAGCAGACCCTGTCAAACACTTAAAAACCATTATCAGGGTGAAATAGTTGCGTCTTTGGCGAATGTTCATCCATAAAAGTAACTTCACAATATCTATGCCACATATATTTATATAATCGTAATTTCCAACAACAATACGGGCAGCATAATTCTGCAAACGTTGAACCCTGTCAATAGTACATTTGTTAACAAAACCCCATGAACAGATGGCATAATCAATTACGGGTTGAATTGAGCTTACATAGATCTTATTGAGGATGGACTGTGGAGCTGTATCTCTCAAGCGAGAAAGTTTACTTATTTGACAGCCTAACGAAGAACACAATTTGTTTACATGCAGCTCCCAAGACAAACACTTGTCAACTTTAACACCAAGATATTCAGCACCATCAACTTGTTGAAGTGGTTCATTATCTAACTCAATCTTTAAGTTAGTACTGGTGGTATTCATAAAACGAGACGTGACAACGAGAACATTAGACTTTTCTGTGTTAAGACAAAGGCGATTGGCTTTATACCAGGTGTTAACCTCAGAGACACTAGACTGCAACTTAATTTGTAATTCAGAAATGTCTTTGCCACTGCAATAAATGACTGTACATCGTCTGCATATAAATTACATGATGACATGCAATGTTACATACTGAGATACATCATTAACATATAAAACAAATAATGTTGGTCCCAAAACTGACCCTTGCGGGACTCCAATATTTAAGATAGCTTCACTGGATTTCTCACCTTTGTACTTGTATTATATAATTGTTCTGATAATATCTCTGTCTCTTCTCCTCATGCAAATTCATCACATAGTTGATACTTTTCAATATTCTTGTCTTCTTTTGTGGTATTTCTTCACAATTGGCCAATTTAGCCTAATTCAGCGCTAGCACTTATTAAGACCTCTTTACAACCTCCACAATCAGGTCTGATCCTGGACAACCTGTGTTAGAGGAATGTTTCATTCTGAGATACAAGAGCTCCTCGCCTAATGACAAAATCTGCCTCATGCTCGTAGTTTGTCTATCAGCTGTTCCCATTTCAGAAAGTGGCCATATAGGGCAGAAACACTTACGCTTGTCTGGTAGCCTCTTTTAGCTCTCTTATTTCTGCATAGTCATCCCCACCTTTTCTATGTCTCTTTGGGTCTTTTTCTGCCCTGACATAACACCAATGAACGTGACATTGACAAAAGAGGTTTCTTGGAAAACGTCCGGACTGAACATGTGAACAAGAACACAGAAAGGATGTTCGAAACGTTATGAGGTAAATAATATTAATGGATTTACTTAAAAAAGAACTTCATTCGCCCGGACTGATAATGCCTGATTCAGGTGGTCAGACCGTCCTAATAATGTAAGGGGAATATGAAGAGAATATTTAAAAAAAACCCACTGAATAATAATTGGAGAAAAGGTGCTGAGAAAGAGAGGAGAATGTGAGAAGAATGACAGGAATAAGAAGAGAATGTAACATTACTAACAAGCGACAACAGAAGAATAAAATAACTTGAAAAGAAGAAGTTTCCGGGGAAGGATTGAATAAGAAGGAAGAAACAGGGGAATAATGGGAGTAGAAGAGGTTATCAGGGAATAACAGGATAGGAAAATAAGAGGAAATTACAAGGAGAATGATGTGGCAATAAGAGTGAAATAAGAGGGTCTTTCAAGCAGGGAGACTGCTGAGCTAATGGGAGTCTTGGGTCTGTGGATGTCTCTTCAGATTAGTGGTTTCAAGTTGAGTTTCGCTGTAACTTTGTCCCAGTCACCTTCAGATGGTTTTAAGATGTTGGGTTCTGCATAGCTCTGAGACTGGGAATTATCTTGGGAGTCAGGATGCTCTTAATGTCTACCGTCTAGCAAAGCTCTTCTCAGGGTGCAACTTCCTTATCCACAGAAAAGTCAGCAGGTATCTATCCAAGCACAAGGACATTTGCTATCCTTGATGGGTGTTTTGGTGCTGTTGGTGACATATTAGTTACAGAGACAAGTCCATGACAGTTTCTGAGTCGGGAAGTCAGTGTGTATAGATCCTTGAAATTTAAGTTAGAGTAGGTCGGGGCAAGAAGCCCGGGCTAGGTAATTGAAATGGAAAAAAAAAATTGGCCGAAATTGAAACTGGGCAAAAAATACTAAAAAATAAATGTATGAACATAAAAATTCAGAAATAGTGAATAGAATGCCTTTAGTTAAAAAATTATAGAAGAACCCCGAGAAATAACTTTCAAGCTGAATGCGCTCGCAAAAAAAATTGCCATAGGATTATAATTGGGACTGCTTGCCCGATGGGTGGGGTAAGAAGGCTATTTTAAATATTTTACAAAAAGGGCCGTAATTCTTTTATTAAAATTGGTAGACATTTGTTTCACTACAGGGTGAGGAAGCAAATTTTTCAAAATTACGAATATTTCAAACTTCAGTCGAAATGAAAGGTTTTGCTAAGTCATAACAAATTCATATTTTCAGGCCTTAGAAACAAGACATAAAAGATTCTTTTTGTGAAATTTCACTTGTATTATCTTCAGTCAAAAATTCAATATGGCCGTTTAAACTTGGTGGTGCTTTGAAAAAAAGCGCCTTCATATTTTGAGGCCATCGACATCTTCTATTGATTTTATATAGAATTTGCCATTTCTTTTGTTGACAATAGAATCCACAACCAAATTTTTATAGTTTAAAAAAAAAATTGCATATCGAGCCATGCTTCCAAATGTAGTCCATCATTTTTTCACAATTTCTATCTTCTGGCCTTCATTGAATAGGCCGAATGGTGTCTTTGGGGTCCTGAAATATGATTTCAGGCCAAAATCATTTTGCACAGCCGCTCTGGCAGCCTTGAGGTCCACCTGAAGCTCTTCAACCACCTCTCTCATGGAGGTGGCAGGTACCTTGTGAGTTTTGTCACCAGTGACTCCAGGAATGCTCCATTCCTCTGTTAATTCTCTCCACAAACTCCCAGACTTCCCTCTTATTCCTTTCCCACCATTGATTGCCTCCACGATAATGTATGCTGGTCGTGAGGTCACTCTGACTTTGTCAGGGATTGTTTTTTAGTCCATTTGGCACTGAAGCAAATCTGACCACCTCTTCCTTTTTGTCTCCTGTGGAGTCATTTTTAATCACAGATCATTCTAACCTTCCACAGGCATGGCTGATACCTTAATGATTATGCTGTATTGTTTTCATAATTTTCCTGTAGATTTGAGATGCTTTTTTAGCACAAGGAATTTCATGGAAAATTTCGGTTCCCCACCCTGTAGTTATAAGTAGAGCCAAGTGATCCCTTCCTGACAGTATAAGCATTCAAATAATTGACCACAAAAAGTAGGTCAAATCGCACCTCGAAGTTAAGGGGGGCTGCATGCCCCGCGCTACTCAATGCATCACTATCCCAAGCCTGAGAGTGAAAGATTTATGTTCTGAGAACATCCTACTCAGTCATGTTGCTCAGATATCAACAGAAAGGAGTGACCACATTGGGCAAGGCCAAGGTGTAAGATGATTGTTATAGGGATTAGTAGCTCTCATCTCATCGAGATCAAAGATGAGTACAAAATGGCACTGAATGGCAAGACCATTTGTGGTGCAGTGTGATGTTACTTTAGGAATATACCTTCCCTTGTTTCTTTGAGGATGTTTGCCTTCAAAGAATGGCTTAAGGAACATCTAAAGATCTATTTTCAATGCCTACCTTTCTGCTTTTGTTTTCTGACAGACTTCTTGTCCCCGTTTCTTCTTTTTGTGGACTGGTGATGACATTAATCTTATTTACTTGTTTTGTGCATATTGTGTTGGCAGGTCTTTTCAAAAGCTGACATTGCAAGTCTGCAGCACTGTTATTGCCCGTATTCTACTGTATATATATAATAAGTGTGACTCAACGGCTAGATAGGTCGTCCAATAATTAGCTGCCAATACCAGGGCAGACTTTAGCTCCAGAAGATACAACTATTTGAACACATTGTGCCGGAGTACTGGTCATAATTATTCTCATAGAACTATGCTCTGATAACTGAAATGTGCACTAGAAATTCATTTAGTTGAAATAAAAGGGACAGGATATTGTTTACTGCAAAAGTCATAAGCATTGTTTCAAGCTAAACTGGACTTGTTGTCTTGATGATGTCATATTTTCAGGCCATTTCTATGGATTTTAACAGGCTAATAGATAACATATACCGTGTTTATGAATCACACAAATTCCCCCTTTCAAGTTTTAATGTCACATATGGCTAAGAATCTAAAGGTGCTCAACTGAAGGTTCAAAATCCACCTGTCTTGGAACACCATTATGTTTATACCATCTCAAAGATAATATATTTGGCCAATATTTCCCATATTATGAATCATCAGACAAGAAAATTAGACCATTTTTTCCAAGTTGGAAGTTCACAAAAAAACATTACAGAGTTGTCCGCTTTTCCTATTTGATCCACTGTAATTGAAAGACTGTAGCAGATAGCATTACAAGCTTTATTTTGCAGAAACAGCTAGTATTTCCTGATCAATTAGAAAAAACACTACCCAGAATGCACCAGTACATTTTTTGTTAAGGCTCATCCAATGCTTTAGTAATTTAAGGACTATTTTGGTATTTAAACTGGGAAAAAAATTAATTCAGACTTAGTGCAAGACTGAAGTCATCGTTTTTGTAAATTCTAGATATTAAAAGACAATTTTTGGAAGCATAACATTGTTGTAAAGTACATTTACATCCTGGCAGGGTCTTAACTAGAGTATCAGTTGTCCATGCAGTTGTCCTCAAAATCATTACATGGGGACAACTGGATATTAGAGTGGACAACTGGTGGACAACACAGAACTGTGTGGACTACTGGTGGACAACTGGTGGACAACTGGTGGACAACAAAGAACTATCTGGACAACTCGGTGGACAACTTCTCTTGACTTAGCCATTACATTCAGGGTAGTCCAGAAAATTAATGGCACAATTCCGGCACTGTCAATACTATTGACTCAATAGGCCTAAATGAAAACCGATTGAAGAGTCCTTACGCAAGCGAAATTCTCAATTTCACACCAGTTTTGGTTGTCCACACAATTGTCCGCAAAACATTACATGAAGATGACTGTGGAAGGAGTTGTCCGCTTTTACCACTTTTCTTGGTATAACTGAAAAACGATTGCACCTAGCCGCATTCCATTTGATTTGCATATTGCATGATGATAGATTTAAATAATGGGCCAAATATTACCCAAAATGCACCATTAGAATCTTTGTTACATGTTGTCAAACAAAACAGCATTTTTTGGACTATTTTGACCATTAAAACTGTGATTGCTTAAGTTGGGCACATGATACCACTAAATCAATGGTACCATTCACTTTTCCAGCAAAAAATACAGTTTTCTGGAAAGACAACTCCTTCAATCAAATATTTTTTAGTTTGTCAGGCCTCACAACAGTTTTGGTTGTCCACACAGTTGTCCGCAAAACATTACGTGAAGATGACTGTGGAACATCTAAACGGACAATTAGATACAGACCATTACATCAAACTCACATACATGTGACCACAGTTTATATTTAAATAAATTTAATGCTATTTCACCAAGTGCTCATCTGGATAACAAACTTCAAATATCAAATAATTCATCAGCTTTGCATGAATACTATGAAAACTAGGAACTGAAGGCCCATAAATACCAAATGTTATTATTCCAACATATACATGTATGCATCTGTATCCACCATAAACTAAGGAAAAAATAAAGTATCACATCCAAATTTAATTGGTCATCTGAAAGTTTGGCCTTTTTGAATGAAAGCCTGAGGTTTCAGGGCAAGTTTGGACAGCTCGATTCTAGACATATTTAGAAAGTGTTATTTTGCCAGGGCTGTGGGTAAAAGGTTCTCAACCACGGCCTCAAATTAAACGTTTCTGCTAATTCTGATTGAACATGAGCAATTTGCACGACTGAAACACTGCATACAGGGTTAATTTTGTGAAACCAAAAAAAGCAGAGGGGCATCCTTGGCTGTAACACTGCATAAGATAATTTTCCAGTCGCTTTAAATAGACCATACTAGAACACAAGACAGATTGAGTTTCATCCTAACCGTGTTGCAGAGCCTGAGTTCCAATGAATACAGTTGGTCAGCCAAAAGTCCATCAATCTTACAGAATTTCACTAAAAAAAATTATGGAAAAACGGGAGTTTTTACTCCATCTTCAGGGCCACGAAAATCCCACAATACTTGCTTGTATCATTTGTATTTGTATTGTATTTATTGAGTTCATGGCATATATATTCACAATGTGTCATGTTAATTCATCATTCAGTACAAATTGGTAGCAAATTAAGGGTAAAAGAAAGAAAATAAACACAATATCCTGGCCATAGGGAAAGCACAAAAGACTTTCGTCTGTAGACTTTCGTCATGCTGGTACATTTTGAAGAGATAAAGGAAGCTAAAGATTGGTACCAAATGCAGATAAAGGTAAAGAAGCTCTCAAATAGCCAATTTAGCCCAACAAAAAGTGTCCAACTCAAGGTTACACCCTCTAAGTGTCTGTGTTCATCTGTATCCACTAAGAAATAAAGTAGAACACCCAAATTTAATTAGCAAGGTTCCTTGAGTAGGGACAGCTGGATTCTAAACATTTATTTTGTCAGGCCTGTAGGTTATAGGTTCTCAATCAGGGCCTCAAATTAAACGTTTTTGCTAATTCTGATAGAACATGAGGAATTTGCATGATAAAAAATTCTGAATATAGGGTTGATTTTGTGAAACATAAAAAAAGCAGAGGCAGGGGTATTCTTGAGTTGGACAGTTGTCTCACTATATACAAAAAATTTTTTAAGTGTAATCCCAATGGGCACACGGCGTAAATCACGACGTTGCTAATTGGTGAAGGGCTGGTCTGTTGGTTACATAGATATGTATGGTAGAGATTATGCTGCCACAACGTGAAAAAGACACCGGAGTTTTTTTGCAACATTGCCACAACGGCGCAAGCTAACGCCGAACCATTGCCTCACAATGTTGTGAAAACATTGCCAAAACAGCCCTTGCAAACATTATCTTTGATAGTGTTTCACAACGTTGTGACAACATAATTTCTACCATACAATTCTACATCATTTAACAAAGAGGGTTACGTTGTTGCAACATTGCTAGTACTTGCTACAACATAGATGGCCCCATAGGGATAACTTTAATGTACTGCTCAACTGCTTGATATTATTGTTTCAAAATGACAGTTAAGCCTACTCTAATGTTTCTTCTGATTCTTATCAATATAATTAAGAAACTGTGGCTATTTTGGCCAGTGTGCAACAGTGCCAACAACGTCACTGCCCAGATCAAAAACGAAGTATAAAATCAGTACAGCCTCTCAGTGAAGAAATACAAAATCTGTGCAAAAGCAGTACATGGACCCACACTGCTAATGTACTCCATTGTACTGATTTTGTGCTTCATGCAAATTGTGTACTGATTTTATACTTCTGGTGACACAATTTGAATAATGATACATGTACTGGTTATACCCCTCTAACTTCTAAATTTCAGTGAGTGAGTCAGAGAGTTTGTGTTTTACGGCCCATCAGCGCCGGTGTGGGCTATTTAGAGGCAACCTAAATTTCATTGAACATCGTGTGTACTTCATTTATACTTCTATGACTTAAGCTGTTAGTTTCAATCACATATCACATGTGGGCTTGGGTCATTTTCAGTTTCTTCACATGCAGAACTCAGAAAATTTGCAAGTGTGTTCAGGTTTTTAAAATATACTTTGAATTACAGGCATAATTATTTCCATAGTATTGAATACAATATTTTATTGTAAATATACAAATCCTATATAAAATTATTTCAGCCTTCTTTTTTCTCCTCGCTAAAGTAATTATGTGTAGTTTATCTAATTACATTGATTTGGCAAAGAACTGATATTTTATTTCAATCAGACTCAGACGTAATTTATTTCAACATTATACAACATTAGATTTTATGTGGCCTTTAAAATTAATGAAGCATTGATTTTTTAAATACTTCAAATGTTCTCTGGTTGTACTGCAAAATTGCTTTCTGCTAGCATGCATAGCCAGTATGCTCTTGTTATACTCCCTGCAAGGGAGCATTTTTGGAGCATGTGAATTTGCATATTGGGAGTATTAAAATGAAGCGTAATTTAAATGATTCAGGCAATTCAAATGTGCTCTGTTTGTACTGTAAATAGATATGCTGCCAAAATACTGCACTTGTACTTCAAATGCAAATATTGTGTGACACAAGTCTCTCAACCATGCAAATCGCCATTGTGCGATGTACATCTCTTGTGCTTCTAATATATACTCCCAATACCAAATATGGGATAAACTGATTTTGTACTTTTCTACACTGAAAATGTACTTTGCTTTGGGTGTTACTTTAGTTGGAAAAGTAGCTGACATGAAATGTGGTAAAAAACCGTTTACCAATAAAGTCAACAAGGCAACGTGCTTTAAAAAAATTATATACATTAGTCAATTAAAAGTTCAATAATTTCCATGTAACCTTTTTTGTATCACCGATAGTAGTACCTGCCACCAAGTCAAAACACTATACTCCCAAGGTGATGTAACAGTCAAGACCAAATGTTCATCAAAATCTATAAAGTTTCCATAAATCAAGAACAAAAAGTGAGCTGAATCTCATTGGGTCACCAAACTTCTTCATGAATCTCAATGAGTATAGGGCAGTGTTGGAGGTCTCAAGGCCGGCCGGCCTCGAGGGCCTTATTTTGATGGCCTCGGCCTTGGCTCGGTCTCGGATGCCAAATCCTTGGCCTTGCCTCGGTCTCGGGTGTCTTTGGTTGAGTGATGGTGGCCGCGGGACCGGCCTCGTCCTCGAGGCCGGCCTCGAAGCCATATTTTGATTATCTCGGCCTCGCCTTGGCCTAAGGGGTTTATGCCTCGGTCTCGGTCTTGGCCTCGGATGTCCCGGCCTCGACTACATCACTGGTATAGGGCATCCTTTATCTGCTCAAAAAGGAGCTACAGTGATTTGAATAAATACGGTATAATTTCTGAGCCCTAAAATCTCAGTTTTTCTATCAAATTTTTGTCAGAAATATATGTATTTTGTTAAGAAGTTTTCTCTGTGAACTGGTTCCAGTCTCAGCCATTGTTAGAACAGTCATTACTATGTCGAAATTTCAATGATGATTACTTAAGAGAAGGAGTGGTTGATAATATTTGTTCAGACACTTGTATGGTAAATGAAAGTGAATTTTTAGACATAAATAGCTCACTACACATCCTCAGTTATCCATCGGAAAATAATTACGATTGTGTTAATGAAAATCTATTAAATGTGATGTCATGGAATATTCAAGGAATTGGAAAAAAATTTGAATTAGATGAAATCAGACAACTTCTTTTAAAAAATGATATTGTTTTTCTTTATGAAACAATGAAATTAGATAGTTATGACCCTCAGATAGACGGCTTTTACTACTTTCATTGTCAGAGAAGCTTTATGCACCCAAAAGCTAGGAGACCATCTGGTGGCATTGCAGTCCTAATAAAATATGACTTATATAAAAGCAAAATAGTTTCTATAGTCAAATCAAATGAACATATTATATGGTTAAAGATAAAATTCTTTAATCAAGAAATGTATCTTGGTGGTGTCTATATCCCTCCCTTGGGAAGTAGTATAAACATTTATAGTAGCTACAGTTTAGACTTATTCACTCAAATTAGGAATGATTTAGCCACGTATCTCGACACAACACCATTAGTTTCACTTTGTGGCGATTTCAACAGTAGGTGTGGGCTACTAAATGACTTTGAAAGTGACATAGTTGGCAAAGATTCTGAGGTTATTGCTGATTTAAATACTGTTTTGTGTAATAACACAAGAAAAAATTCTATGTGGTCTCAAAACCTAAGGAAATCTAAAGATAAAACCATAAACAATTATGGAAAGGACCTCATTGAACTTTGTAAAACTAGCAATATCAGAATAATGAATGGTTATTTTGATCCAAATGAAACTGAACACTTTACCTGTCATACTCCTTTAGGACAAAGTGTCATTGATTATTTATTATGCAGTGAAAGTATGTTTAACGTCTTGGAAAGTTTTAACATTGTATGTAAACTTGTTGAATCGGATCATACGCCTCTTACATTCTGCTTTAGTATTCCATGTTGCAAAAATCATTACATCATGGATGTCCCCGATAAAACTAGAAATTCCGAGAACAGTCTTCAAAAATTTGTTTTTGACTCTGAAAAACTTACGGAATATCTTTTAAATTTTGAGACCGATATCTCCCAAAATAATCTATTTAATTTGGGATGCGATATTGCCAGGAATGCTGGTGTTGATGCTGTAATTGATACAGTCTATGAATATGTGACAGGAAATATTCAGTCTACTTTCAAACTGAGAAAGTCCAGGTCCTCAAAGAATACTTTTCCAACTAATAATTGGTTTGATCAAGAATGTAAATATCATCGTAAAGTCACTAACGATTTTGCAAAACAAAATGATTTGTCAGTTGTATGTAACAAGGTTAAATATAAACTCCTAAATAAAAAATACAAGCAAGTAATACAGAGAAAAAAGAGAGAGTTTCAAGATAATAATAGGCAAACCATGCTAAATTTTCTCAGCAAAAATCAGTCAGAATGTTGGAAGCAATGGAAAAAGTTGAAAAGATCAAACAACATTCAAACTTCTGGTCCAGATCTAGAAACTTTTCATACATATTTTGAACAGCAGTCATATCCTCCGGAACGTGATTTCTTCGACACTGAACATATGAAATATATTGTTGACTCATTGCAGTCTAAATCATACATATGTAACAATTCCGTTTCTCAACAAATTTGTGATAGTAAAATAACTACAGAAGAAGTCTCATTACATTTCCGGAAGTTAAAAAACAACAAAGCTTCAGGTGTAGATGGAATTCCGGCAGAGTTTTATAAATATGCAAATGAAAAGCTGATAACACCTTTTTGCTCTGTATTCAATTATATATTTCAAAGAGGCGAATACCCAAGCCAATGGTCTGAAGGATTAATCAAAGCATTGCATAAAAAGGGAGATAAAGATAATCCTGATAATTATAGGAAAATTACAATAAATGTTGTCATGGCCAAACTTTTTGATTCTATTCTTAACAGTAGACTATATTTTAAAAATGAAGCCTTAGGAATAGATCCTTTTCAATTTGGATTTACACCAAATGCCAGCACTACTGATTCTGTATTTGTTCAAGACACTGTTATCAAATCTCAACAATTTAAGCGTAAACCTATTTATCTTTGTTTTGTAGATTTTACTAAGGCTTTCGATTATATAAATCGAAGTGCTCTCTATTATAAATTGATTAATCAAAATATTGGTGAAAAGATGCTTAAAATGATAATGAGTATGTATGATAAAGCTAAAGCTAGGGTTTGTCAGTCAGGCATTATGGGTGATACATTTGACAGTAAATGTGGTGTATTGCAGGGCGGTATCTTGAGCCCTAAATTATTTAATGAATATCTTTCAGATCTGCCCCGATACTTACAGAAAAAATATGGTATATTGACATTGACACTTTCAATATAACTCATATTGCTTATGCAGATGATATAGTGTTACTGGCCAATTCAGCTGAACAGTTGCAGTCATGTGTAAATAATTTCCATAATTTTTGCAGTAAATGGCATCTTATTGTGAATGTAAATAAAACTAAAGTAATGAAGATTGGAAACCGATCTACTGATTTTTCTGTCTACTATAATGGACAGCAAATTGAAGAGGCTGTAAATTTTAAATATCTTGGTCATGTGCTTAAAAATAACTACAATATTCACAATGAGATGACAGACTATCTTGTGACACAGGCTCACAAAGCTATTTTTGCACTGCAAGGTGACACTAAACAATCTCTTGCTTACATTACTCCGCAATTGTCTATGAAAATGTTCGATACTTATATTTTGCCAATACTGGAATACAATTGTGAATTATGGACAAAATCAAAATCTATAAATGAAATAGAGAAAGTACAACTCGGTTACCTAAAACATATGTTAGGTGTAAGAAGCAAACTTCCACACTTGCAGTCTATGGCGAGACAGGGAAGTTTCCTTTGCATCTTAGACAACAAATGAGAATGATCAATTATTGGCTTAAACTTGAGAAAAGACCAGATGATAATGTTCTTAAAAAATGTTTGAATTTTCAGAAAAATATACCTTCACGAACATGCTGGTTCAGCAAAATAAAACAGGTACTAGAGAACAACAATATACAGTTTGGAGAAATTAATGAGACAGACCTAATAGATTTTTTCCAAGAAATGAATGACTCGACTAAACAACCAAAACTTAGAACTTATAAATTAATGAAGACTGATTTCAGAATAGAACCTTATTTACTACAAAATATTAACAGGAAATTATACACTAAAATTGCGAGATTTCGCACTAGCTCTCACAACCTTCGAATTGAAACTGGAAGACATGAAAGCCCTAAGTTGCCTGTAGAAAACAGAATTTGTAATAAGTGCGATTTAAATGAAGTTGAAAATGAAATACATTGTTTATTGTTACGTCCTAGTCATGGATTAGACAGAGAAAATCTTATTACTATATCATCTAATATAATATGCAACTTTGATCAACTTGATAATTTTGAAAATTTTTTAGCCATTATGACATCACGAGAACCCCAATTATTAAAAGCTATAGGTAAATTTCTTGTTAGTATTGATGTTTAATGATATAGTCTGTCGTTTTACATTTCATTTTAAATGTATATATATATATAGCCCATTGTGATTTAATTTACTGATTTGTCATGTCTTAGAATTAACATTTTTATTTAATTGGCTGGAATCTTAAATTGTATAGATATTTTGTAAGATTGAAATTGATTATGTCTTTTTAAACTTGAACCATTTATTGTATGTTTGTATTACTATTTTGTTATTTTCTGTTTTGACAAATGTGTCAGATGTGACATTTTCGTTGTCGTAATAAAAAAAAAAAAAAAAAAAAAAAAAAGTAAAATTCGGTCAGATTGATAGATGTTTTACTGGTCTATGGTACTGGTTTGGCTTTAGTTTCTATGACACTTTGTCAGGACTGAGCTTCATCTATGTCCTGTGCCCTGAGATGGACCTTTTAAATGGACTAGAAAGGTTTTATACAGCTATATCTTTAATGTCCTATATAGGTCAAACAACTGTCCGACTGAAGGTTTAGTTACCCCTCTCCTTTTTTGTTGTTGAAAATTTCACCCAGTATCCAGTGTGTTTGTTATGCCAAATGGCAATTTTCTATTAAAGTTAGTTAAAACGTTTAATTTGAGACCCTGGTTGATAATCTATACTCCTCAGTCAAATCGTGGTATCACCTTCTAAAATTTCCACAATTCCAAGTGTCCGACTCAAGGAAACTTACCCTATCACAGCGCTCCTGAAGAAACATTGGGGTTAAAAAAATGAACCGAAAACGGGACCTATACCACCTGAAACTACACGATCATACGAACATTTTAAGACAAAAACGAAAAAAATCTGTTGGGAATTTTTTGAGAAATTCTAGTTTTTAAAAATCTTATTTATCTCATTATTTGATTACATGTAAAATGGCTTAAAATTTAATAAACAAGCTTGAAAACGTGATGAAACCTGTTAGCTTAGCTCTTTCAGGAATTTCAATAAAGTTGAAACAATGAAACGAAAATATTTAGCGACTTTTTAAGAGTAAATGTGACACATTGTTTATCACACACTGTATATATGCAAAAATGCTGAAAATAACCAAATTCTCCATATTGTCAGTCTTTAGGTGTTATTAAACAAATTTGTTATCCTTAATCCGGATATGAAAAGCTTCATACAGCTTTTAAAAAGTGAAAACAGGTCTAAAACAGATATAAACATGACAAGTAAGAATCTTCTCACAGCACCGATCATTATTATTTCAGATAGGTTTCTCATTGGCCCATTTAGTTCATGTGATACTATCTATATAATTATACAATAGTTCAAATAGAGCAAATGTGATGCATGCTGAATAATATCTAGAGTGATATGTAGGCCTAAAGTAAACAAGTCACAATTAATTTTCTAACATAGGTTTGTGAGAGCAGTTGACATTTTTCTCCTGCATCTACATTGGATGGCCAAACTAGGATAAATACAGTTCAAAATTAAGTACTATTTAATATTAAATGGAATATCCTCAAATCCTTAGACATAATATAGGCTATGAAACTAGGCATGGCTGTTCTCGGCTGTGTGCGGAAATTGGGCTTGATGTTTGCTACACTTTTTCAGGTACCTTGCACATGCCTTACTGTAGTGAACAATAAGTGACTATGGTGGTTTTTGTTTGAATACATTTCCTGCACATTGAATGGACTTCTTAATCTGAGAATCTCTTTGAAAATGGAACATATCTAGGGAGGTACCAAAGCATGCTTGTATGTAGCAGAATCGTAGCATGCACAGAATTGTAGAATGCAACAGCTGTAATAGGTCCTAAGTTTTTTGGGCAACATATTTGATCTGCACTGCATATCAAGGCTAGAGTTACTCAAGATCAGTAACTGGATTAATTAATTCCCTCATAGGTTTACCTGCTTATTTTCTCTTTCACGAGGAGCAAATGGATGTGAACCTGCTTTTTTAAGTCAGTCATATGGATTTCGAAAGAGCTGTAACAGCTCACTGTGCAATATATTTATAATACCCATTTTGATAAGGGAGAAGGAAAGCGATACCATTCTCCTTTTAACAGAGTCTGGAAAATTTGCGTATTTGTGGTCACTGCTTCCTGCATAATAATGTTTGAAAGTTGACAATCTGCTGCAGTCCGCTTGCCCAAACATAATTTTTAGACCCACTTTTCACATTTAAAGCTTTCCATATATGTGTCAAGCAAGGTTTGAAACTTCTTGACAATAAAGAGTGAAAAAATTAAGAAATGTTTTACTTTTAGCGTTTTTGAATTTTCAAAGTGTGTGATAAACAATGTGTCATATTTATTTCAAGAAAGTCAAAAAATTTGTTTATTTCATTGTTGTAACATGTTTGAAATTCTTAAGGGAGCTAAACTAACAAGTTTCATTTGGGTTTCAAGCTTGTTTATTGAATTTTAAGCCATTTTACATGTAATCAAATGATGAGATAAACAAGATTTTTAAAAACTTGAATTTCTCAAAAAATTCCCAACAGATTTTTTTCGTTTTTGTCTTAAAATGTTTGTATGGTTGTGTGGTTTTAGCCGGTACAGGTCCCGTTTTCGGTTCATTTTTTTAACCCCAATGTTTCTTCAGGAGCGCTGTGCTATGTGAAGCATCTGTTGCAGCTTTAACACTGCTTGGACAGTGGTTGCTGTCAGCTAAAATTTAATTGGGTGGAGTGCTTCTGCTGTGTTTGCACCTGTTGATCAGTGAACGCAGCTTATAACTGGAGAACAAGGCTTGTGACATCATAGAGGGCCCACTGTGATGAGTTTGTGATCTGCTTTGTGATGTCATGTTCAATCAACTATTGGTATTTTTGGGGGAATTTGACATGCCATGTCAGCTGCGATTTGTGATTGTTAAATTGTATTGATCATTTGGATGATTTCATGCAAATTTATCTTCAGCAAATCGACACAAATAAATAAATAATCACTAAATTGTTGGCGCCTTGTATCTGTCAAGGGCAGGCAAGTCAAAGATCCTTCATATGGTGTAAACGTGCAACATGTTGAGGACTCCGACTCTCCCATTTCATCAATTAGCTATCACATGGTCAGAATTATGTTTAGAGGGCTGCACAGTGTCACTTGCTATAGCTATCACTGTCAAACAGATGATAATTGTGAAATTTCTTCCACAACTTGGCCCCCGTGTTTACGACCGAAATCTGTTTTTGTCCTTTCCAGTAATTGATTGCTTCTGTAGTTGCCAAAATGCCATGGTGGATTAATACTAAGCTTAGAGGTTTTGAAAGGCAGATTTTGTTTGTAATTAAATTTAAATGTTATCCACAAGACCTTATTTTAGTTTATTTTGAACAACTGCATCAAGATTACATTTTTCTGTTAATAAGACTAAACTTTTTTTGTTAATATTGACTGAATTGTTTAGTTTTTGGTATGGTATACAATTTATTATTTTTCCTGGAGACTTATTTGCCGATGCCTGTTTTCAACAATATGTTGTTTATATCATATGTACACTGGAAAACAGAATACATAGAAGACAAACAAAAGCCTGGTCAGAAAAAAATACTGATAGTATAAATACTGCACATGTATTAAAACTTACTTAATGACATTTAATCAATAATGTACAAGTTTAAAAGGTCACTGAAACAAAAAGGAATGTCAGAGGTATTGTTATTACAATTCTGGCATTCTCTTTATAGCATGAATACTGTAATTCAATATCTCTTGTCAATATCTTTTGTTGTAGTCATGATGTATGAAGTATTTTACATAGTATGCTGAAAACAAAATGATTTGTTATTATCTTTGTATTTATATTTGATAAAGAATTACAAACAATCAATACTATATATATTGTGATGAAGAAACAAACATGCACACTCACAGATATTCCCTACTGAAAGACAACCAGAATGTAATTTCACAGAGAGGCAGAACAGACCAGCAAATTGCCAATTCTTGTGATTTCTGACCCCACAACTCTTCCTTATTGGATGACCATTGGACATGGTGGCCTGTTTTCAAACAACGCACACTTTCGTGTTCTATCCATTATGTCCTGTGTCCTGCTTGTTTATAATTTCCATGATTGCCAAGTCCCTGGATTTTACTCATACAGATTCCCTGTCTTCTAGTTGGTTATACCACAAAGAAAAGCTATGAATGATATGTCAAAACCGTGTGGGCTTATGAGCCTGTGAGGTGACAGTTGTGAGATTGTCAGTGGTAGGGTCATAGCAGCAAAGCCAAAACGGAGATACAAGGACATTAATAATCCCTTCACACAGGAGATGAGTGGGATGTTACCAGCAATATGCATTGTATAGAGAGACAGTTAGTTGGTTTCAGCCAAGTTGAACCATCAGTAATTTTGAAACATTTCTTTTAAAAAAATTACAAACCCCCTCATTTGACATAAAAGTAGTTTGTTGAACATTTTCATGGTATTATCTAAATCAAAATTTAGCTTTTAAGCTATGTAAAAATTAGCTTTGAAAGTTGCTAAGTTTATGTGCAATAATTATTTACTATCACAATATTAATGTCTGCATGGATGGACAGAGTTCAGTGCTTGCCGAAGTTGTAATTGGAACACAGATTTCGGTTTTGCTGACTGGCGTGCGAGTATTTTAGTCGCACTTAATCTAACTGAAGCCGATGGTGAAAAGATATCATTTTGAGAGCCCTTGAGGAGAGACATGAATTGTGTCACATCCTGGGAGATGTGTCTCCAAGCCACAATGCACTGTCTGATCTCTGATTTGGGTAGTTTCTTAAAAATTTTCCTGTTCTGGATTTACTCTTCATATGATAAGATATGCCACTATAGTCTCTAGAGCCTTAGAAATAACATGTATACCTTTTGCTGGTGCAAGGCACTGAAGTTCGCCTTTGACAATTTGTTGATTGCACATTTCTTTTCTCTGTTGCTGCCTAAAGTCTAATTTTGAAAACGGTTCCTGAGCATGCTTTTAGTCTGGCTTCTCAAGTAGTGATGATCTTGTAAGCTTCTGTTTTGATGCTCATTTAATGGAAGTACCTTCAGATATAAATGAAAGATTCCCTCCCCTCCCCCTTTAAGATTGTATGCATACCGAGCACGGCCACTGATAGGGTGCTAAACTGCTAACCTCTGGAAGCAGTATGGATGTCAGCCCGGGTAACCTATGTCAGACAGATGCGTCTTGCTGTGTCAAACGTGCACTTCTCCTTAATACCATGATCTCTGTCTGTCCTATATCATGCCAAGTCAGCGCATAGATACAGGACCATAAACCCTTTCACCAAACCCTTTCATCCCATCCTATTTTCCTTCAAAAATGATGAGCTTGTTCGGATACTTCATAAAACTATACTGCAATATAATGTAGTTCAGATTGCTATATATGTTCTTCAGATAGCTATACATCAGATAGCTAGGGATGCAGGACATACTGTATATAGCTATGGCAGACAAGAGTCATAAGTCATGACAAATTATCAGTCTGAAGTTTCCTTGATATGATATCTCCATGATTGAGCAGGAGAGCTTCCATGTCAGTATGTTCAGAAAAAGCTCAATTACTATGATTATGGTCGATCGGATATCACAGAATGACAGGTATTGGCACAATTTCTTCTGGTAATAACCTGTGTGAAATGTCTCTCTTCATATGGTTGCTTCTGAGTCTATTGCCTGTATTATTTCTGGATTATATCTAGGTCAAGGTTCTATTATGGTATACAATATTATTGTTACGTGATTAATGGATATCATGGATGTGACTTTGGAGCATTATTTGAGATGGTCAGGATTCCAAGTGTATTACTTGGCATTTATAGGCCTACATGTATCTGTTTGGTTTGTTACATCCCGTGCTGCTATTACTGTGCCTTGACAAGTAGAATTTAAGGAGTTGCAAAGTGCATTCTTTAGCCCTGTTCTGTACCGTAATATGGGGTGAATAGGGACACAGGGGTGAATCGGGACAAGACAGGAATGTGTATTATTTCTTCAAAGATAAACCACTTCTGCTCAACATAAAGATTTCATTTTTGGCACATGTATAGGACACGTACCAGCGCATATTTTGATAGAATTTCATACTTTTAACTGCAGGCAGTGAGGAGCTTCAGCACCTTAAACCTGGCCCTGATAGGGGGTGAGCTTTTTGTCAGATTTCACATGAACTGTAAAAAGATTTGAACCGACAACTGTCATCGGTTTCTGAATGTTTTACACAAACATTTTTTTGTGTACTTTGTTGTGTTGCATTAAACTCATTCTGGGCTGTGATGGACAACATTTAAGGCAATTACTCGACAGTAAGCCGATTGATTAGATCTGTTCTGAAGATACCACCTGATGGATATGTTTTTGCCAAAGCTCGACAGCTAATTAAGTCACCATAATCAGGGTTTAGGCCTTCCATTCCATCACTCGCGACCCACTGACCGGCTTTCCAAGTTTTACAACCTAGGAGTTCTTAGTACATTAGAGTTGTAAGTGATGTAGACCTACAAGTGTAACTCATTCACTTCATAAGCATTGTAGTGCACTGTGTCATTATTAAATAAAGGCTCGTATGCCATTGACTTGCAAAGAACTTCAATTTATGTTATGAAAGCCTCAGTGGCTGGAAATGTGTGTATTCTTTTAATAATCTACAGAATTAAATGCAATATGGAGCTACAAGAATTACAGCACTATCATGGCTGTCGTCAGCTCAAAAGCATTTGGATTGGGCCAGGCTGCTGTGTTTCTGCAGTGCTCACCGGTGTGATCAGTGAACAAGGCAGCAAAATGGACAACAACGCTTGTTAGTAGTCATCTATTGGTTGCAGACTGTTTTGACATCAAAGAAGGCCCACTGTGAGGAGTCTTTGATTCTGTTTTGTGATGTCATCTTCAA
Source organism: Platynereis dumerilii (assembly GCA_026936325.1). Lineage (NCBI taxonomy): Eukaryota > Metazoa > Annelida > Polychaeta > Phyllodocida > Nereididae > Platynereis > Platynereis dumerilii. The sequence goes on along the minus strand of JAPTHN010000010.1, from coordinate 13,056,198 downwards.
TCGTCTATTGGTCTTTTCAGCTATTTGTGTTTGAGAATTAGTCATGCAAGGTGTGCTGTGATTTTAGGACATTAAATTTTATTGATCAAGTGTATGGTGGCATGCAAGTTTACCTTCAACAAATCGACACAAATAAATTGATAATCACTAAACTGCTGATCCCTTGCGTCAGTGCTGGTGGTACGTAAACTTGTCAAAGATCTCTCACATTCGGTGATGTGAACTTGTTGACGACTCTCAATCTCCCATTTCATCAATTTACCATCATTTGTCTGAGTTTAGAGGCCTTTACATTGCCACTACATTAACCATATCTATCACTGCCAAACAGGAGATAATTGTGAAATTTCTTCCAGTTCTTGGCTACCATTTTTACGATTGAATACTGTTTGTCCTTTCCAGTTATTGATTCTTTTTGAAGCTGCCCACAGCGCTCCTGAAGAAACATTGGGGTTAAAAAAATGAACCGAAAACGGGACCTATACCACCTGAAACTACACGATCATACGAACATTTTAAGACAAAAACGAAAAAAATCTGTTGGGAATTTTTTGAGAAATTCAAGTTTTTAAAAATCTTATTTATCTCATTATTTGATTACATGTAAAATGGCTTAAAATTTAATAAACAAGCTTGAAAACGTGATGAAACCTGTTAGCTTAGCTCTTTCAGGAATTTCAATAAAGTTGAAACAATGAAACGAAAATATTTAGCGACTTTTTAAGAGTAAATGTGACACATTGTTTATCACACACTGTATATATGCAAAAATGCTGAAAATAACCAAATTCTCCATATTGTCAGTCTTTAGGTGTTATTAAACAAATTTGTTATCCTTAATCCGGATATGAAAAGCTTCATACAGCTTTTAAAAAGTGAAAACAGGTCTAAAACAGATATAAACATGACAAGTAAGAATCTTCTCACAGCACCGATCATTATTATTTCAGATAGGTTTCTCATTGGCCCATTTAGTTCATGTGATACTATCTATATAATTATACAATAGTTCAAATAGAGCAAATGTGATGCATGCTGAATAATATCTAGAGTGATATGTAGGCCTAAAGTAAACAAGTCACAATTAATTTTCTAACATAGGTTTGTGAGAGCAGTTGACATTTTTCTCCTGCATCTACATTGGATGGCCAAACTAGGATAAATACAGTTCAAAATTAAGTACTATTTAATATTAAATGGAATATCCTCAAATCCTTAGACATAATATAGGCTATGAAACTAGGCATGGCTGTTCTCGGCTGTGTGCGGAAATTGGGCTTGATGTTTGCTACACTTTTTCAGGTACCTTGCACATGCCTTACTGTAGTGAACAATAAGTGACTATGGTGGTTTTTGTTTGAATACATTTCCTGCACATTGAATGGACTTCTTAATCTGAGAATCTCTTTGAAAATGGAACATATCTAGGGAGGTACCAAAGCATGCTTGTATGTAGCAGAATCGTAGCATGCACAGAATTGTAGAATGCAACAGCTGTAATAGGTCCTAAGTTTTTTGGGCAACATATTTGATCTGCACTGCATATCAAGGCTAGAGTTACTCAAGATCAGTAACTGGATTAATTAATTCCCTCATAGGTTTACCTGCTTATTTTCTCTTTCACGAGGAGCAAATGGATGTGAACCTGCTTTTTTAAGTCAGTCATATGGATTTGGAAAGAGCTGTAACAGCTCACTGTGCAATATATTTATAATACCCATTTTGATAAGGGAGAAGGAAAGCGATACCATTCTCCTTTTAACAGAGTCTGGAAAATTTGCGTATTTGTGGTCACTGCTTCCTGCATAATAATGTTTGAAAGTTGACAATCTGCTGCAGTCCGCTTGCCCAAACATAATTTTTAGACCCACTTTTCACATTTAAAGCTTTCCATATATGTGTCAAGCAAGGTTTGAAACTTCTTGACAATAAAGAGTGAACAAATTAAGAAATGTTTTACTTTTAGCGTTTTTGAATTTTCAAAGTGTGTGATAAACAATGTGTCATATTTATTTCAAGAAAGTCAAAAAATTTGTTCATTTCATTGTTGTAACATGTTTGAAATTCTTAAGGGAGCTAAACTAACAAGAACACAGTGGCATCGCATTTGACCATAACGGCAAAAGGTCAGTTGCGCCCTGTTTTTCAGTCTTCTTGTTCTTTTTCATTTGTCTTAAGTTTATTTACAATTTTACAGTATGAATCCACCTATGTTAAAATATAAAGGGGAACAGGAGTGTTAAAATCATCTCAAGATACATCGTAAGACGAAATTAACATTACAAATAATTTATCAGAGCTACAGTCACTTCCAAGTTCCCTGTATCATTTCAATTTATACTTGGGTGAGTTAGTCACTTTGATTGAAATAAATCACTATCCAACCGATTGGGTTTCTTATTATTGTATTTCTTATTATACATTCTCTACCAGCACCAAATGACAGTTTTGGAAAGCTGAACTGGCAAGCTTCGATATAAATGAATCACTCCAAAGAAATTAAAGAAAGTTTACCAGGATTCAAGAAAGACACATAACCCATGGGCATAAGACATTACGTGCTATTAAGAATTTAGAAAAGTATAAGTATGGCAATATGAGACTACCTATATTAAAAATGTTTTTAAATATGATTCTTAACATCATCTCAAGGTACATCATAAATAAAAATCAACATAATAACTAATCTATCAGAACTACAGTTGCTTTCCACTTCTCTGTATCGATCATTAAGAATAATAATGTTTGGATGACTTGGTCAATTTGATTGAAATAAATCACTGTCCAACTTATAGGCTTTCAACAATGGTAGAAATTGTATTAATTGTTTTGCATGCTCTAACAGCACAGAATGACAGTTTTGGAAAACTGAACTGGCTAAATGTGATTTGAATAAATCACTCCAAAGAAATTTAAGAGAGTACACCAGGATTCAATAACTATGGAATTTGTCACAATAACAAATCATTATTCAGGGGCATACACCTAGAAGTTGCCTTGGAAGAGGCCAATGTCAGGCATTGGTAGAACATGTAGTACAGTGGATTTGTCATAAGATACTTGAGTTTTTTTTTGAGGCACAAGAGCATTTGTAATAATGGCATAATCTATTTGGTTAAATCAGGCCAAAAGTTGAAATATGAACTGCTACATGTAACATGTACAAACCTATCATATGATAATACCTCGGGTTTGAAAACTAATAATTATATATGCAAGTTAGAATTATTTTCATTTCCAAATACAAAAATTGTTGGTGGAAGTGAATGATTACCTTCCGAGAAAAGAACAAAGGTTTCCATCACTGCCCTATCTTGCAGCACGTTCCCTTACAAGGCAAGTAAACATTGAATGACATTTCAAGTTATCCAACCATACAATATCCAGTAAATACATGTTATTACAATTGTGTACTGCACAGGTGATTAATTGCCAGTCATCTTATCAGTCATGCTTGTTTGTATTTCACAGACTTACAGGCCCAATTTCACTAGCAGTCAGAAATTTGAGACTAGTCTCAAGTGTTGCATTCACACTTTTGGACCAGTCCAAAGGTAAAGCCTATGTATGCAATGTTATTATATTTCAAGACACATGTCTAAATTCCACTGGTGTGAAAGACATGATTAACAGTTTGAGATCTCTCACTGAGGTTTATTCCCGATTGACCAAATGTCAATCGTGAATAAACCTCAATGCAACAAAATGGATGGTTGAGTGTGTAATTGTTGCCTGCTAGTTGTTTTAATTACTTTCTTTGTAGAAAACAATAAACAATCATTGAAATAACGTTTGGAAAAAAGCTGTTAAAGGATTAGAAGACTTCAGAATTTTATAGAATTTGCAGGCAGGGCAAGTGGAAATGAGCCCTGCAATGGGAGGATGGCTCAAACTAGGCAAAATTGACACTTGCTCTGAGTGGGTCTCTGCAGGTGTCGGATGGGAGGGTTGGTCAGATGACTGGTGGTGGCATGCTAGGCTGCCAATCGCTGGGTCCAGGGTTTGAATCAAACTCTTACCGAGTCACATGGGCCAAAATTAGATAGATAGATGGATGGATGGATGATTGGGGCTTTACGTCCTGTATTTATGCACTTGCTAGGCTAATTAGGACAGGAGGAGGACACGGCAATGAGGTGAAGGATGATTGAAACGGCCATCCAACATGGGCCCAGGTGACCCGGCAAGAGCTGGATTCGAACCCTGGACCAAGCAATTGGCTGTCCAGCACGCTGCCACTAGACCAACCATTCCCCCATATAGATAGATAGATAGATAGATGGATAGATATGGTATGTGCAGCCCTGAGAGCCCAGTTCTGGGTGCTCATGAGGGTTGATTGATGAGATGAGAAAGAGAGAGCGGCAATCCTCAGTATGTTACACATTTACCCCATGTGAGGGATCTTTTACTTGCCCAGCACAGACACTGATATACGGGGCCACCAATTTTAAATCTCATCCGAATGACATCCAGCTGGGATTTTGCTCATGAAGGTACACTGAAAATTTTTGGTTCCCTACCCGGGGTTCGAACCCATGCAGGCAAAGACCTTCAGCGGAGCAGGCGGGAACCCTAACAACTACACCCCCCAGGATGTAAAGCCCCAATCATCCATCCATGCATTACAAGCTGCAGCAGGCAGTCTTATTGACCTTTGTTCTAATTTTAAACTGTTGAGAACACAGGCTAAACAAACATTGACTTAGTACTTTTGAACTTAAGATTCTCATCGGACAGTTTGATAAGAATGCCAAACAACAGCTTAGGAGCAGTCCAATCCTAAGGAAATTGGGACTTATCTAATAATTTGTTGGTGAAATAGCTTGAAATGTCAATGAAACACTTGACTTGCCACCAGTCTCAAATAGATGAGTCTGTAAACGTTTTTAAAAATTTTCATAATTTTTGCAAGATTTCGTCAAATTAAATATTTTTCTCATCTTTAGGAAGAACCATAGCTTATACGGCAACATTAAAATTCAACCTTTTTTGCAAATTCATCAAAACCGAAAAACAATTTTTAATCAAACATCACCAAAAATATTAATTGAAAATGGGTATACACTGCATGAAAAATATAGAGGGATTGAGCCTTTATGTCCTGTGTTTTTGTGGTTGGTAGGCTTATTAGAACAGGAAGATGACACGGCAATGAGGTGAAGGATGATTGCAAACAGCCGTCCTACACAGTGGGTTTTAACCACCTTTAAGTTAGAAAAAATTCTAATGGCATGATGTCTGCTGGATATGGTCCACAAGGACATGCAGATTACATAACTGAAAACGAGAAAAAAATCTATTGGGAATTTTTTGAGAAAATCACATTTTTATGTGGCAGCCATTTTGCAATGTGATAAACTCCATAAAAGGGTTCTGGAGATCGTCAAAAATTATGTCAATTGCATGGAACCTGTTAAATATAATAAAAAACGACAAACAAATTATATATCTATTAACAGGAAAAATATTTCTAGTAATTTTTGAAGAAAAACACATCTTAATGAGTGAAAAAAAAAAAATTTTTGATGTGATAAACTCCATGAAAAGGTCAATCTACAATTATGTTATTTGCATACAGTCCGAATCATACTGCACTTAGTGTGCTATGATTGCAGGTACAGTAGCCCATCACAAACATGTAGTACCAGTAATTATAAGCACAAAGAAACATGTTTGTGATGGGCAAATTTCCAGTTATCAGCACTTGGATAGTGTCTACAATGATTATTATGTGGCCTGTCTAGGATTGAGTGGCCTCCTTCCCGAAAACAGAGGACACACACACCTTTGTGAAAGATGTATAATGTTCATTAACTGTGCATTTGATTTGATTATTTTCAAGTGAAATACAACAATACTCACAATAACATCAAATAGGACCCAAACTATAATTTTTGATATGTGAACCAATTTTCATTTATTAAAGGGCTGGAAGGGCGTACACATGGGCCAAGGCAATGCCAGGAAGGATTCGGGAAGCAGATTTGATCATACTCTCAGCATCAGAGACAGGATTCAGGATTTTTTTTCATAGCCAGGAACTTCGGCATTTTGTTTGAAATCAGACAGAGTGTTGGATACCTATGATCATGCTGGGTCAGTGCAAATACGTCTAGAAACGCTCTAGGAGGGATAAAAGAATAGTCTAGGACAATCAGGATGAGGCCCAGGCATTGTGCCGACAAAATGAGAAAATGCTACTTGTTGATAGACTGTGTGCAACGACTAGATTTTTCTTGAGATATCTTATACTAAGCTGTTTTACACACTTCGAAATATATTTTAGTTCTTTCTTAGAACCTTCTGCATGGTGTCTGTGCTTTCTGGAGAACATCTGCATGCCGTTTGCTTGGATTCCCTTTGTTCCTCATCATTCCTGTAGCATCTTGGCCTTTCTGCATTGGTTTTTCCAATGTTATATCCTTAGTTTAGCATATTCTGGAAGATGTCTGCATCATTGTTGCTTTCGAGATATCTTCTCGAAGATACTGAAACTGAGATGGCTCGAAGACATCCTCAAGAAAATTGAGAAATAAGTTGCTGAAGGTACAAGGAACTAATTTAATAAAGTTTATTACATGGCAAAACAGCTGCAACGTAAAAATATTTTTATGTTTTTTCTGAGAAAATTCCACACAGATTTTCCCATATTCAGATAAGTAATCTACATGTCCTTTCATGCTATTTCCTGCAGAATTCATGACATCTCTATGTTTTTTAATGCGTTTCTGACCTTTTTATGGAGTTTATCACATCATAATATGTTTTTAACATAAAAATGTGTTTTTCTTCAAAAATTTCTTTCCAACTTTTTTCATGTTAAAAGATTAGTAATCTGCACATCCTTATTGATTATATTGAGTAGGTTTCATGCCATTAAAAAGAGTTTTGATGATCTCCAGAACCCTTTTATGGAGTTTATCACATTGAAAAATTGCTGCCACATAAAAATGTGATTTTCTCAAAAAATTCCCAACAGATTTTTTTCTCGTTTTCAGTCATGCAATCTGCATGTCCTTGTGGACTATATCCAACAGGCGTCATGCCATTAGAATTTTTTCTAACTTAATGTTGGTTAAAACCCACTGTGCCTACATAGGCCCAGGTGATCGACCGAGCAAGAGCTGGATTCTAAGCCTGGACCCAGCTATTGGCAGCCCAGAATACTACCACTAGACCAACCCTTCCCCTGTGACAAATATGGAACCTACCTATATAAAATATCTATTTTAGATTGTTTGTACATGTACATGAAATTCTATCAACCTGTCCTATTTGTCTACAGAGTGAAAACCAACAATACAGGACCTAAAACATGTAGCATCTCAAACCATTGCAAAATGCTTCCTTTATTTGTAACATGGTTGAACTGAAAAAGGACATTATGAATTTAAATATTTATCAGACTCAAGCTAATATTGCAGGTTAATCAGTATATGTTTTTACTAGTTTTTTTTTCTAACAATTGTTGTATCATATGTATTACCAAATTGATTTGAATTTGCCTGTGTCAATGCTAAAAATGTTTGATAAATTTAATTCGTACCTTAGATCAATTCCACTGAGACAGCCCTTGGTAATATCACTTCCAAATGTTGAAAATATCATGTGTGCTCATTTTGCAGGCAATATGCATTTTGCAGACAATATGCAGTCTAAGCCTTTATATTGACAGTTTTCAATCAATTGCTTGTCACAGGTATGAGGACATTACATCAGGCTTGTGACCAACAACCCAAGAAAACTGAGATAACATAATTTAATCCAGTATAATGTTATTTGAGCCAACAATGGAAAGTAAAATTCTCATTATTACATCTTCAGTTAATGGTCAAAAATAATCATGATGGAACTTACCTAGCTGTAGAACCATATTTACAACAGAAAAATGTCAGGTAAGAATTTCTGATTCATTCTAAACCATGTGAAAAAAGCCAGTTATAAAAATCCAGTAAATAATCAAGGAAAACTGTATATCGCTCTTATTTCCATGGCAGTGGCCAACCAAGAATATTGATTACTAATTCTTGAAGAAATATGTACCATTACAATGAAAAGGGTGTTTGCTAAACTACTACTAGTGATAGGTCAGGTCAGCAATTTTTTCTTCATTTTGTAAGACCACAAGTCATCATTAATTTTTCTTCTCAGGCTTTACTATAAGTTGGTTTGGGGAGTTGTTGATTTTTGGAGGCATCGTCTCATTATATCATCAATGCAGTTTTGTGTGTAGTGTGGTGAATAAGAGAATTAATAGTACAGAGCAATTCAGGTGGGCTGATTTCCTGGGAGGGGGGTCACCTGGGGGATACCTGCAAACATTTTTGCTACTTGTATCACCAGGTTGAGGCCTGAGGGTCACTTCGGATGGCTCTTGAAACATTTTTCTTTTTACTTGGCTTGAGGAGGTACCCGGGTCACCTCGGGGGTACTCGTGATTTTTTTTATTTGGAAAGCCACAGTGCTAGCTGTTCCAGGGGGTCACCATGCGGTACTTTTTGAACATTTTTTATTTTTTGCAAGTTATATGACTAGGCTGGGGGGTCACCTTTAGTGGTACTCCTAAAATTATAAATTAAACTGGGCTTTGGGGGTCACCAGGGGGGGGGGTCTCAGGGTAAAATCAGGGTAAACTTGTTAAAAATTTTATTTTGCTTGTTATATCACTAGGCTGGGGGTCACCTTCAGGGTATTCTTAAATATTTTTTGCCAGGGTGGGGGGTCATGTCAGGGGTCCTCATTAAAAACATTTATTTTGCCAGTTTAATAACAAGGGTTGAGGCCACCTCGCGTTGTACTCGTGAAATTGTTTTTCTTTTGGCCATATTGCCAGCTGTAGGGGTCACTTGGGGTAGCATGCATCATCTGCCCCCTAAAAATGACAAATTTGTCATAATCTTTCTGCACTTTGCCCATATTGTCCCTTTCCAGTAGAAACACATTCTGCAAAATTTCATTAAGACCGGCTGTGGCCCTAGGATGGTACTTTTGTGTTAATGTTGAGTCTAAAATTGACAAAACTTATGCTTTGAAAAGTTGTGATAAAAAATATCTAGCTTATTAAAGAAAGTAGGACAAATGTCTGGAATAGTCAACTTTTAAAAAAGGTCAACTTCTGCCAAACTTCACACAATCATTAGAATAAAACGTAAGGAACTTAGGAACACATTGCTGAAGAAAGTAGAACATTCAATATGTTTTCTAGATAGTTATTCATCAAAATTCAAATTTTCATATGTGCATCAATTACATGTAGATGACTACAGCAGTTCATTGAGAAACTACTCTGCCATGTCTTTTTTTCTGACTACATCATAATTAAATCAAGGTTTTATCACATGATGTAACAGGCAACTTCCTCACTATGTGGTCTTCTCTGAGTTTCAAAAAGTCAAATTAACTTTTTTTTTTTCACCTATCACATATTTCCCACTTCAGCAGATTCTCTGGGTGATATTTCTCTGTAAAAAAATCTATACACAATTGCGACTTCTCCTCAATGGAAACAATTGATTTTGACTTCAAATTAAAGCTCTTTTTCTAAGGAATATAACTGTGCCATCCAGAAATCACGTACTGCAGAAGTGCATGATGTTTTGAAGATATTGGGGGCAGACGACACACCCTAACCTGGGGATCACCTTGGGGTGGGGGAGTGGGGCACCATGAGCCACTTTGGACATTTTGCACTGGTGAGCCTAAAGTTTCAACAGTGAAAAGCTGGGTACTTAATGTAAACATACCAAGAGCTTTGGCTAAAATATTCGGTTGTGTTACATTATATTCTTGCTTTTTAAATAGTCAAAATCTTGTCTTTAAAAAATATGCAAGCAGCTCATTGTGCCCAGACCCTGGGATAAGTGGGGAACCATGAGCCACCATAAACTATGCTACATTTATCAAAAGGCCGCCATAATAACTTTACACAGGGAGAAAACCTCTTCATATATGTAACATTTGCCTATTATATTTATCAATTGTGAACTCTAAGACCATTGGTAAAGAAGGAAAACTTCACCCACGAGTGCCATTATCCAGTACAAGAATTATGTTCCACAATATTTTTTCGTGATTCTTTGTGGCAGCAACTTAAATGACACTTTTAATGGATATTAATTATCTGATCCAACTACCATGTTTGAGTCACCTTAATAAATTGTAATATAATATATTGATATAAAGATTCAGTGAAAATAAATTTGACAATGCCTATCAACTCAAAATTATTAGATTATTATAATAGATTAATACACACACTACCATTTGGGCTGTTGACATATTATCCCTCTCATTCTCCTACCAGGAGAAAAGTTGCAACACTCAATATTTTACTTTCACTGGTCAAAATAATTTTTCAGTTCTTTGTCATACATTAAAAAGAGAGATTATGACTCCTATTTTGGTTTTTGCTAGTTATAGAACTAGGCTAGGGCATGCCTACAGGGTCAGGTTAAATTGCTATTGGGGGTCACCTCAATTCTATTCATAAAAAGAATTTTTTGGTGTGTAATCAAACTTTGAATAACAGACTGTACAAAGTTTATGTGCATATGATCGTAGCATTTCAAGACAGGTTCTAAATTTAGCATGTAAAACAGTGTATTCGCATTGAACAAGACGAAAAATGATCCAATGCATATTGTTTTTCCTTTTTACTCCATTCCTCTTCTATGTATTGAATTTAATGGAAAACTTCTGAAGCAAGTTTTAGATTATTGGACCTTGAAATGGAAAGACCGTTATTTCAGGGTCTACAGGGTGACCCACCTCAACTTGTGCATTGATGTTGTAACCAAAACAGTGTTTGCTGAAAAATTTTAGGATTTCCAATGCAAAAACCAAATTGGATTTTCAGTAACAAGAGCCAAGAGAAGAGTATTATGCAAGTTTGGTTCACTTTTGGTTAAAATTGGACTCAGAAAAATATTTCAAATTTTCGCATAGCTTTTTTTCTGTTTTTTTACAATTTAGCTTTGTCAACTTTGGAAAAAATGTTCGGCTCACATGTAATGCATGTACTGTATAATAGAAGCTATAACAAAGCAGTGCCAGGGCTTTTCTTTGAAGGAGGTTTGGGTTTACGGAGTCAGGAAGCCCAAATACTGTCCTGATGCATGCAGTGCACCATTTTCATACCTTTAATTTCCTGGGATCTATTACCAGTGATGGGTGGGCAAAAATTGTTGTAACCTCACAATAAGCATTTGAATAGCTTAATTTTACATGGGAATATCATTAATCACTTTCAATTTGAGCATGGATGTGTTTATCCGCCACTTTATTAATTGTTCCAATAATGCACATAAATTGTCATCAATGAATCTTATGTCTCCAAGAAAAATTACTTGGCTTGGATTTCTGGGCCAAATGACAGGGTGAATTTGTTGAGGGGAATCTTCTGCACCTGGCAGTATTAAAGAACCATGTGTTTCCATTACAAATGTTGGTCAAAATAAGACTAGATTTTGTGGGATGGAAATTTGTGACTTTTTAGATGACACCAAAAGTGGACTTTGGTAGAAGTGTTGCTATACTTTTTCTCTTTGCTTTTAAAACCTGAGTGTCATATTTTACGCTTCTATTGACTCTGACAATCATAATACCTTACTATTTTGGGTTTGAAATCATCTGACTGTCGGTTATGCTAATTGTTTTGCCATATTTTGACTTGTTTGTCTCCGACTGGTTGTCATTCTAAATTTTCTGACTTGGTAACATACACTGGACTCTAAATCTCACAAACACCATCCATTCGCTTCCTCAAGAACCTCCTTTTGCATATCAAACTCATTTCAGGCAGTTTTGGAGGACTTTGTTGATGCTGGTGCACTTTGAATTCTTCGCGCCTGATTTTTCGGCACAAAATAAAACAGCGACACATTTTCACTTGCCTGTCATTTTTGATAGAATTACTGCAGAGGCTTTTAACTCACTTTATTTAACAGCCATGACTACCAATTCGACAAATATGTTTTCAAAAATTGCCTGTCTCAATTTTGTTGTCTTCAGTAAAATGTTAAAGTCATGCACAAGTTGAGGTGGGTCACCCTGTATGTTGAACAAATATGAGACTCGAAGGCAGGTGATTTGTGGTACCTGTCTGTCAGTCTGTAAATTATTCTTAAACTTTTTTGACTGTTAGAAGCACAGAAATTTGATTAATTCTCTTTGAATTACCTTATTTCAATCACTACTGTGAGTTCTCAATTGCCATGTCTGATAAAGGTACCGGAAAGTTAAACAAATAGACTTAACATATAAATGTTCAACTTGTGTTTTGTAGTGGCATGAATGAGGTTGGTCATCTTCCAAGGCAATTTCTTAGTATTGCCCTGAATAATATTTGATTGTGACTAATGTCATAGTTCTTGAATCCTGGTATACTCTATTGAATTTCTTTGGAGTGATTTATTTAAATCACAGTTTGCTAGTTAAATTTTCCAAATTGTATGTAGTTTAGTGCTGGTAGAGAATGTATAATAACCAAACCAATTCCAGCCATTGTTGAAACCCAATCAGTTGGACAGTGATTTATTTCAATCAAATTGACCAAGTCACCCAAGTAAAATTCCAAATGATACCGGGAATTTGGAAGTGATTGTAGTTCAGATAAATTATTCATAACTCTAATTTTGTTTTACGATGTACCTTTAGATGATTTCAAGAATGATGTTCCCCTGTGTATTTTAACATAGGTGGACTTATACCCCCAGTTAATTTTTTTCTTAATTCTTAATAGAATGTAATGTTTTCTGCCTAAGAGTTATTTGATTATATGCCTTAGTCTTAAGACACGTGGTCAGTATTCCAATCTTTAAACTTCAAATCCAGTGTTTTGAGAGAGAGTTTATTTTGAATTTTGTGTGAAAAGGAGTGATTTAAATATATCAAAGTAACCAAGTGACATGAAAAAATGGCATATCCAGTAGCAATGCAAAATAGATGACGACCGACTAGCCAGATTCGCTTACCATACAGTCACACACTTGTAAAATTGTAAATAAACTTAAAAGTATGAAAAAAGAATAAGAAGACTGAAAAACATGGGGCATTTGACTGGTTTGCCAAATGGTCAAAAGCGAAGCCACTGTGTTCAAGTTTCACTGGGGTTTCAAGCTTGTTTATTGAATTTTAAGCCATTTTACATGTAATCAAATGATGAGATAAACAAGATTTTTAAAAACTTGAATTTCTCAAAAAATTCCCAACAGATTTTTTTCGTTTTTGTCTTAAAATGTTTGTATGGTTGTGTGGTTTTAGCCGGTGTAGGTCCCGTTTTCGGTTCATTTTTTTAACCCCAATGTTTCTTCAGGAGCGCTGTGTGCCATAATACAACTGTGGATTAATACTAAGCTTAGAGACTCTGAAAGGCCAATTATGTTTATAATTAAATTAAGCGTCATCTACAAGACCTTGTTTTAGTTTATTTTGAATTTATTTTGAACATATGCATCTTACATTTTCTGTTAATAAAACAATACAGTTTTTTGTTGTTAATATTGATTGATTTGTTTAGTTTTAAGAATAGTATGCAATTTGTTATTTTTTTAATGAAGACTTATTTGCCAATGCCTGTTTTCATCAATATGTTGTTTATATCACATGTACACTAGTATACAGAATAAATAGAAAACAAACAAAAGCTTGGTCTGGAAAAATACTGATAGAATAAATACTGCACATGTATTAGAGCTTACTTAAATGACATTTAATCACAAATATTCAATTTTAAAAGGTCACTGAAACAAACAAAAAGAATGTCAAAGGAATTGTTATTACAATTCTGGCATTTGTCTTTATAGCATCAATATTGTAATTCAATATCTCTTGTCAAATTTGAGCATGAACTTTCTAGGAAATGTATGTAACCTAGTACTCTGTTTTTTAAAGCAACAAAGTTATGGTAAGGTTGGTTGTAGCCATGGCTGAGAAGCAACAATTTTATTCTGTTTAGTTACCTAACCTTTCAACCTTTAATTCAATCACAGTATAAATAGGTTAAGTGCCATTCTCTCAGCTAGACAGATAGCTCTTTGTGTAATGGCGTTGATAGGATAAAATATGACCTCCTTGTTCCTGAGTTCTTGCCCAGTGTTCAATTAAGGCAAGCAACATACATTTGTTCGAATGAGCTACACTATTCATTCGACTCTTCTGGGTTGCATCTACAAAGTAACGCTCTGGTCACAGTGTCAATTACAACATTTCACAGGAGCACACTGAAAATCTTTAATTCCTCTAAGTTCACTGATTGAAAGACAATTTGAAAAAGTGCTCGGTGGAAAATGCAAATATCAGACTTTTGAACGACTGGAATGGAACTTGGGTTTTCTCAGTGAGTCAAGCGTTTGAAATGATAATTTCGGGAGTGAGCCAAATTCTCATGTTAAAAATGATGTTTTTGGCTCTTTAAAAAGATCATTATCTTGTTCTGAAAAACCCTAATTTAAAAATGATATGACTCTATTTGTCTTCACAGAAAATATTTGACCCACTTTGAATAATTTATTATGTTCTATTTTGAGAAAGTAAGGTTAAAATTACATTGCATTAGAATTACATTTGTTGCAGGAAATTTCCTTGCCCGAGTCCTTGACACCCCAATAGGCCTTTCTTTGCAGTAAGAGTATAGCTGAGTTTGTGAGTCATAGGATCTACAATACTATTTGAGAAGGAATGTATAACTGCACTCTAAGAATAGGTTTGTGTGAAACGGACCTTAGTCTCTGTCTGTTAAAAATTGTTGAGTATATCATGCAAAATCTGCAGTTGTCCATGTGGAACAAGGATATTGTCAACCCTGATTACTTCAATACTTAATTTCATTTCCAAAATGGATATAGCGGGTAAGCTTTTGTCAGATTTCACACGAACTGTCACCGGTTTCTGAACTTTTTACACAAACATTTTTGATGTACTTCGTTGTGTTGCATTAAACTCATTCTGGGCTATGATGAACAACATTTAAGGCAATAACTCAACAGTAAGCCAATTGATTAGATCTGTTTGGAAGATACCACTTGATTTGGTATGTTTTTGCCAAAGCTCGACAGCTAATTAAGTCACCATAATCAGGGTTTAGGCCTTCCATTCCATCACTCGCGACCCACTGACCGGCTTTCCAAGTTTTACAACCTGAGAGTTCTTAGTACATTAGATTTGTAAGTGATGAAGACCTACAAGTGTAGCTCATTCACTTCATAAGCATTGTAGAGCACTGTGTCATTATTAAATAAAGGCTCGTATGCCATTGACTTGCAAAGAACTTCAATTTATGTTATGAAAGCCTCAGTGGCTGGAAATGTGTGTATTCTTTTAATAATCTACAGAATTAAATGCAATATGGAGCTACAAGAATTACAGCACTATCATGGCTGTCGTCAGCTCAAAAGCATTTGGATTGGGCCAGGCTGCTGTGTTTCTGCAGTGCTCACCGGTGTGATCAGTGAACAAGGCAGCAAAATGGACAACAACACTTGTTAGTAGTCATCTATTGGTTGCACACTGTTTTGACATCAAAGAAGACCCGCTGTGAGGATTCTTTGATTCTGTTTTGTGATGTCATCTTCAATCGTCTATTGGTCTTTTCAGCTATTTGTGTTTGAGAATTAGTCATGCAAGGTGTGCTGTGATTTTAGGACATTAAATTTTATTGATCAAGTGTATGGTGGCATGCAAGTTTACCTTCAACAAATCGACACAAATAAATTGATAATCACTAAACTGCTGATCCCTTGCGTCAGTGCTGGTGGTGCGTAAACTTGTCAGAGATCTCTCACATTCGATGTTGTGAAATTGTTGATTTCATCAATTTACCATCATTTGTCTGAGTTTAGAGGCCTTTACATTGCCACTACATTAACCATATCTATCACTGCCAAACAGGAGATAATTGTGAAATTTCTTCCAGTTCTTGGCTACCATTTTTACGATTGAATACTGTTTGTCCTTTCCAGTTATTGATTCTTTTTGAAGTTGCCATAATACAACTGTGGATTAATACTAAGCTTAGAGACTCTGAAAGGCCAATTATGTTTATAATTAAATTAAGCGTCATCTACAAGACCTTGTTTTAGTTTATTTTGAATTTATTTTGAACATATGCATCTTAAATTTTCTGTTAATAAAACAATACCGTTTTTTGTTGTTAATATTGATTGAATTGTTTAGTTTTAAAAATGGAATGTGAAGAGCACCACCATGTAAAATTTATTTACAGGTGCACATTACCAAATTTATTCTGAATCAGGTTCACATTCAGCAGAAATGTCTCAGATTAACCTGGAACCATACCACATTTGAGCGTGGACTTTCAAGGAAATTGTAGGCCTATCCCTATCAGCATGCCTCGGCGGTCCAACGTCGGCCCAGCGTCAGTCCGATGTTACTGACATCGGACTGACGCTGGGCCGACGTTGGACCGCCGAGGCATGCTGATAGGGATGTAACCTACTCTGTATTTAAGAATAACAAAGAAAGGTTGGTTGTAGCCATGGTTGAGAGCAAATTACAGTATAAATAGGTTAAGTGCTATTCTCTCAGGTACCACTAATGGCATTGATAGAATAAAAGATGTCTTCCTTTTCCTCAGTTCCTGCTTTGTGTTCAATTAAGGAATTCAACAATACAAGGAGTACCTTTTTTCAGAAGAGTTTTTGTATTTTTTCCTCTCTTTGTTGCAAATGACATTCTTTGGCCTGTTTTTGCTCCCAATGTTAAAGTTGCTATTTATACCAAGGTATAAATAGGTTAAGTTCCATTCTCCCTGGCACCTCTGATGGTCCTGATAGAATATAAGATGTCCTCCTTGTTCCTCAGTTCCTGCCTTGTGTTCAATTCAGGCAAGTAACATGGAGTTGTTCGAATAAGCTCTACTATTCTTCCCTCTCTTCTGCTTTGCACCTACACATATGGGCAAAGTAACACTTTGGTCACAGTGTCAATTAAGACATTTCACATGAGCACCCTGAAGAGCTTTAATTCCTTGTAAATTCACTAATCGAAAGACGATTTTGAAAAAAAGTGTGAAAGAAAATGCAAATATCAGACTTTTGAAACAACTGGAATGGAACTTGGGTTTTCTCAGTGAGTCAAGCGTTTGAAATGATAATTTCGGGAGTGAGCCAAATTCTCATGTCAAAAATGATGTTTTTGGCTCTTTAAAAAGGTCATTATCATGTTCTGAAGAACCATAATTTTATGTAATAATATGACTCTTCTTGTCTTCGTAGAAAATATTTGACCCACTTTGAATAATTTATTATGTTCTATTTTGAGCAAGTGAGGTTAGAATTACATTTTTTGCAGGAAATTTCCTTACCGGAGTCCTTAACACTGCCCCAATAGGCTTTTCTTTGCAGTAAGAGTATAGCTGAGTTTGTGAGTCATAGGATTTACAATTCTATATGAGAAGGCAAGTATAGCTGCACTATAAGAATAGGTTTGTGTGAAACAGACCTTAGTCATTGTCTGTTAAATATTGTTGAGTATATCATGCATTATACCATTCGACACCTCTGTCAGCCAATCACATGCCAGTATAACAGGGAAATAATTCCTATATTCTTTGTTGACCAATTATCCTCTCATGTTTGAGTGTTTGAGTGTTTGTCTCATGGTATAAGCCAGTTATTCACCATGGGATCAGGAATATGTGTTTATCACACCTCGGGCTAAAGCCCTCGGGTGATAAATCACATATTCCCTCTCCTGTGGTAAATAACCTATACAAATCTGCAGTTGTCCTTGTGGAACAACCAAGGATATTGTCAACCCTGATTAATTCAATACTTAATTTTATTTCCAAAATGGACATAGGGGGTAAGCTTTTTGTCAGATTTCACATCAACTGTCAAAGAATTTGAACCGACAACTGTCAACGGTTTCTGAATGTTTTACACAAACATTTTTTGGTGTAAACTCAGCAACATTAAAAACGCACACTTTTAAAAAGGCTAAAAATTGTACTTGCTCTATAGATATCAAGATGAACATTTGTGAAATTTGAAATCTCTAAGTGCAGTACTTTTGTTCCAAATTAAATCGTCGTGGTCACTGTCGAAAATGGAAGTCACAAAACCTCAATTTCCTCTGATCAGTAATTTCAATAACTTAGCTGTTCTTTAGAAACTTTTTTGATAAGCCAGGAAAGTGTATAACTTTCCTTCCTTGATGAGTTAGGGAAAAGGGATATTTGACTAAAACACAATTAAAGAGGATGAATTTAATAAAAATTAAGTGTCAATGCTGACACGCCCCTTACTGGAGCCTTTTGTCAAAACCTTAAAAAATGATGTTTTATTCAGATTTTTGAGACAATTGATATGGAATGATTGTCTGTGTGTGTTTCTACCCTGGGCATGCGTAAAACCCCAATTATTGAACAGTTCTGGTTCACATGCTTCATTTGAAGATGCGAACTCACAAATTTTTAGTTTTTAATTCAAAATCTGCTTTATCATTGACTTTTTTTTTCAAAAACTTCCTTGGGACCTCTTTTGGAAGTCTTGTGCCTGTTATGTGAAAATTTCATAAGATTAATCCCATCCAGTATGCCACAAAACCAATATTTCCAATTGTGCGTTTTGTGTTGAAGTGCAGTTTGTGACTTCCATTTTTGACAGTGACCACAACAACTTAATTTGACAGAAAAGTACTGCACTTAGAGATTTGAATATACCTGATGGCAACTTCTAGAAGTGTGCAAACTTTCATCTTGATGCTTTAAGAGGAAGTACTATTTTTAGCTTTTTTGAAAGTGTGCGTTTTTAATGTTGCTGAGTGTACTTTGTTGTGTTACATTACGGCGATGCACTTTGATAAAGCAAAAATGAAGATCAGTTCACTGTGAAAAATGCCCTTTGTGACTCATGATAGCCGATGAAGTGTCATCTTCTATACTTTCAACATTGGAAACATAGAGGCAGTTTGATTAGTCATGATCAAGAGAAGGCCATTTGACTTGTCATAACTGATTTTGGATTGAAAATCAGATGCATAATCCTTTCGTTTGGCTGTCACCAACAAGAGGGATAAGTCTCCTTAAATCAAATTAACATTGAAAGTATTGGGTATAATCATGACAAATCATCTGTATGATGACACACAAAGTGCCATTTTCACAGTGCAACAATACACTCTTTTTCGGTATCAAAGTGCATCGCTCTAAACTCATTCTGGGTTGTGATGGACAACATTTAAGGCTATTATTCTGGCAGTAAGGTGATTAATTTAATTTAGATCTGTTCTAAAGATACCACTTGATTGATATGTTTTTGTCCAAAGCTTGACTGCTAATTAAGTCACCATAATCAGGGTTTAGGCCTTCCATTCCATCACTCACGACCCACTGACCGGCTTTCCAAGTTTTACGACCTGGGAGTTCTCTGTATGTAAGATTTGCAAGTGATGAAGACCTACAAGTGTAGCTCATTCACTTAATAAGCAGTGTAGAGCACTGTGTCATTATTAAATAAAGGCTCGTATGCCATTGACTTGCGAAGGACATCCATGTATGTCATGAAAGCCACAGTGGGTGGAAATGTGTGTCTTCTTTTAACAAACCTCAGAATTTAATGTTTTATGGAGCTACAGAATTACAGCACTATCACGTTTCTTCAAGTTGGTTCCTTGTAAAAACAACAGTGTTGCTCTTCTTACATTGCAGTTTATGACTATGTCAGCTTAGAATTTTGAAAAGGTTGCATGCCTTTTGTATTTGGTACATGAACTCTACTATTTATTAGACTGTGAAAATAAATTTAGTTGAAAAGTGTGACAATATGAACTTAAATTTGAAAAATCCATTAGTTTCTTGAAAAGTAGCCCGAAATATCGACTTTTACAACTGCAGGTAATACGACATTACGACAACCACTCGATCTACAGAGAAATGCTAAGTCATGTACCATGGTAATGCTTTTGGGCCTGAATTGATGTTTCTCGGTCCCTGCAATGATCATGCTTTCTAAAAGCTGTGTAACTATTTTCTTCAAAGTGAATATTATTTGCTTTGGAAAAATTACTGCAAAAGAATGCCTATTCCACATGTGGCAAAACTGAAGGGATTGATTGTTGCGGAGGGGGGGAGGGTTCACTTTGTGTGTCAAATAGCATCTTAAGATCAAGCTCTTTCAAGACCTCACAACTACCCAACAACAATCTTGTCAGACTGCAATAAATCCCTGATGCTCTACACTGGATGACATCTAGGTCTCAAGGGGAATCACCCAAAAAGTCATTGACCTCTCATGTCCTCCATGCTAATTAATGAACCAAAATATATCTATAAAAAAAGGTTTGGTCAGCACCAGGCTAATGAGTCAAGCCAGTAATGGCTTACACAATCACAGACTCAATGTTTATAAATAATAATTTTTTACCTTGTACATGTAAAAGGTGGCCTCGTAGTTTTTCCTTTTTAAAGCACCATTGAGTCTGCAACAGCCTTATCTGGTTTTGGTTTGATTTATTGGCCTAGTGCACTGGCGTGGCACTCAGGCCAGACCCTCTTTGGAAAGATATACGATGGGTCATTAATTAGCGTAGATGTCAATGACATTTTTGGTGATTCCCCTTGAGACCTGGATGTCGTCAAGTGTAGAGCGTTGATATAGGATTAACATCATTCTGACAAGAGTGTTGTTGGGCAGTTGTGAGGTCTTGAATGCTGTCTCTTGATCTTGAAACGTGGGTTGACATACAGAGTAGAACCCCAATGATCAATCCCTTCAGCTTCACAACCTGTTGAACACGCTTTTTTGCGATAACTTTTACACATCAAGTAATATTCAGCTTTGATTTGAAGGAAATAGTTATGCATTATATTAAATTGCTTTTGGGAAGCTTGATCATTGCAGGAACTGAGATTGATCAATTTCCTGCCCTGGCACTAATTTGCTTCCCTCAGTTCTGAGTCTATCATCTCAACAAAATGTACTTTGAAGCCTGAATTGCCTAAAATTTGGATATTTGAATATTTTGGTAATAATTTTGAGTCTCCATGCAGGAGCGAGAATATTTCAGTCCTTATGCTGGAGTATTGACAGTAGGCTGATTTATTCATTTGATCACTTGTTTTTTCGCAAAACAGGTTTTGTTTATACAGGGAAAATATTCAGGAAAAATGCTGATTTGCAAAATCATCTCTCAGCTGCTTTGAACAAAACAAAAAATCAAAGAGGATAATGTTGTCTATCATGCACTCTCAGAAGAGTAAATCTGATATCAATGCATCCCTGCCTGCAGCTTCCCTGCAGCTTCCCTGCTTATTTTTGGGGTTGAATACCTAGGGTTTAAAAATTCTGAAGTTCAATTCCTTTTGAATCTGTTGCTTCTGAATCAATTATTCAGTGAAGTTGAGTTCTGGGGCCAAATAAATCTTTCACGTTTTAAGAAACAAGTTTTTCCTCTGCAGTATCAAAGAGATAAAATTGAAACAGACCTCTTTTGAAATGATCCATCAGTCTTGAATGAGTGAGGAGAAAGTTGAGAAGATAATGGGGTGTGATATTTGTGGCAATTATCCTTTCATCTGCTATGTTATTTTTAGTCTGAAAAGCTGCAGGTCACACAAAAATGGCACAACATTGCACAAAGATGTCCAAAGATTCACTGAGATGCCAGGTTTACACTGCAATAATATCAGATTGCATTTGGTGGCTGTGTAGCACATATGCAAAGATTCATCAACTGTAACATTTTGTTTAGGCCCTGAGGTCAGTGAGGTGGAAAACAAAGTTCTTTCAAATGTTTTAACTCGCTGAGTAATGCAAGGCTTTACATGTCAGTCAACATCAATCATACTTTGAGTTGTTTCTACAGTGTTACCCATAAAAAATATGTTCTAAAAAAAAGAAAATACTTTGACAAAAAATACAGCCAGGAGGCCAAGTTGTCAGCTGCACAGGCAGGAAGCAATTTTTGTTTCTTTGGCTAGACTATTCAATCTTTGTTAAGGTGGATATAACTGGCTTGGTCTGCAGTTTGCGTGAGGAAATTTGATAGGGGTCACCTCATCAATCATTGAGTGGTTTTCTACAACTACAATCTTCTTGCTGTTCTTAAAGCTTGTCAATATGGCCAAATATGGCTTGTTTTATCGTCGCAGGTCTTTATCCCTCTTTTTGGATGGGTTAGAAATACAAGACTAGAATTGTGTATACACAAGAGGCTGCTTGAAATGGGAATTCCCATAAATATTAGGATTTTGTTTGATTGATTTGTGGCGGAAATGTCACAGTGATTTTATGAGGTCACAAGGGGAGGTTAATGATGTCTGATGGTTATTTATGTTCTGTCAGTGCCATAAAAAAAGCGTGATTTAGCCATGCAATTGCCTATCTTTAGCCTTGGCTCTTTCAGTCTTTGATTAATGTTGTTGCCATCTGGTATATTTAGGCACTGGAACACTACTTCGACCGCTGAGCAATTTATTATGTGCCGAATGTAGTCAAGATGTACTGATGTAGCCATGTCAGTCGATTTATCAAAAAAGTCTATTTATGTGAACACAAAACTACATTCAATTGGCATCCATGCAAACTTGAGGATGTGTAAAGTAAACCTAAAAAAAGGCAATGACATATAAAATATATATGAAATTGAGAAAGAGACCCAAGAATTGCTTACATCAATGGTGTTTGGATTGAGAGGTAGTATGAGGGACAGGACTCCCAAGTAATGCAAATCAAGTTTTATATGTCAGTTTTAACATAGATAAACATCTGAACTATGTTAAAAAAGCAGTACTGCTCTGTACGGTTATGTTCTTTGTGTTGGAAATCAAACATATTGTGGAAAATACCCTCGCTCTTGTGCGAATGCGTGATACCAGACTGGCAGGTTGGGACAATTCTGTTATAGCTTTTGCTGAAGCTTGTGGTTGTGACGAAAATGCAATTATCTATTCAGAATAGTGACTAGCTTTACCAAGTCCTTTTTCCCCTTGGTGAATTACGGGTGGAAAATTCACAAAATGGCTCAATTGTGCAGTTTCTTCCTCCATCTCATGACTTTATTATGTATCCCAAGGCAGAGCTCCAGGCCACTGATAAATGAACACTCTCCTTCATAGTATTTCCTGCTGAATTTATTTACTTCTTTTAAACCAATACACTTGGAGACCCAATCCCCACTGAGAAAGCTACCTGATACTTTGAAGCTACATATTATAGTAATTTATACTAGCCCCCTGATAGCTTCATCAAGCTGATAATAAGATGACCACATTTTAGTTAAATCTTTCCCTGTACAAGAAACTTGTTAATAATTGAGTCCGGAAACTTGACTTCAGTGATTCTTGGACTTTTTGGGTAAATTTCCAGTGAAATGACAAGCCCAAATTTCCTACTTTTCCAGCCATTATTGAAAATTTTCATGAGGCACATACCGAACTGACAATGGAATTCCTTTGTAAGGTAGCTGCAAATCTGCCAGGAAAGATAAAAAACAGAAAATGCCTATTTATTATATATTTTCTATATACGTCAGCTTTCATTAGTGCCCTCATACTTGTCCATTACCATTAAAGAACCGAATGTCGTTTGATTGACAGGTACATCAGCTCAATTATGCCACATCACCCTCAGAGAATTGCAAACAGCTGGTTAGGAGGTCTTGTGATTGGAAGGGCTAATACCTAATTTTCCTGACAGAAGGAATGGAATATATTGATAAACATATCTGGAAATGACAGTCTCTTATGCAGGACCAAATCTGTTAGATATCTGAGAAATTGTTTCCTGGTGAATATTTTATGTCCTCAACCCATTTTCTTCGAGCTGATTATGTACATGTAGCTTGTAACGTTTTTGCTATACTCATAGATGGTAAGCTCATTCCTGCATAGTATATGTGTATGTACATACTCAAGGGATTTTGTACATTTTGGCTCCTGTGTGAAGTTTTGCTATACCAAGTGAATATGGATTTGGAAATGACTTGAGCCCTTTGACTGTTTGAGGCAACTTTATAATTGAATCCGGAAACTTGTAATTCAGGCTGATTGGAAGGGAGAAATCATCAACATGTTACCATACATGGGATTTCTACTTGGACAGCATAGATATTTGGCGATCATAAAAACCAGATAATGAAATACGAATCTATCGGATTCTGCCATTATGCATGAGACCTAGTCCCTACTGAGAATGCAACTGATAATAGGCTGTTCTCATCCTCGAGGTGGGTCTCGGGACCATATATTGGTGGCCTCGGCCTCAGTCTCGAGTGTCTTTGGACCACTGATGGAGGCCTTTGATATTCTTGATACCTGAAGATTACTAAGTAGTTGATGGAGAAGGACGTTCCTTGATTTATGAGTGGTTGAAAAGGTTATTGCAACTTATATAATACTGCTACCTGGCTACTTATGCCTAATGTGCCACAGTCAGGCACGACATAAGTCAGTTTTGGTGTAAATTGCATGGAATTGACGTTTTTTCAGGGCCGAACCCAGAACATATGTTTATTATCATTTGAAATGAAAAGTATGTCTCTCTCTACATGTATTAGTTAAAGCCCGATATAGGGAGAGAGAGAGGTGTTTATGGGAGACAACGATCCTCAAAATTGACTTGTAAATTGCCATGATATAACAAAATTGCAGCATTGTTAAGCCCTATATGCGTGACTTATCATTTGGGTAATCTTCCATATTTTAGCCTGTGATATAATCAGCATATATATTGACTCATTTTGCATAATCATCAAGTCTAGATCTCATTGTAGATACAATCCCCATGGTTGTATTCATAAATTTTATCTTTGAAAAACGGTATTATCTGCTTACATTGATGCAACATCAACCACATTAATATTGTCATTCCTGCTTCTTTCTTCTTGGTAATCGAATTGAATCAGCTGAATGCAGATTGCATGTGGTTTTGTGGCATGGAGCTTACAGCTATTCATTTTTGCATTTTTTCTGGTAAGGGTAGAATTTTAAAAAAGTTTATCTTACCAAAATTCAAACATGCACATTTACTATTTTACTGGAACTACAGGGAGAATATCTACACGTAAAATCAAGCTCTTGCTGTTAAAAATTCTGTACTCGCAGAAAGCACTTATTACATAGAAGTTTCAGAATTTGCAAACTGTTAAAAAAACAAAAACAAACAGATTTTGAGGTTGATATGGTGGTGAAGGTGTATCCTGCTATGAGGTCTGCCAGATGTCTTTCCAAAATGACATTGGATTATCTCCTTGCATTGAATAAATCTCAGTTCCTATCAGATACGGGTTAAAGACCTCACACTTCGGAACTGAGAGTATCTGATGCTGGACTCATAACTTTATTGTCACATCATTACATCTCCTTCTGGAAACTGGTCCTTTATCTGTCAAAGCTGAGCTGGCATCGAGACAAAAGCAATTAAATCATTGTTCCTTTGGACATAAATCCCCCTTTGCTGCGGTACAGCCTATTAGGAATAATGCGTGTTGATACTGAAATGTATCTAGCTTGATTATCTAAAGAGCCAAAGTACAAACATTCATAACCACAGATTGTGTAAATTTTTTAAAATAAATATCAAATTATCCAGTGCAAGTGTTATTTTAGATGAGACAATATTGATTTTTAGGTTTCAGGATCATCTCGACTCCATGAGCCACTTTTCCTAGGTTGGTTGCCATGGTCGGTAGGGTGAAAAAAGAAGAAGCTGTAATCTCTGTAATCTCAAGTTTTTATGTTGCAGGTGTGTAAGCCTAAACAAGCTGGTTCATAGCATTTGAGATTAGAAATTCTAATGGTTTCCTTATAATTTCAACAACTTTGAGATATATCACTATTTGTGGTTACTAAGTTTATGTTATTTGTCAGTTTGTACTTTACTTAGTGGCAGACAATTAACTTGAATGTCAAGACTGCTTTAAAACAGAAGTTTTGTTTCCTGATAAAGGTTAGAGTCAAGGAGGGTAAATCCGTCCACTTTTGGCTGAAACTTTATTTCTAGGACAAAGGGAATAGATACAAAAATGAAAATTAGTCCACTTGAAGGAGCACACTTCGTGCTATCATTAGCATTAGAAAAACTTTGAAATAAATAAAAATTATGCTGAAACCATAGCAACGAAAATTGAAGGTTTGTGCTGGTAAATCCGTCCAGGATGCTGGTAAGTCCGTCCAGCATGGATGGTAAATCCGTCCACTGGCCATAATACAGCAAATATCTATTATATCTTGTTATTTTTTCATGTGTTTCAATTTATTAGCTTTCAGAAAGGATTTTGTGTGGATTCTAGAATAATGGGGTACTGATTGCACTTATAATAGATGAATTAAATCAGAGAGGTCAAGTTAACTATCAAGAATTTGAATTGACTGCCTAAATTACAATTGAGAAACTACTTTAACCCAATCAAGTGGTCTAATAGCTCAATCTAATTTATTTAATCAATGATATGCCATTTATAGATATTTAAAGTCATAAAAATACTTTTAAACCCCATTTGAAGTGGGTGGACGGATTTACAATCACCCAGTCAAGTCATTTTTAAAATAATCATGGTAATTCCGTCCACTTTTATTTCCATTGTATCACCTTTCCATGTGTTTCAATTAAGTTATTTAACAAATCCTACACGAGTAATAAGGTTCATTCAACTATTTTTTTGTCTTCAAAAAATTATTTCTTTACTGGAATAGGCCAGCAAGATGCCTGCAAGTAATTTACAAAATGGTTGTGATGACGTCACAGGATTTCATTGTATTTCGTCTTTTGTTTTTAAATTGACCTGAAATATCATTCAAGACGCTACTAGCACAATAAATACAACAGAATTGTTTGAAAAACAAGTTTATCTTCCATTTAAAGCTCACACAACTGTTATAAATGTAATTGTATGACTATATTAGGGGGTGGACGGAATTACCATCCTGGACGGATTTACCATCCCTGACTCTACTTGTTCTGTACTTCATTCTAAATTGATTATAGGTAGAAATGGCACGAGCAATTTGTCATAAATTTAATGATATTTTAGTATGACCACCATCTACAAAAGAATCCTACGTATTTCAAAACAGTTGATATTTGAATTTTTTGCTACCAGTAATTAACAGATTTTTCTTGAATTAAAATTCCACTTAACTTGGTGTTATCAAATAAGTCCAAAAATCAAATTGATAAATTATATCATCTTTATTATTTAATTATACAACTAGATGTTATACAATACAGATATAGCCCTAACATGTTTTCGAATTATTAAGATACCAATAAACCTCTTTATTCGCAGTCTTGCTCATACTTTGATATTTACAATTGTACAGATGCAGTCTATTAGGGCTATACAAGGTCTTTTGCTATTATGTATATGCTTTACCTGTATGTACAACGGATTGTTATTACCATGAACAAAAAATAAATTACTTCACTTCAAAAGCCTCGCCTCCCAAACTGTCGCTGAAAAAATTTCAACCCAAAAGCTGAACCCATTAACATCATGTTTAAGGTAAATAAATTGTTGATTTCCACTTTCAAGCATGTTTAATTGTTTATCAACTTCATAACAACATGTAAAAACCTTCATGCAAAGCAACTGTCACTAAATGCTTGCAAATTAGTCAATATTACTTCACAAGTTTTGCTTAAGTAAACTAATTTCAATTTCATCAATAATGCCAATATACTGGACTAGTCTGGATGCTTGGCATTTATCATACACCTTAAACTATCCTCTGCTGACAAATCATTAGGAGGACGTTTTAAATCAAGAGTCAATAAATGGTGTTTACATTGTTTTTGGCAATCATTAACCTGATCAATTGAAAACAATCCTTACATTTGAAAAATGTTGTGCTTGTCTGAAGTATAATTTTTGTATATTTAAAGTATTGAAGTTTTCTGTCAGTCAGTCACTTCATGCATAATTCATCCTCAAAAAGGTATTAATTCCTTTCATGGTAAAAAGGACATCAGAACTGTGTCAAAAACAGATACCTCACCAGTCGTTCCTGGAGAAAAGCTTTGAAAATCTAATGTTGAGCTTCAAAATATGGCTCCTTAAAGTGATAATTAATTTTTCACTTGAGTCGCTGAAAGGAATGCAGCAGTAAAGTTCTTTTTAAGATAACAATTACTCACATTGCAACATTAATTTAAGCCTGTTAATAGATGTGGTAAAATTGGCATTCACGCATTGTCGTACACTATACTCTCTTTTAACTTTAGACTTTTACAATTTCATGACGGAATTAATTGCTGCAAGCAGAGCGCTGTTCATGACAGATATTTTGATTGATTCCTCCTCAAGCACAATAAAATTTAGTGTCTATGATGCATTTTTGTGCTGAAGTCAAATTACCTTGTCTTAAAATATTGTCCTCCCTTCAAAAGTTGTTGTATATGTGAAAAGTTGCTGCTTTACGATGATGCATCTCAGTAAATGTTGATTCATTGTTGCAAGTATACAATTACAGAAGTTTCCTCTGCAAAGTTCTTCAGAAAGTATTTTATTACCTTATTACCTGCAGCATAGAAAGTGGCATCACTGTTGTCATGGTAACAAAAGGTTTAATACTTTCTCCACTAATGCCTGAATGTATTTTTTAAATAAAAATGTTAGTATACCTACAAACTTTGGAATTGGAAATTCACTTTTTGTTTATATGTTGATGTTTATGATATAACAACATTTTTGTTGACATCGAAAATTAAACAATATTGGCATTGGCGTTTCTTTTATTCTGATGATAATTTTAATTCATGAGTTGATTAGATATCTTACTTTTGAATTGTTGAATTAATTATCCGCCAATTCAACATTTTGGTCAATAAAATTAAAAATTTAGCTAGAATTGTAAAAATAGACTTTATGAACATAAATTGTCTAGTCTGCAGAATAATTTTGCAAATAATTGAAACAAGGAATTTAACAAGTTGCAGGTCAATGGCTTGACTCGAGATCTATGCAGCTAGATAAAAAATCGAGCAAGAATAGCACAATTTTCCTCACTACTGCTGTTGTTTATTTCCAGGTATAGAAGCTCCCAATCAGTAAAGTGTCAAATTTGTGGCAGTCTGTGAATTTGTAAAATATGCTGAGATTGCTATTTTACTCTGTATTGAAAAAAGAAACTAGCAGAGATGTCAATTGCTTACAGGGTCGTGACTCTGCAATAAATTATGTAGTCAGTTGGAGCACATGCCGGCCAGAATTAGGCACAGTATGACATTAATATTCCCAAACGGAAAACTCATCTGCTCATGATAATTGAAATGCTAGGCTCACAGCAAGTCACAGGGCTGGAGTAATTGTGGTAATTTACATAATTTGTTAGAAATTGATTTTATTTGCCTCTTAAGCCAAAGATACAGCTTTGAGTCCCATATGATTCCGATAGGAAAGTTAACAAAGCTTTTTTGAGCATCAGTACAACTGGTGACAAATATAATATGTTACATGACAGTTACAGTTACAAGGAGAATGATAGAAAAAATCAATACTTATTGCAATTTTCAACGGTCTGAATACATATCTAAATATAAAAAAAATGTAATGACCATGTAATCCGAATTAGGCACAAAGTTCCTGGTAAATACCCACACTCTGCCTTCTTGAAGTAAAATTATTGTTTGGTTGTTACTGTTAGACGAATGAATCTTTAGTTATTTTATCAATTGCACAATATTTGATTGATTATCATTTAAATTGTTCGCATTTTATCATTGTTAAAGTGAAGACAGATATTGCAACTGTTTCTTGTGGGTAAATCCAAAGTTTGAGCATTCTTAATTTCTTATCAAGAAACCAGATCTTGTGAATCTTTAATCCGACAATCGATGGGTAGTTTGCATGTTAAGTGCTTTTGTATCCAATAAAATAAAAGTGATAATCCTCAATTGATGATTGTGATATACTCTTGATAGCAAATTTGTCTGAATCTGGGAGGTGTCATAAGCGGATGTGGCATTGTGGCACGAGCATTTCTTATAAGGGACTTGCTGCCACTAAAACAAGAGTTGCTTGATTAAGAAGTTCACATGTTACGCATGCACCCTCATTTGTTGTACTTAAAGTAAATGTACGGTGTGTTGCAACCAAGTTGTCAGGTTTAGCCCTGTACTCAGTGGAGTAACAACCTGGTCAAATACTCAAAACGAGTCTTCAATAACTTGTCATAAAGCACTTTTGGTCTTTTTCAAATGCATCCCAGCAGGTAACTTATAAATGCTATTGTATTCAATATCATGTAATCCTTCGTAGAGTCCGACAACAGATCCAAACTGTGAATAAGCTACACGTCAAGATATATAACGTCAAATTTGTGGGAAGCATCAGATGGGTACTTGATGCTTTTGAGGAGACTTGATAGACTATCTGGTATGTTATCTCTGTTTTATTGATATACGGCATGACACAATCATAAGGCCGAGACATGTACACAGAACAGCTCTTCCTGTATCTGTCCAGTAAGATGGAATCACATCCAATTATCTGTGGTTCCACACATCTCATGTATGTGGTAAATGCGCTGAAAAAGAAAAACAAGACAGCTAGTTAGTCAAATATATGATTAATTCAGTGTGACACAGCGACATGAGAATATAAATTAAAATAGTTGGTAGTATCACATATTAATTATTTGATTAGTCTTTTCCAAGCCATGCAGTGTATGTGTCACTTTCATATATTACGTTATTAAACATATAACAGCAGGTCGGATCTTATAACATATACGTAAGTGAATTGTGGATTTAAAAGGAGTGTAAGTCACGTTTCTTGAGTTCTTGGAAGTGGTCAGAACAATGAATGGATGATGTTGTTTTTGATCTGCATCATTAATCAAATTTTTGTTCTGGTATGCCAAGGAATAATCACATAATATAGCTGGCCAAAATGCGGTATTCTTTTTTATATGCATTGTTGAATGATATGATTTGAAGATATTGTGTGGGTTATATCACAGTGTATACATGACATTATAACTAATATAGGTAACGTCAGCCATGGTTCTTGCTTTGAATGACCTTTCATACTGCTTGGCGTGCCATAATAGTTCTAAAAATTGTGAATGACATTCATTGGCATTTACTCCAGTGCATGTCATATCACTGAATGTCCAGGCAGTCACATGTCAGTCTGGAAACAGAATTTGTCAAGTAACATAAATCGGAGAGTTGGAACGTCACTTTGTTAAAGCACTTGCAGCTGCTTAGCGGTGGCAGGTGTATTTCAGGGTGGTCACTCTTCCTATTTTTCCTATCATATTCCTATATTTTGGAACAAAAAAATTGTATATTTTGCAAAAATTCTAAGATATTCTAAGATATTCTTCTGTTTAGGCGTTTTTGCAGGTTTAGAATTCGTCTACAGGCAAAATATTGAAAAATATATACATCAGCTGTTAGCACATCTTAATCTCCGATAGTTAGGCATATTTTCATCTGAAACATGAAGTTATAGGGTGATGATGGTGGCAATTTGGACTTGTACTGATTGTTTCACAGTCAAATAATTCCTATATTCGCCTGTAAAAGTATGTAACTTGAAATCTTCTTGTATTTTTTCCTTAAAAAATTTCTATATTTTATGTGATGTGGGGGAACCCTGGTATTTGCATCTGCCGCTTCTGTGCTTCGGAAACTTCAGCAAGTGAAGCAAGCTTACCATGATGACGTAGCAGAAGCCACATGTGTTCATCTGAAGACTTGCCACATCAATCAGCGTCAACCAGAGACAACCCAAGATTAGCCTAAAACACAGTCAGCAACATTAGAAGGGGTTAAGCGCCGCCTTGTCGTCGGCAGACAAAGATCAATCATTCTCTTTCCTGTGGCTTCATGGCAATCAAGAGGTCCAGTTCTTGATATAATTGCATAGACCTTTAAATAGAACACCAGCAAATGGAGCTCACTACTGCATTTTACAAGATATACTACAAGGAAGCGTTTTGAAGTCCTGTCCATTGGAAGGGAGACTTGTTAGTCATTAGGCAAAAAGAGTTACACCCATCAAGATATATGGAATCGCAATGTACTTCATCTGTGAGTTTCAGTCATGCTCACTAGTCCTCGCTAGTCCTCATACTTCAGGACAGCATTACCATCATGACATTATCCTTGTTGGCTTATCTTTGAGGCTCTCACACACAGAGTCATTCAGGAGGCGATAATGTGCAAAACCTTGCCTAATGTATATTTCCTGTATACGAGATCTCACAGAAGAGGCTTCAAGTGGGAGTTCCTCACTAAGAGCTTCATGGGCTGTATAACTGTTACAGTCCTCCAAAGATGCACATGCTCCAACTCATCGGAGGCTCCTGTGACATTCAGCAAATTGCCTGAAATCAAGCACTTGTCATGATAGCACTTGACCCATTATAAAATCATGCTGCGATACCCAACCCACAACTAGAACAGTCACATCCTTAATGTTGTTGGAATCATTCTCTATTCGTTGATTGTAATGATGATGATTATGTAGTTTTGGGCCGAAGGCTAATATGGGCACGGTGCCCCTGCATCCTTTATTGTGAATAATCTTATTGGCAGTTCAAGGTTTCAGATGACTATAATATATCTTCGATTTTTTTTATTATTTTGCTCTATTCGAATTAACTAACCCATGCAGGGCTGGCAAAAACGCAGCCATAAAAAATTTCTAGGCACAGCATCTGCTTTAAACTGCTGTAAAGTGTCATACACGATTACATAATGTCTTCTAGGTACTGGCTTTAATCTGATCGGAGAACTTAAAAGAGTTCAATTAGCTTTTAATGTTGGCTATATAAAACTCAACATAATAGTTGAGCCTCAGAATTTTCCTGATTAATCTTCATGACGCTAATCACAAAAATGACCTAAGACATCAAATTGGGGTTTATGATGGAAAGCATCCTGAAACTGGTTTCAGCAATTACCACTTGGTAAATAACCACTTACAAAAGCGGCAACATGCCTGTTGTGAACCCTGGTGACGCCTTGACTTTGTTTGGATTTTTAGATGGGGCAGATACCGCCGGATACACATATCTACTAGCAATAATTTCGACTAAATAAAATTTCTTCTTGCTTGTACCTGTGCGCATATCTCTCATGAACCATGATAACTCCGCTGAATATGCCACAAGGTCCACAATGTCCCTCCTTCTATTGACACTATAAGCTACTTGATGTTATTTGCAAGAAGTTGGCCCTGGGAACCTCTGTGCATCTCTATCATGTAAATCAAACATTCTGTGGTTTCCAGATAAGTGTGGTAATAGGTATATAAGCTTGTTGTGTCATTTTCTGTTACATGTATAGATATAAGTCAGTTTTTTTGAAAAATTATTGGAGGGGCCTTTTCGAGATATATTCACCTTTGGAAAAATAATTTGATTTATCAAAGTATTTTTTGCATCAACAAGGAAATTAGGCCTGAAGGACTTCCTGCTGCCTCTTATTAGCTGAGAGTCTGAAAAGTGTACTTCAGGGCAGAAAATGTCCCATACCCTTAATCTAGGTTTAGCCCGCCCACTTCACTATTGAAAGTCTGTGTTACCCATCTTACTAGAATCTGACTTTCTTTTAGTTTTGTTCTAAATAACATTTGCCACTCAGGGAGCGTCCAATAGAAACTCACGGGGAAAATTACTTTGAGGGGCAATTATTTGTTTCTCAGAAACACCATTATTTCAAGAATGCTAGTAAAGAAGTCACTTAATTCACCAAAATTATTCAATAGAAAAAAGCCTCAATCCAGAGATCTCATGGTGGTCCCATTATAATTATGCAGCACATCTAAAGGTCGGAATTATAATGTGAACTACCTGAAGGATGTAGTGACATGGGTTTTCAGAAGTTTCTCAACCTAACATTGTTTTTTAAAATTCTTATTTCTATTTTCAGGCTGTTACCTGTCAGTAATCATCACCACCAGCCTGTTTGAGGTTTATCTTTAGGTCTTTGATCATAGTTCAGTGAAGAGCTTTGCGAAATCAAGAAATCAGTCATTTACCCTTATAGAACTTTATGCTGTAGAATAGCTCATTTCATTTATTTTGGTTTAGGTAATTAGGTGTGTGCTTGCCTTTGATCTGAGATAGGACATGACTGCACATTGCACATGACTGCACAGGGTGTACTTCAAGGTCAAAAATATCCCTGAGCATTATTCTTGCCCAACTTCATCAGTGACAAAACATGTTTGTGTCCTGAGGTTGTACCTCTTCGAAATGACGTTCATTACTCTCATAGGCTCTGACGTAGTATATGTATCCTCTGGCTTATATAAATATGTAGATTTCTAATTGGCTCTAAAGTGTTGATATATTACACAGTATGTTTTTTTTTTAAGTGTTTACCTCAAGGGTCAAAAATCTCCTCCCAGTCTTTTTCTTTCCTTTAGCAACATAATTTGCCCTCTGATTTTTTCTGATTAATATTTTTTGCCTTTTGGCAAAATCACATATTGTTGACAACTTGACAGCACTTGAGCAGGATAAATGAGTTCACACCTCCACATAGAAACCTGTCTACGAGGCATTATGGATATAATTCTGCCTCAAGGTATAACTTAAGACATTAAGCGTTATCCCCTCTGCCACTTCATTGTCTTGCAGTGCAGATTCTGTCAGCCAAAATTCTTTCCCTAACTACTCTTATCATATCTGTCTATCTGTGGTAAGAATTAGTGTTGGAGTCCTCGAGGCTGGCCTCGAGGCCACATTTTGATGGCCTCAGCCTCGGTCTTGGATGACCAATCCTTGGCCTTGGACTCAGTCTAGGACCCTCTGCCTGAGGCCAGCCACATAAATAAGGTACAATTTGTTAGAACAGTCAAACAAAATTTTTCTGTCAGTTAATATAATTGTGAGTCAGTTTACCTGATCTATTGGACATTTTTTAAAGACGAAATATATATTCTTGGCCTGAGTGGCATGTTTTAAGGCGGCACCATTTTCTGTCATAAATAGGTATAGTGAAGTTATGAATCTCCAAAAGTATTTAAAAATAATTTTTATTTCATTTACTAGTTGAGGTGCTTTGACATTTTATCGCCTGGTTGGCTGTGAATATCACTGCTTACAGTCAAAATATCAGGGCCTATGATACTGTAAAAAATACCACCCTTCAAGGGCGATATTTTTTAACAATTGTTATGACATCACCGGCATTTCAGATGCCTGATGACGTCACAAACCAAACAATGGCCAAAACAATAGGATTGAGACGTCTCCTCCATTGTTGCCTCATGGTGACGTCAGGTTTTTGTAATAATAATAATAACTAGAAATCGGGTAACCGCGATGCGGTGACAAAACTTCACCTATCATATAATTATTGGCAGTGAAATCAATGTGAGAAAACACAGAAATGACATTGGACATGAACTTGAACATGAACATGAACTCGCACATGAACTTGCACATCTACTTGCACATAAACTTGTACATAAACTTGTACATGCAAATTGCATGTGTCTTGCACATGTAACATTACATGCAATATCACACACAATATCACATGTAATATTATACAATATCAAATGTAAAGTTACATGTAATGTATTAAATATACAATATCACTTGCAATATCAAGCAAAATCATATCACATGTAATATTAATTTATCACCTGCAATTTTGCATGTTGATTAGTATGTACATAGTGTGCACAGATATATGAAAGTACTTATATAACAATAACACTACTTTTGAGGGCGCTATGCTGTTTGAATGGCCCAAGGTCATGTCCAGCAGCCCAAGTGATTCAAAGCAGCACGAGCAGCGCGAGGGCTGCTGTGCAATCACGAGGGCTGCTGGACATGACCGAGGGCCATTCAAACAGCATAGTGCCCGAAAAAAAGTAGTGTTATTACTATTATTATCCACTTACTAGGTTTTTCTGTTCTGATTTACCACCAAGACCTGTCAATTCAAGATTGACGTTAAGTGAAATGAACAAGGGCCGTTATTGACTATAACGGCCCTTGGCCTTATAAACAAGGGCCGTTATTGACTATAACGGCCCCCGACTTTGTAAACAAGGGCCGTTATTGACTATAACGGCCCTGGCCTTGTAAACGAGGGCCGTTATTGACAATATCGGCCCTCAGCCTTGTAAACAAGGGCCGATATGGAAAATAATGCTCTAGTGAACGGCCCTGCAAGTGGATAATAATAGACTATCTGTCCGTGGACTAGTTGTGATGTGACATATAGTCAGCAGACAGATAAGCCTTATTACTGTAACATGTCAATCGGTTTGTGGCCATACACTGACTGATTCGCAGACTGATACACTGACTGATACACTGACTGATACACTGACTGATACACTGACTGATACACTGTCTGATACACTGTCTGATACACTGTCTGATACACTGTCTGATACACTAGTATAGTATAGTATATCCTCTTCAGCTTGTTAGGTAAGAATATTTCCTGTAGCTGGTCGTTTGGATATCTCGACTTTCTTCTTTCGATACTTTACTTTTGTTGTTTTACTTCCGGGACGTGATGGTTGATGGCGGCGGTTCTGTGGTGTACTTGAAGGCTTCCCAATGCTTGTCTAGCCGATTTTTCAGCGCATTGATCGATGGTGCCTCTGCAATGGATGTCGGGAGGAAATGTCTGATACACTGACTGATACACTGACTGATACAAAAATATCTGACCGAAAGCACGTAATTTTGAGGGTTGGGCGTTCCTTTACACCAGAGTTACAAGAAAACATTCAGAGAATGAAAACTAGAGGAAAATTTGATTTGCCGAATATTATATATGGAAAATAACATGGACCAGTACATGGACCAGTACATGGACCAGTACATGGACCAGTACATGGACCAGTACATGGACCAGTACATGGACCAGTACATTGAACAGTACATTGAACAGTCCAATGACCAGCGCATTGACCAGCGCATTGACCATGCATCAACCAGTACATCAACCAGTGCATCAACCAGTGCATCAACCAGAACATCAATCAGTACATCATCAGTACATCAACCCTGGAATTTTAGGAATGCATTGGCTAAGACACTTCTAGTCCTGAAAACATATCGAAATGACTGCAATTTCTGAAAACATACATTTTTCAGGGTCGGCGATCTTTTTAACTGTCAGT
The DNA here is from genome assembly GCA_026936325.1 of Platynereis dumerilii. NCBI lineage: Eukaryota > Metazoa > Annelida > Polychaeta > Phyllodocida > Nereididae > Platynereis > Platynereis dumerilii. Next base: position 13,019,130 of record JAPTHN010000010.1, on the reverse strand, counting down.
GATGCAAGAAATTGTTCAAAAATAGAAACTAGAGGAGAATTTGTGCTTTCCAAATCTATTTTCAGATTCTCCGTAACTTTATTAGGATCGGAGATACGGCCGATTGAAATTATGGTACAATTCAGAAATGTGGACTCCAGAAATTTCTGAAAAAATGCAGTTTTTCACTTAAAATTACTCTAGAACCAAAACGGTTTCATGGAAACAAATATTACTTGGCAGGATTATCTGAACAAAAGATGAAAGTATGCTCAAATAGCTTCATTGAAATAAAATGATTATTTCCTTGTCAAAATGATGATAAATGGTGAAAATTTGACAAAAAACATGAAATTTTCAGGGTCCGGCGATCTTTTATACCGTCAGAGCTACGACAAAATGTTCAATATATATCAAATAGGGGAGAATTTGGCCTTTCCAAATCTGTTTTCAGATTCTCTGTAACTTAATTAGGATCGGAGCTACAGCCGATCGAAATAATGCTATTATTGAAAAATGTGAAAAAATATCGTAAATTTTTCCCTAATTTTTTGACCTTGTGACCTTCACGGTCTAATGTAGGTTAATCTGAGGACCTTGAAAATTTATAAGATGACTCTAGACTATTGTAGCAAGTATGTGTGACATTTTTGTAACGATATTTTGATTTCTTGTCTGTGTAAAAAAATCAAATGTCAAAAAAGTAAAATTTTTCATCATGTTTGACCTTGAATTTGACCTTGAAAATAATTTTCTAGGTCAAAACAAATATGATTTTCAGAATCAGGATGGGAAAATGGGGGGATCAATTAATTATTGTAACTCTCTCGGATCGATATTTCCATGTCAAAAACGCGATAATTTGTCATTTTTTAACATTATCTGGTTTGCGATATTTGGAATTTTGTAGAAAATTAAGGTAAAATGTTAGAGGACTTTGGATTGCATATTCTAAATGCACATATTTTCGTCTGTCTAGAGATAATATATCAAGGTGATATCATTAAAAAAACATAATTTTCAGAATTTTTGAAAATAAGCACTTTTTGCACTTTGAAGAGCCAAATGACCTTGAAAAATGAGGTCAAGGTCAAATTTGAAGGTGGGTATGGGGGTTTTGGGGGCTACTTTGGGGGGGTTCACTATACATTGTTATGGCCTAAAATCGATATTTCAGGGTCAGACATTCAAGGTCACCTGTTTTGACGACGTTGTCAATATTTAAAATTACGTAACTCAAAAAGTAAGCATGATATCATTATAAAAATAAGTCGCAGACCTAGATTAGTCATTTATGAAACTTTTGTCATCAATTACACGATTCAAAAATTGTTGGTTTCTGAAATCATGTGTTCTCAATTCCAGGAGTGAAAATGGCTCTGTACGACCTTGACCTTGACCTACTTTCCTGAAACTGGGTCAGATTGTGTAACTTATATTAAGTACATGTAATGTAGTTGGGAAGTGAAATTTGCCTGTAATTACCTGAGAAGCAATCACTTGAAATAATAAAAAAAAGTGACTTTGAAGTGGCCTGTGACCTTGAAAAATGATTCAAGGTCACCGATACTTGGTCAGTGTGATAAGGTCATGTAAGACTATGTATGTGAATTTTTTGAAATTTTTTCGAAGAAATTAGGGGGCGGCGGAAAAATAATAATAATAACTAGAAATCGGGTAACCGCGATGCGGTGACAAAACTTCACCTTTCATAGTAATTATTTGCAACGAAATGAAAGTGAGAAAACACGGAAATGATATTGGAAATGATAGTGTAAATGACATTGGAAATGACATTTGACATGATGTGAACATGAACATGAACTTAAACATGAACTTAAACATGAACTTGAACATGAACTTGAACATGAACTTGAACATGAACTTGAACATGAATGTAATTGCACACATTTTGCATGCAATATCAAACACAGTATCACATGTAATATTTTGCAGTATCACATATATGCAAAGTTACATGCAATGTATCAAACATACAATATCACTTGCAATATCATGCTAAATCATATCACATGCAATATCAATTTATTATGTGTAATTTCGCATGTCAATTAAAATGTATGAAGCATGCGCAGATACATGGAAGTACTTATAAACTATCTGTCCATGAACTAGTTGTGATGTGACATAATTATAGTCAGCAGACAGATAAACCCTGCAATAAACCCTTTTACTGAAACATGTTAATCAGTTTGTTGCCATACGCTGACTGATACACTGACTGATACACTGACTGATACAGTGACTGACACAAAAATATTTTGAGGGTCAGGGGATCTTTTCAACCGTCAGAGCTCCAAGAAAAAATACGGAGAAAGAAAACAAGAGGAGAATTTGAGCTTCATGAATATATATATAGAAAATAACATGGACCAGTACTTGGACAGTACATGGACAGTACATTGACCTCTACATTGACCAGTACATGATCCAGTGCATGAACCAGTGAATGAACCAGTGCATGAACCAGTGCATGAACCAGTACATCAACCAGTACATCAACCAGCACATCAACCAGTACATCAACCAGTACATCAACCAGTACATCAACCAATACATCAACCAATACATCAACCAATACATCAACCAATACATCAACCAATACATCAACCAATACATCGATTAGAGTTACTGCTGATTGAAACTGGCACCGTTCTTCTAGTCCTGAAAACATATCGAAATGACAGCAATTTCTGAAAACATACATTTTTCGGGATCCGGCGATCTTTTTAACCGTCAGTGATACAAGAAATTGGTTAAACATAAACACTAGAGGAGAATTTGTGCTTTCCAAATCTATTTTAGATTCTCTCTTACTTTATTATGACCGCAGATACGGCCGATTGAAATAATGGTACAATTCTGAAAGGTGGACTTCAGAAATTTATGAAAAAATGTAGTTTTTCCCTTAAAATTACTCTAGAACCAAAACGGTTCAATGGAAACATATATAACTTGGCAGGATTATGTGAACGGACGATGAAAGTATGCTCAAATAGCTTCACTGAAATAAAATGATTACTTCCTTGTCAAAATGATGATAAATTGTGAAAATTTGACAAAAAACATGAAATTTTCAGGGTACGGCGATCTTTTAAACCGTAAGAGCTACGAAAAAATGTTCATATATGAAAACTAGAAGAGAATGTGGCCTTTCCGAATCTGTTTTCAGATTCTCTGTATCTTAGTTAGGACCGGAGCTATGGACGATTGAAATAGCGCTATCATTGAAAAAATATTATAATATTTCCTTCATTTTTTGACCTTGTGACCTTTTTGGTGTGACATATGTCAGTCCGAGGACCTTGAAAATTTACACAAACCTTCTAGACTATTGTAGCAAGTATGCCTGCCATTTTTGTAAAAATATCTTTATTCCTTGCCTGTGTAAAAAAATCAAATGTCAAAAAAGTAAAATTTTTTATCATGTTTGACCTTGAATTTGACCTTGAAAATAAGTTTATAGGTCAAAACCAATATGAATTTCAGAATCAGCATGTGCAAATGGGGGGATCAATTAATTATTGTAACTCTCTCGGATCGATATTTCCATGTCAAAAACGCAATAATTTGTCATTTTTTAACATTCTCCGGTTTGCTATATTTGGAATTTTGTAGAAAATTAAGGTAAAATGTTAGAGGAATTTGGATTGCATATTATAAATGTACATATTTTTGTCTGTCTAGAGATAATATATCAAGGTGATATCATGAAAAAAACATAATTTTCAGAATTTTTGAAAATAAGCACTTTTTGCACTTTGAAGAGCCAAATGACATTGAAAAATGAGGTCAAGGTCAAATTTGAAGGTGGGTATGGGGGTTTTGGGGGCTACTTTGGGGGGTTCACTATACATTGTAATGGCCTAAAATCGATATTTCAGGGTCAGACATTCAAGGTCACCTGTTTTTACGACGCGGTCAATATTTAAAATTACGTAACCCAAAAAGTAAGCATGACAAAATTACAAAAATGAGTTGCAGACCCAGATTGGTCATTTAGGCAACTTTTGGCATCAATTACACAATTCAGAAACCTCTGGTTTCTGAGATCATGTGTTCTCAATTGTAGGAGTGAAATTGGTTCTGTACGACCTTGACCTTGACCTACTTTCATGAAATTGGGTCAGATTGTGTAACTTGTATGTAGTACATGTCATGTAATTGGAAAATTAAATTTGCCTGTAATTACCTGAGAAACAATCACTTGAAATAATGAAAAAACTGACTTTGAAGTGGCCTGTGACCTTGAAAAATGTTTCAAGGTCACCGAAACTGGGTCAGTGTAATGAGGTCATGTAACACTATATTTGTGAATTTTTTGAGGAAATTTTTTTTGGCGGAAAAATAATAATAATAATAAAATATTTACGAAAACAAGAAACTTCACCTATGTAATAGGTGAAGTTTAACTAGAGACCGGGTAACCGCGAAGCGGTGACAAAACTTCACCACATGTAATTGGGGTGTTATTGGTGCAACATAACTAAAGTAAGGGTATTAGGTTATGGGTCCGACTCCAAGCAATCTTTCAGAGCCACTTTCAGCCCTCAAAATCAATTTCCTGTGACGGGGCGATTTTTTCTTGAAAAATGCAAAAACGGAGGTTTTTGGCAATTTGGGGGCTCAGAAATGATGCGATTTTCATCATTTTTGCAGGAAATGCTGCTCTACTAGTGAGGATTAGTAATGTGTCAAGACATTTGGCCCGAGTACGTTCAGGTTGATTCTGACCGGAAGGCCCATTTTCCTATCTTTTAGCATGCGAATGCCGTAATGGACCCACATAGGCCTATGCAAAGGCCTAGAATCACAAAACCATGCAATTCTAGGGGAAGGGGTCCAGAAAGGCATTAAACTGCCACAGGCACCCCCACAATGCGGTGTTTCAGCTTTTCCCGCCAAAAATATGCGGTTTTTCTGTTTTGACCTGTTTCCGGGGCAATCCCGGTCCATGTCACAGCCATAGTGATGCTAATCTACTCCATTCTAACCAATTTCCATGCTATTTACTGGCCTGCAGCCTCAACTTAAAGTTCACCTGCATTAAGTCAGCCAATCACAGCACAGCTTTTTGTTTACTGCGGGACTCGAAACCATAAGACATGTGTCGTCTGCTAGGATGGAGTCTTCTGCAAGTATTTCAGCTTGCAGGTTGCTTATATAACATAGAGAAGGCTTGAATTAGGTATATTTTGGCTTTCTACAGTATTAGACCACAGGAGTTTCAGCAAAAAGCATAATTCAAAGGGGGGGGGGGGTGCACCGTTGGATAATTGCTGGTTTTGATGACGCGGTCAATATTTAAAATTACGTAACTGCATAACCAAACATGGGATCACCACAGCCATAACCTACAGCACTGGCCCGGCCACCAAGCCAGCTTTTGGCCTCACTTTGAGAACCCTGGGGCTTACAGTTTCTGACATCTCGTGCGACAATTGCTTAGCACTAAAAATGGCCGTGGCCATTTTGGACCTGGACCTGCGTTTTCGGAAGTCTCACTTTGTAACTTGCAAAAGGCATGTGGAACCTAATAAAAGTGACAGAAACGGAATCCGGGCTTAACCGGATGAGATTTGGGCATTTCAAAAGTATGGAAAATCTGACTTCAAAGTGCTCTGCGACCTTGAAAAATGAATCAAGGTCGGCGAAACCGGGTGGGTGTCATGTGGGCATGGTGGGCTTCCTTCATGAATTTTTTGAAAATTTTTCGAGGACCTTTTTCGGAAAGTACGAACGCAACTTGAATACTAGAGACCGGGTAACCGCGAAGCGGTGACAAAACTTCACCACATGTAATTGGGGTGTTATTGGTGCAACATAACTAAAGTAAGGGTATTAGGTTATGGGTCCGACTCCAAGCAATCTTTCAGAGCCACTTTCAGCCCTCAAAATCAATTTCCTGTGACGGGGCGATTTTTTCTTGAAAAATGCAAAAACGGAGGTTTTTGGCAATTTGCGGGCTCAGAAATGATGCGATTTTCATCATTTTTGCAGGAAATGCTGCTCTGCTAGTGAGGATTAGTAATGTGTCAAGACATTTGGCCCGAGTACGTTCAGGTTGATTCTGACCGGAAGGCCCATTTTCCTATCTTTTAGCATGCGAATGCCGTAATGGACCCACATAGGCCTATGCAAAGGCCTAGAATCACAAAACCATGCAATTCTAGGGGGAAGGGGTCCAGAAAGGCATTAAACTGCCACCGGCACCCCCACAATGCGGTGTTTCAGCTTTTCCCGCCAAAAATATGCGGTTTTTCTGTTTTGACCTGTTTCCGGGGCAATCCCGGTCCATGTCACAGCCATAGTGATGCTAATCTACTCCATTCTAACCAATTTCCATGCTATTTACTGGCCTGCAGCCTCAACTTCAAAGTTCACCTGCATTAAGTCAGCCAATCACAGCACAGCTTTTTGTTTACTGCGGGACTCGAAACCATAAGACATGTGTCGTCTGCTAGAATGGAGTCTTCTGCAAGTATTTCAGCTTGCAGGTTGCTTATATAACATAGAGAAGGCTTGAATTAGGTATATTTTGGCTTTCTACAGTATTAGACCACAGGAGTTTCAGCAAAAAGCATAACTCAAAGGGGGGGGGGGGTGCACCGTTGGATAATTGCTGGTTTTGATGACGCGGTCAATATTTAAAATTACGTAACTGCATAACCAAACATGGGATCACCACAGCCATAACCTACAGCACTGGCCCGGCCACCAAGCCAGCTTTTGGCCTCACTTTGAGAACCCTGGGGCTTACAGTTTCTGACATCTCGTGCGACAATTGCTTAGCACTAAAAATGGCCGTGGCCATTTTGGACCTGGACCTGCGTTTTCGGAAGTCTCACTTTGTAACTTGCAAAAGGCATGTGGAACCTAATAAAAGTGACAGAAACGGAATCCGGGCTTAACCGATGAGATGAGATTTGGGCATTTCAAAAGTATGGAAAATCTGACTTCAAAGTGCTCTGCGACCTTGAAAAATGAATCAAGGTCGGCGAAACCGGGTGGGTGTCATGTGGGCATGGTGGGCTTCCTTCATGAATTTTTTGAAAATTTTTCGAGGACCTTTTTCGGAAAGTACGAACGCAACTTGAATACTAGAAATCGGGTAACCGCGATGCGGTGACAAAACTTCACCTATCATATAATTATTGGCAGTGAAATCAATGTGAGAAAACACAGAAATGATATCGGAAATGACATTGGACATGAACTTGAACATGAACATGAAACTCGCACATGAACTTGCACATAAACTTGTTCATGCAATTGCATGCGTCTTGCACATGTAACATTACATGCAATATCACACACAATAACACATGTAATATTATGCAATATCAAATGTAAAGTTACATGTAATGTATTAAATATACAATATCACTTGCAATATCATGCAAAATCATATCACATGTAATATTAATTTATCACCTTTAATTTTGCATGTTACTTAGAATGTACATAGTGTGCACAGATATATGGAAGTACTTAAAGACTATCTGTCCGTGGAGTAGTTGTGATGTGACATATAGTCAGCAGACAGATAAACCGTTACTGTAACATGTCAATCGGTTTGTGGCCATACACTGACTGATACACTGTCTGATACTTATGATACACAGTCTGATACACTGTCTGATACACTGTCTGATACACTGACTAATACACTGACTGATACACTGACTGATACACTGACTGATACAAAAATATCTGACCGAAAGCACGTAATTTTGAGGGTTGGGCGTTCCTTTAACGCACCAGAGTTACAAGAAAACATTCAGAGATTGAAAACTAGAGGAAAATTTGATTTGCCGAATATTTAACAGTACATTGAACAGTCCAATGACCAGCGCATTGACCAGCGCATTGACCATGCATCAACCAGTACATCAACCAGTGCATCAACCAGTGCATCAACCCGAACATCAATCAGTACATCATCAGTACATCAACCTTGGAATTTTAGGAATGCATTGGCTAAGACACTTCTAGTCCTGAAAACATATCGAAATGACTGCAATTTCTGAAAACATACATTTTTCAGGGTCCGGCGATCTTTTTAACCGTCAGTGATGCAAGAAATTGTTCAAAAATATATACTAGAGGAGAATTTGTGCTTTCCAAATCTATTTTCAGATTCTCCGTAACTTTATTAGGACCGGAGATACGGCCGATTGAAATTATGGTACAATTCAGAAATGTGGACTCAAGAAATTTCTGAAAAAATGCAGTTTTTCACTTAAAGTTACTCTAGAACTAAAACGATTTCATGGAAACAAATATTACTTGGCAGGATTATCTGAACAAAAGATGAAAGTATGCTCAAATAGCTTCATTGAAATAAAATTATTATTTCCTTGTCAAAATGATGATAAATTGTGAAAATTTGACAAAAAACATGAAATTTTCAGGGTCCGGCGATCTTTTATACCGTCAGAGCTACGACAAAATGTTCAATATATGGCAACTAGGGAAGAATTTGGCCTTTCCAAATCTGTTTTCAGATTCTCTGTAACTTAATTAGGACCGGAGCTACAGCCGATCGAAATAACGCTATTATTGAGAAATGTGAAAAAATATCGTAAATTTTTCCCTAATTTTTTGACCTTGTGACCTTCACGGTCTAATGTAGGTTAATCCGAGGACCTTGAAAATTTATAAGATGCCTCTAGACTATTGTAGCAAGTATGTGTGACATTTTTGTATCAATATTTTGATTTCTTGTCTGTGTAAAAAATCAAATGTCAAAAAAGTAAAATTTTTCATCATGTTTGACCTTGAATTTGACCTTGAAAATAATTTTCTAGGTCAAAACAAATATGATTTTCAGAATCAAGATGGAAAAATGGGGGGATCAATTTATTATTGTAACTCTCTCGGATCGATATTTCCATGTCAAAAACGCGATAATTTGTCATTTTTTAACATTATCCGGTTTGCAATATTTGGAATTTTGTAGAAAATTAAGGTAAAATGTTAGCGGACTTTGGATTGTATATTCTAAATGCACATATTTTCGTCTGTCTAGAGATAATATATCAAGGTGATATCATGAAAAAAACATAATTTTCAGATTTTTGAAAATAAGCACTTTTTGCACTTTGAAGAGCCAAATGACCTTGAAAAATGAGGTCAAGGTCAAATTTGAAGGTATGGGGGTTTTGGGGGCTACTTTGGGGGGGTTCACTATATATTGTTATGGCCTAAAATCGATATTTCAGGGTCAGACATTCAAGGTCACCTGTTTTGACGACGCGGTCAATCTTTAAAATTACGTAACTCAAAAAGTAAGCATGATATCATTATAAAAATAAGTCGCAGACCTAGATTAGTCATTTATGAAACTTTTGTCATCAATTACACAATTCAAAAATTGTTGGTTTCTGAGATCATGTGTTCTCAATTCCAGGAGTGAAAATGGCTCTGTACGACCTTGACCTTGACCTACTTTCCTGAAACTGGGTCAGATTGTGTAACGTATATGTAGTACATGTAATATAGTTGGGAAGTGAAATTTGCCGGTAATTACCTGAGAAGCAATCACTTGAAATAATAAAAAAACTGACTTTGAAGTGGCCTGTGACCTTGAAAAATAATTCAAGGTCACCGATACTTGGTCAGTGTGATAAGGTCATGTAAGACTATGTATGTGAATTTTTGAAATTTTTTCGAAGAAATTAGGGGGTGGCGGAAAAATAATAATAATAATACTTACGAAAACAAGAAACTTCACCTATGGAATAGGTGAAGTTTAATAAAAATATTTACGAAAACAAGAAACTTCACCTATGGAATAGGTGAAGTTTAATAATAGGCATTTCTATAGCGTTAATTCCAGTAAACAGCTCACTAGTGCTTGTGCATGACGGATCTATTTGTAGAAACTCTTAAACAGGTGAGTTTTAAGATTTCTTTTGAAACCATCAAGTGTCTTGGAGGCCTTGACATTCTCTGGGAGTTGGTTCCACAGTTTTGGAGCGGCATGTGAAAAGGCTCTGTCTTCGTATTTGTTTTTGTTGTAGGAAGTTGGTACATTTAGGAGTAATTTGTTATTGCTCCTCAGATTACAATTTCTTTGCAATGGCAGAAAATAGTCCCTCTTTATAATTGTAAATTTGAGGTAAAACCAGGTGATAAAAACAAAACAACCACGTGTCAGGGCACTTCGTACAATATCACGAGCTGTTGTGTGAATTAATATCACTCTCGCTCCGGGCTCGAGTGATATAAATTCACACAACAGCTCGTGATATTGTACGAAGTGACCCTGACTTGGGTTGTTTTGTTATACAACATTGTTGCACGCAAATTTCTAGCATAATGATGGAAGTTTTAAAGTTTTTGTTTAAATTTAATTCAAGCACCTGATCATTAACTTTACACACCAGAGTTTCTGACATATAACGTACATTTAACTCGACAAAACAGAATGGGGCACAATTTTTGACAGAATCTACCAACATGCCTAATATTTATTACATGTTACACAAACATACCACTGCCTAATAAATTGGAACCGAACAGCTCAAAGTATGTGATACTGTCTATATAAAGCGTAATTTTTAAAGCATTAGGCCTAATAAGAAAGTATGTAATGAAACAGACAAGCTGCCTCAAATTTTTAGAAAAAAAACTGCGCAATTTTTTTGATACTGTCTATATAAAGCGTAATTTTTAAAGCATCAATAAGAAAGTATGTAATGAAACAGACATGCAGCCTCAAAATTTTAGAAAAAAACTGCGCAATCTTTTTGATACTGTCTATATAGAAAGCGCAATTTTTAAAGCATTAATAAGAAAGTATGCAATGAAACAGACAAGCTGCCTCAAAATTTTAGAAGAAAGAAACTGCGCAATTTTTTTTTCGGTCTGCCGAAAAAGATTAATATAGTTGTTCTTTCCCAGCAATCTTGAAATATATTTCTGGTGGACAGACTTTATCTCAGTCTACAATGTTTGATTCAGAAGTAAATAATGTAGGTTGTCAGACACTCAAAATAAATGTGTAAAAAAGTAATGATTGCCCCCTGATTGTTTTCAGGGCAGTCTTTTGGTTTAAACATATTTATTAGTCACTTTACCAACGAGCCAGAGGCTCAATTACAGGCTCAGTGGGTTAGTAGAGAAAAAAAAAATAGCAGTACCTTGCAGTTATCATTTAGTCTTTTTTCTTGAGTCAATGAGTGTAATCTTTAATTCAACTGCTATATCCTTATTGAATGCGGTATGATGGCTAAATGTCTATAAATACCTCGCTAAAAAAATTTGGCAGTTAACCATAATTTATGTTCAGCTGGCCTCGGTCGCGGTCTCGGTCTCGGAAGCTGATGCCTCGGTCTCGGTCTCAGTCTCGGAGGGTCAATGCCTCGGTCTCGGTCTCGGATGTCCTGGCCTCGACTCCAACACTGATAGGAATAGTCCACCAGATTCACCAGTAGGAGAAAATACCAGCACATGAAGGTCCTTGCCCTCTGCTGAGGTCTTTTTCTATCCTATCCATGACCTAAGGGACCTGTCTTCTTTGAAATGCCTGTGCCATTTTTTAGGTGTCCCTTTGCCTCAGAAGGCTTTATTTGCAGCCGTTAGGACCTTCATTAGATTGCTTTAAAAGGGAATTGGGGTGTCTAGTGTCACTTTCAATTAAATTCAACCGGCAGAGTCTGAGTTTACTTACACTGTTGCTTAAAAGAAGTGAAATGGGCAATGTTTTTCCATTTGGTCAATTCTTAGGATACCCAACCAAACTGCTTGTGGGAGCATTAATTCTCGACTGACGAGATGAAATGAGCTACAACAAGAAGGAGATATTTTACGCATGTTTCAGTCAAGTGTCTGCCAATTTTCTGCACTTCACTCTGAGTTATCTGTGGGTCAAAATATTTGATAAGCAAGTGAAACTCAAGGCCAATGTTATTTCATGATTACCAGTGGCAGTCAGAGGCCAAAGAGTGGTTTATTTTAGGAGTTTTATGACAGTATGAGCCCGATAGGCAATTGGGGTTCACTTGCTTGTTACGATTTCGACCCTTGTATTACAGCTTGTAGAGCAAATAGATTGGCAGCCATTGTATCCATGATGTTTCAAATGCACCTCCTTGCTCCATATATGTCTTTATTACACAACATTTATATGTTTTTGTCTACTCAAAATATTGTGTTGCTCACTTGGGGTTCGAAACCATGCAGGCAAAGACTTTCAGCCAAGTCTGCAGGAATTTTAACCTTTCTGCCACCAACCTGGCTCAAGCTGAGGCAAATAGAAAATCTTCAATTTGCCACAGGGAATATTTTGGTGTGGACTGTGGACCATAATCAATACACATGTCTGATGTTTAAAGAACTTTGCAACCTGACGTTATACCACAACATCCTTGATGAAGCTTTTAAACATAAAAGACTATTGCCACTTGAGCTTTAAAGCTACATATTGTCTTGGCTTTCCCTCCAGAGAATCTTTGCTGAAGCAAGTCTTTCCTAAATTGCCTGGAGAATTCGCTATATGTTGAAAATCCAAGTATTTGACAATACAAGTCCCAGTGGTATACAGTATGTTTCAGTCATCTATGGAGTGTTAACATGTCTGAGAGACAATTGCAATTTGTGCTGAATTTGAAAGCCCTGGTAAATAACAGACCTTTGGATCTTCTGTAATGTGCTTGGAATTTTTCTAAAACACATGGAGATACCCACATGTACACATCATGGCTCTTGGTAAATATAAATTTTTTTTTTTTTAAAAGACCCTTTAGGACTGCCTGCGATGCTCTATAGATATATAAATATATACACTCCACAACTGAATACCAACTTAAGCCAATAAAGACAGACCATGCAATCCTCCTCTATTTCAACGATTTCAGAAATTTGCTATTTGCGTGACTCGTTACTTTCTGCCTTGGTTGTACCCTGAAATATAATCTTAGTCTGTGTCATAATTATACCAAGTAATTCAAACTCCCCTCTCCAAATGTTCCTGATTGAAACCCAAATCAAACCCTGATTTGAAACCTTATAGCCTTTAAGCTACTTGACTGGACCCAAATTTTAACATGCAATGCAAAAAAGTCACTAGATTAAGGGTAAATAACCAAAACTAGTATATCTTACCAATTCCAGCAAATTTTATTTTGTATGTAATTTGACTTACATTGTTATCACAAAAAGACATATATATGCAGGCAATCTTTGGTATTCTAATTATGGTAACCTATATATGTCAAAGTGATAACTGTAAATTTGTCCACTTAGATTGTGTTTATTGAAGTAAACATATAGAAATAGATGCTTATTTTGATTATCGCCCAAGTCATTGATAAAAAGAAAATTAATTTTACTTGTGCTTGTAAAAGACTAAAAAGGCAATCAATCCAACATGTGTTAACTTATGTAACCCTATGCATCTGTATAAAGTGGTATCATTATCAGGCAAGCTAGTTGATGGAATCTCTTGGTAATGAATCAATTTAGTTTTAAATCAGAGCTCTATGCCACATGTTTTGACACAGACACACACAAACTGATATTTTGACTGTTAAATGGTCCTCTGGTATTTGGACTTCTAATGGTCTGGAAATGGCCAATTGTTTTGAAGCTGGAGCTGATCTATTTTGGTACATCTTTACAGCAAGAGCTTTCGCCGCGAAGCCGCAATTTGAACATTTCAGTAAAAGCCCTTCTTGAACTTTCGGTGCTGTACAAAAATCTTTACACAGTTCAGCTTTCTTGCGAGTTATTCCCAGTTTCTCAGACTCTTCCTCAATTTTTTTTAAATGTGAAAGTTTGGCAAAAGAGTCTAAATGGGCTCCTGGTACACTGTACATCATTATTAGACTTAATGCATGTTCAAGCTATGGATTTTCTCTTCATGCTGCCACACATTTGCGATGATTTTGTATTAATGCGACATTCGAGCAACAGACAATAATTACGGTTAGTTTAAGCATACTTGTGCGTGACTCAGAGGAAGCAGAAGCTGTTCTGTTACAGTCTCCTATTGCAGAGGATTTCTACAAGATAAAAGTGCTGGTGTTTTATTATACAAGTAGATGGATGAGATTGAACAATTTGGTCTGCTTTTCAAGATTTCAAAAAGTTAGTCAGATGGTTTGGAAAACATCTTGAAATATGAAAAAAAAGGAGCTTGCCTTTGACAAAAGGAGCAAGAAGTTTGGAAATTTTTTTACCAGTTGGCTAGTTTAGACATGATGCTTTAATCTGTGTTTACGGAACACAGGACAAATAATAATCTGCCAAATGAAGGCATTGAACTCTGATTCATGGATTTGCTTTGATAATTTTCCAAAATAGATAATATGACGATACAAAGAGCATTTTGGAGCATTTCAGTGACCACTCATCTTTTCATGGCTCTAAGTGCAATTGGGCTTGATAAAATTTGAACAAAGATTTGGGTAAATAAGTTATTATAAAGTTGCATCTTCTCATCTTACCTGCATACATAGGAATAATCATTATCCGTTGTGTGCAGTATTGCTGTATTGATGGCTGCTAAATCCGGATTGCAATTTTTGAGGATGTCCTTGACGTGAAGGTCACTGCAAACTCTTTCCAAGGTCGCCACTAGTCGGCTGAAGCTCACTAAAGAGAGGCACAGTCGTAAAAATTGAAACAACAGCGTCATCTCCATGTGAAGGCCGGTAACAAAAGGCAATCACGATGAAATTTCTGAAATTATATCCAAGAATATTTCAGTGAATTTCAGGATTCAACTGGTCCTGTGACTGCAAGAATTTGCAAATTTAAAACCCAAAAATTGACAATGTAATCCTTTGTGGCCTCGACAGTGCTGATATCTTATTGAGATTCTCAGCCATCGGTTAGTAACTTATTGGGGTCCATATTAATAATCAAAAGCATAATCCATGATTAAAAATCATGAAACCATTATATACTGAATCAATAATCCTATGGGTGATAGGTCAATTTGGTAATCCAAGAGTTTCAGGCTGAATTTTACGCTCCTTACATTATTCTGTGCCGATAATGATCGAAGTGCAAATTTATTCAAAATAGCCTAGAGACTAAAGGATATGCGGGTTTTCTTATCCTCACTTTTGGCGCAGTCGTACAAACTTATGCATTGGAATTTCTTTTTTCACTTCTCATTTGAAGGTAATTGACTGTTATTCAATCCATTCATTTGAACTGTTGAACTTGTATAAAGCTGTTTCAATCACTCCGTTTTTGTGTGGTGTTTGACCTGAAAAGAAAGAAAACCGGGTCATGTATTTTTTGATTTCATAATATTGATTCAGAACAGCTTGTCATTTATTTACTTATAGGTTGAATTTACTTAAGTGCACTAACGAAGTAGTACAGAGCAATCCCGAAAAATATTATTTGGTGTTTATGAAGTGATTATTTACGAAAAGCCAGATCTCCCCATTTGAAAATACATTTCAATTTGATGCTGGTGTCATTTATTTATTTATTTTTTTTGAATTTTTTTAATGCTAAATTATTAACTTTTGAAAAATACTAAATATGGTCAAAGTTGAAATGCACCTGATGAGCGATGATATGTGGTCTATCTGGCCATAGCTATCTATATTCTATATATCAGTAAAGGTTATTCACCTAGGAAGAGGCAACATCTGATTTATTAAGTGAGGAATCAGCAGCTTAGCCATTTATACAGTTTGCCCAACTGTGATTTAAACATCTTGCCATAATGAGTAACCTATTGGTAGTGTACCATGAGACAATCACTCAGATGTTGGTTTATTGATAATGAGAATGAGAGTCCACAACGGTGTAATTCTTGAAAGTCTCCAAAAATACATTGTCTATAACAAGGAATTCAACCCTAAACCTTCAGTGGAGATGGCTGTCACATTGGCCAACTACCATTACCAACTTGGCCACAATGTTCGGGTAGTAATAGTATCATACTTTCCCCTTGAAAGCCTGCTATGAACCAGTTGGGCTGGAGGGCTGACCCCAAGCCAAGTGCTTAAGAGCAGCCTATTATGCCTAACCCGCTATACTATATAGTATCTCCATGGCACTGGTACAGCTAATATACATGCATTGGTAAAAGGAGTAGTTAATTATTGGCATATATCATGCTTTCGCCTTAGATATCTGTTGTTGACCAGTTACCAGTTGAATTTAGAGCCTCAGAGCCAATTGCTTAGTAGCAACCTATTGTACCCAACCCGAGGACACTGCACTTTGTTTTATCTCCCAACTTCCCTGAAATTTTGACACACTCCAGTTAAAAATCTCGCCTAAAGTTCCGTCTCCCATTATGAGCGGGATTTGACCCGCCTACTTCTGAGTCAGCCTAAGGCAGATGCACCATATCATATTATCCCCTAAAATGCCTTTTATCCTACCAGTTCAACTTAAGGTCCAGCCTCCAAGCCACGTTCGCATGAGCAATCTATTGCATCCAACCAATACATTTTTAGCAGATGGCATTCTACAATATGATATGTGTGAGTGAGAGCTGTGGCCTCAGGGCATGGCTTAGGAAACGATTATTCCGTTTTTAGTTGAAGGGCTTGGGAGTTTTCCTTTAATGGATGGAAAACGATTGCTTTCACTGTATTGCCAGACATAATAGTTTCATATTTTTGAAGACACACAGCATCTGAAAATGTTTGTTTCTAAATCAAACAGCACCATCGTATAGGCAATACCCCAGCAGAAATTATTTAAATTTTAAGAATGCCTGAAAAGAATTTATCATTCATGGCTTTATTTCACTGCTCCATGAAGTTGATGACATTCACACTCTGATGAATGGTTTCTTGTTCTGAATTATCTATGAAAACCTAATTTGCATGATGTTGTTCATATAAATTTTAAACTCCAGATTTGGTGATTTCACATTTAAGCAGAAAATCCCCGAAGGAATTACATGTGTCTGGCAGATTCAAGTTTCCAGCATTTTTGTGACAAGGTGTTTGGAAAATTTACATGGGAAGCAGGAAAGCATTTTTTTCACTTTCACGGGAAACTGATGCATAGTCACAGTCTGTTTCACTAACTGTTCACATTTCTCAGCCTTATTTTTGAAGGAAATTGTAATATGGGAAATAGTCATTTTTGCCTCTACAGTTGTCTGCTTGTTGATTTGGCACATTCCACGGCATTCACGCCACAAGGTTTTTAATACAGATATGCATCACTTAATGTCTTTCTCTTGATTAATTTTTGTCCTTTCCTGTTTCCAAAAATAGCTTGATACGTCAATGTTCAAATCAAAGTAATTTTTTCTTGCATGGCAGAGAAGCTGTTATAAAATAACTGACCATGTTGCAGATATCGACTGTTATGCACCATTAGTAGATTATGAAAAGGTAAGCGTTGCAATTATTTCCTCAGAAATTTCTCATCTGTACATATTTGTCTAATAAGCAACAATATCATCACCATATTGAGGCCAATTCTTTTCACGGAAATTGTATCAGTTGTTTTGGCATAGGCATCCCTATTTTGGTCTATGATCATGTTTCATGTTTATATAAAAATTTGAGATTTACGTAAATATTCAAGGTTTGATAATTTTCAGGTTTAAGTGTGTAATGAGTAACATGAAGATGTTTTGTAAATTAAAAATATTTTTGTCACTAAAGTTCAATTGATTCACTTTTGTATCATATAATGAGAGTCATTGAACAAATTAATTGACTGGGACTCCTGTGAGGATATTTTGTTTGTTCTGTTGTGTCCCAATAGTCAAACAAGTTAAAATTGAGGAATTAGAAGTTTCTGTGAGACCTGCAGAAATGCTTCATATAATTCTATTATTATTGTAGCTAATACAGTTTGTCTTATAAATACTTCTTGTGAAATCACATCTGAAGTCTTTTGTATATGGTTAGTAAGTGTCCTTGTGCTTCATTATACACATTAAATACTGTGCAAATTGAGAGTTTACAACAATATAATATAGCCCATGACTCTTACGTGAGGTATTTTACCTTAATATGTTAATGTTTCAGTGGTCTTCTTGGGTTTACGGTAAGCATGATCGCACAATTCCTCAACTTTCCTGCTGGAGGGAAGCATGACATCTGATCACATAAACAGTTCCAAGAAAGTAGAACTGCTTCTGATGTGAAATCCAAAACTGCACAACAGTAAGACTACCCAGCATCCCCACATCCTACCAATGTGATACTTGGTGTTACAAAGTAATCTGAGATGCATCTGATACGTATTGAGAGAATGAGACATATCTGATATGTAACTGATAGTATCAGCTTTTAGCTGTACAGCTGCATTTCTCATTAAGAAGATGGATTTCTTTTTCTCTTTCTGGCATTTTGTTCCTGGCAGAATCCTGAGCAATGCAGACAAAGTAAGTTCTCGACAGATAGAAACTTTTAATGGAGGTAACTTAAAGATGGTGTAGCTTTTAATCTTAAGTCTAATGTTTAGGCATATGCTTTGTATATTATAATGAATTGTTAAATAATGCCATTAAAGTAAAATGAAATTCAGATGCAAATAGTGCTGTTCTCTGATTCCAAAAATAAGTCTCTTTTAGAAATATGTCATATTAACAATAATTTAGCAAGTGTTCAGCATCCAAATGTTGTAGTTTAAAGGAAAGGACTAAAGATGCATCAAGAGAACTTTTCATGCACATTCAGATAACTGTAATAGTTTTTTCTGTCTCCATTAGATTAATGTGTCTTTTTTGGAGTTTACCATACTTTTGAAAGTTTTGAGACCTTTTTGACATTCAGTTCTCCTGATGATGTGATTACATGTATCTATTGGCCTACTAAGAAGAAATTTATCAAATTCATTCAGAATCCGCCAACCTAGAAAGAAGTTATGTTCTAGTGGATATCATTAATTTGAAATGGATGATACTAAAAGTGTTCAATTATAAATCTTATGTGGTTTAAACAAGACAAACTGAATTGGTATGAGGCAATGTGAACCACTCTTGATTAAAGTTGAATTGTGTCATATAAACACTAAGATAGATAAATCTTAGGCTGGTATTTCTGTCAGTCTAGTTTGAATCCGGTAATGGAGGATGTTTTGCCATTGAATCAATGCTAAACATCTTCAACCAAACTGCTTGTGAAGGCATGGATTCTCAACCAATGAAATCACATAATATTGCGTAATGAAGGTTATACAATATACAAGCGGTAAATGGGACCCAAATGGATACAATTTTCTTCACTGTACAAATTTACACAATATTCAACATTTTTGATAAGGATGTGAATGTCCCTTCTCATTGACATTAAATCAATCTCATGTGTCACTTACTTATTAAAAACCTTCATGTATAACTCAAAGTATTGAGAAGAAAATTAAGAAGCATTCATGTCTGACAAACCTAAAATATCCACTTTTATGACGAGTTATATTTTTTATCTCATCGGTTAAGAATAAATATTCCCACAAACAGTTTGGTTGAGGATGTTAAGCATTGAGTCATTGACCCAATAGTGAAACATCAACCATTTCACTTACAAGCAACACTATACATGACTTTCCTGAGTCAAATGTGTCTTGAGACTTGATACTTACAAAAATGCCCAGAACATGGCAAAACAAATTGTATGTACATGGCCAATTGGCCATGCCCAGAATATCTCAAAATGTTGCAAATCTAGCATCACATTGCTGCTGCGGACAACTTATATCTCAAGGTATATTTGTATCAGCAATGTTTATCAAATCAAAAAACAAGTATGGGATAAAATGTGCCTGAAATGGTGCCTTCTATAGTATCTATGTTTCTCCCATCAACAGATTTGACTGATTTTGCGGAGTTGGGAAATAAATTTTTTTAATCAATTTATGACTATGGTGAGGCATAGGCCTAATGAGAAGTTTAGGTTCTTTTCTCATCTTTGCAATATCATTTTGCATAATTTTCCTCCATTAATTCCATTTTTTATGATTTTGGACATAAACGAATATACTAAAATCTTATATGGATTCAACATTATGAGGTTAGCAAGCACCAAAAGGGGCCTATATTGTGTGACAATGGTAATATTTCATTCCAACTGCCTGAGTTTATTGGAGTCTAGGTGCCCAAATTCTAATAAATCTCAATAGTAAACAGAGTTGTAATTGATGACTAGAGTGAGGGAAGAATACTACAGAGAACCTTGTCGCAGACACCCAAAATGTAGTCGAGTGTTCGAACAAATATAAAAACAGCTGCCTGAGGACGGCTAAAGAACTGCTAGAGTAAATTATACAGTGGTTGAAATGCTTAGCTTGTGCACTTGAGGATGTGGGTTCAGACCTTGCTCCAGCCACTCCGAGGTTATCAGTATGGAGAGCAATAAGCAGATTTATCTGGAATGGGCATTATATAAAATCATACTATATATCATAATATAATACTGTATTAATTATGGTAGTGAACTGGAAGCCCTGAGCCAACTGAGATAACCCAGTCACTGTGCCAAATAAATACAACGTGTGGGGATCATATAGTGTGGTATGGTAGGGATTCTCCACTAAATGCAGTTCCATCCTATCTCCTTTACAATTACTTATTCAGCACCATATCTCCTAGCATTTGCCTTGTGATTTATTCATGAACAGCTTGAAATGCAGATCAGTTTCTGAGAGATTACATTTATTCAGGTGTTTCTGCAATTTTTAACGATCAATCTTTGCACACAAGACTACTGTGTAATGTGCGCAATTTTCTTTGCTTTAGCCTGTTTTGGATGATAGATGTCTGATGACAGCAATCACATATTGCCTATTGTTGCAATATTCATTAATTGTAATTGATGTATGAAGTTACTTCTTATAATAAGGGAAGAAAGACAAAGTTAAACGAATTTACATCACGTCATAAACTGCCTGACAGTGTGATGTTCCTGATCTTTTGTTGGTCTCTGTACAATAACACATACATGTGCATTTTATTTCTTATTTGGGATCCATTCGGTGGAAAATATCATGTACATTTTTTTAAACAAATCTTCGCGCTACATTTTGAAATCACCCCTCAGCAGATGAAGCTTATTTCTTCCTTTTAAATGTCTCTTCTTTCTTTTTACCAAGACCGCAGCAGCGCATTAAGGCAATTCTTTTATGGGAGTCAGTATTGCCTGTCTAGATATTTATTATTTAATAATCTGAGATTCATCCACTACAAAATGTCTAATCTCATGAAATTTATCTCTGTCTATCCATCTATCTGTATTTTTTTGTCTGTTTGTCTTCCTCTCTATAGCCTATATGTCCTGTTACCAGATGAACTATGTGCATCATTCATAAATTATCTTCATCACATCATTCAGACAATCAATAGTCTTATTTTAGGAAAGTGTTGGTTCATCTGAAATAAATCTGAGCTAATCAGTAGACTTAAACAACTCATAATATTTATGCAACTTCTTCAGTGCACTTTGTTCCCTGAGGAAAATGCATACCCTTATGTACTACCTTACTGCACACAGCCCAGTCCAAGTGCAACTAGGTCACTGCATAACTATAATGTTAACTTTAAAAATGCTTTTATGTTTCACCTGGTATTTTGATACTAATAATGCAATAAAAAAAAACAATATGGATTTATGTTACGCTAATTTTACCCTAAGTTTCCTCGTGATGATGTCAATTTATAGCTACTGTTATGTAACTGCATTTAAAATGTCAAATTTCGATTAGAATATGACCTTATATGGATCAGATTTTAAGGTTGCCTGCTTATGTAAATGTCTAAGAATTGCCAATTTAGTAATGAATACAGAGAATGAAATTGAATCAGGAAGGTAAACTCACTTTGCATCTTCTGTTGCACTTCACAACTTTTGCTGTGTATAATTTTACTTTATCTTCTGCTTATTCCTATAAAATCTTATTTCTGCGTAAAAAATCCTGCATTTAAATCCACATATTATTTGAACGTTCTAGTGTATTTACCATCTGGAGGTGTTACACAGTGGAAATGACGTTGGTAATATTGTCTATCCTGAACCACTAGTACTAAATCAAGCAAATGCAATCTGCCCGCAATTAGCCCTATAGTCTTCACTCTACAATGTCCTTTCCACCCCAGTGCCTTATTGGTGCATTGTCTTCCTGTCACCAAGTTTCTCCAGGTCTCGTAGATCTGCCTTTGGGGCATCTAGTAGCATCACAGATCTCACATTTTGATATAGGGCCAAAATACACAGGTCTTCTGGGAGCAGCTGTCAATTTTGGTTGCTTTATTCTTGACAGATGCTTGTTTGGTTGTCATGACAACTGCCAAAAGTCATACACTGCTCAATGACTTTCATTCATGCTCCTCTGCAGTCTTTCATGTTGTCTATCCAAAGTAAATACAGTGTTGCCTGCATTATAAGACAATTTTGACAGGCTTGATTGTGCAACTGCCTTTCTCCTTTAGCGAGTGGTGTTTTGGTATTTTGCACCCTAAGGGAGATTGCAACCCTACAATAGACCATTTCATGACTACATAAGGTGTTGTCTTGTGACATAGGGACCACTCTGTTGGATTTCAGCTTTGTATTTTACCTGTTTGTTGGTGACATTGAGTCTGAGCAATGAGTATTAAAGTAATTATTCTGAGCCAATGGTTATTTGTAATGTTATTAAAAGTTTGGTTTATCTAATTTACCACCCACTGTCACATTTTCTACTTCACTTCTCCTCAAGACATGTCTCACTTTCCTCAAAATTTTAAAGCGCTTACGGTGCTTGAGTTTTCATGCTGAGCTGACTACCATAGGACTTGTTTTATTGTTGGTCAACTTGAAATCAAATTTCTTTTTGGTTTCCAATGTTACAAACTGCAAAGTACATGAATTGAAAATAATAGCTTCCCAGAGTCATAATGATACTATTGAAGTACTCACTACACTCAGCCTTGATACAAAATTATCAATATGCATAGCTCTATGGGGTTGCACATCTTTATGGTATGGAATACTGTATATTTGCCTTTCAACCTGTATTGATGGGTAGCTGGTTTATGTTTGCATCTTTAGTGTGTGTGGAGTGGGTCTCCAGTGCATTGTAAGCTCCTGGTTATGTTTTCACCCTGAGCTGCTATGGGACCTAATTGCCCACACATAAAACTTTGGCATAAAACGTTTACATTTGAAGCAAGTCCAGCGCTATATGTATACTCAATATTGGTTTCAGTTGTCTGGATAGGAGAGAATTAATTTGTCCTTTACATTTTAAAACTGTTGTTTTTAAACAATAATTCTTTTTTTAATGATGCAAACCTGCAGAGTGTAGATTTGGGTGTTAAAAAAAAGGCAACTTCAACGTACAAATAGAGGCATCGCCTTTTTTCAACAAGTGCCAATGAAATACCCATGCAAAATTTGGGACGTATATTGTCGTATAAGTCAAATATGCCATCCAGCACATTTAAAAGGGCACTAAAAAACCTCTATTTGAATATCAATGCCTGAATACCAAATTTCGCATTGATATACCATTTAGCAAACCTGTGCAAAAATTTTAGGGTGACCCGGTGTCTGCAGTGTAGTTGACTTTTTTTAACCACCCAAGTGTTGATCCACAGGATAGATACCCGCCTTGCTGCATAGTGTTCTTCACATCTCACCAAACTTGTGTGATCGTTCTTTACACATCCAAGATGGGATTACATGCACATCACAATACATTGTGTCTTTCGTCTTTGGTCACGTTGGATGTGCATCTTATAACAAGAATGGATATCCACCTTTTGACCATATATAATATGTGTCCAGTTTTGTCCACCAATTTACTGTTCAGTGCCTTTCTGCTCAAAGTGAACCTAAATTGCTTGATACACTTTCTGCCATAAAGCTGCCTCCTGTTTCAAGCCTGTCACTTTGTATGAGAATAAAGAGCATTTCTTTTGACACAATGCTTTCAGTCAGTTTGATTGTATGTTTTTTCATATTGTCTTAAAAATCTTGTGCACGGTTCAAAAGAGTGTGGTCAGTATGATAAGATTTCATTTTCGATAAGGTTGGTGTAAAACAGGTAATTTGTCAGCTTGTGTGCACACATTTTTTGATTCTATGTTTTAAATCTTACAAAAAATTGCTCACCTATATATGATGAATTGATGAAATTTGGTGATGAAATTATTCACTAAATTGATTATAATAGACAATTTTTTGGCTGTTTTGTACAAATATTTTGCCTGATATTTTATGACAACAATTAATCATTTTGTATTGAGTCTTTTTAACTAACAGTCTAACAGCCGTGTGTTTGCTCTCCACTAACCGTTTCTTCAGTGTAGCTTCATTTACAATACCAGTGGCTACTGCATGGAGAAACACGTTTGTTTTATCTCTGAACTGTTAAGATACATCATTGCTTGCTCCTTGTCAGCTTTCTGATGATTTGTTTACAGAATAAAGACTATTGTTGTAGGAATTAAAATGAAGAACTTTAACTCCATGATGTGATGATGAAAGATGATTTATTCAAATGAAGGCATCACTAAAATCTCCTTGTTGAGATTTTTTCCTTCCTATTAGCCAACGTGTGAAACATGTTGCAAGGTAAACTGGCTTATGTCAAGTCACCTAAGTTTATGAAGTTATGAATGAAACTCATGGCTGAGCTTAAGAGAGCTCAATAGCAGTGTTGCTTGTGGAACAACTTACATGAGAATGACAAACTGACTTGCTGAGCATTTTGATAATATGGAGGGATTAGTAAGTGGATCGCCAGTGGCTACTATGGCTTGCAGCTATTGCCCTCTGTTGATAAAACAATCTTTAAATTTATTTAAGCTGACAAGGATTTTCCCTACCACATAAATATTAATTCTGCTTTCTTTTTCTTGACAGTCAATTTGAGATACTCATTTATAGCATGACACCCGTTTGAGGTGTAGCTATTTTCTCAAGTGACATTAATGTTATCAGGCGACATTTATTTCTTTGATTTAATATTGTTATGAACTATCAAATGATAGCCATGTTGTATTTTCCTGAAAGATGAGGAAATAAAAAAATAGCAATGTGTCAGTGACTTTGTTGGTTTTGCTCAATTGTTTTTGTCTCTTTGGTTGAACGGAAAGCACACCATTTAAATAGTCTAGAAGAAATGATAAGCTGCTGAGCAAAATTTGCTCTTGGAAGTTTGTTCAAGTATATCCATGTGTAATGGATATTTTTCACCTTAAACTTGTTACTCGGCATATTATTTTAATGTCTGTGCAAAGTCTTGTTCACATTTAAAGGAAACATTAGTTGACACTAAAAGATATATGTCTTTCTCCCTTTTTCTGCTAGATGTGATGTTATGTGCAAACACAGCATGGTTTGTCATGTAGTTGTCAGCTTTGGTGCAATTCTCACCCCCCAGGCTCACCAAGAATGGCAATTACTCACATTGAATGTGTGAAACCTGTTACATGAAGTTTGTGGGTGAGGGGAATGGAGAGAAAAAAATCTGTTCTGATTAAAAAATATTGTACTTGGAAGTCTACGGTTATATGCCAGGCTTCTGTGATTGTTTACAATATATATCTGTCTATCTAATATAATACTGATAAGAACACTTCATTGGTCGGTCATTCGACGGTATTATTAAATCACGTATGGCCCTCGTTCAGAAATCATTTAACTCCCTCTCCATTAGCTTGATTCTCTGTAACTGAGTATTTATGCACTACTGCTGGCTTATGATTGTATCATTTAGTATGTTCACTCTGACAGTCTGACATTCATTCTATAAGTTCCAAATATCTCCTTTTCTGTCTTGATATATAGCAAGCTGTTTGTTGGTCTTATCCACTCTATCTCCTGGGCTATCTAGTCTATTTAATTCCTCTGTTGGTTAAACAATCTGTCTTGTGAAATTTATACGAGAACAAGCATTTTTCTTTTGAATGCCACATGGACCTAGCTTGCACCACAATAATATTCTACAATTACTATTGAGGCATCAGGCGATTCCTCGATATCTTTAAGCTTTGGGTGATTCATTCCATGTACTGAATATGGGCAGCTAGATGCATATCTTGTAAAAGAAATTGTAGACTTATTGATGATGTCTTCAGACTGCCTGTCTCCATATTGCATCCCCAAAAAGGCCATGTGCATCCATTTTCGTGAAAATTGTGCTCTTACAACTGCTAGAGTTTCATCGTTAAGTTTTAACGATACACATTAATATGAATTTTTGTGCAACCCATGTTATGGTAATTGCCAAAAAATGGAGAATGATTAGTACTGCACTGTTGATTATTGACAGAATATCGCAGTAGATCTGTGGTCCCTGCTATTCATCAAAACATCATGATTGAATCGATGGATGGTTGGGCCTTAGGACCTGTATTTATGCACTTGGTAACTAAGAAGGGCTGGAGGAGGATATAGAAACAAGGTGATGAATGATTGAATCACTATCAAATAAAGGTCTAGGTGACCCGTCATCCCGACCAAAGCTCTTATTCTATCATGAAGCATTATAGGTGTGGTTGAAAATGTCAGATTTGTGCCAGATGGGAAATTCTGAAGCAGTGTGACTGACCTCTTCGTGGCAGTAAGTACTGACCATTAGTGACCAAATTCACATTTTATCAAGTCCTTTGTAATGATATTTTGTGCAGCTGAAGCTAAGATGTCTCGTGTCAAGTGCTCAGATGCTAAGCAGAAGCAGTCTGCATGACCTCGAAACCTGGTCGTGAATCCAAGATATTTTTACTGTGTGGTTGAGTAACTGACCTCTATCTGTGTCTGTGTCCATATGGGCAGGTGACACTTGTCACACCCTAGTCTGATATTTTGCATTATTGCATTTTTTCACTGTAGAAAAACAGTACATACATACAGAAAAAACAGTTGAGTACACAAGGGAAAACGGTTATAAAAAAATAAAATATCAGCATTGTGCTAATAAAAACAATGAGATCTAGATAAGTATGATGATAAGTTTGTATGATAAGTTAGTGCATCCTTTATTAGCAAAGGAATTAATTCGCAAACACGTATGGAATTAATATTTATTGGCAAGAGCCTTGTGAGCTCAATGTTTGCTTGTAGGGAATGCGGTCGAAGTGCGCAGCATTCCAAATGGGCCTTTTTTCACTCAGCCTTGAAGATTTAAAGCAGACAAGCAAGAAAAAAAGCAATCTGTCAGAAGTTCTTTTGATTCTGGTGGTCAAATTACATCAACGTCTTGAATGAAACAGAATATTCACTGCTGAAAGATTGTTTCCAGGAAATGCTATTTAGCTCAGTGATGAAAGGATTAATGACATATTTTCTGTGTTTAAATCTTCATCCGAGGCACAATGTCTGACAATCCAATCTCTGCTATGGCGCCACACAAACCATCTGCCCGCCACTTCATGTTAAACACATTCTAATGTCTAAGAAAAGCAATGATGGAACCCTAGATTTCGGGCTTAAGGTCTTTCTTTCAGAAATTAAGTTCTCAGAAGTGGAAGATGAACATTATTGACATGACAATTGTGGCTTTTGCATGATGTCCTCATTTTTCATGTCAAGGAAATGAGCCTCTTGAGTTTAGAAGAAAGGCATGCATGACATCAAGATGTTTCTGTAGAATTGCACTTGCATTGGGACATGATACTCAACCCAAATGCATAGTGCTGCTGTGCAAGCTTTAAGTGAAACTTGTAGGCCTCTGGCTTACAAGTGCTTCCAGCTTGTCCAGGTTTTCAATGATTAATGTTGCTTTACAGGTGTGGTAGCCTCTTTCCAGGATTAATTTTCTGTGCAGGTGTTTTTAGCTCATCGGCCACATATTGAAGATAGAATATCTATCCAAATCCTTTTTTGATTTCCTTCAAGTATGCAGTGAAACAAAAACTCGATGGAATAATACAAAATGCTTGTAGCTTTGTGCTTTCAAACATCCTGCATCATATTGCTACTTCTTATGAGATAATGTCTTGCTGCTGTTCTTGGCAAGGTAGTCCTATCAAAAGAGAAGTGTGCTTTCTGTGATTGGCAGTGCTGATGCTGAGCTAATTTCAAACTAAATTAGTATTTTCTATGTTAAGAAAATCAAACTGGTTGAATATTTGTAATAAATTATGTTCTTCAAAGTCAAAGGTCAGAGTTAATTAAATTAGAATTTGAATCAGATTTACAGGACAAAATAAACATGAACTTTTGGCTTTTTCTACTGACTACTGTACATGTAGTATGGCGACAAAATCGAACAGGATTTTTGTTTTCACAATACAATGATCTAGACACTGTGGACAGTGTTTAATGACAGAATGTTTTGGGACTTGTACCATGCAGCTTGACCAAGGAGACAAGCTTTAGTATTCATGAAATTGATTCATTTTGCTTGAAAGTTACCATAAATCACATCCTTTGCAATGCAATAGGGCTCGAGAATTTATTTGGTATTGCAGACTATGTTCCACGATTGGCCTCAATCATGCCCTTCTTTGTCTCCGATATTCTTTATAAATGCTTTGTGGAGAGATGTATCTTTTTTTAGAGTGATAAATGGGTTTCTTTTCAAAGAAACAAATCGAGACAGTCATGAATAGACATAATTGCATCCTTCTTTTTGTCTCAAACCTGACTGTGAAATCAGCATGTTGTTAGACTGGACTTACACTGTGCTGGCAAATCCTGGATCAGTTCAGCCGGGTAACTGATGTTCCTCATTTTTGGAGGGAGCTGCACATTCATCTTTGGCACCACTGTATAATAAATGAATATTAGACAAGGAGATTGGCATAATATGTTTTTTTTTTCATTCAGAAATGTCTACAGTTTTTCAGTTGTCCCAGTACAGAACACTGATACAACCCACCAGCTGAACCTCATGGGCTCATGGGCACTGACAGAGGTGAGATTCGAACCCACCACCTCAGAGAAAGTGGTTGCACTAATATGCACTCTTAAGGCAAAGGGGAACATAGGGTCATTATTTTACTGACTTAGTTGCATATATGTATATACCTACTATAAGGAGGGCCTACTGATGAGTCTTTATATTACCTCGATGTATAAATGGTGTTAGCCTTAAAGTTGGTTTTGTTTTACTGAGCGATGATTATAACCCTATTGCATGCAATTATATTTATACAACCGTTCTTTGCAACTTGACAAGCCATGCATGGTTAATGCAATGCAAAATCATACTTTTATACCAAGTGATCAGGGTTTATTTCACAACAAATTGACAGTAATGATGTGCAATCTGTTTAATGGATTGAATATTCAGTAGGTGTGTTTGGAAAAACTGTTTAAAGACGAATGCTACTATTCCCTTGAAACACTTCTGACGTTGATTATTTTATGAAATTTCGCACACTTGTACATTTAGTGACAAAGAAAACATTTTTGAAAAAAAAAGTGTTTGTCACCAGCATTTTCACTGAGATAGCGCCCCCTAGATTGGAGATTGTTGAATTTTGGGACTATCTTTAAATAATTGCTCAAAAGACACTTTTCCTGCAATGATAAAAATTTCAAAAATTGCTCAAGTGTAGTTTATACATATGTTTACTCATTAATTGAAAAAATAAGGGGTTCACTTTACCCTATTGGCCATGAGCGCCCCCTACATTTTGGGTAAATTTGTGTTATTTTCAGCAATTTGATGAATATGGCCAAAAATAAAATATTTCCTACATTGATAAATTTTTCATAAAGTTCTCACATATAGCTTATATATATACCTTTTTAGTCATGAAAAAAAATTAGGGGGTCACCAGCCTTTCTTGGCCTCCAGCGCCCCCTACATTTTTAAGAAAATGGTGAAATTTTTGGCAATTTGATGAATTTGGCCAAATATAACATATTCCCTGATTAATAAATTTTTCAAAAAAATTCTTATTGCAACTGATACATATATCTATTTATTCATGAAAAAAAATTAGGGGTTAATAACTATTTTGGCCACCAGCGCCCCCTACCGTTGGAAAAAAATGATAAAATTTAATGGAATTTCATGTATTTTGCCAAAATAAAATACTTCCCAAATTAATAAATTTTCCAAAATTTTATAAATTGTAGCCCTTACATATTTCTACTTATTTATGATACAAAATTAGGGGTTCACCCACATTTTGGCCACCAGCGCCCCCTACAGTTTGAAAAAAATGGTGAAATTTTAGAGAATTTCATGAACAATGCCAAAAATAAAATACTTCCCACGTTGATTAATTTTCCAAAATTATATCTATTGTGGCTCTTACATATATCTACTTATTCATGAAACAAAATTAGGGGTTCACCACCAAATTGGCCACCAGCGCCCCCTACAGTTTGAAGAAAATGGTAAAATTTTGAAGAATTTCATGAATAATGCCAAAAATAAAATTCTTCCAACGTTGATTAATTTTCCAAAAATTTTTATATTGTAGCTCTTATATATATCTATTTATTAATAAAACAAAATAAGGGATTCACCACCAAATTGGCCACCAGCGCCCCCTACAGTTTGAAGAAAATGGTAAAATTTTAAAGAATTTCATGAACGATGCCAAAAATAAAATACTTCCCACCTTAATAAATTTTCCAAAATTATATCTATTGGAGCTCTTATATATATCTACTTATTAATGAAACAAAATAAGGGGTTCACCACCAAATTGGCCACCAGCGCCCCCTACAGTTTGAAGAAAATGGTAAAATTTTGAAGAATTTCATGAACAATGCCAAAAAAATATAATACTTCCCACCTTAATAAATCGCAGGGAGTGGGACAGGCACAGGGAGTGGGACATGCACAGAGAGAGGGAGATGCACAGGGAGAAGGAGATGCACAGGGGAGAGGGAGATGCACAGGGAGATGCACAGGGAGATGCACAGGGAGATGCACAGGGAGATGCACAGGGAGATGCACAGGGAGATGCACAGGGAGATGCACAGGGAGATGCACAGGGAGATGCACAGGGAGATGCACAGGGAGATGCACAGGGAGATGCACAGGGAGATGCACAGGGAGATGCACAGGGAGGAGATGCACAGGGAGAGGGAGATGCATGTGCATGTCCCACTCCCTGTACATGCCCCTCTCCCTGTACATGTCCCTCTCCCTGTGCATCTCTCACTCCCTGTGCATGTCCCTCTCCCTGTGCTACTCACTGTTACTGTGTCACTCCATCGCCTTAAATCTGATTCTCCTGTTCATCTCCCTTTCCTAAGCAGTGCAACGCATTTCCACAGATCCAAAATCTATCACACATCTACCTATGTGCGTTCTTGAGCATGTGTGGGTATGGAAATTTTGGATTCATCAATTGTGCTTCTTACATATATATCTACTCATTCGTGAGAAAAATTATTATCTACTGATTTGTGAAAAAAATAGGGGTTCACCAGCATTTTTGCCAGCAGCACCCCCTACAGTTTGAAGAGAATTTGGAAATTTTAAGGAATTTCATGTATTTTGCCAAAAATCAAATACTTCCCTCATTGATATATTTTTCAAAATTATATCAATTGCAGTTCTTACATATATTTCTATATATTCTTGGAAAGGAATTAGGGGTTCATAAATTTTTCAAAACTTTGTCAATTGTAGCTCTTGCATATAAATACCTATTTGGGGAAAAAAAGTAGGGGTTCACTAGATGGAGTATCTATCCTCTGACGTTGTTTTGGTTGGAAGAAAATGGTGAAATTCAGTAATTTGATGAATTTTACCAAAAATAAAATACTTCCAACATTGATAATTTTGTCTTGTGTATCTCCCTCTCTGGTTTGTGCATCTCCCTGTGCATCTCCATGTTCATCTCCATGTGCATCTCGCTCTCTCCCTGTGCATCTCGCTCTCTCCCTGAGCATATCCCTCTCCCCCTGTGCATCTCTCTCTCCCTGTTTATATCCCTCCCTCTCTCCCTGTTCATATCTCTCCCTCTCTCCCTGTTCATATCCCTCTCTCCCCTTCTCTCCCTGTGCATCTCCCTCTCTTCCTGTGCATATCCCTCTCTCCCTGTACATCTTCCTCTCCCTATGCATCTCCCTCTCTTGCTTGTCTCCCTCCCCCTGTGCATCTCCCACTCTTGTGTATCTCCTTTTCTGGTTCACCTCCCTCTCCCTGTGCATGTCCTTGTGCATGCCCATGTGCATGTCTGTGTGCATGTCCGTGTGCATCTCCCTCTCTTGCTCATCTCCATCTCCCTGTGCATCTCCCTGTCTCCCTGCGCATCTCCTTCTCTCCCTGTCCATCTCTTGTGTATCTCCCCCTTTGGTTCCCTATCCCTGTTCATCTCCCTCTCCCTGTGCATCTCCCACTCCCTGTACATCTCCCTGTACATCTCCACGTGCACCTCTCTCTCTGTGCATCTCCCTCTCTCTCTGTGCATCTCCCTCTCTCCCTGTGCATCTCCCTCTCTCCCTGTGCATCTCCCTCTCTCCCTGTGCATCTCCCTCTCTTGCTCGTCTCCATTTCCCTGTGCATATCCCTCTCTACCTGTGCATATCCCCCTCACCCTGTGAATCTCTCTCTCCCTGTTCATATCCCTCTCTCCCTGTCAATATCCCTCCCTCTCTCCCTGTTCATATCCCTTACTCCCTGTGCATCTCGCTCTCTCCCTGTGCATCTCCCTCTCTCCCTGTACATATCCCTCTCTCCCCTCTCTCCCTGTGCATATCTCTCTCTCTCTTCTCTCCCCTTCTCTCCCCTTCTCCCCTTCTCTCCCCTTCTCTCCCCTCTCTCCCTGTGCATCTCCCACTGCCTGTTTATCTTCCTCTCCCTATGCAGCTCCCTCTCTTGCTCATCTGCCCCTCCCTGTGCATCTCTCTCTCTTGCTCGTCTCCATTTCCCTGAGCATCTCCCTCATTTGCTCATCTCCATCTCCCTTTGTATCTCCCTCTCTTGCTCATCTCCATCTCAATGTGCATCTCCCTCTCTTGCTCTTCTCCCTCTCCCTCTGCATCTCCCTCTCTTGCTTATCTCCCTCTCTTGCTTATCTCCCTCTCCCTGTGCATCTCCTTCTCTTGCTCATCTCCCTCTCCCTGTGCATCTCCCTCTCTTGCTCATCTCCATCTCCCTCTCTTGCTCATCTCCATTTCCCTGAGCATCTTCCTCATCTCCCTCTCCCTGAGCATCTCCCTCTCTCGCTCATCTCCATTTGCATCTCCCTCTCTTGCTCATCTCAATTTCCCTGAGCATCTCCCTGTCTTGCTCATCTCCATCTCCCTGTCCATCTCCCTCCCTTGCTTATCTCCCTCTCTTTCCCATCTCTTTCTCCCTTTTCATCTCCCTCTCTTGCTCATCTCCATTTCCCTGAGCATCTCCCTTGCTCATCTCCATCTCCCTGTGCATCTCCCCCTCTAGCTTATCTCCCTCTCCCTGTGCATCTCCCTCTCTTGCTCATCTCCATTATCCTGAGAATCTCCCTCTCTTGCTCATCTCTATCTCCCTGTGCATCTCCCTCTCTTGCTAATCTCTATTTTCCTGAGCATCTCCCTTGCTCATCTCAATCTCCCTGTGCATCTCCCTCTCTTGCTCATCTCCCTTTGTATTTCCCTCTTTTGCTCATGATTTCCCTGAGCATCTCCCTCTCTTGCTCATCTCCCTTTGTATCTCCCTCTCTTGCTCATCTCCATCTCCCTGCGCATCTCCCTCTCTTGCTCATCTCCATCTCCCTGTGCATCTCCCTCTCTTGCTCATCTCCCTCTCCCTGTGCATCTCCCTCTCTTGCTCATCTCCATTATCCTGAGAATCTCCCTCTCTTGCTCATCTCTATCTCCCTGTGCATCTCCCTCTCTTGCTAATCTCTATTTTCCTGAGCATCTCCCTTGCTCATCTCAATCTCCCTGTGCATCTCCCTCTCTTGCTCATCTCCCTTTGTATCTCCCTCTTTTGCTCATCATGATTTCCCTGAGCATCTCCCTCTCTTGCTCATCTCCCTGTGTATCTCCCTCTCTTGCTTATCTCCCTCTCCCTGTGCATCTCCCTCTCTTGCTCATCTCCCTTTGTATCTCCCTCTTTTGCACATCATGATTTCCCTGAGCATCTCCCTCTCTTGCTCATCTCCCTTTGTATCTCCCTCTCTTGCTCATCTCCATCTCCCTGTGCATCTCCCTCTCTTGCTCATCTCCATCTCCCTGTGCATCTCCCTCTCTTGCTCATCTCCATCTCCTATTGGGCTCCCTTTACATCTTCCTCTCTTATGCTCTTCCCTCTCCCTGTTTAATCCACCATTCTCAATTGATCTTCAACGATCCATCAATCCACAATCCCATATCTGACTGAAATAGTTGTGAGATTTATAGAACTAGTCAAATCTCATCTCTTGTGACCAGGTATTATGATGACAGAAATTTCCAGATCTGTAAATTGACAGATATCATCCTTATGTACGTAGAGGCAATAAAAAACTGCAAATGGACCAAAGAATTTGCGACTGCACACAATATTCCCAAAACAAGCCTCAAGATGCTTTTCGCTTGAACACAGCTTTGGGCATTACATTCACAACATTCAGGAACAGAAAACTAACCATTGGTTTCCAATTCCTCACAGCTCAGATCTGCACTGATAATATTAATATTTTTTAAAGAACCAATCCGGAGTACCAACCACATAGAGCCAAATCTAACCTTTTTTATACATTTTCAACCAAATGAAGAGCAATCTGAAGGAACTAATCATCATGATGTAGGACTAAAATTACAAAAAATAACATTTGACAAATTTCACTTTTTTTTCTCCTTTTTTTATTTCAACATAAAGAACATGACACAAACATACAACAGCTAACACTGACTGACAAGTCTGCTTTAAAAGCAGGAGAGTGAGCGAGGCTGCAGACTGACGCAATTAAGTTGAATTGGGTATCGAATTGGCTTCTAGGGCAGTAGGGCTGTTGCCCCCGACGTCCGCGCTCACCAGAGCCCAGCAGGACTGACCTAGAGTTTCTCAAAAATGCATGTAAGCGCGGACTTTAGGGGCAGCACCTCCAGTGAAATGTTGTAGCCTGCTTGCGCAACTAACATACATCAATCTCGCACAATCAGTGGGAAAAAACCTCACTGATCATGTTTGAAATTCGAATATAACAGTTTAATAATGTCAAACATGTAATAAGTATTTAAAACAGATAGAAAATTCCAACCATCAATATTGCCTTCATGAATATTAGTTTCGGTGCTAAAACATGACTTCTCAGAATGCTCAATAGCAATATTTCAAATTGTTTTAATTTGTTTGATGTTTTTTAGGAGCACCCAACAGAATCTGTCATAAAATTTGAAAAAACATAATATACCATTTGGAAATTATAAGGTGAAATAGGATTTTAAGCAAGAAAACCTGGACATTTTGGTTTTTCTAAAAATACATGTATGATATTTTGATATTTCTAAAAAGAAATGACATTGATTAACTGTACCATGAGCACTGATTCCCTGTGCCCTGTGACAGGACAGAGTGAATAATTGTTTTTTGGTTCATCTTTTGTGGCCTATCGGGGGTGTTAGTTTCATTTTAAAGCAGTGGGGCATATAGTGGTCACACCTTCGTGAAAGATATCAGGGGAAAATTACATTTTTTAAATTCAGAAAAAATGTATACTTTGGCAAAAAAGTGTTGGGGCATCTGCCTCACCAGCCCCAAGCCAGCCAAGGAACTGACGCTACCGTGGCCTATATTTTCGAAATCCCCAATAGTGCAATTATTTTTGTGACTTCGCCATTTTTTCTGAAATCATGCACCCACCTCTGTGGGATGAGAAGACAGTACATTAATAAATGTTTCTTGAATTGTTCAAACATTTAAAACAATCATTCAAGAGTCATGACTTATTAGTCCTGGGCTTTGGAGTCGGGTGATAAGTGAACCGATTCCGACTCCCGACTCCTTTGGCTTTCTGAAAAGCGACTCCGACTCCGACTCCTTAGGTCTCCTGATTTACGACTCCGACTCCCGACTCCGCTTATCGGCATTATTGCACATAAATATTACATGGTCAACAGAGAAGAAAAGTCATTCCACAAAGTTTTCATAGGATTTTGTGCATAAATACTTGCTTAAGAAGTTTTATGTAAAATTTGGATTTCATTTTACATTTTTGAAATAATGGTTTTGTAAATTATATTAATTATTTTAAGGAGTCAGCACTTTAATTTTCGACTCCAACTCCGACTCCGACTCCACCTGAAAATCAAAGTTCGACTCCGACTCCGACTCCACCCAAAAACCTCCGACTCCACGACTCCGACTCCAAAGCCCTGCTTATTACCATCCACAACATAGTAAAACTGAAGAATCTGAAGTTCAATTGCACAGTATTTTCTTATCTGAAAAAGAAAACCATAAACTCCATGGGAATTATTAAGTATAGAGCAATTTGTTCAATTTGTTCAAGTACCATTAAATGCAATTTTTTCAAGGCTGTTCAAGCCCTGGAATTGTAGTTTCTAAACAAAACTCAGGCTTTTCAAGTTTGATACGGAGTACCAATGTAACAAAGCAAATAATATCAAACTAATAAGACTATTGAAACAGTGTCTTTCAAGTCAACATAAATTTACATGTAAACGTTGGTATTAAGTTTATGACAATCACTGTTGTCAGATAAATCCTTCATATTGCTATTTGGAAAAAAACATTTTTTTAGAGACTCCAATGGTATAAGTACAGCCCCCCTTTAAAAAAATCCGCCCCTGAATGCCCTCCCCGCAAAATTCATTTGCCCCCACCCAAATTTTGAGCTTAAATTCATTAGCTACAAGTGCACCCCCCCCCTGCAGTACTGGAATTCAGCCCAGCCTATGGCCCTGCTGCCTGCCCCCCACACCGCCCCCCCCTCCCCTAAAATAAATTCTGGTGATGCCACTGCCCACTACTGGCTCCTGCTACTCAATATTATTTCAAGTGACAATGTGCAAAGTATTACATATAAAGTAGACCAACTGAATTGGTGCAGTAGGCCTACAATAACTGAATAAGCATGGTGAATAGCTTGGCACCATGCCAATTTTTGCCGACCATGTTTTCTGTCAGAAAAAACACCAAATTTCAGTCACTGGTCATTGCAAACTGTACTCACCTTTATTCTGATAGACTTCCAGACTCCTTTACATGATGTGTACATCACAAAATAGGCCTGTTTGCCCAGAATTTCGTTGATCATCATGCTCACGTTACATTTTGACAGCCAACCTCCAATGCTTGCAACAATGTCACCTGGTAGATGACGCCACTGGCAGGCCACTGGCAGGCCTACTGACTCGTGGCGCACCTATATTTCATTTCTATTTTTCGTGACGTCACGTCAGTATCCGCAGTGCGGCGCTGAGAATACCCGCATTCGTCTTTAATTTTGTTTTGTGAGATCCATGCAATATTCATGATTTATGTCAGGTCTATGGGATATTTAACCTCAGTATGATTTATATTTCATAACATACAAATTATCAGTAATGGTTAAAAACATTTTGCATTCTAACACACCTGTTTACTTAACTTACAAACCCTCAATGAAATGATTGATTTTAAATTCAATAGATATCAAGTGATGCATTCATTAGCAAATTTAATTTATTGATTCACGGTGAAACAATTTTTTGCTTTTTACCTTTTTGTTCTGTACATAATGAGATTTACAGATTACTTACTTTTTATAGAATTATGGACCTTATCCATAATTGAGCACTATACCTTTATAACACGTGGTGTTGCTTCTTACAATGCATGGATTCCAGATGATCTATGATGTTAACAATTGCCTCCTTGTTTGCCACACTATAATTATATACTATTATATTCATTCACTTTTCTGAACAGTATCTCTTAGGTTAAGCTTCTGAGCAATATGTAGCTACTTATCAAATTACTCGGCCAAAGTAAATTATACATTTGCCAGCTTCAGATTCAGTTGCCTGATAAAAAGAATACATCATATATCACTGCACCAGATTTAATAGTTTATGTGCTGATAAAAAATACTACTGGTTTTGAGCTATGTTACTATGTTGTTATTGGCATACAGACACTTCCCAGTACATCACAACTCGACAAAAAATAAATAGGCTATCTATCAATTTAAGTGTCTATCTGTCTGTCCATCTACTACAGTTGAGGTAAAAAATTTGCATACAGACGGACAGGAAATAGTTAAAGCTGTATTATGTAAGTGCAAATGGGTCTACATATTTGGCAATTTTATTTCTTGTTTCTTACATATTGAACTTATGAATTTGACTATAATTGGTCCGTTTGACCAAATCCCCTTATACTCTAGTAGCTCATGGTAGTGGTGTACGCAATCATATGTCCAGAGCTAAACTCTTCAGAATTCAGTTATTTATAGGTCTAGGTATGAAATTAGGTTGGTGTCACATTTCTCATAGGGGCCGAACTTTCCAAAATGGCCACCACCATTTTTACGTTGTTTTAACAATTTTTCTCTAGCTAAACGGGCCATATCTCGAGAACCGTTGGAGATAGGAAGTTGTGTGACCACTCAAAATTTGCAGCATGGCAATGTTATAGGGAGTAGTTAATACATCTTTATATCAAAATATCAATATTTTTAAAGAAAAATGCAAAAAACTGATTTTATTAATTTTTCATAATTAAAAATGTCCGTAGAAGCTGAGCAATTAACTGTTTTCATAACAAACATTGATTCAGCACCAGTAAAATACAAAGATAAGTCATTGTAAATTCTATAAACATACAATGTCATACATTAGCCATCTCTGATTTATTGTCTGGGCTCAAAATAACCTTAAAGGTAATGTAAAATTAGAATAAGACATCTTTGACGTGAATATATCTTAACATTCGAACCTTGCAGACCATTCTTGTTATATATATGGATTTGTACACTTATCCTTGCTATATCTACAGAATGCAACAAATTTGATGTTCCTTTTGTCTGCATGGTGGGGGCAGGTCAATGGGCCTGCATGATACCGGCAATATCACTGGTCTTAGACCAATAAGTGTTTCCTAATTTACCATTTTGGTGTGGACATGTATTAGTGGCTGGAGGACTGGCAGTTTGGTCACCGTTGGTGCCATATCTATTTAAATGCTCTTCTATTGATGTTGAACAACATATAAACAGTTTAAAATCAAGCTCAACCTGCGATTTTTGATACTGCTCCCACTGGTGCTCGTCCAGTACATTGCTGATAGACAATAGTGTTGTGAAACATGGGCTGCAATCAGTTTTAGTGGTTTCACCTGATACTGATGTCTTGATCAAACTTTTATTTAGAAGTTGGAGGTTACAAAAAAAGAAAATAGCATGCAATGCATGCACCGTGTCCTCGAGCAATTTAATAACCCTTATAACTCAATGGGATATGATCATTACATTAACACATCTCTATAAATTGTTAAAAGTTGCATTCTATCTATAGATCTATAAATCTACCTATCAATCTATCTATCTGTCTATCTATGTGTCTATCTGTCTATCTTTAGTAATTGGCTGAAGTATAAATCTCAGGTTGTGGTGCACCCCACTTTGTCTCAGGGCGGAAGGGCCAAAGGGAAGAAGAAGAAGATGCTTCTCAGAAATTGTCTGCTGAGCAAGGAGGAATTTGGGGGATTAAAGTTAACTATTTAGAGCAGTGAGACATACGATTAAAGCCAGGGCATCTAGTGCAACAGTGCAAACACTGGGCATCATAATGGCATCATAACTTTGGGTTGTTCTTGAATCTGTGAAATGCTTTTCGATCCACACCAACTTTGATATGACAATCCCATTGATGACGACAAAGGGTCCGAGACCCTGCTCTCGGACACAACAAAAAGGGTCCGAGACCCTGCTCTTGGACACAAAAACTGTTCAGTTCACATGCTGGTTGACCAAACAGACAGTGACTTGGTGTCTTACATGTACCAGCAAGTTATGGCTGAGCAGGTGTGACATGATCAGCAAAGTGGTTCCTAAGCTATCAGGCTTGAATGTTACTTTGGAACTTTCCTTACCCCAGGGCTTTGGGACATGCAATGGTCACCGAAGAAGAAATGTTTCTTTTTTTGGCCATAAAGAAAACAGTCTGCATCACACTTGATGAGTACAGGTGGGAGCAGTATCACAACTTGAAGGTTGAGCTCCATTTCAACCGTTTGGTATGCTCATACTAAGCTGCTGAACTTCAAGAAGAGCGTTACATTACATGCTCAAGAAGCAGGACTCCCCTAGTTTCTGTCCATGTATGTGTTTGTCAACATCATTATCTATCTAACTATCTATCTATCTGGGGGAAGGATTGGTCTAGTGGTAGCGTGCTAGACTGCCAATCACTGCCCAGGTCGAATCCAGTTGTTGCTGGGTCACCTGGGCCTATAATGGACGGCTGTTTTGATCATTCTTCCCTTTATTGCCGTGTCCTCCTCCTGTCCTAATTCACCTACCAAGCGCATAAATACATTTAAACTCCAATCCATCCATCCATCCATCGGTGTATCTCATCTTATGTTATCTAATCGAAACTAATTTAATCTCATCTAACCTAATCAGATCTAACCAAGTCCAACCTAACATAGTCCAACCTAGCCAACTCCAATCCCATCCAAGCCAATTCCTGCCAATCCAATCTTATCCCAGCCAATCCCATTGAATCAAATCCTATCTGATCTAATCTCATCCAATTAAATTTAATCCAATCACATCCAATTTCATCTATTTCAATCTAGTGCAATTCCAATCCAAGTGAATCCAGTCTGATCAAGTCCAATTGAATCCAAAGTAATCCAATCAATCCAACTTTATTTTACCCAATCTAATCTCATTAAATTTAACCCAATCCAAGCTAATCCACTCTAATCAAATCTAATTCAGTTTATTCCAATCTAAACTAATCTAAACCAATCTAATCTTAGCCAATTCAATCTAATCCAATCCTATCCAGTCCCGTCAAATCTTGTCAAATTCAATCTGCACAATTCAATCTGATCCAATCTCTTCCAACCCGAATCCAATCCAAGCTAGTCCAATTTGACCCAAACTAATCCAATTTAATCTATGCAATCAAGTCCAGTTTAATCTAAACAATACGATCCAATCTAATCGATGCCAACGTATCACTTGTGTCCATATTTAGTAATTTACATTGGGGGTTCCCTGTTGGGGAATCCTATGGTTGAGGGATTATTGTGAAATCATTTACTGGCAAAATATTCAATTAGAAGGATAATTCCTGAATAGAAATGTGCCAAAATGTGATAGAATGATACACATGAAAATTAAATTACTATTTTAGCGTCCCACCAATAAAGAGGTCATATCTGAAGTTAGAGCAGTAAGCTACCAGTCCTCCCACCATTAACCCCGATCCACTGCAATATGGTTTATGAAGAAAGACTGTTTGGTGTGAGACCAGTGATACTGCCAATATCATACAGACCCGATGACCTGCCCCAACCATGCAGATGGCCCACAACATGGTGCAGTTAGTGAGTGAGTCTGTGTTTTACGCCCCATCAGCACCGGCGTGGGCTATTTAGAGGCAATACAACATGGTGCAGAGCCAAATCCTGCATATGCAGGCAAGAGAAACATTAGATTTGTTGAATTCAATACTGCAACAAAGATAAGTGTAAAAAACTGTGTAACTAGCTTTCTCTGCGAGCTTCGAACGTTAGATAGATTCATAGAAAAGATGTCTGATTTTAATTTTACCTTACCTTTAAGGCCTAATAATAAATCAGAGATGTCCAATGTATGTTTATAGAATTTACAATGACTTATCTTAGTACTTTACTGGTGCTGAATCAATGTTTGCTATGAAAACAGTTAATTTTTCAGCTTTTACGGACATTTTTAATTATGAAAAATTAATAAAATCAGTTTTTTGCATTTTTCTTTAAAAATATTGATATTTTGATATAAAGATGTATTAACTACTCCCTATAACATTGCCATGCTGCAAATTTTGAGTTGTCACACAACTTCCTATCTCCAACGGTTCTCGAGATATGGCCCGTTTATCTAGAGAAAAATTGTTAAAACAACGTAAAAATGGTGGCGGCCATTTTGGAGAGTTCGGCCCCTATGAGAAATGTGACACCAACCTAATTTCATACCTAGACCTATAAATAACTGAATTCTGAAGAGTTTAGCTCTGGACATATGATTGCGTACACCACTACCATGAGCTACTCTAGTATTAAAGATACACGACATTAATCTGTGAGTCATCCAAAGTTGATGGGTCAGAAGTTTGCATACACTCCGGGACCATGGTTGTATTATGCAATATTTATGCCTTTAATTGGAAAATATTTCATTGTTCTATCCTAGTTTGTAGAAAATAAGTCTCAAATTAATTATCCTCAGATTTCTGTTGAAAAAAAATTGGTAAATTATGTCCATACAATGGAGGCCACGGACACAATCTTTCACTTTCTCCGTGAATCTCCACGGGATCATGCAAACAGTATGGAGAAGATAAAAAGATGCAAATTCTATGAATGCACAATATTTGGTGTCATAGGGAGCAATTGGGAAGCATTTTAAATTGTTGTATCCTCAGTACAGCATATAGTTGGTCATTTTAAGACCCACACGTTCATCGGTGCACTGCAGAGAACTGGAAGAAGAGCCAAACTGGTGGCGACTGGCAACATAAAAATCATCAGAATGGGTGAACAGAATCCAGGGGTGACTAAAAATGAAATATGCAATGATGTGGGGGTGTCTTGGGTGAAAGTGTCCACCAGCGCATAGATGTGGAGATTGTGGACATTACATGGAGGAGGACTCCGAGGATGCAAATATAGAAAGAAGCCAGAGGTGCGAGAATACCATGTGAAAACTTGTCTGGAGTATGCCAACTCTTACAAGAACTGTTTGTATGGGTGTTGACATACCCAGGAGAAGACTTGACTCACTGCATGATTTTTTTCTCGTAGCAGTGACTTCTTTCTATCTTTGCATCCTCGGAGTCCTCCTCCATGTAATGTCCACATCTATGCGCTGGTGGACACCTTCACCCAAGACACCCCCACATCATTGCATATTTCACTTTTAGTCACCCTTGGATTCTGTTTAGCCATTCTGATGATTTTTATGTTGTCAGTCGCCACCAGTTTGGTTCTTCTTCCTGTTCTCTGCAGTGCACCGATGAACTTGTGGGTCTTAAAATGACCAACTATATGCTGTGCTGAGGATACAACAATTTAAAATGCTCCCCAATTGCTCCCTATTACACCAAATATTGTGCATTCATATAATTTGCATCTTTTTATATTCTCCATACTGTTTGCATGATCCCGTGGAGATTCACGGAGAAAGTGAAAGATTGTGTCCGGTGCCTCTAATGTATGGACATAATTTACCAATTTTTTTCAACAGAACTCTGAGGATAATACATTTGAGACTTATTTTCTACAAACTAGGATAGAAAAATGAAATATTTTTCAATTAGAGGCATAAATATTGCATAATACAACCATGGTCCCGGAGTGTATGCAAACTTCTGACCCATCAACTTTGGACGACTCACAGATTAATGCCATGTATTTTTAAGGGGATTCGGTCAAACGGACCAATTATAGTCAAATTCATAAGTTTAATATGTAAGAAACAAGAAATAAAATTGCCAAATATGTAGACCCATTCGCACTTACATAATACAGCTTTAACTATTTTCTCTCCGTCTGTATGCAAATTTTTGACCTCAACTGTAGGTACATATACAATTATCCTCCTATCCAGCTTTTGATTTTCTTCAAGGTCTCTCTTTTACGCATAATTTTTTTATTGAGTCCATGACATATATTCCTGTCTTTGCACTAGGTGACTGCTGATGCTTGGCTCCTATATTTATCACAAGCATCAGAAAATATGGTGGTCTGCTCAGAAGAATTTCTTTTTCATCGAGACCACATAAAAAATCCAATATCATCCAGTCCACAGTCACAGCTTCTTTAAGGTGACACTTGATGCATGGTGCATAAGAACCACCATGATGAAAGAGCTCAGTCAAGTGGAAGGCTCTTGACTAAGATTTCACACCTTTGCTCCCAGCAGGTGTATTGCATCTTGTTGAAGTAAGAGACCCTTGTGAAATGTAGCTGCTGTGACAAATTCTAACTTTCCTTTCCTTATGTTACTTTGTCATGCAGGGTGAATGTGGCACGTGTTGTGGATACATTTTGGTATAGGCCAACTTATTATTATTTGACTTTTTCTTCCCTATTCCTAAGATATAAACTCAGTGCACTAGCAGCATGCTTGGCCATCCACTGGTCCTTGGTTAAATTCCTGGCTGAACTTCATTATTCCATAGATATTTCATCCTCTGGCTGAAGTACAGATTGCGGTGCTTGCCTCATAACCATGGTCAGTTGGTCACTACCTGTTCTTTTAAGCCTTGTCCGTGAGTGCATAACAATATTGTTTATATTGTTGGATATTGGCTATATTTGTCATAAAAAACTTTTAATGCTACTGGTAGTTGAACTATTTTTGGCAGTTGCTTTTTAAACACAGGGTCTCAGTCAAAATGTCTGGATTCTAAATGATGAGTTATTTTAAATGACTTGCGGATGCAGAG
Source organism: Platynereis dumerilii (assembly GCA_026936325.1). NCBI lineage: Eukaryota > Metazoa > Annelida > Polychaeta > Phyllodocida > Nereididae > Platynereis > Platynereis dumerilii. Next base: position 12,974,710 of record JAPTHN010000010.1, on the reverse strand, counting down.
ATTTCAAAATAGCATCAAATTTGTTTATCTCATTATTTGTAGCATGATGTTGATATAGTACCATGTGTCACACACTTACTTTATAATGCAGATTTCTTGGTTGCATTTTCAATCAGTTTCTAGTCTTATGTCTAACATCCCCAAGATTTGGATGCTTTGTACTAAGGATATGTTTATAAAGTCAGAAAGATAATGATAAATAAATAGGACTAAGGTAGACTGGAAGGAATTTTTTTAGTTGCATTACAGTGAAATGTTGTTACATCTGAGCTATGTACAGTTTCTAGTTACATTGCAAGTGAGATGGCTGGATAACAAACATAATTTGTCTTAAATTTGGAAAATCGGCAAACAGAATTGCAAAACATGAAAGTGTGCTAAGCATCTATGAACACCGGCCAAAAGCATGCGATAGAGGAGATTCTATATTGGTGGCTTGGTTCACATTATAGAAATTGGTCACGTAGAGTGGACATGCCTGCCTCCACCTCTTCTTAGGTCTTTTCTGTCCTTATGTAACACTAGTGAACGTGACATTGACAAAGGGGTTTTTCAGAAAATGTGCTAACTGAGAATGTCTCAGCCTGAGCCTGTTTCAGCTGGTCAGAATGTCCTAATGTAAATGTAAGGGGGATAAGAAAGAGAAAATCATATGGTTGACAGGAGCTTACCAGTAGAAGAACACTTTAATAACAGGAGAATAATTATGAGGAAAAGATGATAATGCAAGGAAAAGGATCATACAGGGTTTTACGTCCTGTATTGTGCAGCAATAAGCTAATTTTGCCTCACTGGAACAGACAGGGATTACAGTAATAAGGCAAGATGTGCTTTTGGCACCGGAAAAAACATTGGTCTAACAAGGGAACGAAAAAGAGATAAAGAGTAAAAGTATAATTTTTTGACAGAAGAGACAATAACTGTGAAATAAATTAACAAACAAGGAGAATAATCTGTGTCCTCAATTGCAAATGTGGCTGGTATTTTCCTGAGAAAAGGACACTTGGTTTCAAGACTGTACCTTTTTTGTAAATGGTCCTTGTGACAATGAAAAACATTCATACATACATATGCTGAAGGCTGTTTTTGACATCATTGATGTTTTTTTTAATGGAATCATGGAGGTAAATCTATGAATTAAGTTGTTTCAAATCAGAAAATCCATGTCAGACTATCCAGATATTCTTGAAATTTGAGAGTTGAGCATACACACTGCTAGATGTATCCCCAGCCTGGATGTAAAAGTTGTATGTTCTAAGAATTCCCAACTCAGTACTCAGCCTTGTTGCTCATGAGATATCAACACAAACGAATGACCGTGTCTTGACTGACAAGGTGTAATACTTAATATATTATAAGGATTAGCAGTGCTATTCTTGTATGGATCAAAGGTGGGTACAGAATGTCATTGAATGGCTTTAATGGCATTTGAGTGGCGCGCCCATTGGGGCAATGAGATGTTATTTCAGTAATATTTCTCTCCATTGCATTGTTTCTTTTATGATGTTTGCCTTCATGGAAAGGCTTAGCAAACATCTGAGGATCTATTTTCAATGCCTACCTTTGTGTATGTCCTTTGCAGACAGACTTGTCCTATTTTGGTCTTTTTGTGGTGATGCCTTTTATCAGTCTAATGATAGCTAATAAATCTTATTTAGTAGTTCCGGTCCTTCACTGTAAATTCTGAAATTCTGAGTTAGCTCAAATGATTGAGTGAGACGGTTGCACAATTTGTTTGAGCCATGATAGCTTGCTGTTTTGAGTTATGATAATCTTTACGTTGTTATAACTTGCAAACAACAAGCTGTCTTGGCTCAAAGGAATTGTGCAACCATCTCACTCAATCAATTAAGCTAACTCAAAATTCAAAATTTACAGTGTTTGTCATTGATTTTCTTTACAAAATCCGGAATTTAAAACCTTTTGTATGGAAACTACGGGTATTGCAAAGCTTACGCTGCTGTATGTGCTGTTGCATATCTCTGCATTTTTCTTGTATTGTACATACACATATGCTATACAGTTATGTGGCAAAGGTTTTTTCATGTACATAATTAAATTTTGGATGCTATCCAAAAAGATTATTGTTTTCGGAATAAGTGCTCTGTAAAATTATTTCCTAAGCACAGCATCATCAATAATTAATGAAAATACATTTTTTGACAATGTGGCTGGCTTAAAGTACTTGTAATTTATCGTGACCAATCTAGTAATACTTAGGCTATGAGCAAGGCAATGACTGTGACAGTGACTTTGAAAAGCTGTCAGACCAGTAAATTGGTCATAGAGTGCACCGAAATATTGAGTAGACATTACCTTTGCCAGGTACTTAGCTATAAGATAGTCAATAGGCCAGTCTTGATTACTCAATAATATGTAATTACCAGACAAAGGTCAGTGAGAAAAAAAACTACATGTTCACTAATTAAGTCAACAATTCAATTGGCGCTGGATAATTGTGAGTCAAATGTGCAATGGCGCCCAATATGACCTTTCTAGTGTCAATACACAGTTACACACACATTGGTTAGCAAAAGGGTACTGCGGGTGAAAATTTTGAGAGAACGAACAACATTCGCTCAAACTTCACAATCCTAATTTGGTATAAAATTTCAAATAGCACATCTCTTTCACTGAACTTTACCATTTGACTGATTATAGGCATACGAAAGGAAGGGTGCAAGCACTTAGATATAGAAAAAATTAGGACCAGTTCACTGTGAAAAATGCACTTTGTGACTCATGATAGCCGATGAAGTGCCATCTTCTCTATTTTCAACATGGGAAGCATAGAGGCTGGTTGATTGGTCATGATCAAGAGAAGACCATTAGACTTGTCATAACTGATTTTAGAGTGAAAATCAGATGCATAATGCTTTCGTTTGGCTGTCACCAACAAGCGGGATAATTAGTCTCCTTAAATCAAATTAACATTGAAAGTATGCGGCATGATCATGACAAATCATCAGCATGATGACACTCGAAGTGCCTTTTTCGCAGTGCAACAGTCCACTCTTTTTCTATATCAAAGTGACAGACTGCAAAGTGAGCCAAATAATGATCAAAGAAATTCCTTCTCGTAATTAAGCCATTTGCCTGAGCTGTAACATGAAGCTGAGAGCATGACATCATGCATGCCAATGACCATGTAGCATCAAGCTTCAAGCTAAAGCTAACAAGAGCAGGTATACTGCCTCCATATCCCCCATGCCCTACACATCTACCTATACCCACCAGAATTCCAATTTTTGTTATGCCAAATATTTCCACCAGGGGCACAATTGTGCATACATGTAAGGATGTGGAGACACCTGGGGGTGGAGTTTGCTTTTAAAAATAACATGGCTGCAGGCCAAAAGCACTTGAAAAAGTATTATGGATGTGGAAATGGTTATGATATTTATTGATTTATGGTAAGATTTGACAAGTTTAGGGGGGTCTTTGAATGTTGGGAAAGGATGAGCATTGTGCATGGTGTGGTGTTTTAGATATTTGATGGATGCCATGATACGGAGACTAAAAGTAAAATCCCCCATAGCATAGCATGGGGGATAATTAGCTCACATCAAATTGAGGCAAAGCATCAATTGTGGAGAGTATCAATATTTGGGGTGGAGGGAGCGAACAACAGGACTATATGAGAACTATTCATTGGTTTACTTTAACACTAACCATGTGATACAGTAATGAGTTTTTCTCGCGGGTGTGACTGCACTGTTTTTTTGCACCACCGAATTCCTATTATCTAGCGACTAGTTTATCCACTTGCATCATTAAACTTAATTCTGCATGCCTATGCTAAATGTGTGCATGCACCTTTTCTAATAATGATGTTGTCAGTGCATACAATTTTGATTGGCTGTACAAAATTACAGATGACAAAACCATTATCCGCAAACTTAAAGGTGTCATCTGCTAAAACACCATGCAAATGTGTTGTTCTATAACCTATGTCATTGCCTGTCCATTTTGACAGATGTCAAAGGTGTGTTATTTTCACCTAGATATTAATATCTTTCAATCATCGCTCTCATCTAAATGGCTTGAGTTATAGACTTTATAGTCCATTTCTGTATTGATCTGCTTGAACATCAATATGAGTAAGCATTCGAAACATTTATTTATTTAATTCATCATGTTTTTTACTACTTCACACTAATGGTGCCTGTCTCTATACCGGTTCTTTATCTTTAAGTTGTTTCTAGTCCAAGTTATTTTTAGTTCTAAGTTATTGTTTGTTGTTCCGTTACTTTTATATATTTATATTTCTCTTCATATTAGGTACAAAAAACAGTAGGCTTGTGTTCTCTGTAATAATATATTTTCAAAAGCCAAATCCAAAGAGATATTACTTGATTTGACTAAGCATTAGATGAATGAATGAGCACCTACCTGAAGTGAGCCACACACTCCACTGCAGCAGTAAACATGTGAAGCATCAACATGAAGCTCCTGCTTCATCTGTTGCAGCTTTGACACTGCTCAGCTTGCGGCTGTCCTCGGCTGAAAAGCAGTTTGGCTGGAGTTGGGCTGGCCAAGTCTCAAGTGCTACTCCAGCCAAGTGTTCAGTCACTCCATTACAAATGTTTTACAGCCTGTCACTTTGATACCGAAAAAGAGTGTACTGTTGCACTGTGAAAATGGCACTTTGTCTGTCATCATACTGATGATTTGTCATGATCATACCCAATAATTTCAATGTTAATTTGATTGAAGGAGACTTATCCCTCTTGTTGTTGACAGCCAAACGAAAGCATTATGCATCTGATTTTCAATCCAAAATCAGTTATGACAAGTCAAATGGCCTTTTCTTGATCATTACTAATCAAACTGCCTCTATGCTTCCCATGTTGAAAGTAGAGAAGATGACACTTCATCAGCTATCATGAATCATGAAGTGCATTTTTCACAGTGATCTGGTCCTCATTTTTTCTTTATCAAAGTGAAAGGCTGTAACTATTTATTTATTTTTTTTTAAATATTTCCTCTTTTAGCTGCAGGGGCACAAGAATGACAATATTCAAGTCTGAAACTTGTAGCTGAACCATACATATATACAGATACATGTACATTGCTGAAAAGTGGATAACAAAGCTAGTTGATATTTAGCTATCTGGGAGTGTTTGTTGGTTGTACAGGCTGCAGTGACATTATAGAGGCAATATAAAAGGCCTACTGTTATGGTTCTGTGAAGTGATTTCAGATGCGCCTTCAATCAACTATTGGTCTTTTTAATGAAGCGTGGCCTTCTGTATGGAGAAATTTGTCATGTTGGATCAGCTGTGATTTGTTGATCATGTGCATGATAGTGTCATTGGTATGCCCGAAAATAGAATTGGCGTTCTCATGTTTCCGGCCATCATCATCGGTAATCAGCTGGCGAAATTTCATCTATGAAATAAGAGCATCAAGGAGCAAGCTCAGTTTTAGTATGCTGGCCTAAGTGGTGTTCAATTGTCGACATGGGTTTGATACCTGACATCCTTGTCTCCCAGCTGTCAATCAGAAACATGTGTACTGCTTTAATAATGGTCCAATAAAATGATGATGATGATGATGAAACAATGAACATATAGCTATTAGAAGACCAATATTGTTGGTTACATTTAGCTGAATTGAAAAAATAACCTTCTTCGGGATGCTGGTAATAAGCTGTCTGAATAGGTCTGTCTCCATTTGTAGTTCTGAATTTATGTACGGGTGGTGTCTCCAAGCAATAGGAGCTCTGATGGAATTCCCTTTGCCTTTCAACAAGGTGATTGGTGTTGTTGACCAAGCCAAGCAGTCTGACTTAATGAGTGTGTTTGTTGAATGTTTGATTGTTTGGGTCAGCTACACTGTGTTGATTATGTTCTCAAAACAGCAGTTCCACAGAAAAGTGTTTTGTTATCAAACAGATTGGGGGGGTTGTACCGTGTCAACAAACAGATTATAATTAACTGTTGGTCACAGGATTTCACTTACTTTGCAAACAAACCAGATCATATGTCATTTGGTGGGCTTCCCCAAAGACAAAAATAGCACTCCCCCCTTATCATAGTTCCACCTACCAATAATACCTGTCATAATCCCCATATGGAGACAGACATATTGCGCATAATGATAAGCTTATATAAAATGGGATTCTGCCCTTGCATAAAAATATTTTAGGTTTTCTAAATGAGACTGATGTTCACTGCAATATGTTAATGCTATTTCCAATCACATGCATTGTCGACCATTTTACGACTGAGATGTTTATGTCCTTTGCAGTAATTAATTGTTTTGGAAGGTGCCTAAATGCCTCTGTTTACATATGTGGTAAGCCTAGAGATTTTAAAGAATTATTTTTTACTGACAAGAAATGCAAATAGCATGTTTAATATTGTTTCAATCAAAGAACTAAGATACCTTTTTTGTCTGTATTAATTTTGTTGTTTTTTTGGAATCGCTTGATTAATTAATTTCTTTTTTTATGGAACATCAAATTTTTTGTGCATGTATGCATAGAATAAGAATAAAACTTGGCCTCAAAGGATATCCAGATGTAATTAATAGTCCAGATAACATTAATATATTAGAGCTAACTTAACGACATTCAATCAATAACATACAAGTTGAAAAGGTTACAGAAACAAAAACGAATTTCAAAATAATTGTTATTACAATTCTGACATTTCTGTTTATAGCATTAATATTGTAATTCAATATTCTTTGTCCATTCCTTTCAATGTAGCCTTTATTGCAAAAGCATTTCAACATAGTATGGAGAAAAAAGAATGAATTTGTTATTGTTTGTGCACATGTAAATGCATAAAAATAATTTCATTTAAAAAGTACATAAGTAAAGTCTGATATATAGAAGAAACATACACAGTATTACAAACACAAATACTAGGTGGATAGATAGAGTTTGGTTCACTCTAAACACAGGGTGGTCAAGATGACAAATCTAAAGTGGTAATTCCTGGTGCCTAAACCTACAACTCCTCGAGTCAAAATTACCAACAGGTTGTCAATGTGACAAATATTGGATTAGTAAGCTGTACCACCCTGGTAATCAAAGCTACAAGATGGTGATAAAATTGACTACCTGTCGGACACTTACATAATCAAAATAGTCATTTTGATTATGATAGAATAGTCAAAATGATTTTCTAGGAAGTCACCACCAGAATTTTGCAACCATTACTACCCTAAAGTAGTCATAAACTAGTCACAGTGACAACCAAATGTTTAGAGTGTTCCTTTAAGATTTGGAGTTTGAAATGGGACTTCGTATCTTCTTGTGTATATTCTGTGGCACCTATCGTTTTTGAAGCCATGCACTCATAAAAGGATGGCCTTTCCAGAGCCGTGCGGGGGACAAGAATAGGTCTGTCTCCATATGGGGATTACGACAGGTATTATTGATAGGTGGCACTACGAACAGTGTAGCTGACCCAAACAATAAAACATTCAACAAACACACCCATCAAGTCAGACTCCTTGGCTTGGTCAACAACACCAATCACCTTGCTGAAAGGCAAAGGGGATTCCATCAGAGCTCCTATTGCTTGGAGACACCACCTGTACATAAATTCAGAAAAACAAATGGAGACAGACCTATCGTGTCACATCCTGAGGTTTACAAAGGTCAACGTACTGCGTCTGATCTCTGATTTGAATGGTTCCCTAAAAATATTTCTGTTCTAGATTTTCTCTTATATAGTATTACTTCTCTTTGGAGACCTCCTTAAAGTTACTATAACACGAGTGACACAACTTTGCCAATGAACTCATCGAAATAAGCCGAGATCAAAAGAGCTCTTTGCCGATTACGAGCCCATTGGAAATTATATTTTTTTCATTTTCAACTCTAAACTCTCTGTGCCACATTGTTGACATTTGTCTGTTAGTCTTCCAGTCTTCTTATCAGGTGCACACCTTGTGAAAGCTTATATTTAGTTTGTTTGTTGCAATACATGTATGCTGATAGGTATGGGTGATATATTGACAAAGCTAATAAACAGTTACTGACAAAAAACTAATTCATTTACAGCCTTTCACTTTGATAAAGAAAAAGAGTGTACTGTTGCACTATCAAAATGGCACTTTGTGTGTCATCATACTGATGATTTGTCATGATCATACCCAATACTATCAACGTTAATTTGATTTAAGGAGACTTATCCCTCTTGTTGGTGACAGCCAAACGAAAGGATTATGCATCTGATCCAAAATCAGTTATGAAAAGTCAAATGGCCTTTTCTTGATCATGACTAATCAAACAGCTTCTATGTTTCCCATGTTGAAAGTAGAGAAGATGACACTTCATCGGCTATCATGAGTCACAAAGCGAAAGGCTGTAAAAATGCCTGTTACATCATCAGTGCAGGAACAAGTCTTCTATGTTCAGATATGTATCCTGATTGAGTGGTGCATGGTTGATGATAAAAACAATTAAATAAAATCATCTTGATGAAAATGTAGGGAACTGCCGTCTCCTCCTTTATTGAACGAAAGGCCAAATTTAATGTTCATATTCAAACTGTCATGGGATGCCATTTCTAGAGCTATATGCTGAATGTTCTTTGCTTTGCTTAAGGTGAATCAATGCTACATTTTCAATAGCATTTCACTCATTTGACTGTTTCATCAGAAAGTCTTCTTTCGAAAGTATGCATCAGTTTCTCTTTTAGTCTGGTTTCTCATGAGTAATGACCCTCTGTAAAGTCTTGGATTTGCTTGATGTGAATTAGTGAAACATTGTCAATTGCACTTCTCTTTCTGGACTGCAGCTGAGGGAAGTTTTCTTTCAAAAAGTATCCATCAGTTTCTCTTTTAGTCTGGTTTCTGAAGAGTGATGACCATCTTAAAAATCTGGTTTGATGCTCATTTATCTTCCCTCTATCTATATGGAGGGACTTCCATATGTTCAGATGTTCATGAGAGATCACTGAGCTGGTACTTTCATTTTCCAATCAAGAATTTTGAGCTTTATATAAGCTGGTCTGTGCTTCAGATAGCTCTACACGCCTACAAATCATTATTCTGAAGTTTCCTTGAAAACTTCCAATTGCTATGATTATGGTCAACTGTGCAATGATACGTCTTAGATTGGCAGTCAGAAGGCAATGTATGTGGGATTGTCTCTCTTCATATGGTTGCTTCTGAGTTTATTGCCTTCGTTATTTCTGGGTTATGGTTCTATTAATAGACAATATTATGGTCACATGACAAATGGTAATCTTGCGACAGCCACATGATGACGTGACTTGGGAGCATGATTTGAGATGGTCAATTTGCTGAGTTCAGTTGTTCTTTCTTTCTTTCTTTTGTTATTGGTGTGCACTATTTGTATGTGTTTGTGTCTCGAATGTGAAATGTTATGTCAGGTTTGTTTTACAATAAAAACTGCCAAGAAAAGTGAATAAACAGACACATGCTTACGAAGAGACTTATTTTGATATCCGGCCTCTTGAACTCTGTTGTTCTGGAGAGATTAGTTCCGGAATAGAATTATGGCTTTCAAAGAAATAAGTTAAGAATGTTTAAGACTCCCCCCTTAATCTTAAGGTGCCCGAACTTGTGTGATGCACTTGTGTAGTCTTCCATGAATTGCTATATATGTAACAAGGATCGTAGAGAAACTTTTGTGGCTTGGCATAGGTATAGTATATATAGTTCAGGAAAATTGAAAGGTCTCTGTTTTTCGTCTTGGTTGGGGTATGCAATGCAGTCTGTCAATTAGAAATCGTATATGTTTTGACATTTCCCGGTAGACCAAATACTTTCACAAAATAATCGTTATTTCTTAGACTGTGTGCATAGTGTTTCTGTAAACTCTCTTTCTTGTAAAAGATATTCAGAAATGAGAATTTTTTGTCATTATGTGCCACCGATTTGCCAGAATTCAATAAGCTTTTATTTGCTAAAAAAGTAAAGACATACAGGCCCGATTTCACCAACTTGTGACAAGTCTAAACTTTTGAGACTGACCAAACAGACTGGTCTCAAATCCCACTCAATCTTTCCAATGTTATGTACAACTGAATCACAAGTCTAAATCACAAAAACTGTTTCACCAACAAAATTTTTAGAAGAATTAGCTGGAAGTCACAGTCTTAGAAGGCCAAAGTAGAGACCTGCTCAGAGCTAGTCTCAACAGCAGTTCTCACTGGTGAGCAAGTCTGATTTGTCTTGAGAAATGACAGAACATGAGCGCTGCAATTGTAAACTTTCTAGGACAATTATTATTGTTTGAATAGAATGTCTGTAATTTATGTTAATATTTTTGCAACTGATACACCAATTTACCTGCATCATGAGATAGATAGATAGATAGATAGATAGATAGATAGATAGATAGATAGATAAATAGATAGATAGATAGATAGATAGATAGGGCAGATTTTCACGAAAAGTGCTCTTAAAAGGTACCTTAAACTTTCCAACCCTTTTGTTATCTCTCTGTTGCTTCCTGAGGCAAGTAAACCTATTACTAAGTACATCTGTGAGGTAATGAATAAATATCAATAAATTTTTCCTCTAATATGTAGCTTTTTCCTCTTAAAAAGATAACTTTTTATCCCTCATGAGGACAATTTTGGACGGCCAAACTTACTGGTGATCAGACATGCTCTCTTTGGCACTCTGTGGAATCTGCTAAAACCAATTCAGGAAAATGTAATGGTATGTGATTGATAAAAAACATCTTGAAAATTATTTTGGAACCATTTCTAATTGTCTTGGTCGTTATAAAACTTGAAAAAAATAAAAATAAAAAAAGACTGCTAATGTAACTCGATTCCGTCCCAGGACACTGAGGTTACATTAGCAACTTTTACAAGGAAATTTTTCTGTGTTCTCGCTACTTATGCCAATTTCAAACATGAAATTATAATATTTTATTGAAAAACGTGTCTTATTTGGCTATATACATCACCAAAAACATAAAAGACTGGGTGTGGTACCTCTTTCTTTATTGCTAATGTAACTGCTATTTTGCATCCGTCCATTTCATAGTGTTACATTAGCAAAATGTGTACATAAAAATTACATTAAAAAACACATGATTAGATCTCAAATTTTTACTGAACTGAAAGCCAGGTCTCCCAAGAGCAGGCTAGGGGTGGTACCCTGCTGGTAACTTCATTTATATTGCAGTAGGATCAGCATAAAAAATTCCGTCCTTCATCATTCATTGTTGTTACATTAGCACAAGGCCATATTTTTAGCTACTCTGACCTACCAATCCAACAGAAAAGATTGTTTACCCATGATTTTATTTAATGGATTGACACAATAAAAGATCTAGAATTCAGCTTTTTTTTGTCCTGCCAGCTATACTCAAAAGAAGCACCCTGAGAAAATCTGAGAATCTACGAATCGATTATGTCTGGCCTTATCAGTATTGTGCTAATGTAACTTGTGGACAAGTTGTGGTAAGTCATTTTGCAGCTTTTTCGTGAAATCTGCCATAGATCAATTGATGGATAGATCAATTGATGGATAGATCAATTGATCGATAGACAGATAGATATATTATATATATATATATATATATATATATAGATAGATAGATAGATAGATAGATAGATAGATAGATAGATAGTTAGATAGATAGATAAGGTAGATAGAAAAGATTGATAGGTAGATATGGTAAGCACAGCTCTCTAAGCCCAGTTCTTGGTGCTCATGAGGGTTGATTCTTGAGATTTTACACATTTACCCCATAAGAGGGATATTTTATTTGCCCATCACAGACACTGGTGCAAGGGGCAGCTGATTAACATCTCATCTGATGCAGAGGGGGATCCAGAAAAACATCAGAAGCGGGAGGGCTGAGGAAGAAAAAGAAAATAAATGTGTTAATTAAATAAAAAGGTCAATGCTGAGGTGGGGGGGGGGCAGCAACCCCTAACCCCCTCCCACTTTGCCACTTGAAATATCCCCCTGCTTATCAGATGCACAAGGCAATCAGAGACTCAGCTTGCTTTACCATGTATAACAGGTCTTCAAAACAGTTAACAACAGTAACAAACAGGCTTAAGTCCAAAGAATCATGCCAACAGCTGTCCAGTCTCTGGCAATCAGACTGGTCTTCAAAAAGTTGGTGAAATGCGTTGGGACTCGAGTCTCCTCCAGTAGTCTAATTGAGACCAGTCTCAAGTAAGTTTGTTTGAATTTTTACTATGAAAATCGGGTAGAATAAATACGGGAATATTTTTCCTGTATATGTACCTACCCAATGGAAGTCAAGCAGCAATTTCCGTGTGAAATATTGAAAGTTAATTTTTTATTATATATTTTTTTTATTAATTTTTTTACAAATATCAACTGACTGTTAGTAGTAATTACGTATGTACTCAATCCATGACAGATTGAAGGTAATAACCCTTATTTTTGGGGTCCTTCTTCTCTTTAAAGTACGGGCAAATTAAATGTTGGTGAAATGTTTTTTGCACTTGAGACTGGTCTCTAACAGTTGGGACCAGTCTTAACATGTTGTTGAAATCGGGCCACAATGTATATATATATATTCATCTTGAAAGAGTAGGGTTTCTTCACTTCATATTGTGAAATAAGACATGTTTTCTCTTAATTGAGAATTCAATACTTGTCTTGTTTAAAAAAAGAGAGAGAGAATAAGTGCAACTTGAAAAATACAAATTATGCATGCAACTGCGAACTTATATCAAATTCAGGATATCTGGTAAAATAAGATTGATCTGTAGAAAATATGATGTAGCTTTGAAGGTTCCATAGGTTTTATTAGCAATTTGAATCTTTTGCCCTTAAAAATTGTTCTGTGATAGCATGATACCATGCATTAATGATCTGTACGTGTAATTCTGTTCTTAAGTCTATTACACTTGATTGCAAGATCTTCCTTCTTCCATTTATTTTCCAGAGTACACATCCTGGGACAAGAACTGGTGAACAGTTCAGAGAATGAAAAGTAGAATTCTTAGAACTGGCTTGTAGCATGGGAACATGTACACTCTTATGTTCTTGTTCCTTCTCTTCTTCCTCATCCTTTTTACTTCTTTGCTTATTTTCTTCTCAATTTCTCTACACGTTTTCCTCTTTCTTCTCAGTTTCCCATCTCTTCTTTCTTCTTTGTAATGTTTATTTCATATACCGTTTTTTCTCTTTTTTTCTTACCTTGCTTCTAGGTTTCTTCTTCAGCAGAATTATATCACAAGTACACCTATCCACTGGAGATCACCCCATACTATAGCCTTTCTTGACTGTCGCCAAATGTGAAAGATTACGATTATTTCATTTATGGCAGCGAACAACACCCATCAAGCTACTTCATGAAAGTATTTTCAATACAACTTAATCATATCTATTATGATTAAGATGTTTGTGCAACATGGTCAATCTACAGCATCAGGACTTCCACAGTGGACCATAATGCGGTGTTACAGTGTACGGTACATTCTTGTATGTCACAAAACTTGCAACAGCAGAGACATACCAATGATTCAAGGCAGCTGTTTATGGTATGTTAGTATTTGTACTACCTGGTCATAATTTGAGCCTATGTACTTAACTGGTTCTTTGAGTGTCTTTAATAAAAAATAAAATTATGATGCACCAAAAAATATGTCACAGTTTTCGTACGTTCCTCTCTCTGGCTTTTTCTAATTGACAGAACCAGTTTTGAATCATATCAAGAATTAGTGTATACTGTTGTCTGGAACATACAATAGGGTATTACCTTGAAAAGTTCAAGCATTAGCTAAATTTTTCAAAAAGCTCTTTCAATGTCTCTGTCAAAATACGTCACGTTTTTCGTACGTCCCATTTTCGGGCATCACATATTTGGCCAGGTATGGAAACCTACTTTGGAGAGTTACTAATTTTGGGGAAGTAGACATAGCCACAAGGCCAAGCACTGGTAATAAAAGCATTTTTGTATTGCAGGCCTGAAGTAAAGCCTTTGTTATGAGTGGGTCGAATTGCAGAAAATGCCCCATGTTATTGTGCTTTACCATGGGAGTAGATACGTATCTTATCACATAGGATGTATTAAGCTCTGAAATTTCTCTGGTTAGTGCCTGGGATGGTCCCCTTTGCAATAGTGTTGACGTTGAATATTACAGGACACTTTATTTTCCACCCTGTGGTGGCCAGAATCTGGATGCGTTCCCATGCTACAAGCCACCTTTGAAATTATTTTATCTCCGTCTTTGTCATATCAGTTGAATTAATTCTAGTGAGTAGCGAAATAAAAGTATGGGCGAGGCAGACTCTTATCTCTCTGAACCAGACAACAACGTAGAAAAGACGGTATAACCATAATCCATGGAATAGGTGAATTAAATTATTCTGACAGGTTGGCATATTCTCACAGAATATACAAAAGAAAACATTCCCAGAATAGATCTTGAGCAATCTCAAATGATAAGTCAAGCAAATACAGCTGGAGACTGACTGTGAAGTTCTGAATGGCTGAATATATGATATCACCAAATCTATTGACTAATTTATGCATAATCATTAAATTTGTGATCTCATTGTAGATTCAATGCCCATGGTTGTATAAGTGAATTTTAATCCTTTAAGAACAGTGTTATGTAGCATGGTTATATCACAGGCCGAAACCTGAATGGGCAATTGTCTTAAATAAAGAATTGTCTTACATGTCTATAGTCATACTAATGACATGTAAGATTCTAGTCTTGTGACAAGCAAGACTCCAGAGACAAATACGACTCTAGAGACTCTTTTAGGCTCCGGCCTGTGGTTATATTGATGGTCTATCATCAGCATTAATTTTGTTATTCCAGATTTTCTTATATTGGTAATCAGGCTTGAAGCAGGTGAATACAGACTGTGTTTTTGTGGCTTTCAGCTTTGTAAAATTTGCCAGAGTAAAATAAAAAGGTTAATCTAATAGAAAAAGAGGCATTCGAGAGAATGTTATCCAACTGTGTTGCAGTAAAAAGCCAGACATGAAAACCTTTTTATTTCTCAAGCAAACCTACAGACAGAATTTCTAAAATCAATGAAGCTCATGTCGTTTATAATTATAGAGCCTTATAGGAATTGGTATAAGTGTGTTTAAAAGTCCCAGAATTTTCTAATTGTAAACTGTAATAATCTTGTCATACTAGTCACTAGCAGTATATATGAGATTACTTGAGAAGGAAAGGCTTGGGTCTGTTCGTTTATAAAATACCATTGCTATTTTAGTCAATGTAAGTATTAATAAAGGAACTGTCCGGACTGACCAAATGAGACAAACTTTTTGCTCGCGTGTAAGATCATAAAAAACTTTTGACACATTCCAAATAAGAAGCTGCTGACTGGGATGTTGCTAACATAACATGTATTATTAATTAATCAAATTGCATTGAATAAGTTAGCATATTCACCCAGGAAAAATCCCAAGCTGAAACCATGTCTATAACTGTTTTCATAATGTTTTTACAGCCAGAATACTAGCATCAGATTTCTGTCAAAATAATGACATTAGCAATGTAAAAAGATGATTTTAGCAACATAATAAATCCAATTGGTTTGAACTACAAGTGCAATATCCAATAGATGGTGACTTGTCATGTTATTGTTTGTGCCAGGCAAGGAATTATACAAAGTTAATGCAATTTTGATCAAACTACTGCTCTTCAAAATTGGAATATAGTTATCTGGTTCAAATCATTGACAGAACGCCATATATGGTGTTCTGTCAATGTTTTTGTTATGTTAGCAACAAAGTTCTGTCAAATAATGTTGCTAACGTCCGCAAAAGTGTTGCAAACGTCAGTGTTGCTAACATCATCTCTGTTTGACAGACACACTTTCTTGATCATTTCTGCAGCAAGTTGAATGGTGATTGAGGTCAAAGTTGAACGTCTGCTCTTTTTTATACATAAATATTTAATTCTAGTCCAAAAAACTGAAACATACATGTAGGTAGGCTATAAATAGCTGTCTCCATGTTGCTAACGTCAGTATTTTAGTTCTTGACAGAAATGATGTTAGCAACATTAAAATGTCCATTTCCATGACCTTTGAAGTAAGACATGAGATGTAAATCTATGAAATTGAATATTATAACTCACTAAAAACATGCTTATCCTTTGATACTACCCAAAACACAGCAGCCTCAGTTAGAAATAGCTTTGTTGCTAACATAACAATGTTTGACAGACAGATTGCATACTTCATTTTGCTTTCCATAATGTTATGAAATAGCACATTAAAATCATATTTGATTATCAAATACATTTTTTCTGAGATTTTTATAAGTCTGCTCCCTGCCAGAATTCAGCAAGCTTATGACCAAGTCTAGTCTGACAGGCTGAGTATATGACCTTCTAAAGCAACGCAGACCTGCAGTCACAACCCATGATCAAGTCAGACACACCATCCATCAGAAACTGGTTGACCACTTCAAGACTGTTTCAAGACCGCCACATCCACTGATGCTGAAATTCCAGGCACTCACAACCCAGGAGGTCACATGTCACAAGGTCGTACAATTTGCGTTACATGGCAGTTTTTAACCAAAAATTGTTTTCTTCAAAAATGTCTAAAATGGACTGAGGACAACCAATTAAAACCAAAATCCAACATGATTATGCAATAATTGGGCCTGCATATGGCATCAACAATTTTTTTCACCACATAAATCAATGTAAAATCCAGATTTAAAGTATCTCTTCTCCAAAACTAAGACATAGATCCACAAAGTTATGATACAGCAACCCAAACTGAACATTTCACTGATAATGTTTACAACTAACCTAGAAGCTTGAGTTCATCTCAAAATCTCAAGTAAAAGAATTCAAAACATTATCAATATACCTAAAAACTAATTCAAACATCTTACTTCTATAATTATTGAAAATTTACTTGACATCTGACGTATATCTCCGGTGTCAATTTTTGTGCGGTGATAAGAAATCAATATCACAAGTGAGTATGTAATTTTAGAGCAATCCTTATATTTTAATAGAAATACCTGGCCTTTTTCATGATATGAGGGCACAAAAGTAAATTATGACTTGTCATTCATTAGTTTGATCACTTTTTGGTCATTTTTGAAGTCCAGTACACTGCCATGAAGCAAGCATAAACATCTGTAGCAGTCATTCATGCATGCGTTACATTTTTTTTCAGGGTTTTTCAGAGCATCACAGAAGTCACAAAATCATTGCAAACCTAACCATATTTTATACCACGGTAAACCCTGATTTATGAGCATTCGGACAATAGCACTTTCCACATTTTATGACTGTACTGGTTCGAGTTCCGGTGGTTTGAAACTTATAACCCCCCTCCAACTTGACTGTTTTTTGCAGGTGTTACAAAAATTTCAGGGTAAACTAGACAAGCTGTACAGCAAGTGGTTTACTTACACACAAAATCTGAAATATGCAATCGAAAGTATAACTCATGAGCATTTATTTGATGTATGTTTGAAGTTCCTAGCTTCACTATTTATAGTTACAGATTAAATTTAAAAGAAATGTTGATTTTTTTTGGCCAGCGGGTCAGGTTGACGTTGCTTTGCAGTAAGGGCTCTACAGAAGGCATGATAGTGCTTAGACAGACGACGTAAGCTTTTAGGACTTTACGAGGAATTAGGTATTACTGCAGAGAAAACCAGAACAAAATATCTTTTGTCATTGGCATGCAATCTCATTTTTAAGATGATTTTTTCAAATCTGATGTAACGTGGGACAAAAAAAAATCACCTGTTTTCTCAAGGTTTTTGGTGGCTAACAGCCTTATTCTGTAAGGAAGACTAATTTTTTGAGTTTGATATAAAACAATAGAAACTAAGCATTCGAGTGATGTATAATAAGTGATGGCAAGTACAAGATAAGTACATGTAATCATCACCTAAATGTAAAATTTCTCAAATTTTACGACATCACGACACACGACCAGGAGAGAGTGCCAAAACAGTTATGAGATGGGTTGCTGAGCACTGTAAGGAGGCATGACTGCCAAACATCCATGCAAAAGGCCAGATCTGTGAACTTTGTTTTCTGACCTCCTGACGTTTATTCATTATTGCAGTGAAATGGGTCGGCCAACTTATTGTTTGATCTGATTTGTTGAAAATAATATACTGAATTAGAAACTGTTTTCATGTGCTATCTAGGTATTTTTCCTC
Source organism: Platynereis dumerilii (assembly GCA_026936325.1). Taxonomy (NCBI): domain Eukaryota; kingdom Metazoa; phylum Annelida; class Polychaeta; order Phyllodocida; family Nereididae; genus Platynereis; species Platynereis dumerilii. The sequence goes on along the minus strand of JAPTHN010000010.1, from coordinate 12,956,607 downwards.
CAGGACTTCATATCACAGTCTCCTGAAGAGGTGATAACTTATTTTTGTCCTTCAGTTTACATTCTGGAATGAAGTATTGAAGGTAGATCATTCCGTCAAAAACTCAACACTTTTAGTTATTCATCACCTATTTAGCCCCAGTCTGGGCCAAATATTTTGGACCAAGATTGATTATTATTGATTTTATGAGTATGAAGGACAATTGCAGACGAAATACATTTGTCATCATGCATCAGATCTAAGGCACTGAAGCCCCAAACAAATTTGTTTAGAATGTCTTTTGTCACTTTCAAAGGGCAACAAACTATAATTTATAGATTACAGCAGCCTTGCTTGTAGTGACAGAGCTTCTAAGTCCGGTTCTATCAAACAAGAAGAAGGAGAAAATTAAAAAGAGAAGAGAAAAAAAAGGAGAAAAATGACAGGAGGAAGAAACAAAATAGATCTACAATAAAAAGAAGACAAGGAGTGAAGTAAGAATTCAGAGGAAATGTAGAAAAACCACGGAAGCTAGGGAAGAAAAAATGAAGAAGAACGAAATAAAAAATTCAAAGAAGAAAGAAGAGATGGGAAACTAAGAAGAAAGAAGAGGAAAAAGCCAAAAGAAATTAAGAAGAAAGTAAGGAAAGAAGCAAAAAGGATGAGGAAGAAGAATAGGAACAAGAACATAAGAAAGATAATTTAAGAAGGAAACAATAAAACAGAAGCAAGATTAAGATGGAGAAAGGTGAATGGCAGCAGATGATACTGCCAGAGGGAAGAAAGATAAGAAATGTGTATGAAAAAAAAGTGTCAAAATATGATGTTTAAAGTTCTGCCTTTGTCAATTAATTGAATTATGCTAATTTCATCAATAATACCAATAACCTTTATTAGTCTGGAGGCTTGGCATTTATCTTACTTTTGAATTATCATTCATGGCTGAAGAATCGTTAGGGTGACACTTTAAAAGATGTGTAGACTAATAAGTGATGTTTTAATCGTTTTTGACAATTGTTGCCAATCAACTGATAACACATCTGGTATTTAAACAATGTTGTGTTTGCAGAGAGTGTCATTTTGTGTATTATGAGTATTGTAGTTTCATGTCAGCTTGTGCATAATTCATCCCACAAGTATTTCAGTTGTTTCAAATACCACACAATTCTGGTCATTCATAGTTGATTGTAAGGTTGCAATGCAAGACGGTTGCTCAGTTAATCTGTTGAATCTACATTGTATAGTATGCTGTGCAATGTCTGGGTGTTGATTTGATTTGATTTTACTGTCTTGGTCATGAAGTGAAACTAGACGAATGAAATATGTGGGCAGTCACAGTTCAGCGCCCACCTGCAGAGGATAAGGGTAAATTGCCCAAGGTTCACATGCCATAGCACCTTCCAGTTTTGGTGATCGCTGATTCACCATAAAAATTATGATAATTATAATTACTGATGAGTAGGATGCGTAAATTCCTTATTCATTCGGGATGCCCAGGATCTTCAAGTTACCCCAGATTCGTGCACCTCCAATTATGTCTCATTGGTTGGCACAAAATTGAGATCTGGGAATGGGATTCAAACCACACCTTTGAAAGCCCGTGGATCATTGTCGAGCACTCTCAACGATTAGGCCACGGGGAACTCGAGGCGACTAGGTCACTGAAACACTCACCCGTATTGAGTGAATGCAAACCCACTGACTCACCTTCTTCATGGCATCAGTTTATTTAAATTTGAGTATACACTTTGCTGTCTTGATTGGTCTCTTAAAAAAGTGGCTGTTAATTAGCTTTTCTTGGCTATTCTAAAATAGAAACCTGATACGAAATTTCATATCCAAGACATAATGTCTTAGAAATACCAGAAAAAAAACGCAGAAAACACAACTGACCTCAGAATATTGACCATCTCAAGTAATGCTCCCAAGTCACGTCATCATGTGGCTGTCACGAGATTACCATTTGTCATGTGACCCTAAAATTGTCCGATAATAGAACCATAACACAGAAATAACCCAGAATTTGGCAGAAATAACCCAGAAATAATGAAGGCAATAAACTCAGAGGCAATCATATAAAGAGAGGCAATCATTCATAATTTAAGACCATGAGAAAAAATATTACCAATGACTGCCAATCTAAGATGTACATTGCACAGTTGACCATTATCATAGCCTTTTCTGATCATACTGAATGAAAGCTCTGCTGCCATATGACTCAATCATGGAGATATCATATCAAACAAACTTCCGACTGATAATTTGTCACATCTCATGCCATAGCAATACACTACTTGACCTGTATCTCTGGCTATTTTTTGTTTCTGCATCTATCTGAACTAAAAGTCTGTAGACTCGTAGAGCTATGAGAAGTACAGACCACCTCATAGAAGCTCAAAATTTTCAACGGCAATTTGATGTATCACCTTGGTAATCTGGAAAAAAAGTGTCAAATAAAAGTAAACTGCCATATTTCGTACTGCTGTAACTTTTCCTGGGTCTAACACTGCAGCATGCGTTTTACACTAGAGTATGTTCTTCCCTTTAGCTGTCATTGGAAGTAGTTACCATTGAATCAGACTATTGTGTGCTCCCGCAGAAGTTGCTAAAGTTGTCAATTTCAATGGAGAATGTTGAAGTATTCCATATTTATGAGCAATGGTGTACATCTGAAAGTCCCTCCATGTAAATGGAAAGAAGAAAAATGAGCATCACACCTCTTGAGAGGATTATCACTGCTTGAGATACCAGACTAAAAGAGAAAGTGATGCTTACTTTTCAAAAGAAGACTTTCTGCAGCAATACCCTAATTGGAAGCGCAATTGGCAACGTTTCACTAATTCACAATGCCAGAGATGTGCAGCAGCACACACAGCAGCAAAAGCTTTGTGAAATCTGTAACACAGGCTTAAAATCTGTTTTCATAAAGAAAAACAACCACAAAGGACAGCAACTAGTGAATGAGATCTTTTAATTAGCATCACACTAACAAAAAGCATCACCAGAAAAATAGGAAAATAAGACAGGTCTGTCAGCAAAGAAAGGCCCACAGGTATTAGGAATTGAAATCTTTAGATGTTTGTTAAGCTATGCTCTGAAGGCAAATATCTTAAAAGAAACATAGGAAATGGAGAGAGATATTTGATATTCCTGAAATAGAATCACATTGCACCAATGGTCGTTCCGTTCTTATGCCATTTAATGACATTCTCTACCCACCTTTGATCCTCACAAGATGAATCCTACTAATCCTTATAAGTATTACACCTGATTGGGTCTTGATAGGGTCAAAAGTTTCTGTTGACATATAAGAAACAAGGCTGCTGACCGAGTACAGAGTAGGACATTTTTATAACATAAAACTCTCATTTTCAGGACCGGGATAGCAATGCATTATGCCTCACAAATTTAAAGCACAAAGAATATTATGTAGACTTGGATTTTGCTCATTACCTCCACTATTCTTTGTACATGACTGGCCATATGCATGGGGAAAGTACATACCACTTTTTGCGGATAATGGTAAACACACCCCGAGTTGATCTCATTCTTTAGATACCGCCAAAAAGCACGGAAGCATGAATTAATAAGTCCACTCTGGTCCAAGCTGAAAATAAGTAGCATCCTGACTGCAGGAGATGATTTTAAGTCTTAGTGCCACAACAGACAAATAACCCAAATAAAACCCAACATCTTGATACTTAGAAAGGTAACCAGGACAAGTAACAGAGAAAGTCAATTTGAAACCACTAATCTTCAGAGACATCCAGAGACCCTAGATTTCCATTAGCTCAGTGACTTGGATTTTCACTGTTTGAAACTCTCTTATTTCCCTCTTATTGGGCTGTTGTTCTCTATAGATAACTCTGTCTCTCTCCTTTATCATCTATTGTCTAATTCCTCTGCTTTCTCCTCGTAATCACTACTACTCCTACTACACTCTTGATCAAAATGCTGGAATAATTTGGATTTTCATGGTGTCAGGACTTCAAAGCTCTAAAATTGGTAATTGAGTGCGTGGAATTGCAAAGATTTGTTCTTCAGACATTAGATTTATGTATCAATGATATTGTAAACCATTTTTAGTTGCTGAGAATTATTTGAAAACTTTCTTTGGGTGACCCGGAAAAATTGATCATTTTTTGTGAAAAATCATCAAAAATCGCATAGTGGCTCAACAACACAGACATAAAATTTCAACATACGCAAAAAGTGTCAACTTAATCTTGATGTGTACAACCAAAAAACATAACAATATCATGTTGAATGTCACATTCGTGACTTCAGCCTTCACTTAACTTGACATGGAGTCCGAAAAACCTGTTTTTTGCTTCTTTTTGCCCAATATAGCCATTCTTCAGTGAAAGTCATCTGCACCTGGTCCAGAGTAGTTGGCTGGAACTCCATCTCGTGTGCAGAAAAGTTAAAGATGTCCCTATAATGTTATTTAGGTTCATATCAGGTGAAGTTGCCAATAACGGCAGATTCTCAATTTTCTCCATTTTCAAGGTTTAGAAGGATTTGTGGTGCCCTACAAGCTTGGGCATGGCCATAAATGAATGAAATGTTTTAACTGAAACGTTCTAAATAACATTATAGGGACATCTTTGACCATTCTGCACACAAGATGGAGGTCCAGCCAACTACTCTGGACCAGGTGCAGATGACTTTCACTGAAGAATGGCCATATTGGTCAAAAAGAAGCAAAAAACAGATTGGCGGTATCCATGTCAAGTCAAGTGGAGGCGGAGGTCAATGAATGTGGCATTCAACATGATATTGTTATGTTTTATTGGTTGTACACATCAAAATTAAGTTGACATTTTTTGCATATGTTGAAATTTTATGTCTGTGTTGTTGAGCCACTATGCGATTTTTGATGATTTTTCACTAAAAATGATAAATTTTTCCAAGTCACCCAAAGAAATTTTTCAAATAATTCTCAGCAACTAAAAATGGTTTACAATATCATTGATACATAAATCTAATGTCTGAGGAAAAAATCTTTGCAATTCCACACATTCAATCACCAATTTTAGAACTTTGAAGTCCTGACACCATGAAAATCCAAATTATTCCAGCATTTTGATCAAGAGTGTATGTCCTTGCTTTTCTTATGTAATGCCCCTTGTGTATATTCTCATAATGTTGCCCTATTATTAAACTGTTAACTGCCTGAATCAAGGCACAGGGCCGTATCTAGAAATGGCCTTGTGGGGGGGGGGGCAATACAATGTCCATACATGGGGTGAATATCTCTTTCCATGTTAATTTGAGGCCTGAGGCGGGGGCATGGCCAATGGCCCTCCCTAAATATGCCACTGTTAAGGCAGGACATTCTCATTAGAACATTTGCCTAAAACCTCTCTTTTATTTGTCAACATTACGCTCATTAGCATTGCATAAGGACGGAAAAAGACCCAAAAAGGCAGAGGCAGGAATTTAGTTTTTCATCCTACATGGTCAATTTCGAATATATGATCAGCTGGTGATTGTCACGTCAAACCTGAACACTCGTTTTTGTTGATATTTGTAGAACCAAGCTACCAACAGAAGCCCTTTTATCAAACGCTTTTGGTCGATGTTTCATAGAAATCCCATGTTTATTGCACTTTTCATAACATTTGCGATGTTTGCCAATTTTCCTACTTTCAGAAAAATATTGTGTTTTATCTAGCCATTTCAAATGTGGTATATCCAGAGAATTAAACCATGCTTAGCTGTGATGTTTCAACATTTCACTGCAACATCACTTAAAAATTAACTACTAGAAACTGATTGCAATCTGCATCGCCACATGGTATCAACATCATGCTACGTATAACAAGATAAACAAATTTGATGCTATTTTGAAATCCCTGCATCCACAAATAATTTATAATTTACCATTTAGAATCCACACATTTGGACTGAGACTTCCTGTTAAATATCAACTGTCAAAAATAGTTCAACTAACATTAACATGAGATGTCTTTTAGTGACAGATATGGCCAACATCTGACAAAAAGCCAGCTGCAGTAAACAGAAGGCTAAATAGGATTATTACTCTCTTATTAATGACATTTTAATTTGTAAGCTGTGTTAAATATGTCAAGTTAGTCTAACTCTATTTATTTGTTATGCAAGCATTGGATGACACAATGTTAAAAGGTCAAAAAGTGATTTTTTATGGAACCTTTGCACTGGCAGACGGCCAAATTCAATGTGCACAGTGCTGCCACGTTTAGTAGGTGTGCTGTTGTTCTCTTTTACTCTCTCTCAATCCTTTCATCATCTAGTTTTTTATTCCTCTGCTTTCTCCTGGTAATCACTACTTCTCCACTATTTCCTTGTTTTTCTTATGTAATGCCCCTTGTGTCTTTTCTCATAATGTTGCCCTATTATTAAACTGTCAACTGCCTGAATTAAGGCAGGACATTCTAATTAGAACATTTTCCTAAAACCCCACTTTTATTTGTCAACATGACGCTCAATAGCAATAGGCCTACATAAGGACAGAAAAAGACCCAAAAAGGCACAGGCAGGAATTTAATTTTACATCCTACATGGCCAATTTATAAAATATGATCAGCTGGTGCTTGTCATGTCAAACTTGAACACTAATTTTTGTTGACATTTCGCGAACCAAGCTACCAATAGAAACTCTTTTATCACATGCTTTTGGTCGACTTTCATGGATGTTCACTGCACTTTTCATAACACTTCGCAATGTTTGCCAGTTTTCCTAACTTCAGACAAATTCTGCTTTGATCTAGCCATTTCACATGTGATGTGACCAGAGAATTAAACCATGTTTAGCTGTGATGTTTCAACATTTCACTGCAACATCACTCAAAAATTAACTATTAGAAACTGATTGAAATCTGCAGTACCACTTGGTATCAACATCATGCTACAAATGAGAAGATAAACAAATTTGAGGCTATTTTGAAATCTCTGCATCCGCAAGTCATTTATAATTCACTACTTAGAATCCAGACATTCGGACTGAGACTTCCTGTTTAAATATCAAATGTCAAAAATATTTCAACTGCCAGTAACATGAGATGTCTTTTGGTGACAAATATAGAAAACATCTTACAAACTATTTACGGTCTAGATATTACGAGCGCTTACACACCCAGATATAAATGGACCTTCATTTAATCGACTTCATTTTGATATGTTCTGGAAATATACAAAACAAAGTTTCATTTCCTGTCAGTCTATCACTCACAACATAATCATGGTTTGGAATTGTCTTAACTTTGAAAATTTTAAGCAGCGCAGTGTCTGGGCTTCACTTCTTGACAGCTTTGTGCCCCAAAAAATGTCTGTATTTTCCCATTCATGTTCTACTGCTTTGCTCCTCTGTGTTGCTGAATTTGTGTCCTCTCAGATTAACACCAAATGTCAAGATGAAAAGCGTTTCCAAAAAGGTTATATTGCTATTGATTGACTGTCAGAAAATTAGGTTTGCTGTTTTGTATTGAAACAATGTGAATTTCTACGAAGGTCTCGGAACTGCTGTTCCTTGGTTGAATTCCTGGGGTGAACTTTTCATGTGGGATGGAATTTTCATCCTGTGCATAAAGTTCACCTTGCACAGTCCTTGCCACATGCCTGTCTTTTTAAGCATTGTCAGTGAGTGCATAACAATATACACTGCTGGGCAAAAAAGGGCCAACATGCTGCCAGTGAGCTATATTGGCATCGGTCATATTTGAGAAAATTTGGAAGAAAAAATCAGCTCATTACTGTGGTCCAAAGCTGCATGACAAAGTCACATGAGGAAAGGAAAGTTAGAATTTCTCACAGAAGCTACATTACAGAGGGGTTTCTTACTTCAACAAGATGCATTGCATCTTCAGACAGCAAAGGTGTGAAATCTGAGTCAAGAGCCTTCCACATGACTAAGTGTTTTCATCATGGATCTTCTTTTGACCCGTGCATCAAGAATCACCTAGGGGAAGCTCTGACTGTGGAGTGGATGACGTTGGATTTTTCTTGATGTCCTGATGAAAAACAAATTATTTTGGGTGAGACAGCCATACATGTATTTTCTGATGCTTGGGATAAAGAGGAGCCAAACATCAGCAGTCACACGCACTGCAAAAAATTCCCGTTAAATTTTACAGTTAAATTAACTGGCAACTTTGTTCCAGGTCTAAGAACTGTAAAAGTTATAATAAACCTGAACAGGACAATGAACCGTAAAATGCAGAATGGTACATTGAACTGTAATTTTGCAGATTCAACAAAGTGATATTACGGTACAATGTACATATATAAAACAGTTTATTTAAAGTATATTTTACAGTTATATCAACTGTCAATCATAGAATGTAAAGATTTCAAGGAGCAGTATAATCTACTGTAAAAATATGGATAGTATGTGTTATTCTTACTTATTGCACAAGTGTGAAACAACAGACTAAGCATGTGATTTAACTGTCGCATAGCTGTAGGGATGTCCCGAAGCTGGAATCAGCTGAGAGAGTGAGAGAGCCACTGACTCCAGGCTCGGCCTTGCTCATCTCTTGCTTGACAGCAGGGAAGTGAGTCCATCAATTATACCCAGCAATTAATTCGCACACGTTTGCTCACAAACCATAAAATTGATGGATATTTTCCAAGAGAACCAGGTGTCAAGGTTATCGAAGTATGTTTTATTGATGCAGACTGCGCCTGGGTTATTTTGGTTTTAATAGTGTCATTCTTTAGATCACATCATAAGACTCACACAAATGTCAATGTCATATATAAATATAACAACTTTGCATAATGACAGCATCTTTAAGATCATATGAATGAGGATATTCCCTTACCTTCAGATAAGTTATAAATTAAGTTTGATTAACAGCTGTGTAAAGCATATGTTATAGATGGCACCACATGTTCCGTGGTTGAAGTCCATGCAATCTCTTGTTTATAGTTCCTAATCTGACGAGGTGTATTGATTGTTTGGCCAATTCAAATGTTTTGTCTGCATATTACAAGTTGCCAGTAAATTAACGGTTTAAGTAATTGTTCATTAACGTGAACTGAATGTTAAATGACATGTTGCAGTAAATTTATCTTGGAGCCATTTTGTAACTGACAAAAAACTGTAAATTCACAGAAAAGGTCTGTTTTAAAAAAATACTGATAAAATAACAATAAATTTACGGTTCTTTTAGCCAGAAAAACATGGTCATTTCTTACAGTGTGGTGCTTCAGGCCAAGATGGGAATTTATATCATGGACTACATAAAGATGTAGGTATAAAAGAGAGAGCCGGAATAATGAAAAGATGGATAGAAGGAAATTGTATATTGTACCTGGTAGATGGACTGACAGACAGACACTTAAATTGACAGATAGCCAGTAGTACTTTTTATCAGCAGGTAAACTATTAAAACTGTTATAGTGATATATCGCTTCGCTCTCCTAGTGACTTATCGATCTCTTTCCAATTCTTCCTCCTCTTTTGGTTATACAATAAACTAACCAAATCCCATAATATCCGCAATTTCACATTGTCAATTGGACTTCAAATTGACATTTCCTTTGCATGTTTGCAGTGTCTATGCTTTTGAAAGGGAAGAATACTAAATAACCCAATGTAGGGATAAAGGGTGGCATTCTCAATCTATTTACTCAACTATAAGCGTGAACCTTTTTTTTTTGCTCGTGAGACAGGAAAAATTAAAGGCTAGTGTCAGAAGAATATATTTTTTAACATAATGAAAAAACGGTCTTCATTACAATTTAGAGCAACTTTTAGGCCTAAGACATGATTTATCCCTTCATACAATGTACTGAAATACGTGTAGGCCCAAAACATAAATCTTTGCAAAAAGGAAAACAAATAAGGTAATCTGTAAATCTCATTATGTAAACAACAAAAAGCAAAATAATATTTAACCATGAATCAATAAATTAAAATTGCTAATGAATGCATCAGTTGATATCTACCGAATTTAAAAAAATCATTTCATTGATGGGTTTCTGAGTTTTGTAAACAGGTGTGTACCATGTATTAGAATGCACCATGTTTTCAATTACTGACTTCTTGTATGTTATAAATCATGCTGAGGTGAATTACTTATTAAAATCTGACATAAATCCTGAATATTGCATTTCGCAAAAGCAAATTAAACAGTTTTCCAGCACACCCCCAATGAATATTCAATCCATTAAACAGATTATGCTTCATAATTGTCATGTTATTATTCAATAAACCATAATCAATGGTATTATAGCATGGTTTTGCATTGTATGAACCATACATTACTTGTCAAGTTTCACAAAAAGGGTTGTATCAATATAAAATTGCATGTAATAGGACCGCAGAACACTCAGTAATAGATTGAATTGAATCCAACTCTAGGTAATCAATTTGGGAATAAAAACGGAGGCGAATTGTATCAATTTTCTATACAGGGCAACTGAAAGATGATGGACATTTCCAAATTAGTAAAGAACGTGCCAGACTCCCATAAATGAGGAGGATCAGCTAACGCAGCTGATCCGGGGTTTGCCAGCACAACGTAAGTCAAGTCTAACAACGTTCAAACTTCCATAGTCAGGCTTGAGACAAAAAATAGGATTGCCACAAGGGGATCCAATTAGCCCTGTTCATTACTATCTCGACTTGTTTCTTTGTAAAGAAACTTATTTATCATTCCGTCAATGGAGATACGTCTCTCACGAAAGCCAAAAGAATACCACAGACGAAGAAGTGCATGATTGATTGCAATCGTGAGATCTTGTCTGGAATACCAAATTAATTTTTGAACTCAAAGGAGGTGATTTATGGAAACATTCAGCCACAATAAATCAATTTTGTGAATATTAAACTCATCTCCTTGATCAAGTTAAATGGTCCCAAAACATTCTGTCATTTAATGCTCATTATTATACTATATGATTTATGATGAGCTGCCTTTGTAAATTCAGATGATTGACATGCACCATGAAGGATAGCTGTCTATAGATCAACATAGTGCAAAAACAAAGGACATTATTATATTAATATGAATATACAGCCAGTTTATTTCTTAACTTTGGAAAGATTAATTTTGTTTTGAAATGAGCTGAACATATTAAGCAATGCCTATTTTAAAAGCACGACCAATAACAGAAAGCACTATTTTCTTTTAAATAGCGTATCATGTCAACAAGGGTAAGAACAGAATCATTGCTATTCGATGAAGGATGTTTGACAGCACAAAGCTATAACATTCCATAATTTGTGGTTTTTTCTCACCGTATGCTTGGAAATCACAAAACTTATTTGGATGTGACCCATTCCATCTTCAAAAGGTGTGCAACTATGTAATTTTGGTCGATGAGCTAAAAGCACCTGCACAGAAATTAAACCAGTAAAGAGACGACCACACCTGTAAAAAAAAATCAATTAGGAGAAAACATGGAAAAGCTGGAAGCACTTGTAATGTAACATCCTAACAGTAACTGAAAGGAACAAGTGTGAATAAGTTTGGAAGGTTTATTAGCCTTTCCCTGCCCTAACCTTACAGCTTGGTGGTCTAAGCCCAACTGACTAACTTGCATGAGGGTGGAGCTGGTCACTGCTGGGGCCACTGTGACCTTGGCCAAGGTCACACCCAAAGCAGACCCTCATCCAGCATCCACAGGCAGGACCATAACATCACCCCCTCCTTACAGAGCACGTGTCCCATGTGCTATCTTACTAGGGTGATAGGTGGTCCCCGTGCAATTAGCCCTTGACAAAAATAATATTTCTTTTCTTCATTAAATTAACTTAAATCTGATATACTAACAATAAATCAACTGGTATCAGGCAGGGGTCAGGCAACAAAAATTCAAAATACAAAAATTTAACAGATCAATAATTCTCCAATTATGTCCTTCGGATAGTTTTCACCGTCATCCAAGTATTGTCACTTATTCAGGTTTATTATACCCATTGAGTTCATATTCTGGTTTCATATTTGATCCAGGTATTGTCATATATTCAGATCCACTGATCCAAGTAGTCATCAAGTTATTGTCAAATCAGATCGAGATATTGTCACTTTAAGTTCAAGAAATAAGATCCCTTATTATCGTCAGGCCCTTTGATCATCGTCCTTGGATCTCCTGCAGCCCCTCAAGTCTGCCAGGGTCCATTTTACAGCAAATCTGTCACACCAGCCTCAGCACCAACATCATCTCACTCTGCTCAGCCATGCTGCAAAAGATTGACACCTAAACATAGGCAATTCACAACCCACAACATTGACCAGTCAACCAGAGAGTAACCAAAGAATAATAATAATTTATTATATCTTTATTCCAGATTTTTCAATCGAAACTGATTTGGCACCTAGTTGTGACCAGCACATCTAGGGGACATCTCCAGCAAAGAATGATCAGCTCTCTGCTTCACGTAGTGGTCCATCAAAAGCTTTACAATGAAGGATGTCCACCTTTCATAAACTTTAACTCTAGGACCTGTGCCCCAAAGATTTTATAACCAAATCTTCTAATCACAAAATGATTAACAATGGCACCTACGTTTTCCAAATCAGCAACCCTCTCTGGTAATCACCATGCACACTGTTTTCATACATCCAGGAGTAAATTCCCAAGGACACCAGCACATTCCAAAACACAGGAAAGTCAAATAGTCCTCTAAACTCCAAAGTGACAGCAGTGTTCACTCAGGTCAATTTCTTGTCCTGCAACATGACTTTTGCTTGTGATCATCTCCTTCATCAGGAAATTAATCACTCCATTCAGGATACCAGGAGATGATGGGTAACTGGGCAGCATCAACAAATCTGCCCATCACTTTCACATATGACAGATCACTGCCCTTCAAGATGGGGCAATGTTAACAACAGCTAAACATTAACTGTAAACTTCCAAGGTCATGTGAACAAAAAGTCAAAAGTGCAAATTTCCAAACATTCAGCAATTCTAATTTCTGTAACTGTACCACAGATCCTCCAATTGACAATACTGATTTCATATGATACTTCATATCCGACCAAACCTTTTTTTTCTAAAGTCATGTAACCACACTCTACCATCTAAAGCACCCAAGATATAATTTCAGAGTTTCTACTCAATAATTTCTGATTAGAATGTATTATTCAATCATGAAATTCAAATCTATAATCCAAATCTATAGAGTATACCCAAAATCTAAATCTTATAAACCTCTAATTAGCAAACTGGACTAATTAGCAACACTGAACCATCTAATAAACATGATACAGATTAACATAAACAAGACACACTTCTAGCATCTTATCAGATAATCTGATTCCCCAGTGTATCTTTCAACACATTACACACTCCAGTGCTTTACCATTAGCTACCTGGAGTTTTAAAACACAAACAAACTAGAGTCTACATAGAGCTACACAAAAACATCAACAAAAACGTTTTTTATCTCCATTTCTCTCTCTCTCCCCTCTTAAAAACATATTTTAAGAATTTAATTGAAAACCAATGTTTTGTTCAAACATTTCTGGAGGCTTGCACAGCCATCCTGCACAAATGGAGTTGCAGTAAGGGTCAAGGTCAGATCAGCCTGCCATTCCAACAGGTTCACCAACAGGGCAGTCCCAAATACCAGGGACTTTTCCTGATGCCTGCTATCACCAAGGTCAACACCAGGGGGCATGGGGCTTCAGCAGCCTCATGGACCTCATTAATCTGTGACCTCATCAGGCCAGGCAGCTTTTCCTTATCTGACTCCAAATACCTCAAACTGAAATCTCAGCCATCCATTTTGCCAATTCAAAATATCTGTGGTTTTCATCAAGCATTTGACAATGCTCAGGTAGTTCTTTGTAACCTTGCTTTACAGCAATGCCCACAACCATTTCCCGCACACACACTTGATTTGATCAGCTTAAACCAACTTGCTTCACTAATTATAGCAGTTACACCAGCTGATAAATCTTCCTTGTGCCAATTCTGGTTGTTTTTGCCTGACAGTTTAAACACTGTCAGAGCTCAGAAAACATCTTTAAAATCAAGGTTGGTTCACCCAGATATACAACAGGTAAAAGTTCATCAGTGAGATACATAACTGATTAATTCACCCCATGTGACAACATACAATGTGACCCAGCTGATGTGCTCAGCTGGTATCCATCTGTCACACATTGCAATTGTTCCACCACCTTTTTCAGGGTAGTCTGTCACAAAATGCAATTGTTCAACCACCTTTTTCAGGGTAGTCTGTCATAAAATACAATTGTTCCACCACCTTTTTCAGGGTAGTCAGTCACACAATGCAATTGTATTATTCCACCACCTTTTTCAGGGTAGTCAGTCACACAATGCAATTGTTCCCCACCCTTTCCAGGATGGTATCCACAATTGTTTCACAACCCTTTTCAGGGTAGTATCCACAACAATACAATTCATTACTTACTAACAGTAACAACAATACAAGAAAATGAAAACCTGGGATCCAGTGCATGCTACAAGATAACATGCTCTTAATTTATCCTGCACCTTGGCCTTCTCAGGCCAGATCCATCCCAGGTGTACCCAAGCCCTGCACAGGACTTGTCACTGAGGGGGAGAAACCTCCCTGCCCCAGTTATTTTTCAGAATCATTGTCAGATCCCTGTTCCTGCTGGTTTTTCACCGGCATTTGGGGTTTCTTAGAGGCAGTTCTGCCTTCAATTTTGGGGCAGTTCATTTTCAGGTGCCCCACCTTGTGGCACTTGTAACACCTAAATGCCTTTTTGCCATTTTTTCTGACCATTGTTTGGTCCTTCTTGTTCCAGCTGATCCTGCAGGAGGTCTTTCACCACCCTGTGGATCCGCTTGTTCAGACAATCCAAGCTCCCTTGGAAATTAGGCATTAGATCTCTCTCTGCTTCATCTCCAACTTCAGAGGATGCTGCAGCTAGAGCAGCTACAATTGGGTGACCTTGAGTTACTGTATCTGGCTTGTGCGGCTTTACAGCCGCTTGAGCCGAATCATACTGAGTGGCTAGGTCAATAGCATCCTGGAGATTCTGGGGTTTCAAAGCTCTTAACCAGAACTTCATATGTGACGCCCCAGCTGTCTCCATAAACTTTTCTTTGGCAAATCTTTCCTGCTCCTCTGGGACAGAGAGTGGGTTTGCTTTCCTTGCCAGATCCCAGAGATAGTGAGCATAAGTTTCAAGATCCATTTCTGAACCTTTCTTTGCATCCAGAAATTTGCTTCTGTATGCCTCTACAGCTCTCTCTGAACAAAACACCTTTTTCAGGCGTTTCACAAGATCTGTCCAAGTATTCACATAGGGAATTGCAAGAATTTTCATTCTGGCACTCCCAGAAATGCTTTTCCAAAGATGGAAACAACGCTCATCCTCATCCCACTTATTAAATTCTGCAAGTCTGCAAAATTCTTCCAAATAATCATAAAATGTCAGCTTTTGACCATCAAATTTTGGAGGTGACACCTCTCTTCGCCTTCTCCTCTTTGGGCCCCTGTGATCATAGTGTGCTTTAGCAGGTGCAGGGGGGCTCAGGACAGCCTCCCTGGGGCTCCCTCCACGGGCCCTCCTTGCTACAGCAGCCACTACATGTGATCTGTCCTTCTCAGGACTGACACTCACATGGCCTCTAGAGTTGTCAGGATCAGAGCTGTCATATTCAGATTCATTAAAATAATCTGCAACTTGCTTTTGTTGAATTCTGGTTCTTTTGTGTGAACCTCTGGCCCTTTTGTGAGTCAGATTTGGCCTTCTTACGGACTTTGCAGTCCTCTTGGGGGTTTCAACACTTCTCAGTGCCCTCCTTTTACTAACCACCTTTCTTTGGGCTCTTTGCCGTTTCTTGGGCAGCACAGGAGACAAATGTTGAATGTTAGCCTCTGGAGTCAGTTCTTCTTGTTCAGAAGAATGGAGTCTAACAGATTGCTCATCTGTTTCAGGAGAATCAACATTTTCATGAGATCCAACATTTTCAGAAGATTTCTCTTCTGAATTCTCCAGTGGATGCTCTGGAGTGTCTTCAAGGTTTTCCCCATCATTAACTGACTGAGGAGTTGTAGGCCTGTAACTGTCATTTTCATGATCAGTGTCCCTTCTCCAGTGCCTAGGCCTAAGACAAGGCATTTTACTTGGTTAGGATATGCTCCTTGACCTATGCCTTTGTCCTGCAGGGAGAGTTCCCGCTCTTTTTGGCATCCAAGCTTGGGCCCTTTGTCCTGCAGGCAGGTTTCCCGCCTTTTTCTGACTGACCCGCTTGGGTTAGCTTGGGGCCTGAGCTGCAGTTCAGCTGCTCATCTTCCCAAAAATTCACACAGTACACTAATGCATGTACATTGTACAATGTAAATGTTCTTGCTCAGAACAAATACAAAGTGTTCTTACTCAGAACAAAAGGAAACAATTCAGACGAAATGTTCTTGCTCAGAACAAAACACCAAATTTCCAAAGAAATGTTCTTACTCAGAACATAAGGTTAAAATTCACAGGAAATGTTCTTGCCAGAACAAAAAGCTATATATTCAAACTCAACCAAATTAAACACACTTATCTGAGGGTAGATTCATTTTTCCAAGTTCAAAATTTAAAGTCCAAAAGATAAAACAAAAAGTGAAAAATCCAACATGTGATGTCATGTTAAGTTTAAACTAGGTTCCAGTCTTCAGAAAGACTTTCCTGGTCCCATATCGGGCGCCAATTTTGTAACATCCTAACAGTAACTGAAAGG
Source organism: Platynereis dumerilii (assembly GCA_026936325.1). Taxonomy (NCBI): domain Eukaryota; kingdom Metazoa; phylum Annelida; class Polychaeta; order Phyllodocida; family Nereididae; genus Platynereis; species Platynereis dumerilii. The sequence continues at coordinate 12,939,966 of JAPTHN010000010.1, read as the reverse complement.
AACAAGTGTGAATAAGTTTGGAAGGTTTATTAGCCTTCCCCTGCCCTAACCTTACAGCTTGGTGGTCTAAGCCCAACTGACTAACTTGCATGAGGGTGGAGCTGGTCACTACTGGGGCCACTGTGACCTTGGCTAAGGTCGCACCCAAAGCAGACCCTCATCCAGCTTCCACAGGCAGGACCATAACAGTAAGCTAAAGGGCAGTAAAGGCCTACAAGTTTCGCTCAACGCTTCCACAGCAACACTATGTATAGTTGCGTATCATGTGCATTGATTGAAGTGATATGCACAAGTGTACAGGGTGGTCAAAAAAAAACTTTACACTTATGAATAATTTTTTGGATGACGCTCATTGTAACAAATGCTTATTTTTCAATGCAAAAACAACTTGTATAGCAAAGAATAACTCTTCTAGAGAGAATTTATTCACTCGGAGGTCCTTTTGGACTGATGACTTTTCTGCAGTGGGCCTAAATGATGCAGAGGTGTCAAAAATGTAACTTTGTGTCCATTTTTCCCATACAAACGTAATGGATGCCTTTATTGGGCAACTAAGGTCTGTGGTGTCTTGCAGGGATCTGCCTCTAAGTTTGCCCATCCAGAATAATCACATTGATTGAGATCTTGTGATAACAGGGGCCATATTGTCGCGCTGAAAAACTTGACAGAGCGAACCCTGATCCAGTTCTGGGCTTTGTAAGGGAATGTGAATGATGCCCCATCTTGTTTGAAAATCAAATTATCTGTGGCACTGTATGTCTTATCTATCCAGGGCTTTAGATGCTCTTTCAAGATGTTAATATGTACTTTTCATGTGATTTCAACACCCTGATCATCCACCTTCAGACGGCTTTGTTTTAAAATCTTATAATGGCCATAGTGAAGTCTGAACTTGCTCTAGCACCTTCTGGTTTGTGCTGAATTGTGCCTCTGTCTTCTCAATTTCATTTTATGTTGTATTTATTTTGTCCTGTGAAGCTCAGTAGCTTCAAAAATGCTGATGGGCCATGAACAACCCAGAGTAGTAAAAATGCAGGAGCACTCCCGGCTTCTATTTTGTCTGCTATCAAAAAAGTTATGAACCGTTTTGATTATTAACAAATTTTCCAAAGATCTAACATACTTGGCTTGTATAAACAATAAGTACCCAGGGGTCCCAGGCACTGACGCAATCATGGCAGCCTGGAAAATTAAATATCAACTGTAAAGTTTTTTTTTGACCACCCTGTATATTTGTGCATTCTGATGCTTGACGCCATTGCATTCCTATTTAAACCTCTTGATGTCATGCATTCTTTGCTTCCAAACCAAGGAATGCATATTCCCTTGATTTAAAAATGAGGTCATAATGCAAAAAGCTGTTGTTGTCTTGTCAATAATGTTGATCTTCCAATCTGAATGTTGGTATAGTCGTCAATAGGTAAACTCACCAGTTAGTGAAGTTGAAAAAAGAAAAAGTCAAATGGTCAAAAGAGGTAGTAGACTCGTCAAAAGACCTGGTAGACTCGTCAAAAGGCTGGTAGACTCGTCAAAAGAGTTAGTGGACTCGTCAAAGATTTTAATGAACTGGTCAAAACTGGCCAGGCTACCTGGTGAGGTCGTCAAAGACCATGGTGAAGTCGTCATTTGAAAAGAAGTTGTGTACTGTCTATGTATTCTATCTATATGTCTGTCTCATCCTTTATATATGGGTCAAAATTTGAAAACCTTGAAATTTCACCTGAAAAAAATTTGAAATTTTTTTTTGTCCAGAAATGACGTTTTAAGTTGGCATTGGGTACATCAAACAATCAGCTATCACTGCACTGTCATGTCCAAGGGTCTCAAATGCTCTGCTGATCTGTAATGAGGTGATATTTACAGCTGTGATGTTTTTTGACTGTCATTAAAATCACACCTATAACTGAAAAATCCTGACCACTTAGGGTTAAATAATCTATTACCAATGATTAGGCAGGTAGCTTGCATATTTTAGGCCACTTTCCAGGTCTCTAGCACCAATTGTTTTTGAGATAATGCATTTTGGTCAAATAAATTTCGAATATGTGTCATTAGCATCATGCCTGTAACTTGAAATCCGCACCAGTTAGAACTGAAGAATGTATTACCAACGTATGGGAAAGTGGCTATTCTGCAAACATTGAGCTATATTTCAGGTCTCTATGACCAACAGTTATTAAGATAAAACATTTTCTTGAACTAGAAATTTACAAGCAGAAACAAAAATACTCTTTTCACCAATAGTTTGGATTCTGAATAACAAAGATGATCTCCACTACCCCTCCAGTGCCAAATGTCTTTGCTGAACCATATTTCAGGTGCTAGACAATGGTAAAATGTCACTGACACCCCATATTTGATTAGTAATCTCAGAGAACCGTCAAATTCATACTAGGCATGTCAGATGCAATGAAAATGCAAAAATTCTGCGTAATATTTTGTTAAAACATTAATTGATAATATATATTGAACACAATTTCAACTCCTGTCACCTGCAACAGAATTTTAGTGAGGTAAAGGAAAGAAGCCATTTTTTGTTGTGATGCTAATGACAGCGTGATGCTAATGATAATTAAGATAAAGATCTTTGTAGGGACCAGTGCAAAACTGGCAATATGGCAATTTGTGCATGAAATGATCTTATGAACACCAGAAGCATGTCCGTATTGATTCTGGTCCAGAAATATGCAGTCAAAATAGAGCAGCAAGGCGTTTGCAAATGACAAATTAAGATAGGACAACCGACATACCAACAGAAATACTCAAATATTTTGGTTTACATCAATGATACAGAGCTACAGATAGCGCAGTTATTTTCTTGGGTTCTCAGACAACGTTAGACACAAGGTTTTCTCACAAAATGTGCGTCCCTTTCATTTTTATTAAGAAACCAAACTGGTGTGATGCTAATGACGCAATATTGGAGACATTGACACAACAACCTCCTGCTCTTATGCAGGATATTATTTCAGAAATTTGAAACTATATTTTAGAAGAGTGATAGTCAAGTCTCCATATATGGAAGAGTTTAATTGAATCAGGATCCTGTACAATTTTTTGTGATGCAATCTTTCAAAGAAAATGTTGGTGGAGACAGGCCATTTTCAGGGGGGTTGGCCACTTCAATGCTATTTTTGGATGGGATAAAAATAACCTTCCTCATATATTTTGTGTCAGAAGTTTTGCTAATATCCTTGTCTATGACAAATGACATCAAGAGGTCCTGCATGTGCCTTTCTGTAATCATGAATTATTGTTAAACACCGGAGACAAGAATTTCAGACTTACCAAATTTTGACCCATATATTAGAAATAGCCTTTATCCTATTAAAATAGCTATCGAAAACTTGGTCCTTTGATGACTATACCAGCTCTCTTGACGACCTCACTAGCTTTTTTGATGACTTGAGTAGTTTTGGCCAGTCTTTGACGAGTTCACTATGGTCTTTGACGACCTTACTAGGTTCTTTTGACGACCTTACCAAGCATAGGACGACTTGCGAGTTGCACCTTTGACGACATTACTGTCACCCAAGTTGTAGTATTATACTGCAAATCAGTGAATCTGGGCAATCCCCAAATCAGGGGAATTCCCACATTTGTGGGGTAACAAGCTTTGACCTAATTGCACTCATTGTCTAAACAATGGAGTCACTCTCTCAAATCAGGGGAATTCCAGATTTAGCAAGCATTGACCTAATTGCATTCAAACTCTAAACAATAGAGCCCATTTTATATTTTAACTTGTTAGTCTATTATCAAATCATGGATGATTCAAATACTTGATAAATTATTCTTCATATCACTTTGTGTCATTTACTCAACTTGAGGTATTTAACTTGAATAATTTTCCAAACAATGAATTAACTCATATGTACTGAAACTGCCTGTCTATATATCCATATCAAATTATGTAAAATATAAACAGTCCCATTGTAATGTTTGTACATTTTGTAAAACATCCAACAGAATAAGAAAAATTTAGTACGAACAAGATAGACAATTAGATAGATAGACAGGCGGATGGACAGACGGATAGACAGATAGACAGATAGATATATAGATAGACAAATAGATAGAAAGATAGATAGACAGATAGATAGACCGATAGACATATGGATAGACAGATAGATAGACCGATAGACATATGGATAGACAGATGGATAGACATATATATATAGACAGACAGATAGATGGATAGATATATAGATAGACAGATAGACGGATAGATATATAGATAGACAGATAGATGGATAGATAGATAGATAGATGGATAGACGGACCCAGTGATTGACAAAATTATTGATTGTGTGATTAAATGATTAATTGATTGTTTGACAGATAGATTCCAATGACTAGATAATGTGCTTTCGGATTGCTATTGTGTTTAACCCAGTTACCTTAAATGACTCATTTCCAATAATTTTTACATCTTCAAAACTTCCAAGTGACATTTTCTAACCAGACACTTTGTATTTCCAGTGGCGGATACAGGGGGGGGGGCCTAGGGGGCCCGGGCCCCCTCTAGACCACCAAGATTAATAGTAGCATTTTGAAGAAAAATTGCGATAACGCGGGCCCGCGACTGCCGAAACACGTCCGGGCCCCCCCCTAGACTATCGTGTCTGGATCCGCCACTGATTTCGAATAACATTATATATAGTTTACTCTTGTATTTTGATATATTAATTAAGAAATCGTCTTGACACTATGTATTATGGAATTTTTAGCAACATAAACAATATTGAAATTAATATTTTAAAAAATTGCACCAATTAATAAGACATTTGAAAAATATCAAATGCATTTGCAAATGTATTTGCATTTGCATTTAAATGCTTTTGAAAATAGCACATTTGCATTTGCATTTGCATTTGAATCATTCTGAAACATTTGCATTTGCATTTAAATGCTTTTTGCTTGGAAGGCATTTGCATTTGCATTTGCATTTGATCATCTCCGAAACATTTGCATTTGCATTTAAATGTTTTTTGTCGCATTTGTACCCAACCCTGATACGGATATGGATATGGATGGACGGATATATGGTAAGTGCAACCCTCTAATTCCAGTTCTGGGCGCTCAAGAGGGTTGATCGATGGGATGGGAGAGAGAGTGGGAATCATCAACATGTTACACATTTAACCCATGTGGGGGATCTTTTACTTGCCCAGCACAGACACTGAAACAAGGGGCTGCCAATTTGGCATCTCATTGAATGACATCCAGCTGGGATTTTACTCAGGAAGGTTCACTGAAAACTTCGGGTTGTCCAACCAGGAGTCCAACCCAAGCAGGCAAAGACCTTCAGTGGAGCAGACGGCCATCTTAACCACTCAGTCACCCAGCTATGTGGCTATATGGAGTATATATGGTATTATACAATATGTATAAGATTTGTTGCTCCATAGCACAGACGTTAGAATTTCTGACGGTGTGTATTGGATGCAGATTTAAACACCAACATTCAACAATATGTCACCTGTCCTTTCATCATTCAGCTAAATTGAGTTTGCAAGAAAGAAATATTCTGCAGTGGATATTGTGTTTCATTCAACTCATTGTCAAGTCATTCGACGCAAGAAAATCTAGAATCAAAAAGACTTCTAACAAATTGATTTTTTTCTTGTTTGTCTGCTTTAAATCGTCAAAGCTGAGAGAAAAAGCCCCGTTTTGGATGTTGTGGACTTCACTTCCAGTGCATTCTTCTCAAGCAAACATTGAGCCATCAAGGCTCTTGCTAATAATTCTAGACGTATTTGCGATACGATTCCTCGGCTCATATAAAGGGAGCACTTACTCATAGATCATATAAAAAGATGTATTAATGCCATAATACCATACTGGGGAGTGGCAAGTGTTACCTGCCACATATAGACACAGGAACATATTGTAGAAGGGGCCAACCATTTACGTCCCATATCAATGACACAGTAAATATATTTTGGATTAACTGTGAGGTTTCAAGCTCATGCAGATTTTTTCTGCTTAGCATCTGAGGACTGAACACCCAGACATCTTAGCTTCTACTGCATAAAACTGTTGATATTATGAATTATCAAGTCAATGCATGTAGAGTTAGACACTAATGGTTCACACTTATTGCTACTAAGAGGTGGGTTGCTCTGCTTCAGAATTTCCCATCTACACTCTACCTGATCAGGGCTGGATTAAGGTAGCATGAGGCCCTTGGCTGAATGTCAATGTGAGGCCCCAGTGTGAGGCCCCAGCCGGACCCGACCTGAGCGGGCCGGATTAAAGTAGCGTGAGGCCCTAGGCTGAACCTCATTGTGAAGCCCCAGCTTGACCTGACATGAGCAGGGCCGGATTAAGGTAGCGTGAGGCCCTAGGCGAAACCTCAATGTGAGGCCCCAGCCGGACCCGACCTGAGCAGGGCCGGATTAAGGTAGCGTGAGGCCCCAGGCTGAACCTCAATGTGAGGCCCCAGCCAGACCGGACCTACATGATCTAGCACAAATCTGACATCGTCTACCACATCTCGGCCCTTAATGCTTCATGATAGAATAAGAGGTTTGGCTAGGAGGCCCTTATTGGACAGCCATTTCAATCATCCATTCCCTTATTGCCAGTTCGTCTCCCTGCCCTTCTTTTAGTTACCAACTCCTGGAGAAGGGTCAGTGGTAGTTTGCTGGGCCGACAAAAGCTAAATCCAGGGTTCGAATCCAGCACTTGCCGAGTCACTTGGGCCTATGTTAAACAGTAGTTTCAATCAGCCTCCTCCTCATTGCCATATATCCTCCTGCTGTCAGGAAGGATTCTGTCAATGACACATTTAAATAAGAGTAATTTTGACTCTTAACTCTTCAACTCGATGCTTCAATCTTCTTTACTATTTGAAGTGCTTAATGATTAACAGACATTGGAGAGATTGACTGCAGGACGAAAAGGTAACTCAGGCAATTATTAGACGTAATTAAATGTGAAAACTTCAAAGGGCAGGAAAGAGTCCATCAAAATTTTGATATTTGTTTTTCAAATTACTTAAAAACTAAAACAAGCAAATTCATCTGTCAAGCTTAATTCCAAATTGGCTCTAATTCATAGATGAGGATTTCACAATGCAACACTAACCACTTGCCATTGACAGAGAGCAAAGTCAGCTGCATAAAGACAAAGGAGAAAGCATAATGTCTGGAAACTTTAGTTTGCTTCAGAAATTTGCTTCACATATTCATGGATGTAAAACACTACATTCACACGTAAAATAAATTAAAAATACAGTTATAATACCTATATGATGACATTTGCATGCTTTATCCATTCACAGTTCACTTGTAAGGAAAAATATCTTTTTGGTATTGGATTTTACAGGAATTATTTTCCAACATGTGTCTTTCCCAATTTGCTTAAATAACCTACAGATCCTTAAATTCAGTTTAAGCACGGAATTTTAAAAAGAAAGTTATTTTTGTCACACAGACTTTAAACGGATTGTTCAATATTAATCTGCTTACTTCTTCAGACAATTCATGTTAAGAGCATTGAAAAAATGATTATTGTTCATAGTGGCTTGCTGTTCTTTACTTAATTCCTTATTTTTCAGCGGATATATTAGAGCTCTTTGCAGATTGGGGGTCCACTGGAAAAATCTATTTTCTATTTGCAAATTGCAAACTGGCTTTATCATCATTGACAGTTTTCTGTTGGTTACGACTAATCTTCTTATTCGGTTGAGTTATTTGATTGGTTTGTTTATTGCCCCTATACGGCTATACTGCTAGATATGACAAGCACTGAATCAACCGATTAACCATAACTGACACAAACAAAACGTTTTTTAAGCCAGTGACATCACAAGGCCAAGTTGAAAGTTAATTTTGAAACTGTTTGGACCTCTAATGTGCAAACAGCTATAAACAATGAAAAAATTACTGATAAAGTCATATTTCCAGAAACCGATTCATACTTCATAGTCAAGATTAATCATATTCATGACAACAATACAATCATCAGCCAACTGGAGTTTATAAACAGACAGTTAGATATAATAATATAACATAGACAGAGATATATGGTAGCCAATCACAGAAACCTGGCATATGACCTTTTACAAACACTGTGAACTGACCAAGTGACCTAATTACACATTTTTTGTTTACATTTTGCTGGTTCTCATATATAGAGCAAACATGGGAGATTAGGCAGTTTTAGCAAATTATAGTGCAATTTTTTATTGTTGAATATTTAATGCTTGTAATTTTTCATCAAGATGTCTAGTACATAAATACAGCGTACTGGCTATGTTATGTTGTAATTGAATTGGTTTCTTGACTAAAATTTAAGATTTTGTCATTAACTAGGTCCCTTCGCATAGAGCAAACGGTACACAGTGATAAAGAGTACAGATAGTTTTCCTTCACTTCCCCACAAACTTCATGTATCAGGTTTCACACAATCAATGTGAGTAATTGCCATTCTTGGCGAGCTTGGGGTGTGACAGTTACACGAAAGCTGACAACAACGTGACAAACTATGCTGTGTTTGCATACATAACATCGCGACGAAAACAAAGAAAAAGTCTAATAGAAAATAAGAGAAAAACAGATCATTTAGTGTCACATCTTGTCAAATTGTCCATAGGGCTTACACTGTCACATTTATAATCAAGCCATTCTGTGTTTCACTTATGTGAACAAGACCTTGCACAGACACCGAAACAATATGTCAACTGACACGTTTAAAGTCGCTATCATTTTTAAACATGGCTATCATTTGGCAATTCATCACGAAAAAGCAAATAAATAGATGTCAAATAACAAACATGATGTCACTTGAGAAAATGGCTATCTGACATGAATATCACAAATTGACTGTCAAGAAAAAGAAACCACAATTAATGTTTCTTCATGCCGCAAACAGAACATCAGAGAGCTGAGCAACCAAAGAGGCTCAAGTTAAGTATCCAACTATTAGTGACCTCCCTGGACTGAATGAGCCACAGGATTGGCTTATTCACAGTTGCTCACACCTTTTCAACCAATCCTGCCATTTATTCAGTTGCAGGAGGTCACTACTTGTTGGATTCTTAACTTGAGATGCTGAGTCTGTTATTACTTATGTAAGTTGGCTTAAAGACCAGCATATGGCTAAGTAAATAATAGTACATGAAATTGCTTAGACCTATTATATATTGCTGAGTAGTGCAAATGATTCTGTCTGGGGTATTCCCTGGTTCTTCTCTGCTTCTTACAACAATGGGAACTCATTAATCTGTATTAGTCTACAGACAACAAACAGTATGACAGCAGCATGACAGCATATGAGCATGCAAAATTACATGTTTGATAAGAAACTTGCCAACTACTAAGTAGTAAGTATATTGCCTATTACTGAACATCCATGTGTAGTAGTTGTGGGCCATTTGCCTGAGATGCACATTTGTTTTCTCATATTGAAATGGTAACAGCTCAGTCGCCTGATAAACTACAAACGAAACACTACCCCCTAAAAAGTGAGTCAAGTGAAATGTTCTTCTACTCTGCTATAAAAAAGCTAAGAAATACATTCACATTTGATAAATTCATGTGGCTTTGGATCTTGGCCCATAATCATCTGGCCATTGAATATCCCATTTTCAAATGAATAAAACCCAAAGCAGAACCAGCAAAAGGCGATAGAAATAAAACAAAAGTGTCTCTACACAGCAGCCACAGGTGTGGTAAATGAAGCTACACTGAAAAAAGGTTACTTGAGTAACTTGACCATAAACAAGATGATCATAAGTAATTATGCATTCATACAAAATTATTAATTGTTGTTCATTAAAAATCAGGTATATATATAATATGTTCATGCACAATATCTAAAAGGTCCTGTTTTTGCAAAGTAGCCAAAGACTTGGAATTTCTGATCAACAAGTGTGTCATTTCTTCACCAAATGTCATCCGTGAGCATATTTTCTCATATTATAAACATAGACTCAAATAATGTCTGAATACAAGCTAAGATATTATCTGTTTTACACCAACCTTTTGCAGAATGTCGCAGCATCATTCTGATCCTTCCTATAATGTCGTTCTGTAGGTTTTATAAAAATATCAAGAAAATAAAAAGCGCATAATCAAATTGACGTTTTTAAAAGTATTGTACCCATAGGAAAAACTCCTCATCCTGAAAAATAGTGACAAGCTTGAAACACAAAACAGATTGATGGTATAGGAAGTCTTTCAAATAATTCAGCCTCACTTTGGGCCGTAAGGGACCAAACAGGAAATTGGCGGATGTAACTTCTAACAATGGCGATCAATTTCGGTTACAAGACCTGTTCAAATTTATTCAAGAATGACCTATAGATGTAAAATACAATGTTATGCAATTCTTGTACGCATAAAGAAAGATCTCACTTATCCCTCAATACACTGGTAAAAATATAAGGCAAGGTCGATTTTAATATCGTGCAAATCCGCACTCTCCAGTTTCCTTTTCTGCACCATTGAATGAATATCTGAGCAGATGCCTGTCAAACAATTGCTCCTCATAACCATTGGTCCTTGCTTTATACTATAATAGTGTGAAAGCCAACATTCCATTGAATAGCATACTCTGTACAAATGTTTCATTGTTTGAAAACTGTCAAAGACTTTGTTTAGATCTGTTGGTCACTTGAGTTAATGTATCAGTTTGTGGTTTCAATAACTGTGAAAACCCATAGTGTTGAACTGGCTTCCTTTAGATTCATTAGAGCAACAGACATGATTTGAGATAGACAGGCCAGAAAAAAGGTATTTAATTTCTTATACAGAGTTAGAGTTAGAAAATCTTTATTGACATGTGCCGAAGCACCCAGCCCACAAAGGGCTTACAAGTCACAAAAAGCTTTATAAAGACACACAAGTGAAACACATATGTATACAAAAAGGACATACAAAATTACAACTTTCACAATTTCAACTTAATACATAATATTTTCTTATTGTGTATAAATGCATTCCCTCCTTCTTTGTATAGCATCAAATAAAAATTTAGCAGTATATTTTACAACATTTTTCGACATCAACAAAACAAGCTTATCCTCTACGTTCAAAAAAATATAACCCGGCTCTATCTGTAAAACATGATCTAATAAGACTGCTCTCAAATCATCCTCAAGATATAGATATCTGCATAAAGTACATAAACGATTTTCTAATGGAATATTCTGGAATCGGCCTGTCTCTATAGCAAGGGGCAGTACACCCAATCGGAACTGTGCAAGCGTCGATCTATAACCTTTATTAGCAATTGTTTCTATATATGGCTCAAAACCAAATTCATTTTTATACAACGCATAAGTTCTGAGCTTTGGGGAATCTTGAATCATAGCACTCCAATCTTCTCTACATATATTTATCAATCTTTGTTTCACTTGCTCAATATTCAGTTGTTCATTTTGAATGTACTGGTCTGTCATATTAATTTTCTGCAAAATATTGAAAACATCAGAGCACCAGGATTTTTGAGTACAATTTCTATCCCATTGAAACACTTTCTTTGTAAGTCGTGTACTATCCATAGAAATTAGTCTATTCCAATAACGAATGATACTGACATATCTCCTAAGTTTACTGGGTAGCCATCCCATATCACCATTAACACCTAAGTTTGAGGTAAATCTATGAACTCCCAAAAACAAACGAATTGCACGATTTTGAACTGCATTAATGTTATCAAAAACATCATAACCCCAAATACATGAACCATAATCAAGTATACTTGTTACTCCGCTGTTAAATAATTTAGTGTAAGTTTCATATCCGAACATTGTATTTGTCATTTGTGTGTATTTAAATTTAGTTTATAGTAACTTAGCTTAGGATATCTTGTAATACTGTTTTAATTATTTCTATTGCAGTGTCACGGTTTAGATGGTTTACCTGGTTTAGACGGTTTACACGGTTTCTATGGTTACATGAGAATTACTTTGATGAGAATGTTAACCTGATGGATGAGAATAAACCTATGATATTAACCATGGCCTGACTTCGCCTTGTTCCACTTACAGCCCTGCTGTAATAGTGACACTTTTTTTTTTGTGGAACTTGGATTTGAGACAATTTCAACCATGGGTACAGTCTCTGATCATGAAAGCCTTGGCAAAGTGAATGGTTCCCAAGGAAAAGAAACAAAAGACGATGTAACAGAAGACCATGTTAATGATGACCATGTTGATGACCATTCTAAGGAAGACCATGTTGAAGACCATTCAAATCGAGCTATGGTTATGGAAAACCCACCTACAGCAACCCATGACGAGACGAATGCTGGTAAGGATGCTTTGTTGGATAAGTCGAAAGATGAGGATGGAGGGGCAGATGGACATGTATCTGAGGCCATGGGACATGGCAAAGTTGAGTTGTCTAATCCAGCTGCATCCCAACATCAGCCCTTGCTGCAAGGGGATGAATCTACCAAGCTGAACCAAGCTAGTCATTTACAGTTCATGGGAGAGGCAGGACGGTCAGTAAGACCTAAAACGTTAACTCAGAAGGGCTTCGAGTATCAACGAGACAGAATGCTCCATGAATTTAACTCGTCCGTGAAGAGCCACAGGAGCAAAATTACTAAGTGCCAGAACTATTTATCAAATTGTGTAGTCGACATTGAAACTCTACACAAGTTCATGAGTACATTTGAGCACGCTATTGTGGATGTATCAGACAACTACTTCGCACTGGCACAGCTGGATAAATCCTCAAGCGACGAAGTGGCAGATAAGTTCAAGGACTGCCAGAAGACCAATCTCGCCATCAGAGGAGAATTGAGTCAAGCCATTCGCACAGAGGAGTTCGAGACGAGATCGAAACATTCGCGAAGCAGCAGAAGTAGCCGCAGTGGCAGTAGCAAGCGTACCAAGTCGTCATCTCATCGTTCGGGGAAGTCTGTCGCATCGATGCAGGCTGAAGCTGCAGCTAAAGCAGCTGCATTGAAGGCCACGTTACATTACTTGGAGGAGGAAAGTATCCAGAAACTTGAACTTGAAAAGGTAAATTGTAAGTTAAAGAAGTTGGCCACAATAAGAGACATTGCAGTTGAGGAAGCAAAATTGGAAGCTATTGGCCAAGTTGTGAGTAAATCTGATGACTCTGTTTCACCTGTTAAAGACTCTGAAATTGGTTCCAAATTGAAAATTGTTGACAGCGAAGTTAATGACTTTGTTGCTCCTGCTGTAAACAATCAAGTTGCTTCCAGGTTAAATCCTGTTGTAAATTCTAGGCGTGAAGAACAATTAGATAAGTTTGTTGTACATAATGATATTGTTGCATCAAGTCGTAACAAACGTGACACTGAGGTAAACAATCAAGGTAGCACTAAGGTGCATAGCAAGAAAGTACATCCAAGTGAACTCAATTATGAAGCTCCTGCTTTTATTCCAAATAAGGAAAGTGACAGACTAGAAAGTGTTTTGAAATCTGTCGCAGATTGTATGAGTGTTAGTCGTTTACCAGTCCCAGAGCCGGACATCTTTGAGGGAAACCCCCTTGAATTCCCAAGCTGGAAGTGTGCATTTTCTGCTCTTATAGCCAGTAGAAGAATTGATCCTTCTGATAGGATTTATTATCTTAAACGTTTCTTGGGTGGTGAGGCCTTAGAATGTGTCAAATGCTTCTTGTTGATACCCACACCTGACTCCTATCAGGAAGCTATGAATCTACTTGAATCTAGGTATGGTGACATGCTTTCAGTAGCACAAGCTTTCAAAGCACAAATTCAATCTTGGCCCAAAGTAGGCAATTGAAATTCAGCTGCAGAGAGTTCAGTGATTTCTTAAGACAGTGTTGTGTTGCTGCCAGATTTAATCCAAACCTTAGAGTTTTGGATGATGAGAGTCAGAACCAATTGATGTTGGGTAAACTTCCTGATTGGCTTGTCACCAGGTGGAGTAGGCATGTTTTTAACTTCAAAGAGAACTCTCAAATGTACCCCCCTTTCAGTGACTTTGTGTGCTTTCTCAGTAAGGAAGCAGACATAGCATGTGACCTGTCACTTCTTCTGTGAGTAAACTAGCCACTGGTTCGTCAAATGATAAGGGTGTCAAGACTTTCGGTGACAAAGGTACCAGAACTTGCAATGCAATTCAAAGTCTCAATTGTGTTTACTGTGGTAAAAAGAATCATTCTCTTGAAAGGTGTTTTAGCCTCAAAAGCAAACCTAAAGATGAAAAATGCAAGTACATTCAAGAAAGTGGTTTGTGTTTTGGGTGTTTGCAGACTGGGCATATTGCCAAGAGCTGCAGAAACAGGTTAAAATGTGACAATTGTGGGAAGAAGCATCCTACTGTGCTCCATAATGGTCCGAGTGAGGCAAATGATGATCCAATGAAGCCGAAGGGTCAGTCTACTAAGGGAGCTACAACAGCTGAAAGCAAGGGAGAAAAGCAGGTGAGCAAACATTTTTCTCTTTGTAATAATGATCAAGAAATATGTCATAGGAGTACTATGGTTGTACCTGTGTATGTTAGTAGTCAAGACACTTCCAGAAGTGTGCTAACATATGCATTGTTGGACACTCAATCCGACACTTCTTTTATTAGCAATGATCTTTATGACAAACTTGATGTTCAAGGTGCTGATACTCAGTTGCGTTTGTCTACTATGACTGCTGAGAATGACGTAATGCACTGTAAGAAAATTGAAGGCCTTAGTGTTCAGTCTTATGACAGAGGTGTAAGGATTCCTCTGCCCAGTCTCTTTACCCACAGTGGGATACCCAGTAATGAGGATTGTATTCCTACTGCGTCTGTAGCAGACAGGTGGCCTTATTTGGAACCTATGGTGAGACACTTGATGCCCAAAAGTAATTGTGGTGTCGGTCTTCTGATTGGATCTAATTGTCCCAGGGCATTGACCCCAAGAGAGGTTATACCCCCAGCAGATGGAGGTCCGTTTGCCCAGAAAACGGAGCTAGGTTGGGGAGTGGTAGGTCCGATTGGTGAGACATGTAAATCTAACAGTTGTCATTCTTTCAATACAAACAGTCATATTGTATTGCGGACAACTTCGAAAGAAATGTTCAGTCCTAAAGATATTGTTAACTTTTTCAGGAGAGAAGAAACTGGAGAAATATCGGGGAAGGGTCTCTCGTCGGATGATCGGAAATTCTTCTCAGTGATGACTCAGGGAATACGGAAGTGTGAGGATGGACATTATGAGATGCCGCTACCTTTGAGGAACGAAGGAGAGAATCTTCTAGACAACAGAGTTATGGCAGTGGAGCGTCTCAAGTGTCTTCAGAAGAAATGTCAGCGTGATCCTGACTATCATCATCAATATGTCAAGTTCATGGACAACTTGTTCAACAGTGGATATGCTGAGAGGGTCCCATCTGAAGAATTAAATCTGCCTGCATACTATCTTCCTCATCGTGGAGTGCAACATCCTGCAAAACCAGGTAAAATCGGGATTGTAGTGGATGCGAGTGCTAAATTTCGAGGCCAGTCACTCAATAGTAATCTTTTACCTGGGCCCGATTTGCTGAACAGTTTAATTGGAGTTTTGTGCAAATTTCGGCAGGAAAGTATTGCCTTCACCTGTGACATTAAAGAAATGTTCTATCAGTTTCGAGTCAAATCTGAACACAGGAACTTTTTGAGATTTCTCTGGTATGCAAATGGTGATTTCAGCACAGATCCAGTGGCATATCGCAGTAAGGTACACATCTTTGGTGCCACAAGCAGCCCAGCAGTCGCACAGTTCGGCTTGAAAAGAGCAGCAGGTGATGGAATCGAGAAGTATGGACAAGACGTAGGAGATGTCAACGACAAGAACTTCTATGGTGGTGATGGTCTGAAGTCAGTCAGCAGTGTAGATGAAGCTCTGGAGCTCATCGACAAAGGAGTCAAGTTTTCCAATGATGGTAGTGAGAAGATTCACAAATTTGGAGAAGTTCCTGAAGCATTATCACTGGATGTTAGTGTGGATTCTTGGAATGATGTTGACTTCAGTAAAGACCCTATGCCGCCTGAGTTACTATCTTCGATATGGCTGAGTGAGCTTCCTTTCTTGGAAAATTCTGAGGTGCCTGGATGTAGCAAACCTTGTGAAAGTGAAGAGATTCGTCCAACAGAAGCATATATTTCTGATGTTGGAGGTGCAGTTCCTGTAGGAAATGGTCAGTATTCAGTTCTTCAGCTTGTTGATTTGGTTGATGATGAAGGTTTGAGAACATTGATGCATGAAACAGCAAATGTAGTTAACAGCAGGCCTTTGACTGTAAATACACTGAATGATCCTACCTGCGTGTTACCTCTTTGTCCAAATCATTTGCTTACAATGAAGTCTGGTGTTGTACTTGCTCCACCAGGAGAATTTTCTAGTTCTGATGGGTACAGCAGGAAACGTTGGAAAAGAGTCCAATATCTTGCAAATCTCTTCTGGGAAAGAAGGAAGAAGGAATATGTGTTGCAGCTGCAGGAGAGAGACAAGTGGTTAAAGTCTAAAAGAAACCTGCAAATTGGTGATATTTGTCTTGTTCTTGATGACAATCTTCCTAGGAATCAGTGGAAAGTGGCTAAAGTCACAGAGGTATATCCTAGTGTTGATGGTCTTGTCAGGAAGGTCAAAGTTCAGCTTGGTGACCCCAGTCTCACTGCCTCTGGTAAACGGACTAAGGCTCTTAGTTTTCTTGAAAGACCAGTACAAAAATTGGTACTGCTTTTGGAAGCTGAAGAAAATTGAGTTTACTTCAAAGTGTACCATTTTGTGTAAAATTTTGTTTTATTTCATTTTCTTCATTTATTTGTGAGATAACTTAGATTTATTGAGTTAGTCATTTATTTGAAAATTCTAATGTTCATTTGTTGAAAATTGTTCTTATAAATTTAAAATGTATAGAATTGTTTTATGATCTAAACTGGATCATGGGATCCAGGTTTGGTGGGGAGTGTGAAAGCCAACATTCCATTGAATAGCATACTCTGTACAAATGTTTCATTGTTTGAAAACTGTCAAAGACTTTGTTTAGATCTGTTGGTCACTTGAGTTAATGTATCAGTTTGTGGTTTCAATAACTGTGAAAACCCATAGTGTTGAACTGGCTTCCTTTAGATTCATTAGAGCAACAGACATGATTTGAGATAGACAGGCCAGAACAAAGGTATTTAATTTCTTATACATTGTATTTGTCATTTGTGTGTATTTAAATAGTTTATAGTAACTTAGCTTAGGATATCTGGTAATAGTGTTTTAATTATTTCTATTGCAGTGTCACGGTTTAGATGGTTTACCTGGTTTAGACGGTTTACACGGTTTCTATGGTTACATGAGAATTACTTTGATGAGAATGTTAACCTGATGGATGAGAATAAACCTATGATATTAACTATGGCCTGACTTCGCCTTGTTCCACTTACAGCCCTGCTGTAATAAATAGGCTACTTATTGCTCAGACCAAACAGCAGCAACCTACTTATAAAAGTAAGCACTAAACAGTAGGCCATGCATTACAAGATAACTCCTTCTGCACTCGGTGAAGAAGAAAGGCAGTTTCACCAGCAAGCTCATCTTATAACAAGAAGTCTTATAATGCGGGAAATATTGTATTTGCTTCAGATCAAGAACATGAATAAAAGTAAATGAGCAGTATATGACTTATGATGGTTGTCATGACAACCAAACAGGCATCTGTCAAGAATAAAGCAACCAAAATTGACTGCTGCTCCCAGAAGACCTGTACATATAGGGCCTCTATCAAAAGGTCAGATGTGTGATGTTACTAGATGCCCCAAAGGCAGAACTACAAAAGCTGGAAAAACTTGGGGCAGAAAGACAATACAGCGATGAGGCACCAGGGTGGAAAGGACACTGTAGAAAATAGGGCAGATTGATATGAGGGCAGATTGCATTTGCATAGTTTAGTGCTTGTGGTTCAGGACAGACAATGTTACCAAAGTCACACCTCCAGGGGGTAAAAACACTAGAATGTTCTGTGAGGATTTACATTTAGGATTTTCTACACAGAAACAAGGAAGTTTTATAGGAATTTATAGGAGATATACTCTAGTTGAAGGAGATACAGTATAATTATACACAACAAAAGTTGCAATGTACAATAGAAGACATATTGTGAGTTTACCTTCCTGATTCAATTTCATTCTCTGTATCGTTATTGAATTGGAAAGATGAGAAGGTTAAAAAAACAATTCACAACCATAGTATGGACTTTGCAAAAGACACACATGTATCATATCATTGTTTGCTGACTATTACAGCAAGTGCTTAAATTAAGGGCCTATACTTCAGATGAAGCCAATACTTTTCTAAAATAAGACTGCTCATCGTCTGATATATATATTCTTACCTATTTTCAAATCATACATCAATATTATAAACTGGCTGACTTGTGATGTTGCTGATCTTTTCTGGGTTTTGTAAAAACAATTTTCCCATGTGTGTTTCCTTTGGTGGAAAAGACATCTTTTGCATTTTCTGAACAAATCTGTGTGTCTCATTTTGAACTGATCCATCAGCATATGAAGCCTTTTCCATATTTAATGTCTTGTCTGTCTTGTCTGCCGAGACTGCCTTCAGGAAATGGTTTTCATGGGAACCCCGGGAGTCAGTACTGCCTGTATGGATATTTATTATTTATTTTTTGTGAGATTTATCCACTACAAAGTATCTAATCTCATGTAATTTATCTCTGTCTATCATCTATCTGTCATTCTCATATCGCCATCAGCTTGAAGTTGAACAATAGACTCTGACCACGGCGATACTATAAACCTCCATTAAATGGACATTATCTGACACTGTGAGAATATCTATCTGTCTGGTTTGTATTTTTTGTCTGTTTGTCTGCCTCTCTATATAATAGATCTGTTAGTTTCATAAGTTACATTGCTCTTTTCATTCTATAAATCCATAAAACTTTAATTTTGGCCCATTGTTTAATTACCATTAATCTTGTTACATTCTGATACAGATTCAGATTAATTTTACTTTTTCATTCATTCCAAGCATACTTACATCATATTGTGGAGAGGATCATTGTATTCTCCACTAAATGCAGTTCCATCCTATCTCCTTTACAATTACTTATTCAGCACTATATCTCTTAGCATTTGCCTTGTGATTTATTCATGAACAACTTGCATGCAGATTAGTTGCAGAGAGATTACATTTGTTCAGACGTTTCTGTAATCTTTGGTGATCAATCTTTTCACACAAGACTTCATGCAGTTTAATGTGTGGAGTTTTCTTTGCTTTGGCCCTTGGTTATTGAAGTTACTTATTCTAATAAGGGAAGAAAGATGCGGATGATCAAATTTACATTACATAAGATCCCCATTAAAAGAAACTCACAAGTTGTGTATTATGTGACACAGTGACTGACCAGGTTACTTTAGTTGGCAGAGTGCTCAATGCTTCCATTTCACTATTATGGTATAACTAACAGTTGCAGTTCTTGAGCTGTCTTCAGGAAGCTATCTTGTAACTTGACTCCATTTTGGGTGTCTGTGACAAGGGTCTCTTTAGTATTCTTCCCTCACTCTAGTCATCAATTACAACTCCATTTACTATTGAGATTTATTGGAATTTTGGCACCTAGACTCCAATAAACCAAGGGAGTTGGCATTAAATATCACCATTGTCTTGCAATAGGCCCATTTTGGTGCTTGCTATCCTCATAATGTTTAATCTTTGTAAGATTTTAGTATTTGTTTATGGCAAAAATCATAAAATCTGGAGGAAAAAATTGCAAAATGATGCTGCAAAGATGAGAAAAGGAAAAAATCTCATTAGGCCTATGCCTCATCATAGTCATTAATCAATATAAAATGTTATTACCCAACTCTGCTGTAAAAGCAGTAAAATCTCCCAATGGGAGAAGTAGAAGGCTCTATCTCAGGCATATTCTATCCAACACTCGGCTTCTGATTTCATAAACATTGCCGGTACAAATTTACCTTGAGATATATAAGTTGTCACTTATAGCATTGCAAAGAGTTAATTTGCAGCATTGTGACATATTCTGGGCACGGATGTGTATGCACAAGTTGTTCTGTTGTGTTCTGGTCCAATGACCAAAAAGTTTTTCTTAATCTTCAGCAACTTTCTGTTCATATCTCATATTTCTGCTGGTTTTAGTGGTATGTGCCAGTTTAGTTTCACAGTCATCTTCCTTTTCTGAGGCTCTCTGAGGATGTTATAACCACTGGCATAAACTTCTTTCTACGTCTGCAGATTCAGAATGAATTTGAGAGTTATCTTCTTAATAGGCCATGTTATCATCATTTTCATAAACCCTAAAAAGTAATGTTGTCTTTTATCATTGTTTATCTGAGACAGTTCTTTCACTATATAAACTCCATAAAGACACATTAATTTACTAGAGGAGTTGTGAAAAACTACAATGTACAGTTATCTGAAAGTGCATGAAAAGAGATCTCTTGATGCAGCTTCGGTCCCTTTTAAAGTACTACACTTGGACGCTGAACA
The DNA here is from genome assembly GCA_026936325.1 of Platynereis dumerilii. NCBI lineage: Eukaryota > Metazoa > Annelida > Polychaeta > Phyllodocida > Nereididae > Platynereis > Platynereis dumerilii. The sequence goes on along the minus strand of JAPTHN010000010.1, from coordinate 12,919,531 downwards.
CATGCAAAATTAGTGTTAATACGACATATTTCTTAAGAGAAAAACTAATTTGTGGAATCAGAGAAGAGTATTATTTGCTCCTGGATTGCATTTTAATTTAATAATATTATACAACAATTCATTATGATATACATAGAATAGGCCAAAACATAAGACATAACGATTAACAGCTATATCACCTTAAAGTTTCCTCCATTAAAAGTTTCTATCTGTTGAGAACTTACTTGGTCTGCATTGCTCAGGATTCTGCCAGGAACAAAATACCCCAAAGAAAAAGAAATCCATCGTCTTAATGAGAAATGCAGCTGTACAGCTAAAAGCCATTACTATCAGTTACGTATCAGATGCTTCTCAGTCTCTCAGATACGTATCAGATGGGTATCAGATTTGTAAAACCACATATCACACTGGTCAGATGTGGGGATGCAGGGTAGTCTTACTGTTGTGCGGCTTTGGATTTCATTTTGCTGGGAGTTCTTCCTTCTCAGAACGTTTTGTGATCAGATGTCATGCTTCCCTCGAAAAAATTGAGGAATTGTGCTGTCATACTTACAAGAAAGGACAAATTTGGAATATAGTTACATCTTACAAGTGTCAACAAAATAACAAAATTTCTAGAACTTGGCTAGTCATGACATTTTTGTCACAAGCAATTTACCAAGACTAGGAAAGAAGGTGTTAGTAGGATAATAAAGATATATATATATACAAATGCAAATCACATGAAAAAGTATCCGTTTAACAAAGTCATCGAAATTTGGCCTGGGTCCTAAATTTATTATTTGGGATGCACTGTTGCAAAAATTCAAACTGATCTCACATATTGAAATGACGTAATTGTATGTTCAATGCACACAACATGTCATCAACTTTAGATAGCAGTGAAAAAAAAAATACTGTAAAAAATAACTGCAAATATCAAAGTTTCTTCTTTTCGCCATATGTTACACATTTTAAAATATATATTGTAACAAAAATAGATCAAAATGTATGTTATAACTCTGAAAAGAGACATGTTGTTTAGAATATACTCATTCAAAGCATAAGGACGTGAAGTAAAGCAGGTGATGGATTTTAATTATGCAAAATTCTCAAAGGAGTGACTAATTTATTATGTAAGACTTTCTAACAATCTATTTAATTTTTTCTATTTAGATCAACAAATAAATTCTTCCAAAACGTATGGAAGTTTCTTTCTAAAAATAATGAAAATGCATAGATTTTGGAATGACCTGTCTAAATTCTAACAGAATACTTTCACAAACTGAATTTTAAGTCAATTCTGATAAAACTCGATTCAATTCATACTAAGCAACTCCTTCCACAGCTTCTAGTGAATTAAAGCCAACAGTGAAAACATTCAACACAATGCCTGGGCTGCAATAATGAAAGATGCATGGTTAATCACCATTTGCCAGTTTCATAACTTGCCTGAAGACAAGTTTTAGCTCTTGTATTGAACATGTCAAGGTAAACCTGCATTATACCATATCGAAGTGCTTCTTTGTGGGCTCAGTAACTTGTGGCTTGCCTGAATGCCCAACATCTATATTTGAAATCATATGATCTCATAATGACTCACACAAACCTTAGGGACCGTTCAGAATTTATGACTGGAGGGGGGGGGGAGTTTTGGCCAAGGGGGTACTAACTTTTCACATGTGTTTCAGGGGGGGGGTATTAATTTTTGACAACACTTCCAAGGAGGGGGTAAGAAATTTTAACAAAGAAAAAATGTTGAAAAACACGCATGAACTCCTTTTATTTGGACTTTTTTACGCACAAAAGTCCGCGAAATGACGCGAATCTGTACGCGAGTCCGTGTATAACAGTTTATCCCATGTCTAGGCACATTTTCTCCCCGATACTGTGTTTTTCCCTGGCCAATACAGCAGGGAAAAAGTCAGTATCGGGGAGAAAAAGCAGTATATGTCACCTGACCAGTATACTCCCTAATTTGCAGGGAATATACTGAAAACAGCCAATGAGAGAGCTGCATTTAGACACACAAAAATCAGTATATTATCACCTGGTTGGCTGTGAATATCACTGTTTACAGTCAAAATGTCAGGGCCTATGATATTGTAAAAAATACCACCCTTCAAGGGCGATATTTTTTAATAATGGTTATGACGTCACCAGCATTACAGCTTCCTGATGATGTCACAAACCAAACAAGGGCCAGAATAATGGGATTGTGACGTCATGTCCATTGTTGCTCCATGGTGACGTCACATTTTTGTAATGGCAGAAAATAGTCCCTCTTTATAACTGAAAATTTTAGGTAAAACCAGGTGATAAAAACAAAACAACCACGCGTCAGGGCACTTCGTACAATATCACTCGCTGTTGTGTGAATTAATATCACTCTCGCCCTGCGGGCTCGAGTGATATTAATTCACACAACAGCTCGTGATATTGTTACTCAGTGACCCTGACTTGGGTTGTTTTGTTATAGCGTCACAATCTCTGCTGCTGCTCATCATCTTTTCTTGTAATTTTGCAAGCACAAAAATCGGCGTCTTTTTTGCAATTTGCAAGGGATGTATTAGGGTTAGAAAGAAGCGGTTTGAAGCATTAGATCCAGAAGAAAAAGATACATTAGATTTAATCAGTTTTGATTTTCTATTAAGTAAAGAAAATTTTCCTAAGCGATTTTCGGTAAAAATATTTTGTTTTTTCAAAATGACTTAGTTGTACAAATACTGATTTATATAAATTTCCATCGGGATGAGGACCCTTTTTTATTCTATTATATTGTTTTAAACAATATTTCACAACACATGAAAAAGTAATAATGTTAAATTCTGTTTATTGGTATCATTTCAGCACTGCTTTTCAATGATTTCAGAAACGTTTTTCTGCATTCCACTGCCGTTTTGTTTAATTTCTCTGGATAAAATTCACTTACATGTATCAAATTTACACAAAATGCCATACATATAGTACAAATTACAAATCCAAAATTTCAAAAACTCTTGCCATGAAAAAATCATAACTGAAACAAGAATTTTCAGTTCAAGCGTAAAATCACATATTTGTGTCAACGTTTTTCTGCCTAGCACTGCCGTTTTATTTTATTGCTCTGGATCTAATCAACCTAGATGTATAAAATGAAAACAGCACTGTTATACATATAGTATGGATTACAAATCCAAAATTTCAAGATGAAATCACAAAAACTCTTGCCACAAAAAAATCATAACTGGAACAAGAATTTTCAGTTCAAGCGTAAAATAACAGATTTGAGTCAACGTTTTTTTTTAGTTCCATGGCCGTTTTATTTTATAACTCAGGACCTAAGTGCACCAGATCTATCAAATTCTCCATAACTGTCATAAATATAGTAGAAATTACAAATCCAAAATTTCAAGGCGATATCTCAAAAACTAATGCCACTAAAAAATCATAACTGAAACAAGAATTTTCAGTTCTAACGTAGCATCACAAGAAGTGAATGCATTCATGTACATTTACATAATAGTCGGGAATATACTGGGGTCTCGGGGAGTATACCGGGGATGTACTGCACCTACCCATGGTATAACCTCATAATATATGTGTATATTGCTTTGTACCTCGAGAGGGGGTACTAAAAATACGTGTGAAACCTGAGGGTGGGGTACTAAAAATCCGCATGAAACTCAAGGGGAGGCATCAACTTTTAATGGGAAGTTCCAGCAAAACTCCCACCCCCCCCAGTCATAAATTCTGAACGGTCCCTTATGGCAAAGTTTCGAAATGTATCATTTCTGCAACGGAACTTGTATCATCATATTTCATATCCTGAAGGAAGCTGGTTTCCCAGGACCGGAGGGAGGGATCTAACTGACACAAAATGCATGTTAGGACCCGACAAAGAGGTGTCTAACTGACTTAGACATCATATGCTTTTTCTATTATACATTTTAACTTATAATTTTGGCAAAATAAACAATAATCTGACTGCTTGTTTGCTGTTGTAAACAGAGTTAATCCCTAGCCGGGCGCTAACATGCAAAATTGTCAGTTAGATACCAGCTTTTCCAATGGTATAAGTATCTTGGTGATGTCTAATTGATATTATATCATACTTGCACCAAGTTTCCCCCATATACAATGTGCAAGCTTACATACAAGACTTGAACACATGGTGGGAAGCTACACGTAGTTTTATTTGCAGTGAGTTGGTGTGATTCAGCATTCAAGACTTTCCCCATCATAGAAACTTAAAAGTTTTATAAGCAGTCTCAAAGACTACCCCTTCATATTGAGACAGAACTCCCCCCTGTTGTTAAAGCAGTTTCCATTTACTCAAGCTAATTTCAGAAGTAAGCAAACTTTGGCCAATGCCATTCCAATTGAGATTCATGTTCACTAGTTTGTGCTGACCCATATTTGCAGAAATTGAATGTTACAAGCGCCAAACTTACCTGCAATATCTCTATTCTCACCTTGTTACATTTCTTCTGATTAGATGTGTATTATAGATCTTTGCGGATTGGCGGTCCACTGGAAAAATGTATTTTTTTATTTTCGATTTGCAAGCCAGTGACATCACACGACCAACCTGAAAGTTAATTTTGAAAATGCTTGGGCCGCTAATCCGCAAACAGCTCTAAAACACACAGAAGCAGAATTTTGTAAAACGGTTAACACTTAACACATCTTTATGGCAAAACAAAACAGTTTCCAAATCTTTGGTCGGCAGTGTATATGACATCTTAAGCTGTGTGAAATTAAAAAATTGTATACTCAAGTCACACAGAATTTTTTTTTTAAATCTAAAGCCAGACAAATGTTGTATATGACCTCACTCAAAGTCATGACATTGACACAGTTGCGTGTCTTCTTTTTAACCATGCTGAGCAGCCTAAGGCCCCTTCTTGAGTCTGACATCACTAATTTTGGTGGACAACGTTAATTGGGGATTAACAGCTCGCCCAAGGCAAGAAATAGAAAGCTCAAAGGACGACATTCGCAAGCAAAAACCAACAACTAACAGTTCATGGTGAATTGGTGAAACAGTCCACATAACATTAGTTTCCTAAACATTTTCAAACTACAATCTGCAACAATTAACCCTCATGGTGCTTTATTACAAATGTCTCATATAGTAATTATGCCTCAGCTGGAGGTAACCATAATTTCATCGATGGAAGCAATGTGATATTGGCCTTTTTTGAGGACTTTATTTTAGAGACAGAATCACAATCATGTCACTTCCTTTCGATCATTGCAGTCCGTGACCCACTTTTATGAAGGATTAACACAGAAGCAATAAAAAATGATGAATTGACATAAGCCTTTGGAAAATGGATGGATAGCTTATGGGGAATTGCTTGGTAATTAAGTTTCAAGATCTGTGACTGGCAATATTCAACAAAACTGCAGTCTAATAAGTCTCCTCCAGCAGTTGAAAATGCTCTTACTGCCTTCTGACATGAAGGTAAAACCATCAGAGCAGGCTATGTTACTAAAATGAGAACAATCATTTGCCAATTTGACAACATTAGGAGCCACCATATTCATCAGATTCTGATAAATAGCTCAGGAAATAAGGAGTCTTAATAGCATGGTTGTAAGTTTATTGTATGATACATCGCAGTGTAGTGCATGGGTTAGGTATTATAGGCTGCTCCCCAGCACTTGATAGCGGACATTAAGGGGGAAAGATGAAATGGTTCACCAACCCAAGGGGCACCCTTTTGGATTTGGAAGATGCAGGACTGCAGGACCTTCAGTGAAAAGGCCTACTTAAAGTGGCAAACTACTAGGATTTGAATTTATGAATAAACAACATGGCTTATTTAGGCCTATAAGTGGGAGGCCAATGTCTAAATGCAAAATTCTTTTCCCTGCATTTTTAAACTGGCCAATTGGTAAAATTCATTTTCCTGACTTCTCTTTCCATTTCTCAAATGCAAGTTCCATTAGTTTTCTTTTATATTTAAGATATTTTCCAAATTATCTTGATGCCTTGCAAAGCAGACCATTATTTTTTAGACTTCCAAATTCCCATCTCATTATTACATCAATACTTTCATCACATACAAATCTTCTACAATGAAGAATTGTTACATCATATATCTTCCTTATTCTCTGAGTTACCCTTATTCTCAACATGCGTGAGTATATATGCATAAACTAACCATATTGCCTGTTGCTCACACACCGCATTACACAAATATCATTATATCTTCGTCTGACTTCTTTGTCAAGCGTATCATTTGTTATTGTAGCCAGAAGGAGCACATATGCATAATTTACTGACACGTGATGCAGATGCATACAATCCTTTACTTACTGAATGCCGACGAGCAGATTGTCCATACAATGGGTTGCAGAAGTATACACCCCCTTGGAGTGGTCTTTCATTTCCTGACATATCTTTCTTCTGAAAAGAACCATCATTCTCATATCGCTACATGGTCATACTGACCTCTCTTACAACCTATATACACCATAAAATGCTGGATGGAAAGTCATGGTAAAGTAGAAAAAATTAAATAAGTGAAAATGGGTGTTGCAAAAGTATACACCCCCCTTGTAAGTTGTGATGTTCTTCATTGATAACCGTGTTGTTTTGACCTGAAGAAGTAAAATTATGGTATAAAACATTAATCTCTGATTGGTTTTTAACATTTTGGATTGTTTTACCCTATTTGTGTAACTTTTGTTGATGGAAAATTTCACAAAATCCACCTACTGTAACAAGAAAAGTACCCTTAAAAAAGGGTACTGTATCGATCTTATCATGAACCTGAGGGTATGTGGCATGTAATAAAAGGTTTTAATATCTTAAAGTAGGCATTTCTATGAAATAAATATCATAGAAAAATTCCAAAGCCCCCTCCCCCATTGTTTCATGAAAATATTACATAGCCTAGGATGTGTAAAATAAAACAGCTTCTGTTATGTATAACCTCCTGTTTGGCTATTAGTTTGTTAATTGCTACATGCACAGTGTACATGTTTTTCAGTACTATTTAATAATGTGTGATTTCAGGCCTGAAAAATACCCTCCACAAAAAAAAATCATGAATCTGCCACTGGTTTGCTCTGGCCACTGGAAATTTGCATCATTGCAGCGTAATGCGCCGAAACGCTTTTTACGAAGTAAATATTGCAAATAGAGCAAAATTAATAAGTGCTTTGGATTCGGAGGAGTTCACTTGATATATGCAGTTTTTTAAATTTTGAAAATCGGACGTTTATTAAGGATTTTAGACCAAGTTTTGCATTGAGTCCCCTCTTGAAATTGTACACAATCTTTGATGACGTTTCACACGGAAAAAGTTTCACACTAGATTTTCCTAACCTTGATGAATCGATGTACTGTGAAGTATACTTACATGTAAGTGTTTTTATAGGTTAAGACATCGATACAAAAAAAAAATTATAATAAATTCAATAATAAAATAAATCAAGTATCTAATGATGTTGATAAGCTGCATTTGAGAAGTTTAGAATTTGCATGGGGAAACAAAAACATTTTTGAGCCCTAATTACACACTATCATCCCCAATTGCAATGTCAGAATGAACTGACATTGCAACCTGACAGAAAGTGTTGGGATGCTATTTCCTCGAGAAGCCCCCAAACAGCAAGAAATTAGATGGACAGGTAGGGACACACCCTGACACAACCTAGAAAAAGTTTTGGTTCTATATCTGGAACAGAAATGAAAATAGGTATGGTCACATAAATTGCACAGGGACTTCTGACCCAAGTTCATGTGTCTATTTGTATAATAAAAATATAAAGGGAAGTCACGCTATGAACAGACCTTCACTCATAAAGTGTTGCTTGGTCAAGTTTTGTGTTACCTATACCCATAAATTACTACAGAAAAACGAAGACAAGTGTTTAATCTAACAGTGTGCCAAATTTCGTGGATCTAAGTGAAGTATTAAGGCCCTAAATGTCACCTAAAATCATGTAAACACCTCCAAATGTGGGACTCAAGTTCTGGCTGCCAAGTTCGTCCTAAGATAACAAGTCAGTTTTTCTACATTTTAGGCAACTTTTTTAGAGAACTGACCTTAGCAGGTGGTTGAAATCTGGTGGAAACTTGAGCCCTTGACTAAATGTATTAGCGACATGTAGATCCAAGCATAAAAAGCCCTTCAGTATTCCTGTCTGAGTGCTTTTATTTATTTTGAGTGGCACAAACTGTCCCTTGGACTCCATCTTGGAAATGAAGTTGAGCCAAAGGAATTTTGTGATTGGTTGAAATAAAACAATGGATTATTTCAAGAGTAAAACCAACAAATGGGAGGGAATCGATCAATATTAGTTGTTTATTACTTTACATTGTCATTGCTGCCAGTAGCAATAGGTTTATTGAGCTTCAAACGTGGGACTTTTTGTCTTTGCACAATAGACAAAATAACATGGATGTGAAAAATCGTCACCGTGACGTCACTAAAAGATTGACGTCACTATAGTCTATATTGACTCGTGGTGTCACCTGGCGGTATAAGCCGCCAATATTTCCCTTAGCCAGCCGCTACCAATAGCATCAGATAGCCAGTAAGCCGCCGCCGATCCAGGTGCAGCCGATCGCCGCTGGGCATGTCCAGCAGTGTTGTGAGTGCAGGAGTGCCATTCTGGATATGACAGAAGCATTGCCACAATGCTAATTGCAATTCAAGAGGTTCTTTTGACTTTGTTTCATCCTCAGGTTCCCTAATTGCCATTGAGGAAGCGCACTTAGTCTTAGGTCAACCTGGCAGGTGTCAAAGCTGATTGCACTTTGCAACATAACTTTGATGTTTAGATCTGATGAACAAATAGGTCTATGCAATGCATTGCTTCAAAATAAACGTTATAATCATTGGGTGAAATAAAATTCATATTAAACCTGCATTGTAAATTGTGGTGTAAGACCATCTGAGCAGTAAAATAAATGTCATTTAGATTATTTTTAAAATTACAACTGTCATTATGAAGCTTGTTTTCTATAAGGCTCATTTTTATGAGCACTATGAATTTCTGCAAACAGCTACACATTGATCACCAATGAAAATTTACTATTTATCTGTAACAAAACAAAATCTACATTACGAATTATACTCAAGATTGGATATATCTCTGATATGGATGGATGGATGAATGACTGGGGCTTTATGCCTTTTATTTATGAACTCGGTGTAGGCCAATTAGGACACGAAGAGAGCACACAGCAATGAGGCGAGCATGATTGAAACTGCTGTCCAACATATTATATGATTGAAACTGCTGTCCAACATATTATATTAGCGCAGCGAAACGGCCAAAAGAGAAGTTTCAAAAGTCTGTGCATGCAGCGATGGTCTCAACATCAATGGTCAACAGCAGGAAATTAGGTCAAGTAGGTCCAGCTTCTTATCAATGTTTTAGTTTCGAATTTAACAAAACATGACACATATTCACCTTCAAAAGTGTCTTAAGATCTCAATTTTCTCCAGTGGTATCCCTTGTTTCTAAAATTTTTATGGCATAGTTTTAAAATCATTAGCCTTGACAAGCTAAATCAAACTATTTACATATGATTCAGTTTTAAAATTTCTAAACAGACAACAAGAAAACTTAACAAAATTAAAGTTGCATAATTGTTATGGACTGATGATTATGTAACAGTGAGCAATTAATCTACATGCCAATCAATGGCAATCACGTTATTGGTTTCTTATTACTATTGTGTAATATCAACAATGTAACATAGACTTTTAAATTTGGTAGCTTTCAGTGTTGTCTGCCTTTTTACTATTTAGCGGATTATCTATCTACATGTATCTATCTATCCTATTTCTTGAAACTACACTGTATTACATAACTGCCTTTCATTCATTGAATATGAAATAAATATGAAAGAGATGGTAATACTACCAAAACTTTTTTAAGTGCTGCGGGAATTTCATGTCTGTGCCATTTACATACTAATAATAGCTAGGCCTACTATCAATCATTCAGGTAGCTACATTGTTGCTTCTGTAACAACTTCAAGTCTTAAAATCCAGGCATAGATTGACACACCAGACACACCATGTAAAGTTCTGAGTAGTTTAATTTCATTTAGCAAGATTATCAACTGAATATTGTTCATAGAGACGTCAACAAAATTTCAGTGTCTGTAATATAGGCCAAATAATATCAGAGGTTTTTAAGAAATAAAATTACTACTTCTAGATTGTTGTTTCCTTTATGTGCAACTTTTTAAGCCTCCACGACTTAATTGTTAATTGGATTTTTTTTTTATGATTTCGAAAGCAATTCCCAGTTTGCAAGACAAAAATAAGTATTTACTAAATAAATTTCCGTCAAAACTTCTTTAACTACAGAAACAAGACAGGTTCGTGAACTTTTATCAATGTTTGCAGCAGCGCAACAACAGTTTATTTCACATTTCCAGACAAAAAGTCAAAATGTTGCTATTCGGTAAATTTACGTGGCAGATTTTTTTGGATTAAATTTCCCTCTTCATAACGAAATGAAAAAATGTATCATCTCTGCTCTGTGCATCATAGAAGCATCTAGTATTTTGCTAGTTAAATTTGTGTTAATACTACTACGAGAACAAAGTAGGCCTACTCTATCACTTGGTGTCTTTTTCAAATACTTTTACTGGTATGAATATATTTGTTCTGTTTAATTTGCACTGCATTGACACTGTTGTTTGTTTAATTGAACAATGAATTGCACGATTAGCAACCTTTGATTACAGAAAACGTGTCAAGTAGTATGTTCAGCAATTGTGGAATTCTGAAAGTGTATTCATATTACGAATAAACATGAACATTTGAGCAATATTTGATCATATTATATTCATAATTTTCAGATCAATTAAAGTTTTTTCAGTAAGATGTATATATGTGCATGGGTGACTCAGTCTGGGAACCAGGAGGCGACCATTTAATTTTAGGTAAATTCAATGAATGCTTGAACGGGCTGTCAATTGATGTTCTCACAAAATAATTTATTTACTTATTTTCTACATGCAAACACATCCAATTGCAGAAGGCCTCTCACACTTGGGAGGTCAATGATCTCTGTATTATAGCCTCTCTTTGAGGTTCAAATGCAGCAATAAGTGACGTCATCATTTATGATGTCACAGTGGCGGATTAATTTCTTTAATGAACCAATCAGATTAGACGTTATAGGTGACGTCACGTGCTGCAGAGTTAATCCAAAATGGAGGCAAATGTCAAGCTTGGGGTCAACTTTTTAGACAAAATGTCATAGAACAACAATACCAAGAAGGAGATGACGTTCACAAGGTGGGCAATTTGTGTACAAACGATCAGACTTTTGATTTAAACAGTTGTGGGGAGTGACAATTGTGTAGAGTTTTCAGGAGAGCCTCAAATATCCCAATATTTACCACTTTTTCCTTAGGACGAACTTGGCAGCCAGGAGCTGCCACAACATGGAAATGAAGCATTTCTTTGACCTGTCAGGTACACACACCTATTTAACTTAGGTCCTTCAAATTTTCAGGATTTGTAGGTCAGGGCTTTTGCCGTGAGCGTGGCTATTTAGTTGAATGAAAGAGTATGTTGTTTGGTTGTACCAATGGGTTGAACATTGTGTGTTTAGACAGGCATTTTGCGTGACTTCCCTTTACATTAGTTATAGTATATCAATACAGAATTGGCGTAAAATCCCCTGTGATAAATTGGTGTGATGCTTAGTTTTGGCACTCTCCCATTTGATGTCTTGTGTCTTACAAGTTTCTGTTTTCAATAAAACCATTCATTGTGCATGGTTCTAACAGTTATGAATATCAAGTTGGTGCAATTTGACAATGCCCAACGGAGTTTCAGTGATATTTTAGTTGTATTCCAATGATGTGACAAAATATGAAAATTATCCAAAAATTAGACCGTATGTATTTTCCACTTCTAATGCAGATATTGAACCGAAACTTTTTCTAGATTGTTTCAGGGTGCGTCCCTGCCAGCCCACCTAATTTCTTGCTTTTTGGGGGCTTCTCAAGTAAGTAGCATCCCAACACCTTCTGTCAGGTCAAAATGTAGTGCATTCTGACACTGCTATGGAGGAGGCTTATGTGTAATTAGGGCTCAAAAATATTTTTGTTTACCCACTCAAGTTCTGAACTTCTCCAACGCAGCGTATCAATATCATAACATAATTGATTCATTTTTATATTGAATTTTTACAATTTTTATTGCAGTACGTGGATTTTGTGATATTTTCCATCCACAAAAGTTACACAAATAAGGTAAAACAATCCAAAATGTTAAAAACCAATCAGAGATTAATGTTTTATACCATAATTTTACTTCTTCAGGTCAAAACAACATGGTTATCAATAAAGAACATCACAACTTACAAGGGGGGTGTATACTTTTGCAACACCCGTTTTCACTGATTTAATTTTTTCTACTTTACCATGACTTTCCATCAAGCATTTTATGGTGTATATAGGTTGTAAGAGAGGCCAGTATGACCATGTAGCAATATGGAAATGATGGTTCTTTTCAGAAGAAAGATATGTCAGGAAATGAAAGACCACTCCAGGGGGGGTGTATACTTCTGCAACCCACTGTAAAGCGAAGTAACCTTCGAACAGTGAATATGGTTATGTTGCCCAACAAATCTACAAAACACAATGACATAATTATATAAAAAAACACATATCCTATAAGGGTCAGTGGCTGACAGGGCTTTACTTGCCATATTATTGCATAATAATAAGGTAACATAGGACTACAATTTAAAAGGAATAGAGCCATTCAAGGTGCATTCTATAGGAAGACATTTTAATTTTAATGGGTTGTCCTCAAAATTAAAGAAGTATTAAACCATATTGAACTATTCCAAGCTCATCCAATAAGTAAATCACTGACTATTTTAAAACTGTGGATCAGATTGTCTACAAATTGAAAAGAAATTTGAATTATTGCAAGTACTCATTAGCTTTTAAAATGTTTCTGCATGAACAAATGCCAACCTTAAACAAAAGGATCACAAGTTAATATTCAAAATAAGGTTCATATAAGTCAAAATGCAAAATTTCTAGAAAAGGATCACTAGTCAAAATGAGTGTGCCACCTTGCGACGTTTTGTCACCTTATGAGGCATGTAAAACTGGAGGATCACAACTGAAAGTGTGCTCTCTCATTTAAAGTTAATCACCCTAAAGTCCTAAAGTATTACCATATTTCTGAAATTTCGGTATGATATGTTACTGGGCCTAAATGCTACAAATGTATCCCCAAAAAAAGTGTTCTATCTGCACTTACTTTTTCAGTAGAGCCAATTGAATTTACATTAAAATGTTAATAAAAATACCAAAATGTTAGTTTATATGGATTATAAAAAAGCTAGAGTATTACCATGTTTTTAGAATTTTAACTAGATGAACCCTTGCTTAATTAACTGTAAATTGTTTAAAAAATGAAGTGGTCCATCCGCATCTGTTTTTGAGCTGTGGTTCGCAAAGCTACACACAACAGGCAAATTTAGCCATTCTGTCTCTAATCCACCAGGGGCTTCACGTCACAAAGGGAGCTTGGCTTCTGTGACCTCATCAGCTGTGGTGACATCACAATTGATCAACAGACAGTCATGTGCTGTAGACTTTGTATATATAGCAACCAGGCAAGCTCAAACAAACAATAGGTGTCTCTGGTGTACTTCAGGGTGATTAACTTTAAATGATTTGTTTTTGCCTAAAATCACATGTCTAATGAGTAGTAAGCCTCACGTAATGACCATTATGGGTTTCAAACCCTCAGTTTGCGAGCAAAGATGGAGACCTGGACTATAATTGGGTTAACAAGAAATGGTTCACATGGAAATTTGCTGATGAGTTAGCAAGGACGAAAGAAACATTTGCTGATCAATATTTGAGAGAAAACTCGAGTAGCAACTTTACAAAGGATATGTGACAGTATGGAGAAAAAATCCATGCCAAGAAACATGCTTAAAGAGTCTTATGTACCAGCAGTCCATTTAGATCCATTTGCCAATCTTTTTCAATCAAAAAGTTGAGGAAGAATGTGAAACACAGGGAAGTAACCCCAAAGAAAGCTGTATTGTGTAAAGATTTGCTGTACAGCACAGAAAGTTCGAGCAGTCCTTTCACTGAAAAGTCTGAAGTTAGAGCTTCATTTAAAGAAGATTCCTGCCGTGAGAAGTGCCAAAATAGGTCTCCCGCAACCTCAAAGCGTTTGGCCATTTTCAGACCATCAGGAGTCCAAATACCAGAGGATCATTTAACAGTCAAAATATCAGTTTGTGTTTGTCTGTGTCAACTTTGGGAATCAAAACAGATGGCATAGAGCTCTGACACAAAACTAAATCATTTCGCAAACAGGAAATTCCATCAACCTGATAATGATACCATTTTAGATACAAAGGATTACAGAAATTTACACATGTTGGAATTCCTTTTTTAAGTGTCCTTTACAAGTGCAAGTTAAAATTAATTGTCCTTTTTTATCAATGACTTTGGCGATTATCAAAATGAGCATCTATTTCTAGATGTTTATTTCAATAAACAGAAGTGTACCAATAGACCAATTTCACTGATGGTTCTCCCAGTTAACACTAGGGGAAAAGTGGTGAATACTGAAATCTCATTGGCTTATAACTTTCCCGCCCTTGCCTCTGATTGGTCCAGCCAAGGTGTCTCCAAGCTGGAGTATTTTTAGTGCATTTTAATGTAACTTCAAGGCTTTATAACTTGGTCATTCTTTCAGTTTAAATTTTGAAAGTTGTGTTTTTGGATTTAGAGTGTATAAATCTCCTGTGTGTGAAAAGCAAATTAAGAATTGTTGAATTGCAAAAAAGTTATTTGGGGTCCATGTTCAGACCATTCAGTGAAATAGGTCTATTGACGGTTATCAGTTTATGATACGAAAGTTTTGGAGAGGATGTAGCAAACAAATTTGACAAACCAATATGTAACTTTGATTCTGGGAAGAAAATTGGTTGCCACTTGTCTGAGACATACCCAATGGCAAAAAGTAGGCCATTTCACTTCTTTCAGACAGTGCTGTACTTCATGTAAACTCAGACTCTCCCAGTTAAATTTGAGTGACAGCCAAACCCCCAATTTCCTTTAAAAGCAATATAACGGAGGTCCAACTGACCCGATGGCAGCAAATAAAGCCCTCTGAGGCAGAGCGACACTTCCAAAATGACACAGGCACTTCAAAGAAGACAAGTCCCCCCAAAAACCCGGAGGCCCAGAGGTCATAGATAAGACAGAAAAATACCTTTTATTAGTAGAGAGCAGGGATCTTCGTGTGCTGATATGTTCTTCTGTCTATGAATCTGGTTGACTTATGACTATTCAAAAACAAATAGATAGATACGGTAAATGCAGCCCTCTAAACCAGGTTCGAGGAGCTTAAAATAGAGAGAGTTGGGACTCGGGAGACCTAAAAATGTAACACATTTATCTCATCTCATGTATGAGAAATCTTTTAACTTGCCAATGGAATTTTCTCACGAAGGTCCTCTGAAGATTTTTGTGCACCACCCAGGCTACACTACATAAGACGGCATAAGAAGTGAATATTTTTTTGTGAAAAATAACACGTGAATTAAGATTTTACCTGTATTTTCCTCACAAATTTAGAGAACTTAATGTACAAATGCACAAACATATATGTTTTGGCTGAGTGAAACTGCCCTGAGCTGCAAGAAAATGGCAGAGAGGACAATGGTTGATGTGTCAGGTTTTACCCTGAATCCTTGACTCCTGAGGCAGTATAACATCCACCTCATAAACAGATTTATATGTGGGGGTGTGAACTTATTTCTGCTGCTCAAGTGCTATCAACAATATCTGATTTTGGAAAAAAAGCATAAACACAGAAAATAAAATCAACAGAAGTCAGCCAGTAAAGGATGTGGCTAACTGTAGGAAAAGAGTGGGAGGCCGTTTCTTATCCTTCTGGTAATCTTAAATAAAACTTACAGTATCATACTACCATATTATGGATAATTGGATATCTTGGCCTGCTTATATGCCATCAGGGAAGCAGTACTGCTTCCAAGCATATATAATTAACAAAATTAATGTCACTTGGACTAATTTCATAAAGGTACAACTTCAAAATGTTCAGTACACCCACATGGAGTTGGCACTAATGACGTAGGGTAAAAAGGCCAGGTGATATTTTACTATACTTGAAGTACACCTTGTGTAGTCATGTCCAGTCTCAGACCAGAGGCAAACATATGCCTAATCATCTGAAACAAAAACCCTGAAAAGAGCTGGAGTAAGGCCAAATGACTGCACTCTCTTTCAACTTTTTACTGTATTATGATGATCAAAGTCGTAAGTGATGTTCAAACCTCAAAGAAGCTGATGGTGATGAGATACTGACAGGTAGTAAAACCTAAAAATAGAAATAAGGATGAAGAAAATGTTAAGTTGGGAAACTTCCTGAAAACCCTTCTCACTTTATTCTTTGATTGATTCAATTAAGATTTACGGTTTTATTGCATAATAAGCAATAAATTTATGGCAAATTTCATATAGGCCAAAACTAGAAGTAAGTCAGGTCATGTTACCATAGACTTTCAACAATAACATGGTGGCCTAAACCTAAAATTTATATTAAGAGTATGGGACATTTTCTGCACTGAAGTACATTCTCAGCTTATAAAAGACAATTCCCTAAGGCCTGATTATCTTTTTGATAAAGAAAACACTTCGAAAACTTGAATTTGCCAGAAAAGGTGGACATATCTCGAAAAGACCAATAAAATAATCATTCTAATACAGTGAAATACAGTGACTATGTGTTACGGAAAATGATACACTCCTGCTCATAAATATGGAATACTTTTTTTTTTTTTAAAGTGTCAAATAAAGTAAATTTCAGAGTGTGAATGCAAGCAAGGTCCATTGTAAAGGTCAAGTAATCTTCTCTAATTAGTCTTTGAAAGCCTTAACTACATTTTTTGCAAGAATTTTTAATTTTTGGCACTCAGGGAAATAGACTCAGGCCAGACGGTAAAGAATAACATATTTTCATAATCCACGGGAAAATTTGAAATCAAAACATTTTGATTGGATGGCCAGTCTTCAGTCACTTTTCAGACATTCCCACGGGAGGAATTATTTCTGAACAAAAGAACTATATTTGCTTAGGGGAGACAACAGGGCAGTAATAGAGTCTGAAAATCCAGCGTCTTCTGATTTCTAATTACCATACTCACCAACTAACTTGCATCTGATTGGTCTAGGGCAGGGCCATTCTCAACAAATATGATAAGGTCTTTTTTTATAAGGTGACTTTTGGTTGAATGCACCTCACCCTGAAAAACCACCTGAATTTCTGTATGTCGTGCTACTGTAACTTTTCCTGGGGTTAATGCTGCAACATGCGTTTTAAATCACAGCATGTTCTTCCCTTTGGCAGTCATTGGAAGTATTTACCATTGAATCAGAGCATCATGTGCTCCATCAGAAGTTGCTGAATTTGTCAATTTCAATGAAGAATGTTGAAGTATTCCATATTTATGAGCAACATTGTACAAGAAGCTTATATTCCTATAACACTACACTGATGCAGAATATTCAATTTACATGAAAGCCATGGACCAATGACCCCCAGGCCAACCTCTTCCAAATGACATCATTACTTACTAGCTTAGAGACGCTAGAGGGAGGGACATTTTGGACCTTGTGGTACACTCTGTAAAGTGGTCATGGTTAATGAAAAGCTAAGCACATCAGTAACAGCCCGGAGAAACCTAGTCCAAATTGTTTCCAGATGCATATTATTGCATATGGGCCTAATATAGCCACCACATGTAAAAGACAACACCAAAGCCAGAAGATTGGTCATCAGACTGGCCAAATGGCGAGTTTGTGCTGAAGTGATTATTGACCAAGTGAAACCAGTTTTAAGAAGCTTTCTCCTATAAATTTGCATAAACCCCAATTTGATGACTAAGATCAAATTGTTGCTTAGCATCGTTTAGATTCTTGAATAAAATAAAATATCATGAAGCCCAACTATTGCATAGATTTTAAATTAATACACCAACAAGGTCCATTAAACTCTATTATGTTCTTCAAGGCAAACAGACTGAGGTCACTAAGGTGAAGAAGTTACTGACGGTCCGGATGCATTGCCTAAAACTCTTTTCACAGCTGCCTTTTGCTACCTTCATGGTTATATAATTGGAACCACAACCTTAAAGCCATCATTATCAAAAACTGCAAAAAAACAACAAATGAACCCGTAACATATGTCTAAGTCATCTGAAACCTTTGTCTGCTGGTAACGTTATGATAGACTGAATAGATAAAATTTAAAAATTTCAAGTACGCGAGTCTTCCAGTTGTGGGTTGGGTATCGCAGCATGATTTCATAGTGGGTCAAGTGCTATCAAGTGCTATCCTGACAAGTGCTTGATTGCAGGCAACTTGCTGAATGTCACACGAGCTTAATCCTCCAACACTTGGGAGCATGTGCTTCTGTGGAGGACTTGTTGATTACTATTGTTATATAGCATATGAAGCTCTTACTTAATATAAGCACTCCCACTTAAAGCAAGTCCACAAGACCTCGTAAATGAAATATACGTTATACAAGGTTTTGTCCGTCGTCAGTGTCTACTCCTGAATGCCTTTGTGTGTGACCAATAAGCCAACAAGGATAATGTCATTATGGTAATACTAGCCTTTAGTATGAAGACTAGTGAGGACTAGTGAGGACTAGTGAGGACTAGTGAAACTCACAGATAAGTACATTGGAACTCCATTTACCTTGAAGTGTGTAACTCCTTTGCCTAATGACTAACAGGTCTTCCTTCCGCTGGACAGGGGACAGGACTTCAAAGCACTTCCTCATAGTATGTCTTGGTACAAAAAAGCAATAGTGAGCTCCATTTTCTTGTATTCCATTTAGTAGTTTATGCATTGCTTTAGAGTAATTATCAAGGACTGGACTACTTGATTGCCATGAAGCCATAGGAAAGAGGATGATTGATCTTTGTCTGCCGTCAACAAGGCAGCGCTCAACCCCTTCTAATGTTGCTGACTGTGTTTTAGTCTAATCTTGGGTTGTCTCTGGTTGACGCTGATTGATGTGGCAAGTCATCAGATGAACACATCATGGTAAGCTTGTTTCACTTGCTGAAGTTGCCTCAGCATAGCAGCTGCAGATGCAAAAACCAGGATGCTCACCAAACATCGGAAAATACAATATAAATATAAAAGGAATTTTTAAGGGAAAATAGGAGCATAAAATAATTGACAACAGGAATGTTTTAAAGTAAAATATAGGAGGATTGTGTTTACCTTTGCAGGACAATATAGAGAGTATTTGCTAGAGAAACAATCAGCATTCTCCCATATTGCAGCAATCATTACCCTGTTACTTCTTTTTTCAGATGAAATCCTACCTAAATCTTCCTATCGGAAACATAAATGTGCTAATAACTTCATTCCGCTGGCAAAAGCATGCATATGAGTTTCTTTAAACCTCAAAAATATAGGAATTTCAGTGACAAAATATAGGAAAACTATAGGAGGCAAGAAATGACAGATAGGATTGATAAAAAAGATAGAAAGAATATGCATTGAGCAACCGAAAACTCACTAGCCACAGCATAGCAGCCTTTTTGATGAAGAACATCAGACCTCAGCCGAAACTGTGTTGACTCTTTAGTCATAATAAACCCAAAAGCAGAGAAAAACTGACGCTCCGAATGATATATTTACACAGACTGTAGAAGTTAAGCCCACACAAATATCAGGCCAGAAATAAAAGATTTTTAGCCTTGGATTTATCGGCATAACAAATTTTCCAATTGATAAAAAAAAACAACCCACAATTCACAAACTTTTTTTTTGTCCTGCTGACCAAGCTCAGAAAAAGTGCCTCGAGAATTTCCGAGAAGCAAAATATCAATAATGTCTGACCTTATTGCTCTCTTTCACATGCCAATTACAAAAGTGACTTTGGTAGGAAAATCCCATTATCCCTCAGCCCAAGCATAATCATTGTGGGCACGTATAGCCTCTTTAGTTTGATAACATCATACACAGATTACGTTGAGTTTATTGACACTCTGACTAAATTTGGAAGAAGAAAAATACTAACACTGAAAAGGAGCTAAAAGGGTATAGTGCACAGATTGAAAACATTGTGCTCACAGCTTGTAGCCACACAAAAAGTAAATTGTTGCTCTCTCTCATATTTTCCAATAACAGAGAACTTTTTATACAGGAGAATCCAATTATCCCTCAGCCTATGCAATATGCATCAGGTATTATTGTGGGGTGGAAAGCCTCTTTTTTAAAAAGTTGGACAATGTAAAATCCTGGTTGTCATGAGTCTGTTGACACTCTGACTATTTTTGGAAGAAGATGAATACTAACACTGAGAAAGGTAACTGACATTCTGCCCACAGATACTTGCTCCAATGCTGTGTCAACAGCCATCAGGGAAACAGCAGGCGTTGCCTGCATCGCTTTGTCCACTGGTGACGGTTGAGAAGTGAGTACACATACCAGGCAGGAATATTTATAGCAGTCCAGTCTTAATTATTGAAATACTTAGAGTGGGTGGGGGCAAGGAGCCCGGTTAGGTGAGAGGCCCCCCCAGGGTTATATCTAAACTTACATTTTTGGTGCTTTTTGTTATTGATAGGATTGAAGCTAGAGGCTTTTTAGGTAACGTCACAAATTTTCAGGGCAAACAGCACCAAACCAAAATATAACGTGCACAAGGCACTTTAAAGCAGACCTCGTGGCATGCAGTGAGTATTTGCCATTAAATCATTAATATTTGATAATAGTGAGAAACTTAGTTATATGTTCCCCCATGGCCCAAAATGTAAATGGGAAATGCATGCGGGATTTTTTTGTTTTAATCGGCATCATCCCAAGTCATACCATGACAAAATGGCCCATAACCTTTGCTAATTCATGAATACTTAATTAACTTAATCACAGTTTGAAATTGTTGCTTCTGTTTCACACACTTACAAGTGGAGAAATTGTGTATTGTTGAAAGGTGCTATCACAGTTCTGAAAATTCCATTGAATTATGTATTTTCACAGTTCTGAAATGAAACTGTTTGAAAGTTTGCTTATTTTACACTGTTTTTCTTAGTTGCCAGTAATCCTCTAAGTGTCCATAATCTGACTAAATCTGCCTGCAAAATGCTTATGACCTAAATAAGCAGCCAATCACAGAAGAGATTGGAAATAGCAGAAAGCCCTGTCCATTTTAGCAGGGCTTGCGTGGGGAGGATGCGTAATCGGTTGATTGTTATTCGCTAGAGGTACCCTTTTTTCTGTACAATTGCAATTGAAAACGTCACTCGGGTTTTCTTTATTTAGTAATGAATTGATCAATTAAAATAACAATGTGTCAGCCAATTAAAAGTCACACCTTTGCAGAACAATGATATAGCTGTTATGTATTTAATGCTAGAGAACGTCTTCTGCACATTGTTCATGCCTGCAAAGCTTGCTTTATTATAATCAGATCATTCATTCGTGTCACTGTAATTCACAAATAAGAAAAAATATGAAGTTATTGGTCCCTAATTGGTAAACAATCAGCAGCAATGCACAGGTCACAGTTGACTGCACACTTGCTCAGACCGATGCCTTGTTTGGGGAACCCCCTTGGAAGATAAGGGGGGGAATGCATATGATGTCATTCATTGCTGCAGCATTGGGTTGAATGGATTTCCCTTGCCAGATAGTTTATTATGGGATAAATATGTACCAAAAGTTGATCACTTCTCGTAGAGGCCCATCACAAGATACATGGTAAATGGCATTATGATTGAAGAAGGCAAGCTGCAGAAACTTGACCCACGAGATATGGCAGAATTTCAATCTCATAGGCAGCTCCTCTACGAGGTCTGCCAAAAACCATAGAAGTAATTAAATTTAAAAAAAAAAGGTGCATGGTTTTTGTAACTTTGATAAATTCTTTGAAAGTGGTTGTAAGAAATAACTTTGGAAATTTTTAAAAGTATAATGGATATCTGCATTGCTTCACTTTATGACCATTACATAAATATGATTTGGATCATATTTTTTGCATTTTAGCTCAAAATATAGAGGTCAAATTAAAATATGTGAGTTTGGGGCGAGAGGCCCCACATGATATGGGGCATGAGGCCCCCCTTCACTGAGGCCTCGAAGCTGCTTCAGGAACCATTTCATAATGTGTACTTTACCTTAAATCTTGATAGAATAGCTAATTGAAATCGAAAAAATTTAGCCGAAATTAAAATAGGCAAAAAATATTAAAAAATAAATGTATGAACACTAAAATTCTGAAAGTCGTAAAAAGTGAATAGAATGCCTTAAAAATGATAGAAGAACCCCAAGAAATAATTTTCAAGCTGAATGCGCTCGCAAAAAAAATTGCCATAGGATTAAAATAGGGGGGCTTTTTGCCCGATGGGTGTGGTAAGAAGGCCATTTTAATTTTTTCACAAAAAGGGCCGTAACTCCTTTATTAAAATTGGTAGACATTTGATTCACTAGTTATTAGTAGAGTCAAGTGATCCCTTCCTGACAACATAAGCATTTAAATAATCAACCACAAAAAGTAGGTCAAATCGCACCTCGAAGTTAAGGGGGGCTGCATGCCCCGTGCTACTCTATGCATGCCTCCATAGACAATAATATTATTCTATTATACAAAGCAAAACATATTCTAACAGCCCTCATTTCAGTCTTGCTGACATTTTAAATAGAACTTGATTCTCGTCATTCGTAATTGACTTTGGATTATGCAATGCAATGCAGGCACTTGCTACATTTGATCAATAAGCTGCGCGACGTTTAATTGTTTCTAAACCAATCAGATAAGGCAAAAACGCTGTGAAGAAAGTTGGAAAGGATTCCCTAGAACAGCCTGTTAATTGAAATGGCTGAAATGAAAATGTCGCATTGTTAGACATTTTTGTCTTGGGCTGGAATGATAGCAATGCTCCCTCCTGCTGTCTGGAGAACTTCATCTGAGCGAGATTGTGAAAGAAGAAGTTGATTTGCGTGAACATTGACTTCAGGCTCTCCTCAATCATCCTGAAATGAAAAGGCAACGGCAAAGATGCATGAATTGCATTTGGTGAAACAATGTATGAAGTATTTGTTTACTTTTTCAGCCTTACATTGATCAGGCATTCAGAAAAGTGAGAAAATCTATCAATAGCATTAAAAAATCAGCAGGCCTAGTGGTACACTTATACGTGGAACTGATTTAGTTATTCTTAATGACATAAATTGATGAATGACATTACGTGTACAGACTGTGAATGAACTATGTGTTGACTTCGAGGTATCCATTAGCAACACTGAAATAAGCTACATACACCGTGAAAATAGTTGAAAATGCTTCATGAATAAATATGTTGGTGTCAAGGAACTTCAAGTTCATTCAGAAATATTCATAATATTATAAAACGTGTTCAATTTCATTCAGAAATATTCATATAAAACATGTTTGTCTCTAATCAATAATGGGCGAAAGAAGAAGCCATATAATTATACAGATGGGAAAATAAGTAGTTGTCCCCCTGTCAAATTTCCCATGAGTTAGAGAATGTCCTGTGTATCGTCCCTGACTTTTTCAGTGTACATATAGATGCTTTTTTTCATATAATACGTTCTGATATATTATCATATAACCTCAAGAAGGTGGTGGCTTCCGTGTCTGGGTAATCCGGCATCAAAGCTCTGTGGACATATTCCATGGCATTTTCATCCACCCCTGGGATTCCTGCATGAGCGAGACATCTGCAAGAGAAAAAAGAAATTGAATTACAAAGAAGAAAAATAACAGCAAAAAAAACTCGTAGACAGTCTAGGGGCAACATCCAGATAGGCAGAAGGCAGAACATTCTTGGTAGAATTTTCTTTTGTCTCATGGCTGAAAGTGATATAGACATCCCTCTACTGCAATGAATTGATGCTGCTCAATCAACTGAACTCACCGATTGTGGCAACAACTTTCTTTCAAAAATATTCTGTAAAGGAATATTGCATAAATTGCTACATTAAAAAAGTATTATCACTGCAACAGAAGAACTTAACTGTAGAACTCTCATTATTAATCCTATCGGAACCATCACGAACATTACGACCAAGGTTGCTGACCCTTTGTTCTGACATCTGATATGGCCTATGTGATCAACGGGGCTGACAAACTTTTTCCCAATTTCCAGATATTCATGGACCTCTGCTGTCAAGCCTTCAACAATCAACATCTTTCGTCGCTAGCTAGGCTTATCTGTTCCTGACTCTGTTTTGTATGGTGAGTTGGAAATAAAGGATTTCAGTTATCTTGTAAGAACACTGTTACTTTCTATAATTGATTTGTTATAGTCTCTTATTCTTCTGGGTAGGCTCTGTAAGTTACACTCTTGAAAGTTGTAAGAATGATGGATGACATCACAATTGAACAATGGAATTGTTGTTGTATTGTGACAAAACATATCATGTGTTGTGAAATATATCATATTATGTAACAATCAGTAGTGTGACACCGTCAAGTTGCATCTATAGCTTTAGTCTTTTCTACCTCTGTGAACCATTTCTCAGTCATGTTACTATAGATTAACTGATGCAGCTTAGCAAATCTCAGACAATTAGCAAATCTCAGACAATTACATTCACGAATTATTTCAGGTTCGTTGTGAAGATAGATATCGTAAGTGCACCAGAAATGGGCTTAGAGAGCTGTGCTTGCCAAAGCTATCTATTCATCTATCTATCGATAAATCGATCAATGCCAAATTCTGGTGCTCACTAGGGTTGCAGTAGTCCTCAACATGTGACATATTTACCAACTCATAGGGATCTTTTACTTGCCTACGATACTAGGAGCCAGCGATATAGCATCTGATCTGGGATTTCATATGACCTAGTTGTCTGGGACTGGTTTGGGTCTTTGGGTACACTTGGCGTGTCTTAAAACTTTTCCAGATACTCAAAAGTCACTAATAGGTCTATTAACCAACTACTTTAGAAGACATCAAAGTGAGTACTTAAACGGACGTAAATTGGCGGCATGAAGCTGATGTTCTTGGAAAGTAGGATTTTTGCCCTAATGGACGGCTTTGGTCATGTTCGGCTGCAGTTATGCCAAATAACTTCTTGGTAGGTTCTGTTTCATAATATCTATCTATCTATCTATCTATCTATCTATCTATCTATCTATCTATCTATCTATCTATCTATCTATCTATTTATCTATCTATTAATCTATCTGCCTATCTGTCTAATTAATGTGTATCTATCAGAATTCTATCTATGTGTACATAGCACTTTACAATGCATCCAACTATTATATTTTCCAATCACCTAATGGTTAATAGAGCTTGAATTGGTTTTCTCTGTCCATTACTGGTTCCGATTTTGTTGGTTCAAGTCCCAGTCCTGGAACTCAATTGTCATCACTCCCTCATCATTTTGACTCCCTCTTGTATACGCTAAAATATCTTCAAAGCCTGTAGCATGGAGACATCCACTCAAGACCAGCCATTTACCCCTATATAATTTATACTGAGACTATAGTTTGCGAAGTTTCATCAATTGACCCACTTCCAATATAAATGAAATATTACAAAATGTACCTTTTAAACTTTTCAAACATCTGGCAGTCGCCCAAGAACTTTCCAAAGTCGATATCGAAGAGATGTCCGGAGTTTTTAATCATGATGTTATCGTTATGTCTATCACAGATTCCGATGATGTAGGTGGCGACACAGTAGCCAGCGCAAGAAGCAATGAAATTATCCGCAGCCTGTGGAAACAACAGAGACAGTGAAATTAGATTTAGCAGCCGAGGAAAGGAAATTAATATTATTTTCGTGCTTATATAGTGAGCAAACCCCATGAGAGATGTTTCTGTAGGATATAAGATATAAACCTCCCACTTCACTGACTCTATCTGCATAATCATATCTCTAATGGAAGATCATATCTACAAAAGGGAATCTGATTTGCAGAGGGCCTTGAACAGAACTTGGTGGTTGCCTTACTCCCATATCTCATTGCTATAATCTGCTTCGACTCCCGACCAAAAGGCGTCCCTTCAGGGCAATGTTAAAATATTGAGATCTCTGATCCACTCATTCAAATTGCATCAGGTGGAGTCCCACTGCCATGCCACAAAAAGCCTGGCATATACATTGTATAATGGCAGCAGTCACTAAATTTTAAAGACTGTAGAGGCCTACTGAAGTTTTTCAGGATAAGGGAACTAAGGTGGTTACTAAGACATTAAACACCCACTTATGAGCTACTTAGGTACTAACACTAGTAGCCATGGCCCCTTAAATGGGTCCTTACAGCACATTTGGCTACTTATGACAACTGTAAGGCACCAAAGAATCCACTAACAGCCACACATAGGTACTTATGGGTACTTATGTTAGTTCCATCCACTTGCAGAGCATGAAGTCTACTAAGAATGTCCCCTTAGAAGGATTACAGAAGTGAGAATGCCTAAGGTGAAAATCCTTTGTTAGACAAACTTAGCAGATTTCATTTCGCATTGGTTCATCAAGCCCATACTGAGGAAAACACACCAGTTAACTGACTTGCATTGTTTTACCAACACATGCATAATCTCGATAGAACTGACAAATCAATAAGCGAAGCAGCAAACCCACGACTGCACAGTTCTGTTGCTGGAACAATGTGATGGAGCATGTTCCATAAATTTTTCTGTAAGAAAATACCTTGATATACACGCCAAAGTTTCAGATATGTACTAACAAACTGTTTATTGGAAGGATGTTGGATGAGGGGGTGGGGTCTAGACTAAAACAGATTTTATTTGATTTCCAGTGCCTCTAAATCAATAATTTTGGTTTGAATTGAATAGATTATCAATGAGATTGATAACCTTCCAAAACAAAACAAAATTAAATTGTACTGTAAATGCTGCAAGCATTCCAGAATTTACTCAAATTCTCACTGGGGGAGATTGGGGCAAGTTGTAACTTTTATAAACCATCGTTAACTAAATCAGGCAGATGATTCCCTAATTTGATACATGAAGCTAGTGTTGGAGGTTCGAGACCTGCCTCCATTGACGGTCATATTCTGATGGTGTGGGCCCTGGCTCAGTCTCAGCTGCACCAGACAAAAATGTCATTTTTAATTGTGAAAATTCTGTACTCAAAGTTTATAGATAAAATTTGACATACAATTGGCCAGTGCTGAATTAGCAACATCAATGTCTCCTGCTCCTTATAATTTAACATGTTTAACTGATATGTTGTCAGAATTGGGAGTAACACTTAAGCTGTAATTTGAGTGACATTGTCCCCAAACCAATATTCGAGTCACTGGTGGCATGATATGATACATTTAGACAACCAATAAATTGTGTCAATATAAGATACTATAACAAACCAGTTATATGCTGCAAATATTATATGAATGATTAAAATATGAGAAAAAAAGGTAAAATACAATGTAAGTTTAAAAAAAAGGGATCAACCAACGTGACTAATCCAATGATAAACCTTACAGCAACACAGGGTTCAGATGTGCAACCTAGAACTCTTTGTAAAGGTCCACCATTCTCCCTAATTGTTGTGTCCCATTGTTTTAATTGCTTTACAATAGTGTTGGGCGGTTGTCATATTTTTTTTTTTTTGGTTTGGCTTTCGGTTGTTTCTGACCCAAAAACCGAGGTTTTGGTTGCGGTTTCTGTTGCAGACGAATTCCACGTGGTCCGTAATGTGCCCGCCACGATTTTGTGATCCGCGGTTCAGCACCCGGTCCGCAAAATCGTTTTTCGGACCGGAAATTCAATGCATAAACATGGCACTCGTCTGGGAGAGTGAATAGATTGACATTTTGTGGATTACTTCGTTGTTTTCTCAATAAAATTATGTATTATAATAACCGAAACACTCGGTTGTAAGATTGAACTTTGGTTAGAGTTTCAGTTGAAGTGGAGAAACCGAAACCAACCGAATCGAAATTACGGGAACCGGCACAACACTACTTCACAAAGGAAGTTTTTAAAAATAGAAAATTACCCCAAGGCAAAGATGACACAACCTACCTAAGTCTCCCCTACTTTTTTTTTTTTTCAGTAAAAATTTGAATAATACACAACTGCACATGTACCAGGCCCCACTGACAGATGTTAGAAATATCCGTTCCAAAATATTTATGTTAATGTACATGTTTGAAGAAGGAGGATGCATACACCAAATTCATGGTGTTAACAGAAGGCCTCGGTTTAACAATGCATATTTTATGGTCTTGTATGTATCAATTAATTTTGATTTTATGCGTAATTTAAAAGCTTTGCCGGAGGTTTAAATGCTCATATTTGCTGTAAACCTTGTCATATTGCATTGTGGGTTTGCTCAAGCACAGTCTATGCTTGCACACAATCTGGTCTTTGTTTATTTCACACATTAGGATATTGATATTTAATCTCAATATTATGACAAACACAGAAACTTCACAATGAAATTATATAAAACTGAGTAAAACAGTTCTGTAATCCCTCTAAGGAACCTCCACCAAGCATAAGGGGCCTTAGTGTCTTAGTAGCCAGCTAAGTTCCCTTATCCTGAAAAACTTCACTAGACGTCAATGTATTTTTAACTACAATTCAACTAAAAATTGACAAGTAGAAGGTAGTGTTCATCACAGTTATATGATACACTATCTTCTACTATCTTCTACTAGTGATGGCAAGATTAATTTTCAAACTGTCATCAACTGTAGGTAGCCACAAACTAATATTAGCTACCACTATCCAATTTCACAAAAAATATAGTCCATGAACCATAG
The DNA here is from genome assembly GCA_026936325.1 of Platynereis dumerilii. Classification (NCBI taxonomy): domain Eukaryota; kingdom Metazoa; phylum Annelida; class Polychaeta; order Phyllodocida; family Nereididae; genus Platynereis; species Platynereis dumerilii. The sequence continues at coordinate 12,890,769 of JAPTHN010000010.1, read as the reverse complement.
TATGAAAGAGTCTGGAAATTGCAAGAATTGCAAGATGACTACAAACCTTTTGGTATTGAAGTATGGGTCTTCCCTCTGATTGTGCTGACACACAACCCTCAGGGCCAATATGTGGCTCTCGCAACATGATACATGTACACGTGGTAATATGAACATACGGACTGCCCGACTCCAAGAGACCACTAACCAGTGACTACATAATATTCGCGTAGCGAAACGGCCAAAGGCCATTTCGTGAAGTGAATTGAGCACAAGAGAAGTTTCAAAAATCTGTGCAGTGATGGTCTCAACATCATCAGTCCACGGCAGGAAATTAGGTCAAGTTGGTCCAGCTTCTTATCAATGATTTAGTTTTGAATTTAACAAGCCATCACATATTCATATTCAAAGTTGTCTTAAAAATTCTATTTTCTACAGTAGTATTCCCTGTACCAATAATTTTTATGGAATAGTTAATTATTAGCCTTGACAAGATAAATTAAATTATTAACATGTGATTCATTTCATTTCAAAACAGACAACAAGAAAACATAACAAAATTAAAGTTACATAATCTTTCTAAACTGATGATTATGTAACAGTGAGTAATTATCTACATGCAAATCATGTTATTGTGTTTTTATTACTATTATACTATTATGTAATATCAACAATCTAACATAGACATAGATTTGGCAGCTTTCAGTGTTGTCTGCCTTTTTACTATTTAGCTGATTATCTATTAATTCTATTTATCTATAATTCCATTGATCTATCTATCTATCTATCTATCTATCTAGCTATCTGTCTATCTATCTATCTATCTATCTATCTATCTATCTATCTATCTATCTATCTATTCTATTCTATTCTATTCTATTTTATTCTATTCCAACTGCCTTTCATACATTGAATATGAAATAAAATTTAATGAAAGTTATGGTAACACTATAAGTCCAACAAAAACTTTTGAGTGCTGCACGAATTTCATGGCTGTGCCATTTACATATTATGTGGCAGTGTCTTGACCCTGCATGTAAGCAATTTACATCTCTGTTACTTTTTAGCGTAGACAAAAAGAGCTATCTCAGCATCTTTTGCACAAGATTGTGTTATTCTTGCTACATTTGTCATTCGTCTATAGATATGAATAGAAGCTCCAGACAAACCATTAACAAGCCATTTTTGTGAATTGATTTTTGTATGCAAAAAAAAATGCTTTTTTTAAAAGCTTATTCTGTGAGGGATTGTTTTGCAATCTGTAGCAAAATATGAATTTATTGACATTATTGTCCAAAATGCTGAATTGACTTTTGATAATTAATTCAACAATTGAGATGTGAAGGATATGTTTATTCAGACTTAAGCTGAATTAAGTGATATCTACATATTTTAAAATCATCATCAGAATAAAAGAAAAGCTAATGTGAATGTTGCATATTGTTTAATTTTCAATGTCAACATTGTTATGTCATATATATCAAAACATCAATATACTAAAAGTGAATTTCTGCTTTCGCAGTTTATTCTAATATGATTATGAAAAAAGTACACTCAGGCTAATATTAGGCCTACATGTACAGGACGAAGTATCAGACTTTTTGTTACCGTGGCAACAATGACGCCATTTTCTATTGCTGCAGGAAAAAGGTAATAAAAGACAGTCTAAAGAACTTTGCAGAAGAAAGTTCTGTAATGGTATATCTGAACAATAAATCAACATTTACACTGATGAATCATCGCAAGTCGGCAACTTTATATGTATAATAACTCTTGATGTGAAGACAATATTTTAAGAGAAAGTAATATGACTTTAGCAGAAAAACAAGTAATACACACTCCTCGTTACTGCATAGAAGGAAATATATCAATCAAAATATCCGTCATGAGGGCTTATGAACAGCACTCTGCTTGTGGCAAATAGCTCTGCTTTGAAGTTGAAATTTTAACAGTCTCAGCAGTGGCGTCCCCATGGGGGGGGCAGGGGGGGCATATTGGACCTGTGCCCCCCAGGTGCTCCCCATATGAACTTTCCAAGTCTGGCTAAAATATGCAATTAGTATAGAGGGTGCCCCCCCAGAGAATCGCATGCCCCCCAGATGCCCCCCCGCTCGAGACTCCCCAGTTACGCCACTGAGTCTCAAGTCAAAAGACAGCTGTCAAAAGTTTAGACAATATATAAACTTCACACATGCCTACAAAGCTAGGGATAAATAAATATTCATAGGCTTTGACATGAACTCCTGGGAGGTTCTATAGGGATTTGTCACTTGAAATGCTTACTTGTTTAGTGAAGAAAACTGAAACAATCAACTATGTAACACAAAACAACTATGAACCAAGTTGACATTGATTAGCAAACCATTTAGGATTACAAGTGCATTAACCCATCATCATTAACAACAAATGCTTTGTGTATTTAAGTTATGTTTATTTCAGCTTGAAGTGGTGTTCAAAGTGTTGTTGTGCTATTTTCCTCAATGTTAGGATACACATGTATTACTGGCACTGAAAACCAGCAATTAAGGGGATCAGTGAATAGAAAGTTATCACACCTACAATCTTTGCAACCCATGCAGGCTTGGTCCCAACGTTCTGCTAATCTTGCAAACATACTATCACAGGAAGTGACTACAATAATTTAAAGAATTATTCCTCGTGCTTTGTGCTGAAATTTCTGCCACAAGGAAGTCAACAGAAGTAATTTAGAGAACTCATAGTGAATTGTATTGAGGCATTTGAAAGGTTTGAATCGTGTTTGAAGCCCATTGAAATTTGGCCCAGGGGGAGGCAGATCATGTGTTGGAACAGCCAGCTACAGTAAACAGAAGGCTAAATAGGATTATTACTCTCTTATTAATGATATTTTAATCTGTAAACTGTGTTAGATAAGTCAAGTTGGTCTAATTCTATTTATTTGTTATGCAAGCAGTGGATGACACTTTGTTAAAATGTCAAAAAGTGTTTTTTTTTTGTTGAACCCTCACACAAGCAGAAAGCCACATTTTCCATGGACAGTGCTGCCACCTTTGCCCACTGTGTTCACCGTGCATACCAGTCAATGCTTGCATAAGACACCTGCAAAGTAATCATTAAGATTATAAAGGACTTCGTTGCCACAATCCTTTCAATGACTGAAACGGAAGATGAGTAATATATTTTGAAGAGCTACATTTTCATGAGCAATATTAGATTGATGATTTTGGTTTATTGATGCAGAAATATACAAAACTTTCCTTCGCAAAGTTCTTTAGACAAATCGTTCATTGCTTCTAAATTATTTCCTGCAGCAATATGATAAAGATGAAATATATACATAAAGTGACAAACTGACAGCAAGCTTCAATACTCTAAATACACAAAATAAAACTCCGGACAAACACGACTTTGTTTAAATGTCAGAAATGTTTTAAATCGATCATTTTAATGATTGTCAAAAACAATTAAACACCACTATTTGTTAGTTTTTAAATGTTTCATCCTAATGATCAGTATGCCAAGTAATAATATTTGAAGAGCAAGGCAAATGCCAAGCCTCCAGGCTAGTCAAGGATATTGGCATTATTGATGAAATTAGAATTACTCAGTTTATCGACTAACTTGTAAACATTTGCATTAAGTGACTGTTGTTTTGCATGTACAATTTAACATGTTGTTATACAGTTGATAAACATGCTTAAAGGAGGAAATCAACAAATCACTAACCTTTAACATGATGTAGATGGGTTCAGCTTTTGTTTTAATATTCATAAAACCATGTAGGCATAATAATTTGCATTGTAGGTATACAGTAACTATAACAATGAATAAATAACATAATTGTGATATTCATGATCATTAATTCAACTTTAAAGTCTGAAATGATCAGTTGATGTGCCTCTAATTTCTTTATTGACATTTTTGCTCAACTATGTTTAAGTTGAATATTCACTGAAGTAAATCCATCTTACTGGCAACGAAAATATTCAAATATCAACCAGTCTGAGGAAATCGATGACATTTCTAGGATTCTTCTACCGATGGTGGTCAAACTAAAATATCATTGAAGTTGTGACAAATAGCCAGTGCCAATTTCAATCAAGAAATCAATTTAGAATAAAGTACAAAGCAATTAACCTTTATCAGGAAATAAAACAGATGTTTCAAAGCAGGTTTGGCCTTTAAGTTTATTGTCTGCCACTTGGCAAAGTATGAACTGACTCAGTTAACTTGAAAATAATATATCTCAAAGTTGTTGAAATTATAAGGAAACTATAGGAATTTGAAATCCCACATAGGCCGCAAGCCAGCTTGTTTTGGCTTACACCTGTATAACAAAAAATTGAGATAACAGCATTATTTTTCATCCTACTGACCAACCAAAGAAAAAGTGTCTCTAGACGATCCTGCAACCTAAAATCAAAAAATTGTCTGGTTTAATATAAAGCATGAGCATATGTGCAGCGAGTAAGTTTGAAATTTAATTTTTTTTTTTTTGCAATCCATGGTTATTAATACAGTGGGGTGCGAAAGTTTGGGCACCCTTGGAGAGGGTCACATTTTTTCAAATTTCAGACAAAGCATTTGCAGAATCTTTCCAACGTGAATTGTGTGAGTGAAGGATACCCATGCACTCAATTTTACCCAGAAAGAACAATGGAAATATTAAAATGTAAAAAAATATGGGTATTTTTGTCGGATTTTACGTGTGCAAAAGTTTGGGCACCCCTACAGATTCTGATCTTAATTTTTCTGTAAATCTGCATTAAAGCAATATAAAAGCTCTAAAACTGATTAGATAATAATGTAAGCAACCCAGGACTTAATTTCTTGTGCATTTGTTATTGTTAACCTCAACAGAGTGACTCCAGCCGTTGCAACTTTGTGGTACCTATGGTATCAATTGCACATGTCCGGTTATACTGAAAGTTTTGAACATTTCTGGGCCAGGAGACCTGGTTAGCCTCTCCTTTACCTAAATTTAACTTTTTATCTAAAATAACCAAAAATATCTTTGATTTCCATTATTTATTTAGGTTAATATCCAGCAAAATTAAAAATATTAATGTGCAGTTCAACTTTGTTTTGCCAGCCAAAAATTTTTAATTTGTGGTAAATTTTGTTTCTATTTAATCAATATTGCTATTTTGTAACAATCAAATCTTATATGTCAACCTCAGAGACTCCCACAGTTGTGACACTGAATGGTGTAAACAGGTGCATCATTCCACCGTCAGCATGCAGATGTGAAAAGCCAAGCTATACAAGGTATCACAATTAAATAGCTTAATCTGACTGTCTGAGTCTTGCCAAAGGACCCATCTAGCTATTTGGAAGCATTCTGGATCATTCAATGTGGTATTTGAGACAAGGGTGTAAAAAAATGTATTGAAATGGAATCGCTCCAATACACCAAAATGTGACAAACAAGTTTGACTCCCCAAGGGCAAGAATTGGCAGGCCAAAAATTATGGATGACAGCTGTAATAATTGCAAAATTGTCATTTCTACACAACACAACTCAAAAACAGCAGGTTTCGCAAATATTTTTACAAGAAAAGCCAAGGTACTCTGACATAGATGCCCAGAAAGTTTAACTTTTGTTGCGCCAAAACTTTCGCACCCACTGTATGTGTACTTTGGCTATTCGAATTCAGATAGTCAAGGTTCATTAAAGTATCACCATGCATTAGTCCTAGTAGACTGCATAGATTTATTTTCAAAGGAACGATGATTTTCTGAAACTTCCATGTAAAAGGTTCGTTCTATGAGTACAGACAGAAATTTTGACAGCATGAGCTTGATTTTGTGTGGAGATATTCTCCCTGTAGTTTCAGATAAATGATAGATGGGCATGTCTGACTTTTTAATACAATAACTTTTTTAAAGGTCTAGCCTTACTGGAAAAAGTGCAAAAATGCATAGCTGGAAGCTCCATTCTGCTCCAAGCTACAAAACCACAATCTGCATTCAGCTGATCTATCTCAATTACCAAGGGAAAAGAAGGAATGACAACATTAATGTTGTTGATGTTGCATCAATATAACCAGGTAATACTGTTCTTAAAAGATAGAATTTATGAATACAAGCTGAGGGATTGAATAAAAAATTAGATCACAACTTGATGATTTAATATGCAAAATCAGTCAATAGATATGCTGATCATGCTGTTGTATCACAGATTCAAGCTCTGAAGATAAACAAATGACAAGTCATGCATTCATTACAGAGAGCAGAGTTTGGAGAGCTCTGTGTCTCTTGTATTTATACTTCTTTGACAAACTCAATGTATATTGCAATAAAAATTAATAATTTCATCATCCTGTGATAATTGCCAGTAACAAGTTTGTTGACATTTGCCATTTAACTCATTATTTTTAAAATTATCTAATTACATCCAAATAAAAATCCATTACCCAGGGTATATTGAAACAGCTGCAGGAGGCATACATTCTAATTTTAGTCTATGTAAAAAAAAAAGGTAAAGGTACTTTTATTTAACATGGGTAGCCAAGCTGAGTCAGTGACCTGTTCCCGGTTTTGCCAACCACAAATTTATCCTACTTGTAAGCGTCTGTCGTCTGATGCAAATGACGACGTTGTCGAATGAAATGATGGCCAGCCTGAGGATTGAACCTGGGTCCCTCACTTGGAGGCACTCCACTGACTGAGTGATACGGCCAAGGCAAGTAGCAACCGACCAGCAATATGCAAGGCGGGTGGTTGATAGCATTTACATCCTGTGTTTATGCACTAACCTAATAACTGGGCTTCATAGGATGAGCGGGACACGTTGTAATGAGGTAGGTATGATATATAGTATAAACCATAGGCACAGGATGAAACAGTTTTAGCCATCCCGGCATTCCACAAATCACCTAGGTCTACCATTGCCATCCTACCACAGCACTTGCTTCAGCTATACAGGGCAAATTGTGCATGGTAAAATCTGAGGATTCATGACATTTTTTCCATGAATTTTCTATAAATAACCAAGATTTCTTTCCGTGGATAGAACAAGAATTTTTCCATCACAGTTGGTTGGTTCACATTGTTAAAAGAGACAGCCAATCACAAAGGAGGAAATAGATCAGCCAAAAAGCCAAGTTCAGCAGTCTTTTGCCTAGTTGCGACATTTCTGGCCAATTAATCTACACTCCTGCTCATAAATATGGAATATAGCAAAACACGGAAACTACCATTGAATTGTAGCTACCCCGTTTAAATCCAATGGTTAAAATCGCATTTTTAAAATTCCTTAAGAGTTATTTGAAGTCCTCACTTGAATATTCACTTAAATCTTTGAACATTTGGGAGGCTGGAGGAAATTTAAAAAACGATGTAAAAAAGGTCAAAATGTTAATTTTAAATAGGGTTAGAAATCCATCCAAAATGGTTGATTTGTGAAAGTTACTGGCATCAAAGGAAAGATTAACCTTTAAATGAGTCAATTCAATGGTCATTAGCATGTGAAGGCTCTGATACAAATAATCACAGCACAGACAAAATGGGTTCCAATGGAACAGTTTTTTACATTTTCAAATTCCAAGATTGCATAATAACCAGGAACGTTATATTGATTTAGAATTTAACACCCTGTGTGCGCTCTCCCAAAATGTACTATAATTTCAACTAGAAATTGTTTTGACTGCTAACAATTAAGAGTTTATCACAATGAACAAGGTTGGTTTATCACCATATTTCGTGAAAACCTCAAAATCGGCAAAATCAACTCCAGCCATTCATATCGGGCAAGTTGAGCCTCTTCTCAGCATGTTGAAGTTAATTTTATAGATCTGGACTCACCCAAAACAAGGGTAAAAAATAAAACAAGGATCATGGTTATTTCGGTATATTCCATATTTATGAGCAAGAGTGTAATAACGATGACCAAGTTGTTCTAAATGCCAGTGAATGACCAGAGATCCAGTACAGCTACCACGGGACAAAATCATTGCATGAGCAAATAAGGTAAATGAATGAGCTCACATTTCAAGGAACGCTGCAGGCAAGAAACCCCTAATCTTCCAAGAACCCAGGTAAAATATCAGAACAGGCTAATTCCTTTACAGAATTACTTACATGACCCATGGTCTAATAGCCTACAATAATATGTGTAACACTATAGCCTATAGCCTGAATCATACTATTAATTCACGGACCCCTTACGCTACTCCAACAAAACTACTCATTGCCCAGTGATGAAAACTTGCAAGCTGCTTTTCTGTATTCTCTACAATGTCCTTAGCCGCCTTTCATGTTAAAATTACAGTCACAGAAATTGACATGTTTTCCCATAATCTAACCAAAGGCCATCAGAAAACGACCTTTATTTCCCCCTCACATGCATGCTTTCACGGGTCTTATGCTAGTTAGGTGTAATTTACTAAAACATGCAGGTAATTTTATCCAATTGCCCTTGAGGACTTGGTTGGATATCATGATTTTGTTTGTGCAAAACCTTTACGTACATCAGGCAAAATGTTTATTTGAAGGAGACAAGGATTAATACATGTACGCCAATTTTGCGGTACCACTTGTCTGATGGTGTGATTTAGTGACATCAAATTTATCAGTTTGAGATAAGCTCAATAACTTCCATGATTCGCCAGTAGTCCCAGTAGTTATAGTCTCCAGGGCTTCTCTGGCTGATGCTCGTCATATCATGAAAGTATCAGTTAGATTGACAATATGAAATAAGATTACGTATACTTCAAAGTTATGCCAGAGTCTTTGTTATTGACTTCGACTGAGACTGAGTGGAGGACACTGGAAGTGTGAAGCAACACCAGCAAATCGGTATGTTGAAAGATCTTTGCATAGTCCTTCCAGGCATAATAACGCATGCCAATATATGGCCCAAACATACACATGAAACTCTACACTTGTCTCATCAGTGAGTCAATGAAAAAAGAAAATCCTGAGGGAAGACTGAACATATTGCAATTATTTCCATATGATGAAGCACTTGGAGCCAGACTTATCGACTGTAAATAGGACTCACATAATTATAACATAAGGCCAGCTGCCAGCCCCCAAGAAGAGAACAAGAATCGAGGGTATCTGCATATGGCAAAACAAATATTTGAGAAGGGCATATTACCATCCTTGGGCACACATATCTTATACCGTGATAATTTCTCACTATCTTGTAATCCCCCTCTCTATCTATCACTCTCTCTGTCTATCCCTCTATCTATCCCTCTATCTTTCCCTTATCCCTGTATCTATCCCTCTATCTATCCCTCGTCCAGGACCCTCGATCTAGTTTCCTCTATCTATCCCTCGATCTACCCCTCTATCTATCCCTCGATCTGCCCCTCTATCTATCCCTCTGTTTATTCCTCTTTCTCTTTTGCTCTCTATCTCTCTAGCTTTTTATCTCTCTGTCTGTATCCAGCTTTGACAATGTACATATTTTCTTGGTGCAGTCCTAAAAATTGCAAAATCCTTGAAACATACACCAAAGCTGACTTATTTCGTGTCTGACTGTCATAAGTAACCTTGTACATGTATAAGTATTAGGTTGCAGTAACCTTTTCAGCCACTCATGCATCAAAGAGAGTCCTTCTCTAGCAAATTTTACTTAGTAATCAAGAACATCAAAAGCTTTAGATGATGCCCAGGCCATCGACTCACTTCTTTAAAGTGATTTTTAACAGCTCTACTGAGTCTAATGTGACCCTGATGATGGTTAAAACTTGCAACTTTGGAAAGCTAATGAAGCATTCACAAAATGTGTTGGACATTTTTTTTATCCTTTTCTCAAAATATAAATCTATTTCATTTATTTGAAAATAGAGTGTTTGTCTGTTAAGTAAAAGATTTTTGAATTCTGAATCTCTGTTATACTTTGATTTTTGTCTGACTACTGACCAGTAGTGTTGCAAATACTGAAAGTAATACGCATGTCAGTGACTGAAACTTGGATCGAAAAATGACATCTTATTCGATTTAGGCCAATGGGCTTCATCAATCAGAGGGACAGATCTTTTAGGACTAAGTGAAACCTCATTGTCCTAAATTATCACAAAACTGATTTTTCACTAAAATTAAAAGAAAGGTATTCTACTATTCTGGTGAAGAAATATTAATTTTAGTGCCTAATATCTCCAACTGAACTAAATCAGAATTAAGCGACATATTGCTGCAATGCACAAACATGGATTTGACAAGCCATATATGTAGCCCAACTCAGTGAGTTTGTATACGCACACATAATATGAAATAATCTTGACCGCCATTCTAAAAGGTGGTTCATTGTACATCTTCTTAACGAAAATTCATATTAAATTAATGATGTGGAACTAATTTAATCTTATCGTTGGTCTATCTTGGTTTAGAAGTCTGGCGGTTCTTGTAATTAGAATCACTAAAGTCAAGTTTCTGGACTGAATTATCAGCAAGTTGCCTGAGCAAGGAAATATAATACCAAAGTGTGGTCAGTAGCTTGATTAACTCAGCTGGAGGCAAGTCGAGACATATTGCTAGGTAGCATTCTCTGTAGGGATTAGGTCTCTTGCGTAATGGCAGAATGGTCGATTCGTATTTCATTGTCTGGTTTTCATGATCCAACTAAATATTTAAATGTCCCAGCTTGAAGCAAGATGAGATGTTAAGATGTCAAATCCCAATTGTTATGCTGTCCAAGTGGAACATCCCATGCATAGTAATATTTTTTAAATTCCTCTCTCCCAATCAGCCTGAATTACGGGCACTTAAGGTGCCCCAAACAGTCAAAGGGCTCTAATCTCTTCAAAATTCACGTCCACTTGGTATGACAATACTTCACACAAGACTGTAAAATCCGAAAACTGCGTTGAAGCAATAATTTGAGCTGTCTGAGAATGTTAATAATTTTCAAACTATGATAGCTCAATCCTATAAGTTGTCAAACCATGATAGCTCAATGCTATGAGTTGTCAAAACAAATCATAACATTAAGCTGTGAAAACATGAAGGCGTCAGTTGTTGCAGATAGTTTGACATCTCAGCCATGCCACATATAGCGTCATCTATAACAAACACTTCTCATAACATTGCATTTAGTTTTGAATAATTATTTACTTAAAAGAAAAAAAGAACATTTATATTACACTATCCCAGAGAAAACTGAGTAGCACACCACTTTGGCTGGTCACTTTTTTATTTTTATCTCTCTTAAGGTGACTCTTGGACACTGAAATTCACTAATGGGGATCAATTCATGTCTCCCAGATCTCCAGGGCCAGAGTTTGCCTCGATTTAGTTTGCAATTGACCCATTGTGTTAGGTTTTTTGTAATTTTGCTACAAAACAAATTCTGGAGGCTGAGTCTGGGTTAAGAGTGAATGATTTCACATGAATCATCAAAAATGATACATACGTTACCGTCTCCAAACCTGACTTAAGACAAACATCTTCGTCAGCTGGATTGGCACCCTTATGCAGTTGTATTATTTTATAAACCCCTGATTCCGTATCATGACAGCCCCCAAATGTTCTAAGGATACTTGATTATTGCAAATTTCTTACTGATGGCAGCCAAATGAACCTCTGTCTCCCACATCCAGATACATACGTTACCACAAAGTTCCCTAGCCTCTCACACTTGACTGAACTGAAATTTCATATGCTCAGTCTTTGAAATCAATCACATATTTTGCTATTACTTGAAAACAAAAGTGTTTTTTTTTCTTAAGTTTTGATCCCCAGGTTTAATTAATGATGAAACGGTTAAAAGTCAGCAGTTATATTTCTGTTGATACATACGTTACCACACATATGGGAGCCAAAGAATTGCATATAACATCTAAAGTAAGTCACACATAAAATGCTTGTAGTTACTTGTTTTGATGCATAGCATCATATAATGGCAACATCGAAGTCAATCGTGGCTATATGTCAAAATATATCCTTGATGATACATATGTTACCGATACATACGTTACCAAGAATTAAGGGCTGATGCTGTCCAGCAGAAACTGTTGAAGCTAGAGCTAGGAAATTTTATGCAGGCATCAAGGGTACAAAAGTAGGACCCTTACTGAAATTTTAAGTTACTATGGTTACGGTTGCCATGGTAACACCTAATTTAGCATTTTCTGAAGTATTTGGCCTTACTCCAAATTCATCTCAAGACCAAGCAATCAGAATAATCAGAAGTAATGCATTTTCATAAATTGTGATTCTTGCTTCCAAAACCAGGCTATTTCAGACAGAAAGTATATGTTTCTTTCGTGTTTTTCAAGGTTCATACACATGGGACTATGGAGCTAGTTTGCATTTTTTAGGATACTTTTTTCAGAGAGCTCCCAGTAGCATATTGAGTGGGGTGGTATTTGGCTATGGCCTCGACGCTCAGAAAATAACATGGAGAAGATAGGATAAGCTTCAATTCGGTTAAACCATAGTTTGTAACTTATCATCTGTCTTATTGCTTATAAATATAGAATTGAAATTGGTATCTTATGGACAAAAATCAATGGGAGTACTGAAAATAGCTTTATAGCAGACACAAATATGTCAGTGAGCAGTATGCAAAAACTCACTAGAATATTATATGATCTAGTAAGGTTGTCAGTCATCCTTCCATCAATAAATCATGCAAATCAACAAAAATAATTCACCCAAAACGCATATTATTATAACTTCTTCTGATACATGGTATAACTCAAGTGCAGCTCCTCAGTCAGTTTTGGATATACGTCATGAAATATCCTGAAAATACATACATTACCGATGCCTAAGTTACCAACGATTAGGACCAGGCCCAAAATTTTGTATGTTTATGCAGAATTTTCTCCCTAAAACTCACAGTGAGACATCCAATATTTACTTTTGATAGACTGAAATGTGTTTATAACACGACTGGGAGTCTGAAATTGAATTAAAGCCACTAAGTTCTATTGTTTAGAGTTTTATAAAGATCAGTTGTTTCCCTCAGGTTAAATAAAAACTCCACGGAATTTCAAAAGCAAAGCGAACCATTGAGACTGTTAACTGAAAATATCATTTTGTAATTCCCTTGATTTTTATACACCAAATCAGAAATTTCAACTTCATGATGAATTTTAGAAACTAGTAGTTTTCTTAGAATTACTGTACATCAATCAAATATGTATGGATACCTGCGTTACTTCAATTAAAGTTCTTTTTCCTTTCAAGTTTAGGCTAATATCACAAACACAATGCTGATGGAGAATGACAAAGGGGAAAGTGGACTGTCACTAATGACGGCATACAGACATTGAGACAAATTAACAGAGCTAGGTCCTAGCAGCTATGTTGTCAGTCAGGTTAGAGAAGAAAACCAACAAATTTTAAAACAATTATCCCAAAAGTTAAAAAACAGAATGAACCCATTAAGGTTGTTGATCAACCACAAATAAGTAATTTGCAGTGTTATCAATGCAACTTGTAACTTTGTAGTCGGAGCCTCTTTTGGTCACTGTATAGTGTTTGATAATTCCCGGCGCATGGGTAAAGGTAAAACATATTTAGCACAAAGCCTACATGGGTATAGGCCTAACTATGGAGAGAATTTGATCAAGTTCAATTTCATTACAGTGAAAAAAGCCATTGGATTACTAAGCCTGATCGTTAATTATGGTTAGATCCGTCAAATGTCTTTGAAATTACTACCTGAAACAGCTACAGGTCGATGAAAAATCATGGGCAGAATAAAAAGTTTTTGAGTTGTGACAAGGTCATTACAACCACATGCTAATGCTTTCCTTCAGCACACATGTATAATTCCGATTTTTGTAGATTCTTGATGACCCGCAATGTCAGACATGTATGCTATATGTGTAATAAATTACATGTATTAACAAAACCAGAGTTGAAGGGATGATAATAGTAATTATTTAATCTTTTTCTAGTCATTGTTTTATAAAGCTGAAAAACTTTTCTTATAGCCTAGTTTGCGCTTTTGTGAATGATTCAGGACTTTTAATTATATTGTTGATACTTACGTTACCATTCACTGGATTGTTCTCATTATACCAGCAGTCTTGACAAGAAACAAAATTTTTAATAAAGACAAATTTTGCACCATCATAATAATTTTTGTCTATCTCGCACTTTGCAATGCTCTTTCTGACTATTCAGATTTTTTCCTGCACAAGTAACTTCTGTCGGAAAGTCGATTTCTGATTAAGAATTTCTTGAAAGTGGATATTTATTATCTTAAAGGTTATGTGGCAATAATCACTCACGGAATAATGTATGAAGGGATAAAATTAGAAAATATTTGTATGGCATCTCATTCATGGCATTATAGACATAAAATTCATTTTCCGTTGGAGAGAAAACCTTCACAAGTAGGTAACATATGTATCAAAAGTTAAAAATGAGCATTTCAATCACTAAAATTTCAATTGCTGTATCTTGAAAACCAATCGACTGGTGCAGTTGAAATTACAGCTTCAAACACGTCATATACACATTATTAATCGGTTTAATTTTCATCATCATTGTAAAACTTTTATTTTTGGTCACCTCACGACCCTCAATTGATCCCCATTAGTGAATTTCAGTGTCAACCGTGGTACACTGCACATACTCCTGAGCAGCCTGGTTGCCTAGCAACATAGCGTCATAACTGCTGCAGGCCCTGCAAAAGTTGTGATGTTACCTTTTTCTGCTCTCTTTTTTTCAACAGCATGACAGCCAGTAATTTGTTATTTAAATGAGATCTAATACAGCTAGAAGCGTGATTATTTTTTTATTGAATGCAGCAACACCTACTCCATGCTACTTCAAAGTTTCAGCTTCTCATCTTTATTCAAAGAATTTTCTCTGTTAATTTCAGTCAACTGTGTCTAAAATTGTCTTATTTCTTTAAATTGACATTGGCACACTTGGTACTGCAGCAAAAAAATGACTCGGTGAATTTTTTTTATTTTTTGCCACTTGTTTGAAAATAACTTGCTTAGGCCTATGATATATGCAAATTTAAAAAAAATCTGTATGATCGTTTTTCTAAAATTTGATAACTGTCAAAATTGATGCATGCAAAATCTGCAATTAATTACAGTACAAATTTCTAAATGCGGCTCAACTTAGCTGTCTGTAGCTATTCATTACTAGTCTTATCCACATCTATCCATAACTATCCTTGTTCAAACAATGGTAATTGTGGCTAGCTATGGCTAGCTATGGATAAGTGTAGCTTAGTTTAGCTTGGAATGGCTATGGATAGATGGCTAAGGCTAGATTTTAAATGACGAGCCACTTTTAGAAATTTGTAATGTAGTGTGTTGGACTGTTGGTGCCCTTTGAGTTCTTACAGAAAAAAGTATTTTAACCTTTTTCTTGACATTTGTGGCAAATGAATTGGTGTACATCCATGGGAAGACATTTCTGACATTTTTGAGTGAAAAATGCATGTAATGCTTTATTCTGTGGTACATAACCAAAAACTCAATTTATGACTTTTAAGCAGTCATCTGGCCAAACATGCCGTTACCATGGCAACCAAAAGAGTCGGTGAAATTTTTTTGTTTTTCATTTTTGGAATGTATGGGTCCCATAGAGTACCTGCGCAAAATTTTAGAAAAATCTGTATGATCAAACTACCATGCTTGAGTCACCTTAAATTAATTTGTGGGAGTAATTAGATGCATGCTTTCACACATGTCAACCAACATTTCCAAGTCAGAGTGTGTTCAAATATAGGCTTCTATCACTGTATACCAACTCAGGTGAGCCACAGGCCATTGGAATTTATTCACAAGAAATTAATTTTTAAATCTCCTTGTGATGCAATGGTCTGTGTTGAATGCATCTTGGGCCTGTCCATGATGTGCTAAAATGAAGCACACTGGATCAGGTGTTGAGAGTTCTAACAATACTTTGGTATTACAGCCCACCTTCATAAATAACTTTATAAGACAGGTCACACAAATATAAATCAAAAGCAACTAAAAATTAGTCAACACAGCTCAAAATTTTGAGTTGTGTCAGCTTGGATCAATAAGTCAACAAAACTCAATATTTTGAGCTGTAAGTCAACACAGCTCATTGTTTTGAGTTTTCTCAGCTTGAATACCTTAGTCAACATAGCTTAGTATTTTGAGCTATCTCAACTCGGTATTTTGAGTTATCTCAGCTTAAAACATTAATCTATGTTAGCTCAATCAACTTGTGCAACCATCTCACTCAATCAATTGAGCTGAAACAGTGCCTCGAATTTTACAGTGAAGGGTCAAAATGTACAAAATCCATTGAGTATACCATGCAGGAATGAGCTAACAATGTGTATGAGTATACAAAGTAGACTACAAGCTATACATTATCAGATAGCAAAAATGGACGGAGGACGTAAAATATTCACCAGGAAACCATTTCTCAGATAACAGATCTGGCAATGTGTCAGAGACAGCTATTTCCAGGTATGTTGTATTCATATATTTTGTTCTTTCTGTTAGGAAAATAAGGTATTAGCCCTTCCAATCACAAGAACTCAAAACCAGCTGTCTGCAATACTCTGTGGGTGATGTTGCCTCATATGTGCTGACGTACCTGTCAATCAAATACCATTTGGTTCTTTAATATCCATTTGCAAGTATTAAGTCACCTTGGAAAGCTGTTATATACAAAATATACATATTGATAGATATAGACGGGTCAATCTATGAGAATTGGCCACCTAACCCACAACAAATTGATACAAAAGGTTTTTCAGTGGATTTTGGTACTAATTGCCTTGCTCAATAACATATTATAAATATAGGATTTTCTGACTATGCTAATTGGGTCAAAATCAAGATGGCGTCCAAGATGGCCGCCGGAATCTTTAAAGTGTCATATCTCAGTTAATATTCAACTTAGAAAGATAATTATTGGGTCTAAACCTAGGTTTTCATACCCAAGGAATCTGTTATTGCCCTTAAAATTGTAATAAGATGAGATTTTAACCTAAAACTCTCATTTCAAGTTCTAGATCACGCCCTAGATTACGTCCTAGTGGTTTAAGATGCAATAACTTAGTGACTCTTTGACTTATGACAGTGATGTTGGTGTCTATACCTATGTTTGTGGCCTCAAGGAAACCAATGAGGTCAACAAAAATGCATTTGCTGCAATATTTGAGGGAGGACATGAATAATGAGGCATATTTTCATATGTAGTGTTCCCTTTTGATGAGATCCGAATAGCAGAAGTTGAGCTGAGGGAGGTGAAATGTTCATGTCAGCACAAGCAATAACATCATCATTTGCTTAATTTGCTTGTGTAGAAATGAAATGACCTTCAATTTTTTGTTTCATCATAATGATTAAATACAATTGAAATTAAGAAGAGGGCATTTTTGCTAGAAAAAGAAGAGACATCGTACGGTCATACTATCATGCATGAAAGGTGAAGATGATGAAGATGCACAAAACGGTCATTTTTTTGACAGCAGTGAGAATAATAAGGAGTAACAGTTCAAATAAGAGACAATTACCCATCCACAGAAGTGGCAAGGCTCTTCGGTATGGCCAAAATCAATCTGTCCTGCTCTAAAAAACCAATTAATTGGTAAGTGTGCTGAGCAGAATGAAGCAAGTGCATTGAACATGCAATCATACAGACTGCATGCCCGGGAGTTGTACTTCTCCACTAGAAATATCACTTGCAGTGAAAATACATTTGGGCAGTTTTACAGTATCTGCACTCGAAGTGTCTCATGGGGGGTCAAAATAAAGGTTTGTAAATGAGAATTTCCTTCATGCTATCAAAAAATGAACATATTAAAGATTCGTAAATCAAGTAGGACACATGTGATTTGTTGATTTATCACCAAATTGCCACTACATAAAGTAGACAAGGTTTGAACTTTTGAAAAAAATGTTTATCAGAAAAAATATCCATGTGAATGCTAATTTGACATTTTTTTCAATGGAAATCCAGCCATCTTGTTCGAAGAACTGTCAAAACCAATACAAAAATTAAATTTTGATGAAATATGGCAGTACTTTTTTCCAGACAATTTTTATGACGAAAGTTTGGAAATTAGACATTCCGTACTCTGAAAGTTGATGTTTTAGAGTGTTTAGTAGGCCGTACCAAATTTAGACAAAGTTAACGGATCAGAGGCGAACCTTCCCAAAAGTTGTGAATGGAGTCCAGAAGACTTCCTGTGAAATTTCAGGTCAATCAAAGATGTCCTTACGCCGGTTCACCCCCTACTTTTGATTTTTACCTAAAAACGGGCGATTTTTTACCATTTTTGAGCTGTATCTCAAGAACCATTCAACCTAGAGAGCTGCAAATCCACTCAAAATGTGCGGAATGATCATATTTGGTATGGTCCCCACTTATTCTGACCTTCTAGGTTCATTAGTTTCTGAGATATTTGAAAAATACTGTTTTTATTGTGCTCGTTGGTGATAATATTAAGCCTTATTGTGCTAATAGGCCAGTCAATTGAGTAGTACAGTCAGTAGACCCACCACAAATTGCAAAAAGTTACTCAACCTATTATTCTTTACAATTTACTTGATGAACATTAGAATTTCACTCAATCAAAGCACTGCAGCAATGGTTATTTTGCCATTGAATATATAGCCTTCTCACCAGAATGACGAAAATGCCATTTTCGATGAATATTTCACTGGTATGACTTCCCCTTTTAGACAATTTCAGCTCTAACACTTGTAGTATTACCTTGAAAGATGAATCAAATATGAGGGAAAAGGTATGTAACTCTGAGATCTCACCACCTTCGTGCAAACAGTGTTTTAGTCAATAAAAAGGTAATTTGTAGCTTCAACTGTTCAAAGAACTCTTACATATATATGTACGTATATATAATACTGCTTGAAAATATCTTGAAGCTATAATATGAACAGAAGGATCTAGCTGTCACCAATTTACAAAATATATGAATGTTTCTCCATGATATTGTGCAATCATACCATTTTTTAATTGTCAAGCTGATGATTCCAGAAGAAACATGACAATTATTGGTATTTTGAATCGTTGACGATGATCAATTGACCATGCAGTGAGACTTCCGGATATCAGGAGCCAAATTAGTTAAATGGATGGTAACTAGTAGGATGTGTTCTGTATGGCCAAACAAAATACATATTGAAAATTAATACAGGTGACCCTTATGTTCCCTAAAATTGAATGATACATTCATTTTTGTGGCAAAAATTCATTACCTATTTCATGTCAATGGAATTAGAAGTCCACGATACTGGGATGTCACTCTATGGTCTGCCAACAATAATGTGCTCTTTTAACCACCTCTAGAGTATGAAATCAGTGACCTAAACAGATACTGAAACCTCAGGAGACACTTTCTAAAACCAAAACATGTTGTCTGACATGTGAGCAGCTTTACTAGGGTAAATCATACTGAAGATCACAGGGGAGATGATTTAAACAAGCAGGATCAGGTCATTTGACATATTTTTTCAACATTCAATCATACCTGTAAATCCCCATACTTGCAAATTTGATTGGTGTGCTGGCAGTTGCCAAGAATTTAGACAAATGTGGGGTGTTGACATAGTATTAGTAGCAAGTATATACTGGAACCCACAAACACACAAGGAAATAATATTATATTCTAGTAGATTTTGAGATATCTACTAATTTAGCATTTAGCAGGACAAAAAAGAAAATATTTTCGATCTGTAGGATGACTAGAAGATGTTTCAGTTGCAAATTTATTCTGATTGGCATTCCGTGTGGCATTACATTTTCGTCAGATAAGACACATCAGTACAATTTCATGAGGAGAGTTTGGACCAGCATTAAACCTATGACCTGGTCCAACTACAGTTCCTGAATTTATAATCACTCCATTTCAAAGACAGCATGGCAGCCATGTACAGTAGGAAATAGAGTTATGACTAGACTTGAAATTAAATCATGTTTCAACTGTCTTGATTCTGTCAGGCCACCATGTTTGCATCAACAAAGTTAGACACAGGGTAGAGCAGACAGTTACTGGTAGTAGATTGAAATGCATTACATTACTGCTTCCTTTAATGCATATTTCAAGGCAATACTACAAGTATATGGCAGAAATCGTCTAAATGTTGTAGTCATACCAATGAAATATTCATCGAAAATGGTATTTCCGTCATTCTACTGAGAAGGCTATATATTCAGTGGCAAAATAACCATTGCTGCCGTGCTTTGATTGAGTGAAATTCTAATGTTCATCAAGTAAATTGTAAAGAATAATAGGTTGAGTAACGTTTTGCAATTTGTGGTGGGTCTACTGACTGTACTACTCAATTGACTGGCCTATTAGCACAATAAGGCTTAATATTATCACCAACGAGCACAATAAAAACAGTATTTTTCAAATATCTCAGAAACTAATGAACCTAGAAGGTCAGAATAAGTGGGGACCATACCAAATATGATCATTCCGCACATTTTGAGTGGATTTGCAGCTCTCTAGGTTGAATGGTTCTTGAGATACAGCCCGAAAATGGCCAAAAATCACCCTTTTTTAGGTAAAAATCAAAAGTAGGGGGTGAACCGGCGTAAGGACATCTTTGATTGACCTGAAATTTCACAGGAAGTCTTCTGGACTCCATTCACAACTTTTGGGAAGGTTCGGCTCAGATCGGTTAACTTTGTCTAAATTTGGTACGGCCTAGTGTTTAGTAAGGTTCTAGTCTCAATAGACGCATGATTGCCAACAGAAATAATCCTTAGGTATCCTACTAACCCATAGTCAAGTTTTGTTGCTGTACGATAGGAACTCATAGTGTTTCCATTGGGTCAAAGATAATGTTCTAGAGAGAAAAATCACCGAAAATGACCCAAAATCACAGGCTGAGAAAAAAGTAAGCTTGAATTGCTCCAAAAACAAGATATTTACATATTGACTTGTTAAGTCATTCTGTTATTTGCGAAAAATTGCAGTTATATTGATATATTACATGAAATAATTGCCTTTTACTCTCAAGTTTGATTTTCTCATAATGGTGCAATTAGATGATCTAAAAACATATATAGTAATTTTCAATGTTTATAAATACCCTTTTCAGACATCCAGGTTAAATTATTTAGTTCAGCCATGTTCTTTTCCTTAATGAATCAAGTGTTAAAAGACTTCAATCGAAGCGAGACTTCTGATGTACTGGAGAGGACATTTTGTGACATTGTGAATTCTGATTTCTCAGAAAATGTATGTGCATGGCCTAGATATTTTTTCAACTTGCATTTGTCACATCGATGCAGAGGCACACAATCGAGCAAAGAAAACACACATAGCTTGTTTTTTCCTTCAGAATGCTGAGTGTTTTTTCCTCGTACTGGAGAGGACACATTTTTTTGACATCATATTCAAGCCTCATTTTCCGAAAACTAAATATAGATTCTAAAATGAATCTTTTTGATTTTCCTTGAGACATGTCTCCAGCTACAAAATTGACACAAACAGTAGACACAATCTTTAATACTGATTCATAAAATCATATACAGTAATAAATGGTCTATCGAAGACAAACTTTTTGACACACGCCATTTTCTACATTTTGGGAGACAGCTCCTTTCGTATGTAAGTTATTCACATGAAACCTGTTGTATTTTATGCCCATGACATAGGTCCAGACAGTCATCATTGACATGAATCATAACTTCCTGCACTTGCTTTTCTATGTTGCCATAAAGATATGCGAAACTGCCTGTGAGACACAAAAAAGTGCTAAAATTGGTCATATATCGCCTGCTGCTTCAAAAGTAAGCATGGTAGCAAGGTAAAATTTGGTGGCTCAGGTAGCTATTGCTACTTTTGCCCTTTATTATTGCAGTTTATACAGTTGTAGGAGTAGCAATAGCTACTTGGGCCAATTTGGTACACATATACTTCAAGGTAGTACAAGACTGCCACCTTGACAAATGTCTGTGTACCTGTCATACTTTTCTCATAGTAATTGCTTAAAGACGAAAAATTGGCCGAGTGCAAATACTGTAAAACTGCCCATTTATATCAGCAGAATTTCTTAGGGACCGTTCAGAATTTATGACTGGGGGGGTGGGAGTTTTGGCCGAGGGGGTACTAACTTTTCACACGTGTTTCAAGGGGGGGCATTAATTTTTGACAACACTTCCAAGGGGGAGTAAGAAATTTTAACAAAGAAAAAATGTTAAGAAACACGCATACACTCATTTTATTTGGACTTTTTTACGCGCAAAAGTCCGCGAAATGACACGAATCTGTACGCGTAGCCGTGTATAACAGTATATATGTGTATGTTGTTTTGTATGTCAAGAGGGGGGGGGGTACTAAAAATACACGTGAAACCTAAGGGTGGGGTACTAAAAATCCACATGAAACTCAAGGGGGGGTATCAATTTTTGATGGGAAGTTCCAGCAAAAACTTCCACCCCCCCCAGTCATAAGTTCTGAACGGTCCCTTATTGATTGTTTTTAATATTAGATGGGGTTTGCATCTTCTTACAGTGAAGTGACTAGATGGTTGGGGTTTGAAAAAAAAAATGTATCCAGGTTGTGTTGTAGTGACTACACTTAATTGACACAGATATTTACATTATACATGGTTTCGACACAGCTTGTAGTTTGCAGTGCACAGTGTTTACCATAGCACAAAATTGATGGGAAAGGTACATTTCCTGGAATGGGCATGCTTGTGGCATCGGCACCAGGTCAAAGGAATGCCCGGTAAGTTCCGTGACTGAAATTTACAGATCTAATGATCACAAATGAGTTGCAATTTCTTACATTGTGTAGTCATCCCTGAATTCAAGAATATGTGTATTTCGGTTGATTTTTCTGTGGGATTTCTTTTAACTATAGTCTAGTCCAGGAAGGCAAGAGATGATGCACTTGATTAATCAATCGAATGACCATCCAGTCCAGTTATAAGTCAGACATTTATCTATGGTGAACATGTATGCTATACATGTATAAATTGTAAAGTATTCCAATTATTAGTTTTACAACCAGCTATATTTACCTCCATTGGAAGCTTTCAGGCTGTTGCACTAGCCCTTGTAAGGCCCTTGTTCACCCAAAAGTGATCACTGTATATTGTAAACTTTAGAGTTTCTGCATTATCTTGCATACATTTGATGAATCACTGTACTGGAAAGCTGAGTTATGTGCATAGGTAGTATGAAGAGAACTGAGATAATGTAGGAGTCATGACAATAATTTTAGTCACTTGGAAGTCAGCTTATTTGCATAGGTATGAAGAGAACTGAGAACTCCGTCAACTATGTTGACAGGCAAATCAGTGCAGAAAGCATTCCATGGCCATCTTCTCAGGACAAACAACACTGTGGTGTCTGATTTGTCAATTGAGATTCCTGACTCTTTGGCTGTTACTCTGGTCTCTGGAGAATGAAAAGTTTGGAAAACCTGTAAACATTGATAACCAACGAAGATGCATAATATCAAGAATCTGCATTATATTTTTCTGCCAAATAAACAAAGGACTAACTAAAAGAAACAAGGAATTGGGCAGAAAGTACAAGACCAGTCAACTGTTGCTGAATTACCAAAGTACGAGTATACTCCATGTTAATAGATGAAGACAGAAGTGGCTTCAGGTCAATGCAAATCAAACTGTTACCAACTGCTTTCCTGTATTTGCAACAGTAGGGTTTTGTAACTGCTTGAAATAAGCATACCTGTACCTTCAAGATATGGTCACACGACAAAGTAGAGGTCTTGCCATAAAAAAACCACTAGACCCTGAGAACACTGTTGAGACCAGTTTCATACAGCATATCAATGCAGGAATTTACAAATGTGTTTATCAGGAAAATGCAAAGTACTGACAGCATCACTGCCTCAGTGATTAAAAGAGACCACACTGGCCTCAAGAAGATCATTGCAAAATTAGCAGGATGCTCACCATACACTCTGGACCCTTTCTTGAGGAATATTGTCATTGGTTTTTGCAGTCTAGAATGATATGAAAGTCCATGAATATAGCTTAGGACACGTAGTATTTTGGTACTATTAAGCAGAAAAGACAAAGCCATCACATATAATTATACTTCATGATGAAAAACAGTTCCACTGCACGTTCATAATAGTCTAAAAATCACTCATATCCACAGCTAGATATATGCTCTGAGAATGAACAACAGCATCAGCAAAAATGTGATACTTATTATATAACTATGTAATATCTAACTAACTGCTGACTGCTGTCCGGACTTGTCACAAACATCATCCATTATTAACATCTTAGTAGACATTTCATGGCTCCATACATGCTACTATTAAACCGCCAGGTGCTAGTTGAAGCAAGTATCTGTTCCCCTACGAAGAAAAAAACACAATTAGCCATTTTAATTGCTGTATCACTCAGTGTTATTACTGTCGGAAAAACGGTCTACAGTGCATACCCTTGTCTTGCTTGTGGACCATTCCAACTTCAAACCTGCAAAAGTCCAAGAAAAGGACTGTTGCTAGTTATGAGGATTAGCCTATTGTTTGTGAAAACAATTCTTTAACATTTGTAGCATACATTTTTACCAGTTGATTTTTGTAATGTAAAAATTTTTCTTTCTCTGTGCATTACTGGCATTTATAGGCCTGATAACTAAAACTTTGACAGTATTTGTTACTCAAACACTACCATTGTTTACAGATATACATACAGAATCACAGATTGATCAGATATTTTATTTTTTCATAATGGATTTCTGGATATAAATAAAACTTTTGCATAAAATTTCATCTTATTGTAATTTAATGTTTTCCATTGCCTGAAAAACTTTGGACATTTCACCTTCCTCTGCTCAACTTTATCTATTCGGATCTCATCAAAAGGGAAAACTTTGTATGGAAATATTAGATAGGAAGACCCACCTTCTCAGTGTAGCTGGCTATTATTAGCTTGATGAAGCTACAGTAGCAGGGGGATAGTATAAATTACTATCACAATGTAGCTTCAAAGAATCAGGCATCGTTCTCAGTAGGGATAGGGTCTCAAAGGATATTGGCGTAAAAGAAGTTAATAAACATTGCAAGAAATACTATGAAGAAGAGTGTTTATTTATCAGTGGCCTGGAGCTCTGCCTAGGGATACCTAATAAAGTCACGGGCTGGAGGAAGGAACTGCACAATTGAGCCATTTACTGAATTTTCCACCCGTAATTCACCAAGGGGAAAAAGGACTTGGCAAAGTTAGCCACTATTCTGAATAATAATTGCATTTTCGTCACAACCACCAGCTTCAGCAAAAGCCATAATAGAGTCATCCCAACCTGCCAGTCTGGAATTGTGCATTCACCTAAGAGCAAGGGTATTTTCTACAATATGTTCGATATCCAACACAAAGCATTACAGAAATCTTCCACTTAACAGATATTTGTTGATACTTGCAATTTCTCTTGTGCAATTATCTAACGTCCTCCAAATATCTCAGTTAAACGTAGGAGGAAGTGAATATGACATTTTTTGTTGTTATACTTTGTTTCAGACGCGCCATGTATGTTTTTAAGGTATTCAAATTAGATTTATGCTATGTAATTCAGTGTCTCAACCAATCAAAAAAACTATATTTCCTGTGTTTCTCTGTCCTTTTGTAGAAACTCATACTTGAAATTGCTGTAACATAGTTGAAATCAATATCCATGGCAAAACTGACGTATAAAATTTGATTTGCATTACTTGGGAGTCCTGTCCCTCATACCTCTCAATCGATCTAAGCAATTTTGCATAGGTTTCTTTCTCAATTTCATGTATGTTTATATATGTAATTGCTTCTTTAGATTTATTTTACACATCCTGAAGTTTGCATGCCAGTTGAATATAAATATAGACGTTTGTCTCTGTGTCGATCTAACTCAAGATTGACAAATCGACTGACTTGGCTACATAACTACATCTTGACTACATTCTGCACATATAGTTAATTGCTTAGCTGTTGAATAGCATTCCAGTGCCTAAAATAACCTGATGGCAGGAGCATTAGTAAAAGAGCCAAGGCTAAGATAGGCAATTGCATGGATAAATCACGCTTTTCTATGACACTGACAGAACATAAATAACCATAGACATCATTATGTGACATTCCCGTCACAAATAAATTAAACCAAATCCTAATATTTACGGGGGGAATTCCAATTTCAAGCAGCCTCGTGTGTATACACAATTCTTAGCTTGTAGGCTATTCTTAACCATCCAAAAAGAGAGATAAATGCCTGCGATGATAAAACAAGCCATATTTGGCTATATTAACAATCTTTAAGAACAGCAAGAAAATTATAGTGTAGAAAACCATTGGATGATTGATGAGGTGACCCCTATCAATTTCCCTTAAGCAGACTGCAGTCAAAAGTCATATCCACCATAACAAAGATTGAATAGTCTGGCTAAAGCAAAAAAAAAGCTTCCTACCTGTGCCACTGACAACTTGGCCTCCCAGCTGTTTTATTATCAAGTATGATTGACGTTGACTTGACTGACCTGTCAAGCCTTGCATCCTGCTGCTGCAGCAATAAGTCAGCAAGCAAAAACATTTTAAAGTTGTCATCAGCCTCAGGTCTTTATGTAAATAAAATGTTACAGTTGATGAATCTTTGTGTGCTACACAGCCGAATAATGCAATCTGATATTCCTGTAATATAAATCTGACATCACTGTGCCATTTTTGTGTCCTTCTAAAAGAAGACCTGCAGCTTTTTGGACTAAAAATAACATCAGCAGATTAAAGGACAACTGCTATTAAAATCTCAAACCACATTATCTTCTCAACTTTCTCCTCACCCACTCAAGTCTGATGAATCATTTGAAAAGAGAGCTGTTTCAATTTTGTCACTTTGATACTGCAGACGAAAAGCTTGTTCCTTAAAACATGAAAGATTCATTTGACACCAGAACTCAACTTCACTGAATGATTGATTCAGAGGCAAAAGATTGCGTATTGTATGACAAAATTTTTAATAGTGAGTTATTCAACTCTTAAAAGATTCATAAGCAGGGATGCATCGATACAAGATTTTTGTTTCAAAGTAAATCTTGCAGGGAAGAGAACAGAAATAGCAAATTGCCCTGTCTCACTATGCCTCGTCTGCTGTCTCACTGTGCCCTGGTCATATTATAGATTATTTATTCAATAATCTATAATATGACCAAAATTTGATAATAACATTTTAATTAATAATGCTTATTAACTGCATGTGCAGGTCATCATCGGTTGCAAATCTTAACTTTTGAGGACTCGCACGTTGCAAAACTAGGAAAGCCGGTCAGTGCCATGGGTCGTACATGTACCAGGGGTTTTCCATAAGTTCTGTCCAACTAGTCATAACTTTTGCTAGATTTGATGTAGAAACATGATATTTGGGTCAGATAATATTACAGTCCTTGTCATACTTACGTGGAATCTCAAGTTTTTTTTCTATGCTGTTGAACTGTGATGTCAGAGATGACTCTATTCTAGCATTGCAACATATGTAAATTAACTACAAGCTGTGATGTCATTTCAAACTGGATCAGATTCCCCAGCTTCTAACCAATGCGAATCCACCAAACTGAGCATCACACCTTCAACTCAGTGTCAGAGCTAAAATTGGATCTGGGAAAAACCCATGCAAGTTTGACATCACAGCCTTTCAGCCAATGGGCTGCCAGAACAAATATACATAACATAAGGCATGCGTTTACAAACAAATTGTCAAAGCCTTCTTTATACCAACTTCCATCAAAGTTTAAAGTTGTAAGTTAGCAAGTTTGTAGATTTATCAAACAACTCTGTGGGGATTATAACAGTTGTCTACTGTGAATGCTCACAAAGCTGCCATTTGGTAGGATTAGACTGGTGATTGCTGTGATAAATCATTGGGATCAAAAATGTAATGCTTCCTTCAATATATCAATGTTTGAACTGTGATGACGTAGTTTACGGTCAGCCCATTGGCTATCAAGCTGTGATGACGTAGTTGTAGGGGGTATCCCTGATAAAACTCTTACTCTGACACTGTGTTGAAACTGTGACGCTCAGTTCAGGAGGATCAACATTGGCTAGAAGCTGGGGAATCTGACCCAGTTTGAAATGACATGACAGCTTGTAGTTAATTTACATATATTGCAATGCTAGAATAGAGTCATCTCTGACATCACAGTCCAACAGCATAGAAAAAAACTTGAGATTCCACGTAAGTATGACAAGGACTGTAACGTAATTTGCAAATAACTGTTAAAAAGTGAGATCATAAAAATTAAAATAAATGCTTTATCTGTTGCCATGGAAACCAGAAGTCATGAAATGTGGCCCAGACTTTGTAGTGTAGACTTAAAACGAACTGAACACCTGCTTTCATTGTCTATGTCTTGACATATTGAATTGAAGTATATTCATAATTTTTTCTTGAAATTTAATCAGTTAATTGTAAAATCATTAATAACAATGGGAATTGGTATTTTTGTTACATTTCTGTTGCTTTACCATCACTCATGCAGTTTCTCAGTTTCTTACGAGATGCGCAATTTTTTGGATATGGATGACATGATATGTACCTGTTACTTTTTTTCATTTTAATTGGATAAAACTAGCAGAGAGTGTAAGAACCTATCATCGTATACATACAAAGAAGACAGTATGAGTGACAGAACCTTATAAATATTGTACAAACTTTTCCTGAATGAAGAGAAGACACAATGGAAAACCTAAAAAAAGAAGACAAAAACTGACCTTAACATGAAGACTGAGGTATCATACATAGAAATGGATAGAAAGTATGAGAAAACGTATTTATAAGGTCCCAGTCATTATATTTGGAAGTTGTGAAATGACTATGAATGTTTTGGAAAAATTCTGTTCTGTATCTCTTGTAATAATTACATATTTTACACGATATGTCAAGTATGTGTCAGTTAACAAGCTCTCGGTTGCATTTCATGACTTTTGGTTTCCATAGCAACAAATCAACAATTTATTTTTACCTCTATGATCTGATTTTTTTAGGATCATTTGCAAATTATCTCAATATCAACTGACCCAAATATCATTTTTATATTTAAAATTTAGCAAAAGTTGTGACAGGTTGAACAGAACTTCTGGAAAACCCATCATAAAGAACAAAAAGTCTGTGAAACGCCAACTGTGATCTTAATATAAGGACTATGAGGCATCGATTTTTTATGTGATATAAGGTTATAGGAAATGTACTCAGTATCAAGGTCATTATTACAATAATATGTGAAATATTAGGGATTATTTTCAATATGTTTTTTGTCCTGTAATCCTGGTAAAAATGACTTTTTTTGACAATATATGATGAATATGTGTCCCTAACAGTGCCCTGGGCCTCATTTCATGACCTTTGGTTTCCACGGCAACAAATCAACCATTTATTTTTGTTTCTATGATCTGATTTTTTCAGCATCATTTGCAAATCACTTCAATATTGTCTGACCCAAATATCATGTTTCTGTATTAAATACTTTAAAAGTTATGGTAAGTAGGACAGAACTTTTGGAAAACCCCTCGTAAGTGATGGAAAGGGAGAGAGAGAAGAGAGAGAAATATTTTTATTTAGACCAATTACAATTTACATGCTTGATAGTAATATTTTTTCATATGTTTAAATAAGATATAATAAAAATTATGGTCAAGGAGGCAGCATCTAAGTCACTTGTGTAACGCTGCCGATGCTGCCACCTTTTGTATGTCACATAATTAGTGTAAAATATTCATGCAGGCATGTTTGAGACTGGTCACTTCATTGTGTTTGAATGTTTAACAGGTCAGAATTTAAGAAAGTATAGTTTATTAAGATATTGGACAAGGGGTAGACTGGGAAGAGGGAATGAAAAGATGATAAGAAGTGAGAATGAGTGAAACCATGAATGAATGTAATGATTTTAGGAGTTGGCTTGCTATGTAGAAGTCGCTCAGTTAAATCAGTGGAGACTTTAAGGAGAATGATAAAAAAAAAAAAATATAGGTAGATAATAAAATAAGGGTAAGGAGACCCAAAGATAATTAAGATAATAATTGATAGTATCAAGAGTTATTACATACATAACAGTTAGAAATGGAACAGTGACTTGTGTATAGATTGATTAGATGCCTTTTGACATAGAAAGTAAAACCATATTCACTATGAGTACTTACTTTATCAATGATGCTGACTTCATTTTTATTGAGGAGTAGGGGGAGCTTATATCTGACATTGAATTCAGCATACTTGTGTTTGATTCTAGGAATTTCATATCTAGAATGGCGCGTCAGATGGGTATGGGTAGGTTGATTAAGATAATCAGTATCAAGAAAGTAATATGGCAATGTGTTATTAGCATAACGGTAATAGAATTTATAGAGCTTTCTGGTAACAATGTCAGTAACTTTAAGAATATTGAGCTTTTTGAATATGGGATCAGTGTGTGCATTGTATTTACTGTTATTAATTATTCGAACTGCCTTTTTTTGCAAAGTATTTAGCCTGTTATGTTTAAAGCCCCAGCACAATATTCCATAATTGAGATACGAGTTTACCAAGCTGTCATAGATTGTCTTTAGTGTGTATACTGGGAGGTAATGTTTCAGCTTATTCATGATGCCAATGGTTTTAGATATCTTCTTAGTAATTGACTCTGTATGGACTTTCCAATTTAAATGACAGTCAAAAATTATACCCAGGAAGTTAAAATTTTCTACGTACTCAATAATTTGATTGTCTATTTGAAGTTTAGGTGGATTTACAGTCTTGTTATAGGTTCGGAATATCATACATTTTGTTTTATTTGCATTGAGAGATAATTTATTCAAATTAAACCATTGTGTTACATTCCTAAGTTCAGAATTCAATTTTTCATCTAAACCTGCAGGGTTATAGGTTCCTTGATGAACAGAATCCAATGTAACAAATAAGGTGGTGTCATCTGCATAGGTTAAAAATTTAAATGTATCAGATGATGAGCTTATGTCATTTATGTAGATGATAAATAGTAGTGGACCAAGGATAGATCCTTGGGGAACACCTGTTGTTATCGGTAAGAGATTAGATTTGCTATTGTTAAATTCTACATACTGTTTTCGATGACTGAGATAGCTGTTGAGAAGTGAAAGAGATTTATCTTTGAAGCCGTAGTGTCTCAATTTATGTAAAAGTATTTGGTGATCAATGGTGTCGAAAGCCTTACTTAAATCCATAAAAACATTTATTGGTGTTTTTCCATTATCCATATTGAAAGCTATTCGGTCTACTAATTCCATTGCTGCTAACTCAGTTGAATGACCGCCACGGAATCCATATTGTCCTGTGTAATAGAGTTTATGTGAAATAAAGTATTCATTAATTTGTTTATGCATAATTTTTTCAAATATTTTTGATATTGCGGGAAGTATTGAAATTGGCCTGTAATTGTCTAGTACGTTCTTGTCATTCTTTTTATAAACTGGTATCACCTTAGCAATCTTAAGATTGTCTGGGAATATCCCTGTGCTGATGGAACAGTTGATGAGATAGGTGATGGGTTTACATACTTCATATTTTATCTGTTTCAGTAAATTGGATGAGATTTCATCGATACCAACACTAGTCTTGTTTCGTAGTTCATTGATGCTCTTCATTGTGTCGTCGTCAGTTACTGGATGGAAAGTAAAGTCGACAGTTGAGGGATTTTTGAGAAAATCTTTGAAATTTTTGTCAGCTGGCGTTTCAATTCTACTGGCCAGTTCTGGACCTATATTAGTGAAGAAATCGTTAAATGATTTAGTAATAGTATGGTAGTCAGTTATCTTAGAATTATTAATTATGAAATGTTCAGGGAAATCTTTTTCTTTTTTATTCTTACCAATTATTTCTTTGATGGTCGTCCAAGTACTTTTTAGGTCATTTTTGCATTTGGAGAACCGATCATAGTAATACATTCTTTTTGCTGCTCTTATCGCTTTCTTAAGTATTTTTCTATAAGTATCTAAATTGATCTTAATTGTATCATATTGATTGGAATCAGATGGAGTTCTCTTTAATTTACGAAACAATTTATCTCTGAATTTCATCGAGTTCATTATTCCTTGTGTGATCCATTTTTTTTCCTTATGTTTATATTTATTGAATTTTACAGTTTTGGCTGGCATATATAGTTTTAAACCCTGATTATGGTGACTTAATTAGCAGTCAAGCTTTGGACAAAAACATATCAATCAAGTGGTATCTTTAGAACAGATCTTATCAGCTCAGATATAATCTGCTTACTGCCTGCAAAACTCCATTAAATGTTGTAATTGACAGCATCAAATGAAGTTTTGCTGACAGTGAGGAAATAAAAACATTATATATACAAGAAATACAGCACAGTTGAGCTGAAAAATGTTTGTGCAGAACAGACAGAACCTTCAGCTGGTTGTGAGTATTTACTCTTGGACGCAGTCTATGTGCCTAAGCAAAGCAAGCGTCAACTTTCCTCTGTTAATGTGGAATCTATCAATGTTTTTCTGATATTGGCAGTTGCAATAGCAATTTCTGCAATGCATGATATTACCAAATCATTGTTAACATTCATTGGAGAACAGCATTAAGGTCAGAGCCACTATCTTCATGCCACTGCCAAAACACAAACATATCTGTCAGAAATCACCATCATGAGCCAATGAGTAAGAAGACTATTGATTAGGACTGACGATTTCCCAGATCATTTCACATATCACTTTGCCAGATATTCACACAAACTGACAAAGACTTTTTCATAAAAATTAGGTAACTTTACACAAACCTTTCTTGGAATGACACAGTGTAGCAAATAATGTCTTCCTAGATAAAGATGTTGTAGATCCTATGACCCACAACCCATTTACAATGTTGCAGCAAAGGAAAGCCTGCATGTTCGGATTTGTGTCAAGGACTCCCATAAAGAAATTGGCTCACAACATATGTAATCCAAACCTAATTTTCTCAAAATAGAACTTCTTGTTATCTTCAAACTGGGACAAAGACTTTCTACAAAGAAAATAAGAGCCATTATTTGTTTTTCCAGAACATGATAATGACCTTAAAGACCTACAAAATTACATTTAGTTTGCATGCTACTCACAAAGATATTGCAATGGACATCTTTATTTTCCTTGATTACTTGCAGGGAAGGAGCTCATTGTAAAAAATCTTGTTACTAGTAAACTGAACGGCAAATCTGAACAAGAAATTTAAGGTAGTAGTACGGTAAATAACCAATTTCTATAAATCCTACCATGAATTAGGCCTACATGTGGTTGAGTATTATGAGTAAGGAAGGCCAACAAAAGGTTTGTTGCAACCCAAAGCAAAGTCACCTTAAAAATTAAGTTGAACCACTTGGCAATGTCACTTTGATGCTCTTGGTCTTTGTACATGATGTTGGAACCTGAATAACTGATGAATGTACATAAGGCTGTTAAGCAAGGGAAAGCCCCTCTTATAGTTGTCTGTTTGCTTCGATGTAGTATATGCATACAGTTTATGCAAAACCAGTTATTCACTTATCGATATTTCTTACAATTGAAAACAGTGAGTTGAAAATTTACCTTACCGCTCCCGACCAATGCTGCATTTATCTGCCCCACTCATATTTTTGCAATTGACAGAGAAATTCAGGATATTTTACAAAGATCATTTCTCCTTCAATTTAGTAAAATCTACCTGGATAACCTTAATAATAGGGTTCCAAAAGTCTGG
The DNA here is from genome assembly GCA_026936325.1 of Platynereis dumerilii. NCBI lineage: Eukaryota > Metazoa > Annelida > Polychaeta > Phyllodocida > Nereididae > Platynereis > Platynereis dumerilii. Next base: position 12,857,232 of record JAPTHN010000010.1, on the reverse strand, counting down.
GAAAATTATGGGAATAATGGAAAGCCTTTAAACTGTGAGTGAAATGGAGGCTGGGAGAGGGCAGAGACTACCTCAAAAATTTGTTTGGGTCAATGCTGGACTAAATAAAGAAATTTCATAGGAAATTCTAAATTTGGTATGGGCAAGTCAAGTCATGGCATCCAGTTTTGTAGGACCACATAGTACCTCTTCAGTTTAATGTTTCATCATCAGGTTTTGAGAGTGTGTGGGGACATGAATGATATCAAGACACCACTTCAAAATAGTCTAAATTCATGGGTCTCTCAATGTATCTTTGAGTCTTTCATATGAATGTGGTTCATTTCAAATACAAAACAAATCAAATATTTCTGTCGATTCTAGATAATTATGTGTACTCAAAGATATATAACCAAAGAAAAAGTAAGTGTACTTATAATCCTGACCATCTCCTAACTCGCCTCATCATGAGCTGGCGAGATTGACATCTGAGAGAAGATAACACACTTGTAAGTTATTATCATGTACCAAGCTCTGGAATACTTGAAGTACATGCAATTACACATAAATAAGCATTAAATTGAGACTCTTACATGGTCATCACTGCTTAAGAAACCAGACTAAAAGGGGCGCTTACTACTTGAGACATACTTTTGGAAAGTAGACTTGCTGTTGCAACATTCTAATAAGAGGAGACAAGTGCAATCAACCTAGTTTCAATTATTTCCTCACAGGCACGGCTACCTTCTCAGCTTATAGCCACAAGTGCACCAGAAAAGGCATGTTATGGTAACCTGCCTTTGTTAGGCTCCAGACACAGGTAGTAAGCATATCATATCAAGAAGATCCATGAGAGAAAAATATTGAAGAAACTACTTAAATCAGAGATCAGACGGTGCATTGTGTCTTGGAAACCACGTCTCTCAGGATGTGACACAATTCATGTCTCCTGCAGGGCTCTTGAAATGATATATTTTCACCAGCACTCGGCTTTCATCTGCAATCTCCTTCAATTAAGTTAACTGCTATATGTAGGATGCTCTTGGAATCAGTGGTCTATCAGGATTTCAACACCAAAATCCCAGTTCCAATAGCAGAATCACAACTCCCTTGGGCATAAAACTCCACGCTGACGTTAATGTGGATAGCAGTGAATAATTGAACGTAAATTTAGCAACATTGAGAACACAAACCTTTTACACTGCTTCAAAAGCTAACTTTTGATTCAGATATTGCCATGAAAATGTTAAGCAAAGCAATTCTATATCTAATGAGGGGTTTGTAACAAAGAAATGTTTTAAAATTGCAGAGGGTTTAAACTTGGCATACTCCAAATTCATAATCACCTGTTTCTCTTTACAATGTATTAGCACTTTCTACTTCAAGAAGGTTAACACATTCTCTGAAATCAATTACAGTGTAATCATCTACTCTTTTGTATGACATTCTCTTATCAACCTCGCCGGTACGAAAGATGTCAATGATCCCACGCGGCTTATTGACCTTATTGCTGGTGATTAACCTTAGGGTGTCCCATTTTTCAAAAATATTGTCGGATCAAAACACAGTGGCTTCGCTTTTGACCATTTGGCAAACCAGTCAAATGCCACATGTTTTTCAGTCTTTAAGTTTATTTACAATTTTACAAGTGTGTGACTGTATGGTAAGCGAATCTGGCTAGTCGGTCGTCATCTATTTTGCATTGCTACTGGATATGCCATTTTTTCATGTCACTTGGTTACTTTGATATATTTAAATCACTCCTTTTCACACAAAATTCAAAATAAACTCTCTCTCAAAACACTGGATTTGAAGTTTAAAGATTGGAATACCAGCACGATATGCATTGATGGACCAGGAGTGGAGGTATTTAATTAATTTTGTATAAGCAGCATTACAAGGTGTTGTTTTGACATTTTAGAAGAAATCTCGTCTCCATTTGCAATGAACAACTCCTTGACTCTATATAACAAGTCCCTTGTTACATAGTCAAGTATTTGACTACACTGCCACATAGACCAGTCCGCCCCTGATAAAGCACATTCACGAGTGTTAGTTATTACATGTACACGAGCACCTATGCTCGTTTTTTCATGTCCACGAATTCGTACATGCTCTTTTTTACACCTCCACGAATTCGTGAACATGCCAAATAATGTAAAATATATACATGCCCCCCCCCCTGTATCCGTTATTGACAGCACAGTCAAGCCAAAAAAATGTTTTTGTAGGACAGGCAGAACCTTCAGCTGGTTGTTGGTTTGTACTCTTGGGATTGACGATTTCCCAGGTCGTTTCACATATCACTTTGCCAGATATTCACACAAACTGACAAAGACTTTTTCATAAACACCAGCTAAAAAACCTTTCTTAGAATGACACATGGTAGCAAAGAATGTCTTCTTGGATCTATATTGTAGATCCTATGAAACAAAAACCCACTTACAGTGTTGTTTCAAAGGAAAGCCTGCATGTTCGGATTTGTGTCAAGGACTCCCACAAAGAAATTGGCTCACAACATATGTAATCCAAACCTAATTTTCTCAAAATAGAACTTCTTGTTATCTTCAAACTGGGACAAAGACTTTCTACAAAGAAAATAAGAGCCATTATTTGTTTTTCCAGAACATGATAATGACCTTAAAGAGCTACAAAATTACATTTAGTTTGCATGGAAATGGGCTTACTCCCGAAATTATGAAATTATCAAAGGTTCGATTATCGACTACTGCTTTTCTTGGTTGTTTCACATAATAATTTTGCCTGATATTCACAAAGATATTCCGATTTGTGTCTTTATTTTCCTTGATTAATTGCAGGGAAGGAGCACATAGTAAAAAATCTTATTACTAGTAAACTGACTGGCAAATCTGAACAAGAAAGGTAGTAGTGTGGTAAATAACCAATTTCTATAAATCCTACCATGAATTAGGCCCACGTGCGGTTGAGTATTATGAGTAAAAAAAAAAAAAGGTCAGAGGAGCTGGCAGGTCAAAGGGTTTGTTGCAACTCAAAGCAAAGTATCTTAAGAATTAAGTTATTACAGATCTCGTATTAGTGTGCCATGTTCTTTTCAACTGCCACAGTGCTCTTGTGATGTCAGTATCAGCATAATGATTTCACAGTTGGTATATTCGCAGTTTCAGCTGTGTCACTTGGAACCCATACTGATCACACCATTACAAATTCACACATAAGCTGTTAGATTGTTGCTCAACATTGATTATTCAGTTTGATGTTTTGAATAAATCCAAAAGTTACAATATCCAGCCATAAATAATGCATGGATTTTGTGTATAATTGCTATCAGTTTTAGCACTTTTACAAGTATAGGTTATTCACCTAGGGAGAGGCAATATGTGATTTATCCAGCGAGGGCGTTAGCCGGAGCTGTGATAAACACATATTGCAGATCCCATGGTGAATAACCGGCTTATACCATAAGACAAAACTGAAACATGTAATTTGTTGCTGTGGGTTTTTCACAGCTTCACTTATTATTCTCCCATGGGAGGATAACTGGACAACAAAGAATATGGGTTTTATTGCAGTGAAATACTGTCTCATGATTGGCTCACAGAGGTGTCGAATGGTATAACAAAACAAATTCATTCACTCTCACATTAATTTGTTGGTCTGAGAGGTTATCATGTGCTGCTCTGTCTTGGCAAAAATACTATACTCAGGAACCATTCAGAATTTAAGACCTAAGGGGGGGGGGTTGCTTGGAGGCATCCTGTCACTGATTTCCAATAATGTTTATTTGATGATTGAATTCTTAGCCCCCTTGTCTGGCCTTTTCCCAAATTTTTGGGGAGCAACTACCCCCCCCCCCCATTTCTCGTCCTCTGGTATGCCCATGCAACACCCCCACGTTCACTACCGAAAAATCTCCCCATCATCCCCATTCCAGTCATCAATTCTGGACAGTTTCTTTGGCGCATATCTCACCTAAAAGGCTGAAAAGCCACCAGGTGCTGACCTCAATGAGAAATTTCACAACAGGACACCATGAATGTCCATGATGGATCAAGCAAGTGGCTCAAACATATCAGTTTCACCTGCTCCAACTGAATCAAACAACCATACCAATGAATGCAGATTAATCAATTGTCATTCACACTTAGACAGCCCATAAGCCTGACTTGTTGGTAGCAGTTGGAATCAACACTCAAGCTTGGAGTGCCAATAGTGATGTCAGTATTGCAATACTGACATCATCTGGGCATATATTCACATGGAACATGGCACACTTATACGAAATCTGTAATAAACCACTTGGCAATGTCAGTTTGACGCTCTTTGTCTTTGTACATGATATTGGAACCTGAATATTTGATGAATGTAGGGGAGAGCGGGGCACAGTGAGACACTTTTTTTATTTTCAAGTGTTCCAAAATGTTGGCATTAATGAGTTCAATGAGATCAGGTCTACATTTTAGGTAATGAAGTTGGGTATATTGTCAAGTAGTTTCAGGTTCCTACCTTTTACAGGTTTGGAGAAATTTTGAGTTACGTCCATGCTCGTTAAGTGTCTCACTGTGCCCCGTGGGCGGGGCACAGTGAGACAGCAGGCGGGGCACAGTGAGACAGCAGGCGGGGCACAGTGAGACAGCAGGCGGGGCACAGTGAGACAGCAGGCGGGGCACAGTGAGACAGGGCATCTGCTGCCATAACCGCCAATCCTCGGGACCTGCGGAATTGTTTTATCAATTGTTGCTACAGAAACTACAGTACTCTTATAATAGCAATTGGTTAGGTGATTTTTTAGGTCTGTTTTTGAGCATGTTTCGAAACTTCATCGCACAGGACACATGCACGACTTATTTAACCTGCCGCACCTGTTACATACTAATCAAAATTCATTCTGATGCTCCTCTTTGAATATGACTCACTAAAATCAGGAGTTTATCGCAGGCATCCTGTTTTTAATAGTGAATTGTAAGCTATGCCTTACATTCAGGTCGTTTCGAGTGTATTTTACCTTGTCTCACTGTGCCCCTTCTCCAACTGTCTCACTGTGCCCCACGCAGCTCTCTTTATAAAATTTTTGAATCCTGCGGACCAGATGCCTGTATTGTGGTTCATTATCTCACTAAACTAAGGCAAATAATCAAGGTTTGAATTCCTGGCAATTGATTTGCGTTATACCATTTTTCTTGGGAATTATAACAAAAAGTCATTTAGCAAAATGTTTTATTTTTATCGGCTAAAAACCTAAATATTGAAATTCCACTCTCGATATGCTGTGTAGGCATTCCGGATATAGGTCAGACTGTCACTTACTTACTTTTTGTACTATACAAAAGAGGGTTGATCTGTAAACAGTACCAGCTAGACGCTACGGGCTTTGTCTCACTGTGCCCGCCGTCTCCCCTGCACAAGGCTTTTAAGCAAGGGAAAGCCCCTCTTATAGTTGTCTATTTGCTTCGACGTAGTATATGAATACAATTTATGCAAAACCAGTTATTCACTTATCAAGTATCCTTACAATTGAAAACAGTTCAAACTTTACCTCACTGCTAGCTCACTAATAATGCACTTATCTGCCCCACTCATATTTTTGCAATTGACAGAGAAATTCAAGGATATTTTACAAAGATCATTTCTCCTCAAATTTAGAAAAAACCTACCTGGATAATCTTAATAATAGGGTTCCAAAAGTCTGGGAAAATTATGGGAAAAATGGAAAGCCTTTAAACTGTGAGTGAAATGGAGGCTGGGAGAGGGCAAAGACTACCTCACAAATTTGTTTGGATCAATGCTGGACTAAATAAAAAAATGTCATAGGAAATTCTAAATTTGGAATAGGCAAGTCAAGTCATGGCATCCAGTTTTACCACATAGTACCTCTTCAGTTAAATGTTTCATCATCCAGTTTTGAGAGTGTGTGGGGACATGAATGATATCAAGACACCACTTCAAAATAGTTTAAATTCATGGGTCTCTCAATGTATCTTTGAGTCTTTCATATGAATGTGGTTCATTTTAAATACAAAAAAATCAAATATTTCTGACGATATGTGTACTCAAAAATATATAACAAAAGAAAAAGTAAGTGTACTCATACTCCTGACCATCTCCTAACTCGCCTCATCATGAGCTGGCGAGATCGACATCTGAGAGAAAATAACACACTTGTAAGTTATTATCCTGTACCCCCCTGAAGCTCTGAAATACTTGAAGGTCATAAAATTGCACATAAATAAGCATTAAATTGAGGCTCTTACATGGTCACCACTGCTTAAGAAACCAGACTGAAAGGGGCGCTTACTACTTGAGACATACTTTTGGAAGGTAGACTTTCTGCTGCAACATTCTAATAAGAGGAGACAAGTGCAATCAACATAGTTTCAATTATTTCCTCACAGGCACGGCTACCTTCTCAGCTTATAGCCACAAGTGCACCAGAAAAGGCATGTTCTGGTAACCTGCCTTTGTAAGGTTCCAAAGACAGGCAGGCCGCAAGCAGCATTTCATATCAAGAAGATCCACAAGAGAAAAATATTCAAGAAACCACTTAAATCAGAGATTAGACAGTGCATTGCGTCTTGGAAACCACATATCCCAGGAAGTGACCCAATTCATGTCTCCTCAAGGGCTCTCGAAATGATATATTTTCACCAGCACTCGGCTTTCATCTGCAATCTCCTTCAATTAAGTTAACTGCTATATGTAGGATGCTCTTGGAATCAGTGGTCTATCAGGATTTCAACACCAAAATCCCAGTTCCAATAGCAGAATCACAACTCCCTCAGGCATCAAACTCCATGCAGGTGCTAATGTGGATAGCAGTGAATAATTGAATGTAACTTAGCAACATTCAGAACACGCACCTTTTACACTGCTTCAAAAAACTGTTGATTCAGATATTGCCATGAAAATGTTAAACAAAACAATTCTATATCTAATGAGGTGTTTGTAAAAAAGAAATGTTTTGTAATTGCGGAGAACTCCGGAGGATTCTAACTTGGCTGAACACCAAATTCATAACCACCGGTTTCTCTTTACAATGTATGAACACTTTGTACTTCAAGAAGGTTAACACATTCTCTGAAAACAATTTACGATCATCTAGTCTTTTGTATGACATTCTCTTATCAACCTCACTAGTATGCAAGATGTCAATGATCCTACGCGGCTTATTGACCCTATTTCCGGTGATAACCTATTCATTTACGCTGTTATATCCACGGTGAATGGATTATTATTGTCCTTGTATCTCCACTTCGGATATGCTGCCACAGGCAATCTCACAACTGTCACCTCATTGGCTTATCAGCCCACACTGTTTTGACATTGCATTCATAGTTTGTTGTTTGACCAGCAAAAAGACTAGGAATCTAATTCACATACTCTTCAATAATCGATATTTTAAACAAGCAGGACATACAATGTAGGACATTATGGAGAGTGCATGAAAGTGTAGGGTTGTTCCAAAACAGACCACCATGTCTTTAGTGGTCATCCAATAAGGAAGAGTTGTGGCATCAGAAATCACAAGAATTGGCAATTTGCTGGTTTGTTCTCTCTCTGTGAGATTGTATTCTGGTTGGCTTTCAGTTGGGAATTCTTTGTGTAATGTGTATGTTTGTTCATTTTTCAAAATGTACTATGTTTGTTTGTAATTCTTCATCAAGTATATCAATACAAAATGATAACAAACCACTTTAAAATATAGTTCATAAGTACTGACTGCAATAAAGGAAAATGACAAGATATATTGAATTACAATATTGATGCTACAATGGAAAATGCCAGAATTGTAATAACAGTTCCTTTGTCATTCCTTTTTGCTTTAGTGACCTTCTAAACTTGATAGTTGTACATCATTGATGATGTACTAAGCTTTACTACATGTGCAGTATTTATTCTATCAGGATTTTTTTCAGGCCAGCCTTTTGTTTGCCTTCTATTTTATCTGTATACGAGCATACATACGATATAAACAAAATATTGATGAAGACAGGCAAGGGCAAATAAGTCTTCAGAAAATAACAATAAATTAAACCATTTAAAAATGTTCAATCAGTGTTAACAACAAATGCCATATTGTCTTATTAAAATTCCATATAAGATGCAATTGTTAAAATAAAGAACGCCTTGTCAATAACTTACTTATGAACAGAATCAGTCTTTTAAAGTCTGTAAGCATAGTATTAATCCACAGTGGCATTTTGGCAACTTCAGAAGCAATCAATAACTGGAAGGACAAAAACATTTTTTGTCGTAAAAATGGGCAAAGAAGTGGAAGAAATTCCACAATTATCTGATAGATATCAAGTGACACTCATGGTGCAACAACGTGGCAGCACTGTACATGTTGTACTTGACTTCCTGTTTGATCAAAACATTGGCTTGTTTCAGAAAAAGTCAATTCATATAAAATCAATGTGCTGTCAGCTGCAGAAAACACATAGAACTGGTGTATTTAGTCACTGTGGGCCAAATAAAGGCTATGCAAAGTGTAACCTTGAAACATCTTTGATACTTGATTTACAGCCTTCAAAATTTCAATGTGAGTTGGCAAAATATTCTGTGTTGACATGGCCATAGGAGAATTTATATCTTACCTTTTCTATGAATCTGTATCCTACGATTTTTCCTGTTTGCAATTCCAAATATAGATATCCCATGCAATATAAATATAGTCCATGAACAATTCCATGTGGATAAATGGTGGCACAAATGCCCAAATTTGAAGTTCTTTGGCAAATATTCCCTGGCTCTGTGAGCCTCTAACACATTTTCTTATGCTCTGACAATGTTTAAAGGAGCCCTGTTACAAATAACAAGCTGTATTATCTTGTTTAGCATTGTTTGGCATTGACTGTTTGTTGTAATCACCTGTTTCGAACCTCAGTTCAGAGGAGTGCAACAATGTCTCTGTGAATTCCATTTGTGTGGTTGTGGGACCATGGACACTGTACAGCCCTCTTAACCCAGTTCTGACCGCCTATGATGGTCAATTGATGAAATGGGAGAGTGGGAGTCCTCACAGTAGATGAACGACGAGTACTTACATTCTGTTGGAATTGGGCCTCAATGACTTCACAACAAGTCCTATCAAATACGTTGTAATGAGGTGTCAATTTGTCATAAGGCAACTTGTGACCTCATTGGAGAGTGGAGTGACACATGAAAGGGCTTGCCATGATAACATTGCATGTATAGGCTATGATGTCATTGACTGCTTACACGTCATTTAGTTTAACATGGCATGGATAGGGCTGTGACCTCACAAGGAACATTTTAGTCCATTCTGTAAGCATTTGATGTTCGTTTACTGTAACATGTTGCTCATAACCATGTGTTCTGTAGGATCTTTGACTTGCCTTCCACAGACACTGATACAAGGGCCCAGCAATTTAGCCATCACTTATTCATTTGTTTTGATCTGCTGAAGAAAAATTGTATTCAATCATCCACATGATCAGCAAATTTAATGATCACAAATCACAGCAGACTTCGCATATCAATTTCTCCAACACAGATAGCTAAAACAGCCATCACAAACCAGATCACAGACTCATCACAGTGGGCCTTCGATGATGTCACAACAGCCTGCAACCAACAGATAACTAGTGGCAAGCCTTGTTCTCCAGTTTCCTGTTGTGTTCACTGATCAACACTGGAGAACACTGCAGAAGCACTCCAGACTGGCCCAGCCCAACTTCACTTCAGCTGACGACAGCCACAAGCCAAGCAGTGTTAAAGCTGCAACAGGGGAAGCAGGAGCTTCACATAGATGCTTCACATGTGTACTGCTGCTGTGGAGTAAGTTCATCACAGGTAGGTGCTTTTGATCTTCAGTCCTCTTTACTATTAGTTAAATTTGAAGGAGATCAATACTGAAATGGGCTGTAATTCAAGTATTTAAACTGTAAATTGGACATGCACCAAAATTACAAGGCATCATTTTAATGTAGAGTGTTTAAGGACTTCAAACAAATTGGAAAGCCAATGACTTAGCCTTAAGAACTTCATATTTACTGGAAGTTTTTAGTATAATAGGCCTGTACTTCAAAGTTTGTGGATAATGGGTTGGTTGTCCAGTAATTTTGCACTGCCTAACAAGTTGGTATGATGTATTTGATTGAACCATGAAATAATGGACACAGCAGGGGCAACTCCTTTCCCAGTTTTGGTTGCTCACATGAACTGATAAATGACATCACATTTTTTCATGTCATCGAGGAATAGAGATAATAGTTACACGACTTCCTGTGTGACGTCATCAAAAATAGGTCATAATATTACTTACGGATTGTTATATCACTTTGTGGGCATTGACCTGGCAGCAGGCACCATCACTGATAAAGAAAATGTCACAGGAAAATTAATGAACTTGTGAAATAACAAATACATATGATTTTCCAAAGCAAAATGTTGACTTAATTGGTAAACATGAGAATTTTTTTCAACACTTCATGACCTGTGTCTTGTAGACCTGATTACTTATTACTGAGTAACAAAGACTGGTCTATTGATCTTATCAGCACAAGTAAGCTTAAGGTAATGTTTAAGGTAATGCACTTTTGTCCAGCCAGAAAATGGGTCAAAGCATTCCGTGTATTAAAAATACACGTTATATACAAATATGATTTTGTGCCAACAAAGCTTTTTTAGGACATAATTAAATTTTGGAAGCTATCCAAAACAATTATTGTTTCCACAAAAATAATGCTTTACATAAGTTTAAACATATCAATAATTAATAAAAAATAAATATACTTAATGATGAAGTGCCTAGATTTAGTACTTTAATAGATGATGATCAATATGCTCAGACATTATCAGGCTATATATATGTAAGGCAATATCGATGGCTCTCAGAAAGTCAGATAAAATGGAAATCTCAGACATGTCAACCCTTGTGAAGTTGTGGATCAATTCAATTTTGTGAAATCACAAATATATGTGACATTAAAACATGAAAGGGGGAATTTGTGAACACATAAACACAATCTATAATAGTATCCATTTGCCTGTTATAATTCAGTCAAATCATTGAGCCAGACATAAACAGTAGAATTAAGCTTCATGATAACTGTGCCACAGACTTGGATTTTTCTTTAAAGAACTGCCACCACAAGGGACCAACCAAGTTATGTACATGTAGATAATTCATAAATTTCCATTTTACCACCACAAATAGCATCACCAGACCACAAAAATAGCAAAAAAGACAATCTTTGCCAACAAAGAAAGACACAAAGGTAGGCATTGATCAGCAATGGATTCTGTGAGGAGAAACATCGTAAAAGAAATAAAGGAAATTGAGAGAGATATTCCTGAAGTAACATTACATTGCCACAATGAGAGCAGCATACAAGTGCCATTCAATGACATTCTGTAATCTACTGGGACAAGAAAAAAAAAGAAACACAGGGGCTGCACTGTAACTGAGGATGGAAAGACATCTTAGTGAAAATGTAACAATGAAATTTAAAATCACCATATATGATGATAAATTCCGTTTAAAATTACAGTTAAATTTACATTGAAATTATAATTTTAACTTTATTTTTATTTTCTATCACTTTTCCTCTAAATTTTTCCTATATCAAAAATTATATATTTTCAAAATATTCATAAGACAAAGGTGGCCCCCTTACAGCGGCAATAATTTGCCTTTAGGGGGTCTCCTTGCTCCAGATATGTCTGTATATTTCGGTTCTATTTTATATTTCTGTACTTAATTTTTATAATGAGCAAATAAATCCATTAATCAATCAATCAATCAGTCCTGTTAACCACACGACTTTCTCTTTCTTATTCCTCTTACATTTACATCAGGACAGTCTGACCAGCTGAAATAGGCTCAGGATGAGAAATTCTTAGTTAGCACAGTTTCGGAGAAACCTCTTTGTCAACGTCGCGTTCATTAGTGTTACATAACGACAGAAAAAGACCTGTAAAGAGGTGGAGGCAGGCATGTCCCCCCTACGTGGTACTTTTACGAACAGCTGGTGGTCGGATTGATGGGCAGACTGGGGGTGTTACATTTAAAAAGTGCTTGTTATGACTAATTCGAACACTCGTTTTTGTTTTTGTTTTGAGAACCTAGCCACCAATATAAACTCCTCTATCACATGCTTTTGGCCAGTGTTCAAAGATGTTTAAACTGTGCATAGCTCAGATGTAACAGCATTTCACTGCAGCGGCACTAAAAAAATTGCTTTCCAGTTTGCCCTAGTTCCATGAATTTATTTAAAATAATCTTGATGACTTAATCGACATATCCTTAGTCCAAAGCATCCAAATCTTGGGGATGTTAGACATAAGACTAGAAACTGATTGAAAATGCAACCAAGAAAACTGAATTATAAAGTAAGAGTGTGACACAAGGTACTATATCAACATCATGCTACAAATAACGAGATAAGCAAAAATGATGCTATTTTGAAATCTCTGCATCCGCAAGTCATTAATAACTCACCCATTAGAATCCAGACATTTTGATGGATAGCTTGCATTTAAATATCAGCTGTCAAAAATAGTTCAACTAACAGTAACATGAAATGTCTCTTAGTGACTAATACAGCCAACATCAGACAGTAAACAATATTGTTATGCACTCGCGGACAAGGCTTAAAAGGGCAGACAGGGACCACACTGTCACAGTAATGAGTCTACAAAGTACATGTACACCAAAGTGTATCCACAGCACATGTGACACATTCACCGTGCATGACAAAGTATCGAGAGGACAGGAAAGTTAGAATTTGTCACAGCAACTGCATTTCACAAGGGTGTCTTACTTCAACAAGATTCAGTGCCCCTGCTGGTAGCAAAGGTGTGAAATCTTAGTCAAGAGCCTTCCACTTGACTGAACGCTTTCATAACCGTGGATATTATGTGTCATGCATCAAGTGTCACCTTACTAACGCTCTGACTGTCGACTGGATTGGATTTTTCGTGTGGGCCTGATGAAAAAGACTTTCTTTTGGGCAGACCGCCATATTTTCTGATGCTTGTGATAAATGTAGGAGCCAAGCATCTGCAGTCACCTAGTGCTTCAGGCCAAGATGGGAATTTATATCATGGACTGTATAAAGATTTGGATATAAAAGAGAGGGTTTGAAGATAAAAAAGAAGATGGATAGGAGGATAATTGTATATTTACCTGGTAGATAGACAGACAGATAGACACTTAAATCGATAGGTAGCCTATTTGTTTTTTGACGAGTTGTGATGTATTGGGAAGTGTCTGTATGCCAATAACAACTTAGTAACATAGCTTAAAACCAGTAGTATTTTTTATGCCAAGGTAAACTGAAACTGTTACAGTGATAAATGATGTATTCTTTCTATCACGCAACTGAATCTGAAGCTTGCAAATGTGTAATTTACTTTGGCCGAGTAATTTAATAAGTAGCTACATATTGCTCAGAAGCCAAACCTAAGAGATACTGTTCAGAAAAGTTAACGAATATAATAGTATATAATTATAGTGTGGCAAACAAGGAGGCAATTGTTAACATCATAGATCATCTGGAATCCATGCATTGTAAGAAGCAACACCACGTGTTATAAAAATGTATAGTGATCTTATATGTCCAATTTTATATGTATTATATCATAAAGATAAATAGTTTAACTTTACTTGTTCAATTATGGACAGGGTCCATAATTTTATAACTAGTAAGTAATCTGTAAATCTCATTATGTACAGAACAAAAAGTTAAAAGCAAAAAATTGTTTCACCGTGAATCAATAAATTAAATTTGCTAATGAATGCATCAGTTGATATCTACTGAATTTAAAATCAATCATTTCATTGAGGGTTTGTTTGTTTTGTAAACAGGTGTGTTAGAATGCAAAATGTTTTTAACCATTACTGACACTTTGTATGTTATAAATCATGCTGAGGTGAATTATCCCATAAGACCTGACATAAATCTTGAATATTGCATCTCACAAAACGAAATTAAACGGTTTTTCCGAACACACCTACTGAATATTCAATCCATTAAACAGATTCCACATCATTACTGTCAAGATATTATGAAATAAACCCTAATCACTTGGTATTAAAGTATGATTTTGCATTGCATGAACCATACATTAATTTTCAAGTAGCAAAAAAGGGTCGCAACGATAGAATTGCATATGCAATAGGGCTTTAATCATCATTGAAACAAATAAATCCAACTTAAGGCGAAAACCATTTATTCACGAAGGTAAGGTAATATAAAGACTCATCAGCGGGCCATCCTTACATTGGGACACGGGGCACTGTGGGACAATGGGTTTTCTTGGATCCTGGCAAGGTATATGATATGGTAGTGCCATCATATCTTGTAATTTCTCATCCTGATGTTTCCATGGTTTTATAGACAAATTACAGCCACATGCAGAAGTATGGTGAGCATAAGTTTGTTTTCCTACTACTAGAGTAAATATGGACGGGTTCAATTCGAACCATTCTGTGGACAAACTTAATATGGCAGAATTTAAGTGTTCAAGGCAACTGAATGACCTGGGACAGCACACAACAGGTGTTCAGGCCACAGTGAATAGAGGTATAGTGGATTACCTTGCTCTGTGAACAAATTTGTCGCAAAGCACTGTGTGTTACTTACATAGATGTCCGCACCCAGGACAGTTTGTTTAATGTTTAAAACTGTTTAAAGTTATGAACTATTGGCACTACAAGGTGTTAATGCACTGTATATTGTCTTACGCACTACTTATCTTTGATATCTATTGCACATGGAGTTAAAATGATTTTTTAATAGACGTCCCAATGTGCCCCGGCGTCATTTTTAGGTGGCCACAGGGTGGCCACCTCTTCTAAATGACAGAAATTCGGGTGTCACAATGTCAATTTTCGCAACAATGATCAATTTAAACAACGTTTTCTGGCATTCAATCAATCAGTTTAGTCAGCAGCTACGTTGTTCTCGTTGCATAGAAGCTAATCTTGCCTGGTTTTGTAGGTAGAACAACTTTATTTTTCTCCATTGGAGCCCATGCTTTTCACTTGCAGCAGGACGACATCGCGATTGCCTACTAGTATTGTGGCAGATGCTATTTTTGATTATTTCTCTCTCCGCTAATTACAGTGATAAAAAATTGCAAACAAATTTAAATCAATCCATTTATTATATACTGCCAGATTAAAACTAGTTTAACGTTAATGTATGCTTCTATATTTAATTATGGTGGCCTCCTGAAACAAATGCCCTTTTCCTCTTCTTCTTCTTGGGCTTCCCTCCTGTATAAGGAGCTCCCACAATGAGGTGTATGTTCAGACCCAGCTTTGTTTCAACTTAGTTCCACTAATTGCCATGCAATAATAGTCAGATCTGATTGAACTTTATAGTGCTTAACAACACTTGTAGGCCTAATTTTCATGTGATGTGATCTATCTATAAATTTATAATTGAATTAAATGGATAAATTAAAATATCACTCTTGTATCATTTTTGAAGACTTTTTTGTAATGTATTTTAGTTGTCAATTTTTAAAATTCAAATCATAGAGTAGTGATAGGCCATTCTCTGGATGTGTTGTATTTTCTTCTATTTAGGCGTATTTGTTGTTCAGCATTATGATAGGCAACCTCGCCGGACTGTATGGCAGCACTAACTGATGTCTTCATTAATTTTGATCTGAGAAATTCCATATGATGACTTATTTTTTTCTTCTTTTTCTGTCATTTCTTTTTCTTTTTTTTCTAGTTTATCCTTCTTTCTGTTTCTCTAAATTTAACTCAGATGATGACTGCTTCATTTTAAGTCATTAGAGAAAGTAGCTTTTAAAAACAGATCTGTAGGTTACAAGAGCTACTATAGTGTCAGTATGGTTCCTCTTCCTCTGCTAATAAACACTCATCTGTTTAAGTTTTATGTCAAGTGGGTTATATATATTAATTTTGTTAATATCATTTTTAAAAATTTGAGCAGGATAATTAGACCTACATATCAAATAATTGGTTATGGCTAGTCAATTATGCTTAAGAAGGTGCAGAGCTCTTGTGGATATGGCCTATAACTCGAGGCAAATGGTGCACTCCTGTTTAAATTAGCCTGCCCAGTGCACTTAGTGCATGAATTCATTACGTGCTGAAAAATGAGGTGACTTTAAGCAGTTTTCACCTCAATTTTCTTAACTTTAAAAATGTGCAGGATCGACAAAGTATTTCACAGGACAAAATGTTGGCCACTGGCATGTAGTTAAACTGTGAATCAGCATTTTGAGATGTATAGGTAGCCTACATAATGTATATATATATGGCAATTTTTTTCAAAATCACCCCAAGATCGAGGATGACTTTGAACAGAGTGAATTCCAGTGCAAGAAAACGATCAATTCCAAGAAAACAAATGTTTTATATGTGACCTGCTGAAATGAGTTCAAAGTAGGCAATTTCTATTTCTCAGAAATTAGCAAAATGTGTCAAAAGGCAGAAATTGGGGGAAGGTCCTAGCCTTGGTCCTGGTCAGTAAACTGAAGAAGCCCATGGGAGAGCGGCGAATGCAGATTATCATTTATCAGCTTTTTGGAAGATAACTCAAGCTGGGCATGGCCACCTTTGAATCCCCGGATTCTTGTTACGACTCTCTGGCTGCAAAAGGGTAGGTGCAGTCTAGTTTATTATGCCTTGCATTTAAGCTCAATAGTATTGGTGATATTCATGCAAACTTCTGAGTTCTTCAGTGCTTTCAGCATTGAACAAAATTAGTAGACGTTAAAAGCGTCCCAATGTGCCCCCGTTCCCCCTATGCTAGACTCCCAATGTCCCCATCTGATATGCATTTATTATACAGTGGTGCCGGACATGATGTGCAGCTTCCTCCATAAATGAGGAGCGTCAGTTACCCGGCTGAACCGATCCAGGATTTTCCGGCACAACGTAAGTCAAGTCTAACAACATGCCGACTTCCATTGTCAGGTTTGAGACAAAAAAAAGGATCCAATTAGGTCTGTTCATTACTATCTCGACTTGTTTCTTTGTAAAGAAACCCATTTATCACGCCAAAAAAACAGATACATCTCTCCACAAAGCATAAGGAATATCAAAGACAAAAGAAGGGCACGATTGATGCCAATCGTCGGACATTGTCTGCAATACCAAATAAATTCTCGAGCCCTATTTCACTGCAAAGGATGTGATTTATGGTAACTTTTAGGCACAATGAATCAATTTCATGACTACTAAACTGTCTCCTTGGTCAAGTTATGTACACGGTACAAGTTCCAAAACATTCTGTCGTTAAATACTCACTGTCCACTGTGACCAGATCATTGTATTGCGGAAATGAAAATCCTCTTTGATTTTATCGACATGCTACAGTAGTCGGTAGAAAAAGCCAAAGGTTCATGTTTACTTTGTCCTGTAAATCCGAATAATATTCCAATTTAATCAACTCTGACCTTTGACTTTGAAGAACATTATATTATTAATATTCAACCACATTTTCTTAACTCAGAAAACACTAGTTAAGTTTGAAATGAGCTAAACATTAGCACAGCCAATCACAGAGAGCACAGCTATCATGCATAGATGAGCAGCAAGGCATTATCTCCTAACAAGCATATCAATATGATGCAAGGTGCATGTTTGAAAGCACCAAGGTACAATAACAATAATTATATCATTCTGTCAGGTGTGTTTTGTTTCACGTAATGCTTGAAGAAAATCAAAAAGAATTTGGATGTGATTTATTCCATCTTCAATGTGTGTGCAACTGTGTTTTGATTTTGGCCGATGAGATAAAAACGCCTGCACAGAAAATTAATCCAGGATACAGTTGAAAACTAATGTCAAGAAATCATATAAAATACAGTTATATTTTATTTATCCCAATATTAGAGTCAAGATTAAATCACAACCCTCGTGAGTGTCCAGAACCAGGCTTAGAGGGCTGCACTTACCATATCTAATTATCAATCTGTCTAGTATGCATCACAGTTTTAAAATGGGATTTATCCACAGAAAAAAATGTAATGCAATAATGCTTGCCAAGGCACCTTGTGGAGAATCAAATTCAATCAGCCTCAAGCGGATTAACCCAGATTCGAGTGACTCACAACAAGTCACAAGTGGTATGGCTCTAAATTGTGTGAACGCAATGTCAACATTAATTTGCTGGAAGCCTGTTTTCTGTCATATTCCATTAGAAAGAGAGAGAGAGAGAGAGAGAGAGAGAGAGAGAGAGAGAAAATTGGCTTTATTTAGCACATTTGTAAGACGTTATACATGTATTTCATATAATAGGTAGATCATGATAAGCTAGTATTCATGTTATCTAAATTTTAAAAATTATGTGCAAGGAGACCCACTGAAGCAATGCTTGTGGTTGTGGGCCACCTACATATAGTTAAATTCCATACATATATATATATATATACACAACAGTAGTACATACCAGGGTAGTAATATTATTTTAACAGATGTTTCAAGGTAGGGAAAAAAATAAAAATTAATCAAAAAATTTAAAGAGGTATTAAAGTAAAAAAAAAAAAAAAAAAATTAATTAATTAAGTTAATTAAATAAAATAAATTTAAGAACCAATATGGCATTTAAACATAAACATATGTACATATAAAGTTACAGAAAAAGAGAAAAATAACAGTAATATGTTTATGGGAACCTTACAGATATACATCGAAATATATACATTGCGAGTTTGAGAATGAGGCGATGAAGTGGAGGGGATGAGATGTGAATGATGGAATGGGAGGATGTGATGGAATGGAAAGGATGGGATGAAAGGATAATATGGAAAGGATGATACGGAAACGAAGGGGTTCAAAAGCCTTGAACCAAAAAGCAATCCTATGGCAAACTGAAAATCACTGTTTCCACCCCCGGGGGTGGACGGGTTGACAAACAGTGAGCCATAGGGCTTTGTAAAATTCAAAAATCAATCTAACCAAAGTGTAGTCCCTGTTCATTAAAGTTAGATTGACTGTTGACAAGAAAAACAGGTTGTGTTAGTGCAGTTCAATTGATATTGCAATATGAGGTGCAGTTTGACTGCCTTTGAAAAGCTTTTCAGGAATTTATGAGCCATTGATTTCAGATTATTTGGGAGGCTATTCCAGTCATAACCTACCACATAGTTTAATGACTGTTTTTGAAATTTATTGTTAATTTTATGAATATAGATATCATTTCTTTGCCTCGATTCCCTACTAGTATTGCTTATGTGTAAATTTGGTAATGCTGAGCAGTGGTAAAGAGGCAAGCTATTAAGTTTTTTGCGATAGTATAGTTTTACACATTGGAGGAGGTATATATCAGATACTTTTAATGTCTTGTATTTATTAAACAGAGGCTCAGAATGACAATTGTATTTTGAGTTTGAAATAGTGCGTAATGCTTTCTTCTGAAGAATTGTTAGTCGTTTTAAAATTGTTTTCGAGCTGTGCCCCCAGGACTCAATGCTATAGAATAAATGTGGCATGATCAAGGAGTTATATATGTTAAGCAGACAAGATTCAGGTAAAGTGTACTTGAGGCGACATAGGATTGAAACAACCTTACAAACTTTTGTACAAATAATATTAATATGTTCATTCCAAGACAGATTAGAAGTTATAATTGTTCCTAGAAATTTAATAGACTTGACCTCTTCAATTTTTTCACCATTTACCCAAATATCTAAGAAATGCTCTTCTGTATTTCTGATTTTTCTGAAGTTTACACATTTTGTTTTCTTAATGTTAAGTGATAATTTTTTGGTTTTGAACCATTCAGATATGTTTCGTAAGCTTTTTTTCATTTCTATTTCAAGAAGTTCATTACTTTTGTTGTGGAATAATAGGTTTGTGTCATCTGCAAAAATGATCATGTCAGAGTCGTTTGAAATATTGATAATGTCATTTATATAGATTAAAAATAGTAAGGGACCTAGTATTGAGCCCTGAGGGACACCACGTGAAAATGTTTGTGCAGTTGGATTGATTATTTTGAATTTCAGTGAATTGAGAACGATTTGTAAGGTACTTCCTAATAAACCAAGAAAAAGCAGTGCCTCGGATCCCCAGATGCTCTAACTTAGAGAGTAGAATTTCATGATTGAGCGGGTCGAACGCTTTACTTAAATCGAGGAACAGACCTGCGCAATGTTCATTATTTGTCAAGTATTTTACCACTCTATCTTGCATTTCTAAAACTGCTAGGTTTGTTGACAGTGATTTCCTAAATCCATACTGGGAGGCAGTAAGAATATTGTGAGTGTCTAGGTATTTATACAAGCGATTACATACAATCTTTTCTAATACCTTTGAGAAAGCTGGCAGTAATGATACTGGTCTATAATTACTAATGATATCTTTGCTTCCACTTTTATATATGGGCAGTATTCTCGCTAATTTCATTTTATTGGGGACTATACCTGTCGACAGAGACAGGTTTACAATGTGTAGCAAAGGGGAAATAATTCCTTCGTAAGTCTGTTTGATTAGTTTTGGGCTTATGGAATCATAGCCCGTGCTAATTTTTGGTTTCATGTTTCTAATTATATTTGTAAGTTCCATACGATCAGATGCAAAAAGTACAAAACTATTTGGTAGGTTAAAATTAGAAAGATAGCTCTTATAATTCCGACTTGCATCTGGAATTTTGCTGGCAAGTGTTTTCCCAATGCTCGTGAAAAAGTTATTGAATCCCTCAGCAATGTCTTTAGACCCACAGTAGCTTTCAGTACCATTTTTCAATTGTTCTGGGAAATTTGACTTGTTTTGACAGCTTTTAACTACACTATTTATGTTTTTCCACGTTTCTTTCATGTCATTCTTACAATTTTCAAAAGTGTTCTCCCAATACAACTTTTTAGCTATTCTGATCAACCCATTTAGTTTGTTCCTGTACGCTTGGTATTGCACTTGGAGGTTATGATATCTGTTTGGATTTGATGTTTGCTTCAACTTGCTAAAAAGGGAATCTTTGGTTTTAATAGATGTTAATAGGCCTGCGTAATCCAGCTATTGAGCTTGTGCTTGTAAGGGTTGAATTTGACAGTTTTCAGTGGAATACGAGCATCAAGACATTTAATAAACATTTGCAAAAATATGTCGTATGCATGGTTAGGATCTGTTGATTGTATTACAGGATGCCAGTTTTGATTTACAAGATCAGAAGTGAGAAGTTTGATATTTTCAGATGAGTACTGACGATATTTGATGAATGAAGGCTTTCGAGGGGACTGTTGTTTTTTTGAAAGAAAAATGAAATTGGTGAAATGGTCGGTGATATCAGAGGTTAATGTACCAGCTATGTGATATTTTGTAGTACTTTTGACAAATAAATGATCAATGAGGGTGGCACTTGTATTGGTCACTCTAGTTGGTAATGTGATGGCTGGTATCATCCCATTACTAATGAACATATCCAAGTATTCAGATGTATGTTTTTGGACGTTGTACTTCAGCAAATCAATGTTTGCATCACCCATAAGAACGACATCTTTGTTTTCAGATTCTATCTTACACAATAGTTGATTCATGCAGGCAGCATAATCAGCCACAGAATTGTGACCCGGAGATCGATATACAACACCAATTATGAGATTTTTCATGAAATTAGAATTTGAGGAGATTTCGACAAAAAGACAGTCAAACAGAGATTGTTTTTCATGTGCTACAACAAGATCATCACGCTTGGTTACATTTAGTTCCTTTCTTACATAGACCGCTAACCCCCCTCCCTGCTTGACTGTGTTTTTGTGCTTGAAAATTGCAGTATAACCATCCAGAGATACCAAGGTCTCTAAGGGCTCATCAAGCCAGGTTTCTGTAAATGTTAAAACATCAAAAGACCTAAAATTTTGTGTGTTCATGGCTTTATATGCAATGAAATAGTCGGAAATATGTTTTGCAAGACTTCTGGAATTTGTATTCATGATAGATAGAGTATCATTAAGTTTTCTCTGTCTGGTTAAGTCTATAAATTTCTCAAGAGTGTAATATTCAGATTTTCTGAGTAACCTTGGTTCTATTGGGGCGTCGATACTGTCAATATTGTCCAAGGTAATATAATTTTCTGCATTATCCGCCATGGTGGAGGTTGTGGGCAAGGTAAGTCATATATAAGCAAAAATGTGTGATACTAATCAGTGTAAAGTTATGAGGATGATATTTGCTATGAGCTTGGGTATGATTGTTTGGATGAGAGTTGATGCTGAATGCAGGTTGTGTGAATGGCGTGCAGGGTGCTGATGACGTGGATGATAACATAGAAGTAGTATGGTAAATGAAACACATGTTGATTGTTGAATGATTGCATCACTAGGAAAGGCTAGAGCAGTGATTCAGACATTTTTGCAAGTTTGCAACTGTGGTATACATGCAAAACAGAACACAGAATTCAGGATGTTCTTATATTCAAAATATACTGAGCAGCCAGAGACAATTGTAATAAAAAACATGAAGTGTACAATGTCGATAATATAAATTTATTTTGCTATTTAATTCATATATATTGTGGTGTAAGTATCGGAACAAAGTAACGCTTCTAACATTAGGCCAAAGTCGTTTCCATTATTTTCCAGCAATTGCCTCAGAATTAAGTGTTTTATGTTTGCTCGAATTTGAAGCTGATGCCAGTGATGTAAGATGGGAAAACATGATGCCATGCTCTGCAATTCTTGTCACAGATGGGGCACATGAAACAATACTCAAATATCCTGTGTAGGTGATAACATGTTCATCTTTTTGTCAGGAAGTCTTATATGGCCATATCATGGGTTTCACAAAAATTCATATTAATGCATATTGTTAAACTCAATGATGAAGCTCCAACAATTGAAAGAGCACATTTTTCATGTAAATGGATTTACACGGTCCATTCGGGGATGCAAAATGGAGACAGACAGTCTGAAGATATCATCAATAAGTCTGCAATTTCTTAGCAAAGCTATGTATCTAGCTGCCCATAAACAGTATTTGGAATGATTCACCCAGAGCCCAGAGATACAGAGGAATCACCTTATGCCTCAATGGTGATAGCAAATGCAGGTTTCTTGAAAACTTTTCACAAGACAGATTGTTGTACTAACAGTGGATTTTTTTTCTCCATTGCCTCACAAACTTCATGTATCAGGTTTCACCCATTCAATGTAATTGCCATTCTTTGTGAGCTTGGGGTGTGACAATCATACAAATGCTAAGAACTACGTGACAAACCAAGCTGTGTTGGCATACTTGGTATCACAATGAGAACATAAAAAAGAGAACAATAGATCTTTTAGTTTCACATAATGTCAAATTGTCCACAGGCCAACATTGTCACATTTATAATGAAGTCATTCTGTGTTTCCTTTATATGTGCATAAGACTTTGCACAGAGGTTAAAATAATATGCTAACTGACAAGTTTAAGGTGAAAAATGGCCATTACACAGGGATATACTTGCACAAACTTCCAAGAGGAAATCTTGCTCCACAGCTTATCATTTCTTCTATACTGTTGAAATGATGTGCTTTCAGTTCTGCCAAAAAAGACAAAAACAATTGAGCAAAACAAACAAAGTAACTGAAACACACATTACATCTTTTTTGTTATTTCCTCATCTTTCAGAAAATATACAACATGGCTATCATTTGGTAATTTATAACAATAAAGCAAAGAAATAGATATCATCTGACAGAATTAATGTCACTTGAGAAATAGCTATGCCTCAAACTGGTGTCATGTTTGACATGAGTATCTCAAACTGACTGTCAGGAAAAAGAAAGCCAAATTAATATTTCTTTTTTTTTCTGTAAACAGAACATCAGAAAGCTGACAAAGAGCAAGCAATAATGTATCCTAACTGTTCAGAAATAAAACAAACGTGTTTCTCCATGCAGTAGCCACAGGTGTTGTAAATGAAGCTACACTGAAGAAATGGTTAGTGGATAGGAAACACTATGACTGTTAGTTAAAACACTCCATACAAAATGATTAATTGTTGTCATTAAATATCAGGCAAGATGTTTGTGCAAAAACAGACAAAAAATCTCCATTATAATCAATTTAGTGAGTAATTTCATCACCAAATATCATCAATTCATCATATGTGAGCAATTTTTTGTAAGATTTAAAACATAGAATTAAAAAATGTGTGCACATAAGCTGACAAATTACCTGTTTTACACCAACCTTATCGAAAATGAAATCTTATCATACTGACCACACTCTTTTGAACCGTGCACAAGATTTTTATGACAATATGAAAAAACATACAATCAGACTGACTCTAAAAGCATTGTGTCAAAATAAATGCTCTTTATTCTCATACAAGGTGACAGGCTTGAAACACAAGGCAGCTTCATATTATGGCGGAAAGTGTTTCGAGCAATTTAGGTTCACTTTGAGCTGTAAAGCACCGAATAGTAAATTGATGGATATATATGGTCAAAAGATGGATATCCATTCTTGTTATAAGGTGCTCATACAACGTGCCCAAATATGTACATAAGATACAACTTACAATGTATTGTGATGAACATGTGATCCCATCTTGAGTGTGTAAATAACGAACAGACAGTCGCAGTGAGATGTGAATAACACTATGCAGCAAGGTTGGTGTCTACGCTGTATATCCTGTGGTCTGTGGATCCACTCTTGGGTGGTTAAAAAAGTCAACTACACTGCAGACACTGGGTCACCCTAAAATTTTTGCACAGGTTTGCTAAATGGTATATCAATGCGAAATTTGGTATTCAAACATTGCTATTCGAACAGAGGTTTTTCAGTGGCCTTTAAAATATGCTGGTTGGCATATTCGAATTATACGTCCCAAATTTTGCATGGGTATTTCATTGGCACATGTTAAAAGAGGCGATGCCTCTATTTGTATGTTTTTTAAACTCCAAAATCCACGCTCTGCAGGTTTGCATCATTAAACAAATAATTACTGTTTAAAAACATAAGTTTTTAAAATGTAAAGGACAAATTAGTTCACTCCTATGCAGACAACTGAAACCATTACTATGGGATATGCAACAAATGCGCGTCTTGCCAACATGGCTTCAAGGTTTGATGTTTCCTTGGAAACCTATCCAAAGTAATTCTAAGTGCCTCAATTGAGCAGAAATTACTGAAACAGAAGTCGCACCACCGCCTGAGCATGTCGGGACTTACTATCAAACCCGGCCCTATCTTGAGTATATATATAGCATTGGACTTGTTCAAATGTAGGGGAACGAGGGGCTAAACGGAGTGGCGGGGCAAAATGATTTTTTTAAGTTTTCTCGGAACGTTTTGACCTGTCTTCTAATTTTTCGGTTGGAAAATAAAATAGGATACATGACCAACTTTTCCTGAGAGTTTCGTTGATGAGAACGTTACAGGAATGCAGTTATGTTAATTTGAAGTTTTTGATCGATTTTCTTAAAAAAATCATAATTTTTGGAAATTGTGTAGTACCTCCAATGACGTTCCCAGCCAAATAATTCATAGTCAGTGTTATTAGAGGACTACTAAGCTTGCATATTAAGCAAAAAAATGTAGTCTGGTGCTTAGTCATTTGTAAGTAGGTCATTATTAATCTACCCTGCATGGTTGGGGCAAGATGGAGTCCTCCTGCGGGGGCAAAATGGGAAGCACAAAAAAGCAATCCCAGCCTAGAAAAGGTTGAAGCTTGATATTGGGTCAGTTCAACCATGACATTTGAGACATCTGATCCACTTTCTGGTCATAACACAGGCAAAATTTTTAAAAATCACAATTTGTGGATCTAATCCATGTCATCAGTAATACCTTGAGGATTTAGGCTTACAGTTTGTAACATTTAGGCAGGAGACTCTTTTTTGACACTAGGGACACTGCAATCAGTCGTGACGTCATCTCTGGTGACGTCACAGACTCGTACAATTTTGTTATATTGTTGCGTCAAGAATTCATTGGAGACGTAAACAAACCGGCAGCAATGCTTTCGCAATAGGAGTTTTAAAAACCTTGTCAAATCAATCTGGAAATGTACCACGATTATTCCAAATGAGGTACCATTGAGGTGAGTGTTTTAATTTTGCCTGTGCAAGGCCTACAGGCTGAGATATCCAGCCAAACGTGTGTCCTCTGCTTTACGTGACAAAGAGTAGTGGTAAAACCCTGTATTGTTGAAACTGAAATGAATGTAACTACCTTTCAAAAAGCATATTCAAATCCAATACCAGTTTAAATCGTTGAATTATTAAGAAAACTCGGAAATCAGAGTTATGTGAATATTCATAAAAATGTCATATTTCCACAAAATTTAACTAATTTTGTTTCTTTTGTAACCTAATGTTTATGGTTAAATAATTTGTCAAATAATTACATGGAATGTCCCTATCAGCGTGCCTCGGCGGCCCAACGTCGGTCCAAAGCTGGTCCGATGCTGCTGACATCAGACCGATGCCGGGCCGACGCTGGACCACCGAGGCACGCTGACAGGGGTATAATTACTGGCATCGCTCCCCAGCTATAATTGCATCCTGTATTGAGATATTGATTTTATAATTTATTGCTATGTTTACTCTTAGTATTCTGCAATATTCTCACATTGCAATGACATGAATTAATGCATTTTTGTTTGTCAACATGCTTTTTAGTTGGGCTATTATCAAAACAGCTGATTTATTGCAGAACTTATGATACTTTATTTCTTCCATTTTGCTCCACATGAAATTCCATTTTGCCCCAAGCATGGGGCAAAACGGGATAAAGTTGCATTTTTGAAAATAGGGGAAAATTTGAATTGGAACTATTAAAAAAGAACTTTTCTGTGTTTGAGCAAGTGGTATTGGTACTTCTTCATGGATCAGACCTTATTTGGCATTCGCATGATATACCACCTTCGTGCAGTGAGCCTTCGAAGTTAGGCGGCCCGTTTTGCCCCTCATTCCCCTAAACATTTTATGCCAAAGCTTTATGTGTGGGTAATAAGGTCCCATAGCAGCTCAGGGTGAAAACATAACCAGGAGGCTACAATGCACTGGAGACCCACACCACACACACTAAAAATGCATACATAAACCAGCTATCCATCAATACAGGTTGAAAGGCTAATATACAGTATTTTATACCATAAAGATGTGCAACTACATAGAGCTATGCTTATTGATAATTTTGTATCAAGGCTGAGTGCAGTAAGTACTTCAATAGTATCGTTATGACTCCGGAGAACCTATCTTTTTCAATTTGTGTCTTTGCAGTATGCAACATTGGAACTCGAACAGAAATTTGATTTTAGTAGACCAACAATAAAACAAGATACTAAGGTATAGTCAGTACAGCATGAAACTCAAGTACCGTAGGCGCTTTAAAGTTTGAAGGAAAGTGAAACATGTCTTTAGGAAAATTGAAGTAGAAAATGTTACAGTGAGACGTGAATTAGATGAACCAAACTTTTAATGACATACTTTAGTTTATAGTACTAATTGCTTAGACCCAACTTCACCAACTAACAGGTAATACAAAGCAGAAATCCAACAGAGTGGTCCCTACATGTATGTCACAAGATAACCCGTTCTGAATTTCATGAAATGGTCTTTTGTAGGGTTGAAGTCTCTCTCAGGGTGCAAAAAACCAAAACATCAATCGGTGATGGAAAAAGGCAGTAGCACAAGTAAGCCTGTCTAGAAACAAGTGGTCTTATAATGTAGGCAACACTGTATTTACTTTGGATAGACAACACGAAAAGCTGCAGAGGAGCGTGAATGACAGTCAATGAGCAGTATATGACTTTTCGCAGTTGTCATGACAACCAAACAAGCACTGTCAAGAATAAAGCAACCAAAATTGACAGCTGCTCCCAGAAGACCTGTGTATTTTGGCCCTCTATCAAAAGGTGAGATCTGTGATGCTATTAGATGCCCCAAAGGCAGACCCACGAGACCTGGACAAACTTGGGGACAGGAAGACAATGCAGCGATAAGGCACTAGGGTGGAAAGGACACAGTAGAGTGAAGACTATAATGAAGATTATGGGCTGATTGTGGGCAGACTGCATTTGCTTGGTTTTGTATTCGTGGTTCAGAACAAACAATGTTAACAAAGTCATTTTTGCTGTGTAACAACATAAGGTGGTAATTAAATACACTAGAACTGTCAAATAATATGAGGATTTAAATGCAGGATTTTTTACACAGAAATAATATTTTACAGCAATGTGTAGGAGACAAATTTGAGTTAAAGCAGATATAGTAAAATTATACCCAGCAAAACTTGTAAAGTGCAATAGAAGATACAAAGTGAGTTTACCTTCCTGATCCAATTTCATTCTCTGTATTCATTATAAAATTGGCAATTCTTAGAAATTTATATAAGCAGACAACTTAATCTGATCCACATAAGGTCATATTCTAATCAAAATTTGATATTTGAAATGCAGATAAGTTACAATAGCAAGATTGACATTAACACGAAGAAACTTAGTGTGAGCAGTTTATTGAAATTGATGTAATACAAATCCATGTTCTCATTTCAATTGGATAACTTTAATAAAAATTTTAGGTGAAACTTAATAGCATTTTTAATGCTAACATATAGTTATACAGTCACTGTGGCCTATTTGAATTGTATTGAATATTTATTTATTTACTTCTGAATAATGTAAATATAAAAAACAAACAAAAAAATAATAATGATAACCCGGGGGGTGGGGTACTCACTCTATAAGGGTGCATATAGAGGCGCCGCTGGATGGTTTAGGTTTTTTGGCCTTTTTTGGATTAAAATGGTTTTGGTTTTTTGACAATTCTGATTGATTTGGTTCTGGTTTTCGCAACCCCAACATGTTTGGTACCGTTAGAATCGGCTTCAAAAGAGGAATAAAATGGTTTAAAAACCATGAAGATTAAATTGGTTTGCAAAAAATTTTAGTGAAGGACTAAAATGGTTTGTTGTTTTGGCGCAGTTTCCGGATTAAAATGGTTCTGGTTTTAAAAATGCCGTGGCGCATCCGTATGCAAAAGTCCACGAAGTACCCCCCCCCCCCCGGGAATGATAACTGGGCTGTGTGCAGCAAGGTAGTATGTAAGGGTGTACATTATCCTCATGGAGCAAAATGCACTGAAGGTGTCCCATAAATATTAGTTGTTTAAGTTCATTGATTAACTTAAAAAGCATCCTTTCTAAGGGACTTTGACTGAAATTTGCTTCAGATTCCTCAAGATCAAAATGATAAATAAAAGTTTCCAACTGAAGTTCCACCTATGTATTTCTAACTGAAAATTTAGGACCTCTGGAAACACTCTTAAGGGTTATTTTAACTGACAAAAAGATATAAAAATTTGTAATTATAATTTCTGAAACATTTTCTTTGACACAGATTTTGGAAGTACCAATGGGTCTATCAACCAGTCAAAGTGAGGAAACTAGGTTGCAACACACCAGTCACACCACACAAATAAAGAGACAGGCATGATCAAGAAATCGAGTAAAAAGAAGAAGATGAAATGGTTAAAACATATCCACAACCATGTCCATAGCTGGGACATTTCATTGCAAAAGACACAAAGTATGATAACATTTTTTGGCAATAAATGGAGGTGTCGCTCAGATTTATTTCAGATGAAGCCAATACTTTTCTAAAATAAGAATACTAATTGTCTGATATATTCTTACCTATTGCTGTTCCTCCATGGAAACTCTACAGACACCAATCTGGAGGTAATAATTTATATGAAATAATGAGATGATGGTAATTGATGAATTTTCCACAGAGTAACAGGACCAGTGGTAATTAAACAGAAGTGCCAAAATTCAAGTTTTGTGAATAAATAGAAGAAAAGAGCAATGTGACTTGTGCAACTGATGGACCTATAGAGTTCTCAGAAATTATATAATAAATATCTAGACATGTAGTATATCGACTCCAATGAAAATCATTAACCTGGCCTAGATGATAACAAGACGTATCACACATTATGTCTATAATAGGCTTCATCAGCTAAGAGACCAGTTCAAATGATCAACTGAGACTTTATTATAATAAACAGTAGGCCTACCTATTCCACTAGATGAAAGAAAAAAATTATACACAGAAGGTCAGATATATCACACGCTGTTGATGACATGATGTAATTGTAAAATATACTTTAAATAAACTGTTTTATATATGTACATTATACAGTAATCACTTTGCTGAATCCGCAAAATTACAGTTTAATGTACCAATCTGCATTTTAAGGTTCATTGTCCTGTTCAGGTTCGTGAGTACTTTCACAGTTCTTAGAGCTGGAACAAAGTTGCCTGTTAATTTAACTGTAAAATTTAACAGGAATTTTTTGCAGTGCAGTTTGCAGGAATATACATTCTCAACAGATAAGATACAGCTTGTGTCCAATTTACCTCCTGTATAACCTTCATGACGCAACATGTTGTCATTGGTTGAGAATCCATGCCTCTACAAGCAGTTAGGTTGAAGATGTTTAGCATTGATCCAATGGCAAAACATCCTCCTTTTCCAGATAGGAATTACCTGTCTTAGCTTTTATATAATATAATTCAACTATAATCAAGAATGGTTCACATTGTGTCATGACAATGCAATTTGTCTTGTTTAAACCACATAGGATTTATATTGAATGTTTAAACCACATAGGATTTATATTGAACATTTCTTGTATCATCCATTCCACAATAATTGGCAATGACCAAAAAGTTAATTCTGAATCTCAGAAGATTTACTTTCTGCTCATATCTCATACATGTACTTCTGCTGATTTTAGTGTCATGTGCCAAATTAGTTTCATAGACAGCACTTAAACCTGAAAATTATCTAACCTTGAATATTTACGTAAATCTCAAATGTTCATGTAAGCATGAAACATGACGCTAGACCGAAATAGTGATGCCCATGACAAAACAACTGATCCAATTACCTTGAAAAGAATTGGCCTCATTATGGTGATGATGTTTGTGTTTATTAGCCAAATATGCACAGATGAGAAATTCAGAGAAAATTATTGCAACATTGACATTTTAATAATCTTATGCTGGTTCGTAACTGTCGCTGGTCTGTTATTTTGTTATAACTCCTCTGGCGAGAAAAATAACTTTGATTGGAACATTGACATGGTTCCAAGGTGCACTTTGACGTGTACAAGAGTTATAGTCAACAGATTTGAGGGAACAAGATGATTGTGTAACTGGTCTATTCACATAATATCAAACACAACATTCAATTGAAAACTGTGTCTGATTTGACATACTAATAGAGGATAACAAAAAAAGCCATACAAACAAAAAAAGATCACATTGCAAGCTAAAGAAAAGGACAGAAATTAATCAAGAGCAAGAAACATTTAGTGACGTACATATCTGTTTGAAAAACCTTGTGGCATGAAATGTGCCAAATCAATAAGCAGACAACTGTAGACTGAGTAAACCAAACATCTGCGTCGGGGCTTTTGCGGAGCCCTGCGACGCAGACTGAATCACTTCCATAGAAGAATCAGGTAGTTCATCAAAATAGCTGACAAATTAGTCTCCCATGGCATTCCCAGCATCGAACCCGCCTATCAAACTTGCAAGATAGCAGCAGTATAAAGCAATTAACTGCTGTGCACTAACTGTTACATTGTACACATGATAGCTTTCAGTCTAACCTTAAAATTTCGGCGATTTCTAGTCCTCAGGAGTCCTTCTGACTGCTGCAAATGGCGCCTATTTTTGTTCAAAGAAACATGCGCATCAAAGTGACAAATCAGAGCTCACTTGCAGTTGTTTTGTAAATAAAGCCATGTGGCTACAAGCACGTGTACTTGCATAGTTTGATGGTGGACTACGAGATCCAGTGCTGTTCAATGTTGGCAGATACCCTATTATGATAGTGTTTGGTTAATTTGAATTTATGAATATGATGAAAAGAAATCCGTGCAAATAAATTGTTGTGTTCTGTAATATTATTCCTCTGTGATACATTATCTCCATATCATTAACTAGAATTTACCCATTAAGATGGAGTCAAAAGACAATTTAAAAGTAAGAGGATTGAGAAACATAAGTGAAGTTAGTTTAGAAAGTAAAGATTGACCTTTGTATGTGTGGGTAACACATTGTTAGTTCTATAAGTCGCAGTTATTTAGACTTGCCAACAGGATTGAGATTTCAGTGAAAATATGGTTTAAAATAAATGGGCTAATAAATTAAGGTTTGATTATTATGGTTACACGTAAGAGGAATAGTTAGGAAATAAATAGAAAGTTTTGAAAGCGTATGGATGCAGGTATAGAATGTAGGTAGCAGATATAATGAGCTGTTAGAATGGCAATGGATTGTACCTACCAATTAAGTAATGAGGTTGTGTTAATTTGTAATATTAATTGTGTTTGAACAGTAGAATTCTTGTATGGAATGTTATACATCAGAATTACTGGTTAATTTGAAATGTACATCTTTTATGCATACCTAATGACTTCTGCTTGTGTATTGGCAATGAGCAGTAAGCAGTTGGAATGTGACTGAATAATTCTATAAGTGCAATCAGTTATGACACCGTGCAGGTGGAACAATCAGAATTGCACCCTTGCATAATTGGATTAATGCAGAAATGCGTAGTGCATAGAATGGCCTGTAGGTGGCTGATATACTGAGTACCCCCTCTGGTGTGTGACTTGAGCAAGTTGAGCAGACAGGCAGCGCACTCTATGTTTGTTAGGAGAGGCATGTTGAAGCATACTACTCATGCAATCGTCACGGACAATCGTGCAAAGGAAAATTAGAGAATGTTAACATGGTTATGTGTATGGATCAGAAGCACAGAAGAGGAAAAGAAGGATAGGTGGATATTTCAGGTGGGTGGGGTCGCTGGGTATAGAGTTTTGAGCTGTGGAAGGAGTGAGCATGGCACCCAAGATTTTTGTATAATATACCCGGCAGGGATTTAATCTGAACAAGTTTAAAGAAACTTTTAAGAAAGGTGAGAAAGTTCTTCCTAGTTTTGCTTATATTAGGCCTATATGTTCACGAGTCCATTTCACCACTTTATAAAAATGGAACTCAGTAGTGCCTATGAAAAAGAGTATCGATTGAATAAATGTCTGGTAATTAATTTTAGAAAAAAATGTTTATGTTAAATTATATCTTCCAAATATTTTTTTATTTGGCATCTATGCAAACATTATTAAAACTAGAATTTGTGTCGCAAGCGGAACACATGCGAGTTCACTATGCGTATGTTGTTTTGCCATTTTTGTGAGTGGATTCTTGGGGAAAATGGTGTAGAATTTGGGGCCTAGATTTTCATACATGATCAGAGAAATAGAACAGACAATAAACTTAGCAGTGGTATCACCAGGAGGGGTGGGCGGTGCAGTAAAAAAGAAAGTACAAGCGGCTTACAACAGATTATGTCAATAGCAGGAAGGCCAGATCTAAAAGGTATTGAGATCAGTAGCATAACCATTAGGGGGGGGGTGAGAGGGCAGGGGGGACAACTTGCCCCCTGAACAGATTTTGGGGAAATTTCTGCAGATGTATTAGCAAGATTAGAAACGAAAATGGGGAAATGGTAAGAAAAATGGAGAAATTATGAGCAAAATGGGTAAATGGTAAGCAAAATGTGGAAATTATAAGAAAAATGGGGAAAAGGTAAGAGCCTTGGGCTCCCAATTGTTGGGAGCCAGGTTCGGAAGCTCTCCACAAAATATTTTTTGCTTTGCTGAAACAATTCTTTGTCGCATCCCTCAATCTTCAGATATATATCAAAGTAGGAACTCCTAGTACAGGGTGAATTTCCTATAAATCTAAAATGGTAAGTTTAAAAATGTATTTAGGAGTCGTCTGTAGGACTATATTTCTTTATGCATCTTCAAAAATGCCACAGTCTTGTGAAGCAATATTGGCAATAATTTAGTTACTCGATTGATTAAAACTGTAGAAGACTCCAAATGATCCATTATTGACCTATTGAATATGCAATGACATCACAGTAACAAAAGCAGATTGAAGTAATCACTTGCACTTCCCTGACTCTAACTACTCAAAGGGTGTGACCTGGGTGTCTGCCAGTCCTTGAAAAGCCTTGAAAAGCCTTGAAAAAATTGCATTTACCACAAAAGGCCTGGAATCTGCTTCATACTAATAAAAAAAAGAAACACAGCTGAATATTTTGCGATTTCTTGTGACAGTCAGGTCGCCGATACATTTTTACTATCAGAAAAAAGTAATCTGCATTCTCTGGAAGATTGGCCTTGATTTTGGGAAAATTTGGGCCAAGAAAAGCCTAGAAAATCCTGGAATTTGATTCCAAAAATGCTGCAGACATCCTGCACTCAACACAACGAGACTGCAATGCAAGGGCAATAATGTTCTTCTAAAATTGAGTTATAAAATACAAGAACTTTTCTGCTGACTTGACTTGTGTTGTGCTGGTATACCCCGGCTGACTTGACTTGTGTTGTTCAGTTGATGTTGACAGGCTAGTAACCGTGGTAACTGTTACTGTATCCACATATTCATAACATTTTGTCAAGGACCAACCACTGGTATTTTCATTTTATGCACAATATTTCATTAACGTCTCTCTACTCAATGACCCTTAAATTAACAAAATATGAATGCACTATTGCAATGCGCTGAGTGAAACCTGCCTTATTTGGCTGTCCTATCAAGATGTGTGTGCAGAAGAAAATTTTGAAATGCTAATCTAGTGCATTAATAAAGCACATAGAAGCTTGAAAATGATCTTATAAAATACCTTGTATTTTTAGCTGTCAACCCCTTCCACAATTTTCCCGAGTTTTTCATTGTAAATAGCTAAAAAGTGAGTTACAAAGACAAAAGTGAGACACCAGTTGGTAAACATATATCAAGATGCCTGGGGTTATTTGTAATATAATTTTTCGTTCAGATAAATGTCACTGCAATAATTCCTTTCATTTAACATTATAGTATGAAAGCCACTATATGTACATTGTTATTTTTATTCTTTTAAAATATGTTCACTGCCATATTTGCCTGATAACTGCCGTTGAGTCTGTCCGTTTGTACAGTGTGACTCTTCAGGCTGGCTTGGTAGTCATCAAATAAACTGAATTGTACAGCAAAAAACATTGTAACAAAGAGTGTGCAGCTGTGGTTCATGTGAAAAAAAAATTCACAGGACTGTCATGTTAAATTTTAATTGAGTGGATTGCCTCCCCCCAAAGATGGCATTGATTGCTATGAGAAAGTTCACTTTTACAATGGCCTTCAATGATGTGGGACTTCTCAGAAGGTGTTAATTTAAATATACTAACTCAAGGTGTGAATGGCAAATTGGCTAATTGGTGAAGTCTTAATTGCTATTCTGAATTGCCTGACATGCACAGTGCATCCTGGGGAAAAAATATATAGGCCTATGCATTTTCAACGAATTCTCAGCAATTAATTGAGATATCTTCATGAAAAAACTAAATCATAAAGATTAAGGCACCAGGATTCAAAAGAGCCTAAAATTCTAATTCTAGCCCTAATAGACGTGTCTGAAAACTATTGGGAAGACATCGAACCTGTTTCGGCCAATCAGAGGGCAGTAAAACAATAACAAGAATATTTCTATTTCCTGTTTTGCCGTGATTTGGTTGAAACTAAAAACTTAAATTGTAATTAAACAAGACACAAAAGACACACAAAAAAGCAAGACGCCTCAAGTTAGCCTATTCTTCATTAATTTCATGAAAAAGAAACTTTAATAAGTGCTTCCTTGACTCTCACAAACGATCCAAAATTTCTGACTACCCCTTATTTAACTGGTTCGCTCACAAATGCGAGTGAACTCGCAAATAACTTATAACAGTGTGTTAAATTAGCTTCATCAATGCGACGAAAAGTTTGCACATGGACCTATTGAAATTGTGTACTTTGCGTGAAATTCAGTTGTGGTATGGTGAAATGTAGTACTAGTGTCGACCTCTATTGCAAAAACATGCACTATACTTTATCATTGAAAAAGGCAGAAGTCGGCACTGCACCATCCTGTCACCTGTGAATAAGTGGCTTATCCAATTAATTTCATAAATATCTATAAAACACAATTTAAAGCAACAAAATCAAAGACATAGATCTATCCAAGTTAGAGGCAGATGGCAATTGACCAAAATTAATGGTCAATCTATTGATTTGTAAGTAATTCACGCCTTTGCTTAATTACCTTGTATTGGCATGTATTTTTATCCCCCTTCAAAGACGGCATAAGATATTCATTTAAATATGACAAAATAGAGAAATAAATTACGACATTATTTACAAGCATAGCTGCTGCTTTACTAAAACCTGAATAGAAGTTTTAAATCCAATTTTTTCAAATTGCTCCTATAATTTTAGTGACACTAGCCTTGGGCTAAACTTTGTGTTTGTAAAACAATTACAAACATAGAGTTTAGCCCAAGGCTAGTGTCACCAAAATTATAGGAGCAATTTGAAAAAATAAGATTGTACAAACAGTTAGAATAAAAAGTTAATTATAATTAAATGAAGACAAATAAACACACTATTCAATGAAAAATTTAACCATAAAGAAATACAAATTGTCTATTGAAAGCCATATAGTCTCTGAGTTATACAATTAGCAGATTGGGATGATCAAAGTCAGTTGAACTTGATCATGATTTAAATTAGGGTGCAGTTGAAAGAATAGGTCCCCCTTCAAATAAGAAACCACAATTGTTTCCCGTAAGTGCCAGAAAAACCTTTGATCTCTATTTGGCGCCAAAAATCATGATAGGGAGGGGAGAAGGAGGAGCCTAATTGCTAGTAATTGGACATGCGCAATCAACAACAACAACAGTAATCAAAGTAATGGCGACAGCGACCACCAAACCACGTTGTGAAGACAACAAGTCTCAAAAATCGTCTGAATGTGCAATAGATAAGCAGCGCCCACTCATAATTACATAGCGTTTGGCTCAGGCCCACCTCAGAGCATATGAAGGTATGTTTTCAGTTCGTTTAAACAATGCTAAACACTCGTGCCAGTGTATTTTCTGTCAACTACTTGATATAAACAAGCAATGATTTAGAACTGCCTTGCAGCGCAAGGCAGTTCTTTGGAGTTATAGACTGAGGTAAAAACGACAATTTCCTTAAAAAAATTATAATCTTCAAAGACTGAGAAATGTGAACAGTCAGTTAAACAGACTGTGACAGGGCATCAGTTTCCCATGAAAAAAAAGAGCTTTCCTGCTTTCAATGTAAATCTTGCACACACCTTGCCACTAAAATGCTGGAAACTTGAATTTGCCACACTGGTGTCATTCCTTCTTGGATTTTCTGCTTAAATGTGAGATTGTCAAATCTAGAGTTTCACATTTTTATTTTAAAAAATCATGCAAATTAGGTTTTGGATGATTCAGAACAAGAAATCATTTATCAGAGAGTCAATGTCATCAACTTCAGGGAGTAGTGAAATAAAGCCATAAAAGATAAATTTGCAAACGTAAGTTTTTTTCCCCTTAATTTACTATAATGCTACACATTTCACAACATAGAAAAAATCATCAAATAAGTAGTAAAACAATATATGTCAAAATGGAAAATTAAAACTCCAGAGACATGTTGTTGGAATTACTCATTCAAAACATAACATGCAAGGAAGTAAAGCAGGTGATGCATTTTTAAAATTGTTCAAAACTCCATTAAATGCTCATAGAAGTGACACAATTATTATGTGAGTCTGTCTAACAATCTATTTTATCTTTCATGTAGATTAATGAATAATTTCTTTTAAAATGTATCGAAGTTTATTTTTAATGAAAATTCATAGATTTTGGAATGACGTGTCAAAATGCCAACAGAATGCTTTCGAAAACTGGATTAAAACTAGATCTAATTAAAACAACGATGTAACCAACTCCTTTCACAGTTTCTAGTGGATTCAAGACAAAAGGCAAATAATTCAACACATTCCCTGGGCTCCAATAATGAGAGATGCATTGTTGCTCAGCCTCTGCCAGTTTCATAATTTGCCTGAAGACAAGTTTGAGCACTTTCACACTAATTAGGAACCAATTGTGTTTATTGCAAAGACAGGCAAATCAAGTTGTTGCAAATATTTCACCTCCAAACAGCTCACATCCAGCTAACTTTTAGAAAAAGCTGATGTGGCAAAATTTACATTGAAAATTTTAGCTTCAACAAAAGAGAATCTAAAACAAACAATCAAGCAAGCTTTAATTATATTAACCTTGTGATGAAATGTTTACCAGAACACTCTTATTACAGGACAGTTCATTATCAACTTTTTTCATGAGGAGGCAGCCCCTCTTATCAAAAATGTTATTATGAGCATGAACATGAACTTTCTTCAAATATAATTCTTGCCCAGTTTTATGAAACAAAGAAATTCTTTTCAGACATTCTTTGATAAAAATTTTGTATTGCCTACCATGGTGTTGTTTGATTTAGAAACAACATTTTGGGATGTTTTGTGTTTTGAAAAAATGAAATAATTATGTCTGGAAATACAGTGAAAACAATCATTTCCATCCATCAAAGGAAAATTCCCAAGCCCTCCAACCAAAAAAAAAGGAATATTTGTTCCCTAAGCCATGCCCTGAGGCCACAGCTCTCACACATATATCACATTGTAGAATGCTATCTGCTAAAAATGTCTCTGCATATTTTATAATAAATATTAATTCATGAAAGTGTAACTTGAACAGATATGCATTGGAAAGTAGTGTGCTGAAGAGTGTTGCAGTATTCCCCGTTGCTTCCGGGTGTTTCATAATTACAAATGTATAGCTTTTATGATTACACGATATCACATGCCATTCTCCTAGGTGGATATCACTGACTGCTATGACAACCATAGTTAACAGACTATTCCTTGAACATTGGGAGCACAGAATCTGTCCATTCATTACTTTCCATTAAAAAAACCACTACCTCACTGCCCCGAATAGAGTCCAGTGTTACAACATCTGACTATAAATGACATTGTTTTCTTTGACTATACCAGTAAAGTACTTTTCAACTGTATTTTGTGACGGACATTGAGATAGTTGTCTTATAACACTCAAGGGGTGATATTTTTTAACAATCATGGTAGTCCTCTCACCTCAGTCATCAGACAACACTGATAAACAATATGCTTGTTGGTGCATAAATACAGAACAGAAAAACCTTATACCACTATATACCTAGCCACCCTTCACAACAGTTATTTCTGGGTTACCTGAACGCCGAATGTCATTTATTCAACATGGTACGGTGTCATAGGAACCTTAAGCAAAATTTCGAAAAGTATCATTTCTGCGACCAAACTTCATCAAGTTGCCTGCTTGCAGGAAGCTTGTCTCCCCGGAAGCTGTCTGGAGGAACGATGTTACAGATTAAGATACAGGCCTGGGGCTCTCCCAGAGTATCCTCAGGAGTCAATTCATATTATATCACACCTGCTCCAAGTACTTAGCATATTTCTTCATACATATATCAGCCAGGTTGCTGAGTGCATGGTGCAATCCAGGCCTCTCCTCTAAAGGGCTGTCTGTAAGGATTTGAACTGGTGGGGAACTCAGTAATTTTCGGTGGACCTTCAAGAGCAAAATCCCCGCTGGATATCGTTCACATGAGACACTAAATTGGTGGCTAGTATCGGACCAAGGCAAGAAATACGAAGCGAAGACATTCTTCGAAAGTAAAAACGCCAACAGTCCACGGAGGGACAGTCAACATCAGTTTCCTTGACATTTTTGGCATGCAGATGATAAACTACAATCTGCAACAATTAACCACATATATTGTTGTGTTTTATTACATACATATAATACCTCAGCTATAGGTAAACTTAAGTAAATTGATGGAAGCAATATCATACAGGCTCAGCCTCACGGTAATTTTTTATAATATTGTGCCATTTATAGCCATAATAATTATTCCACTTTCTTTTGATCTTTCTGAACCTTTTTTGTTTCACTGCAGTCCGTGACCCAGTTTTATGTTTATGAAGGATTACCACAGAAGCAATAAAAAATGATGAATTGACATTGATAATTAAGTTTCAAGATCTGTGACTAGCAATATTCAACAAAGCCAAAGCCTTATAGCAGTTTCTACTGACTGTTGAATTCAAATGCTCTTATTGCCTTCCGGCATGAAAGTAAAACCATCAGGGCAGGCCATGTTACTAAGATGACAACAATCATTTGCCAATTTGACAGCATTAGGAGATGGCACTACATTCATTAGATTCTGATAAATAGCTCAGGAAATAAAGAGTCTTAAAAGAGCATAAAGAGCATGGTTTTAAGTTAACAGTATAATTTAGTGCAGTTGTAATATTGTAGCAGGTTGGATGCAATAGATTGCTCATGTGAACCTGGCTTGGAGGCTGGCCCTTTCGCTCAACTGGTAGGATAAAAGGCATTTTAGGGGATAATATGATATGGTGCATCTGCCTTAGGCTGACTCAGAAGTAGGCGGGTCAAATCCCGCTCATAATGGGAGACGGAACTTTAGGCGAGATTGTTAACTGGAGTGTGTCAAAATTTCAGGGAAGTTTGGAGATAAAACAAAGTGCAGTGTCCTCGGGTTGGGTACAATAGGTTGCTACTAAGCAATTGGCTCTGAGGCTCTAAATTCAACTGGTAACTGATTAGACAGCAGACATCTAAGGCGAAAGCATGATATATGCCAATAATTAACCACTCCTTTTACCAATGCATGTACATACATTAGCTGTACCAGTGCCATGGAGATACTATATAGTATAGCGGGTTAGGTATAATAATTTAGCATTAAAAAAGAACGTCAAAGTCTTCAAAAAAAATAAATAAATAAATGACACCAGCATCAAATTGAAATATATTTTTGAATGGTGAAATCTAGCTTTTCGTAAAGAATCACTTCATAAACACCAAATAATATTTTTCGGGATTGCTCTGTAATATCATATTAGTGCACTTAAGTTAATTCAACCTATAAGTAAATAAATGACAAGCTGTTCTGAATCAATATTATGTGATCAAAAAATACATGACCCAGTTTTTTTCTTTTCAGGTCAAACACCACACAAAAACGGAGTTGAAACAACTTTATACAAGTTCAACAATTCGAATGAATGGATTGAAATAACAGTCAATTACCTTCAAATCAGAAGTGAAGAAAGAAATTCCAATGCATAACTTTGTACGACTGCGCCAACCGTGAGGATAAGAAAACCCTCATATCCTTTAGTCTCTAGGCTATTCTGAATAAATTTGCACTTCGATCATTATTGGCACAAAATGATGTAAGGAGCGTAAAATTCAGCCTGAAACTCTTGGATTATGACATTGACCTATCACCTGTTGGATTATTGATTCAGTATACAATGTTTTCATGATTTTCAATTATGGATTATGCTTTTGATTATTGATATGGACCACCCCAAGTTACTAACTGATGGCTGAGAATCTCTATAAGATATCCGCACTGTGGAGGCCACAAAGGATTACATTGTCAATTTGCATTTTTTAAATCTGCAAATTTTCACAGTCACAGGATCAGTTGAATCCTGAAATTCACTGAAATATTCTTGGATAAAAATGTCAGAAATTTCATTGTGATTGTCTTTGGTTACCGGCCTTCACAAAAACCATGGAGATGACGCTGTTGTTTCAATTTTTACGACTGTGCCTCTCTTTAGTGAGCTTCAGCCAACTAGTGGCGACCTTGGAAAGAGTTTGCAGTGACCTTCATGTCAAGGACATCCTCAAAAATTGCAATCCGGATTTAGCAGCCATCAATACAGCAATACTGCACACAACGGATAATGATTATTCCTATGTATGCAGGTA
Source organism: Platynereis dumerilii (assembly GCA_026936325.1). Lineage (NCBI taxonomy): Eukaryota > Metazoa > Annelida > Polychaeta > Phyllodocida > Nereididae > Platynereis > Platynereis dumerilii. The sequence goes on along the minus strand of JAPTHN010000010.1, from coordinate 12,815,565 downwards.
AGATGAGAAGATGCAACTTTATAATAACTTATTTACCCAAATCTTTGTTCAAATATTATCAAGCCCAATTGCACTTAGAGCCATGAAAAGATGAGTGGTCACTGAAATGCTCAAAAATGCTCTTTGTGTCGTCATATTATCTATTTCAGGATAATTACCAAAACAAAACCATGAATCAGAGTTCAATGCCTTAATGTAAGTTGGCCACCACCTCCAGCATGTACTGGAGTCGGCATCTAGCAATGCTGAGGGTCCCGGATGTGTCAGGATCCTGACATGATGCTGATTGGACAATCCAATCACATGACCAAACCAGCCAATCAGATATTGATTGCCTGTATACATATCCCAAGAACCTTCACGGCAGTTAAGCAATCAGATCACAGAAAGCACTGCTAAGTGCCAGTCTGTTTACACAGACTGTAGGACCAGTGCTATGCCTTAATGCAGCAGATTATTATTTGTCCTGTGTTCCGTAAACACAGATTAAAGCATCATGTCGAAACTAGCCAACTGATAAAAAAAATTTCAAACTTCTTTTTTCCTTTTGTCAAATGCAAGTTCTATTTCTTTTTGTTTATATTTCAAGATGTTTTCCAAATCGTCTCACTAACTAAAATATTGAAAAGCAGACCAAATTTTTCAATCTCATCCATCTACTCATATAATACATCAGCACTTTTATCTTATAGAAATCCTCTGCTGTAACAGAACAGCTTCTGCTTCCTCTGAGACACTCTCATTCTTTAAAACATGCACGTCATTGCACAAGTATGCATAAACTAATATTGTCCGTTGTTCACAAACTGCGTTTAGAAAACATCAGGACGTCTTCATGTAACTTCTTTGACATGCATTTCATTGTTGGTGTAGCCAGGAGCAGTACACATATGAATAATTTACTGGCATGTGATATTTTAGCAAACAGATTAATACAGATTCATGTAAGCCTTTACTTACTGAACACCGAAGAGCAAATTACCTCAAAACGAAATAACCTGCAGAAAGTAAATATGGTTATGTTGCTTTTAAAATGACAAATGCGAAAATTCGAGATAAGGATTATAAGTCAAAATGTGTGCTGCAGGCATCTTGTGAAGTTTGTCACTGTTTCGGGACACAAACTAATTGAACACTGTGGCAAATTCCATTTTCAAGGACCATTAAAAAAAACATGTTCTGTCTGCTAATGAGGCATGTCATACTGCATGGACGATCACAATCAAAAGTGTGCTCTCGCATTTAAATTATGGGTTTTTGCCTCTAATGACCTGTTTTAAATGTGACCAATGATCATTATGTGTTAAACACTCAGTTTGAAAGCAAAGATGTAGGCCTAGTCTTTAATTGGGTCAATGAGAAATGGAAACAAAAACATTTGGAGATGAACCAGAATTGGAGCAAAATAATTTTTGCTGATGAACTTAAAGAACAGAAGACTTAATTGATCCTATTAAAGGGAAAACTTGACAACATGACAAATGATATGTGGCAACATGTAGAGAAAATCCATAGCTGTAAAATGCATTAAGTCTAATAGGATGTACAGTGTACCAGGAGCCCATTTAGACTCTTTTGCCAAACTTTCACATTAAAAAAGTTGAGGCAGAGTGTGAGACACTGGGAAATAACTCTCAAGAAAGCTGTATTGTGTAAAGATTTTTTGTACAGCACAGAAAGTTCGAGAAGGGCTTTTACTGAAATTTTCAAAGTTAGGGCTTTGCGACAAAAGCTCTTGCTGTGAAGATGTACCAAAATAGATCAGCTGCAGCTTCAAAACAATTGGCCATTTCCGGACCATTAGAAGTCCGAATACCAGAGAACCATCTAACAGTCAAAATATCAGTTTGTGTGTGTCTGTGTCAATTTTTTCCGAATCATAACATGTGGTATAGATCTCGGATTTAAAACTAAATCGATTCACGACCAAGAGATTCCATCAACTAGCTTGCCTGAACATGATACAATTTTAGATGAACAGGGTTACGGATGTAAACACATGTTGGATTGATTGCCTTTTTAGTCTTTTACGAGTGCAAGAAAAATTAATTTTCTTTTTATCAATGACTTGGGCGATAATGAAAATAAGCATCTATTTCTAGATTTTTACTTCAATAAACACAATCTAAGTGGACAAATTGACAGTTATCACATTCACATATATAGGTTACCGTGATTAGAATAGCAAAGATTACCTGCATATATATATATTTTTGTGATAAAAATGTAAGTCAAATTACGTACAAAATTAAATTTGCTGGAATTGGTAAGATACACTTGTTTTGGATATTTACCCATAAATCTAGTGGATTTTTTGCATTGCATGTTAAATTCAGGTCCAGTCAAGTAGCTTAAAGGCTATTAGGTTTCAAATCAGGGTTTGATTTGGGTTTGAATTAGGGGCATTTGGAGAAGGGAGCTTGAATTTCTTAGTATAATTATGACTAAGATCACATTTCAGGGTACAGCCAAGGAAAAAAGTAAACAAGTCATGTAAAGAGTACATTTTTCAAATTGTTGAAATAGACAAGGATTGGTCTGTCTTTATGAGTTGAATTAGGTATTCAGTTGTGGAGTGTATGTATCATAGAGCATAAAGGGTCTTTTTAGAAAAAATAATTTTATATTCGCCGAGAGCCATGATGTGTGCATGTAGGTATCTCCATGAATTTTGAGGGGGAAAAAATCCAAGCACATTACAGAAGATCCGAAGGTCTGTTATTTACCAGGGCTTTCAAATTCAACACAAATTGCAATTGTCTCTCAGACATGTTGACACTCCATAGATGACTGAAACGTATTGTATACCCATGGGACTTGTCTTGTCAAATACTTGGATTTTCAACATATAGCGATTTAGGAAAGACTTGCTTCAGGGCAATTCCGTAAAGTCCGATTCACGGTTTTTACACTTTAGCAGCTTGTGTAGCCCTACCATTACACCTCAGCTATTTCATTGTTATCTAGGCATGAGACCAGGTAATAGGGGTATCAGACAAGCCACCAACCAAAGCTCCAAGTGTAATAGGAGTTGAGCTATTGCATAATGTCATGGTGTCGGACGTACATTGTGTGATGTACGTCCGACACCATGATATTTGGCTTGTAGCTCAGCTCCTGTTACACTTGGAGCTTTGGTTGTTGGCGTGTCTGATGCCCCTATTACCTGGTCTCATACCTAGATAACAATGAAATAGCGGAGGTGTAATGGTAGGGCTACACAAGCTGCTAAAGTGTAAAATCCGTGAATCGGACTTTACGGAATTGCCTTTCAGCTAATATTCTCTGGAGGGAAAGCCAAGACAATACGTAGCTTCAAAGTTCAAGTGGCAATAGTCTTTTATGTTTAAAAGCTTGATCAAGGATGTTGTGGTATAAAGTCAGGTTGAGCATTTATCTCTTTTAAAAACATTGCATATCAGACATATTGATTACGGTCCACACCAAAGTATATTGTGTGGCAAATAGTGGATATTCTACTTGCCTCAGCAATTGTCTATCGGGCTCATACTGTCATAAAACTCCTAAAATAAACTACTCTTTGGCCTCTGACTGCCGCTGGTAATCATGAAATAACATTGGCCTTGAGTTTCACTTGCTTATCAAAGATTTTGTCCGACAGATAACTCAGAGTGCAGAAAATTGGCAGACACTTGACTGAAACATACATAAAATATCTCCTTGTTGTAGCCCATTTTCATCTCATCAGTCGAGAATTAATGCTCCCACAAGCAGTTTGGTTGGGTATCCTAAGAATTGACCAAATGGAAAAACATTGGCCATTTCACTTCTTTTAAGCAACAGTGTAAGTAAACTCAGACTCTGCTGGTTGAATTTGATTGAAAATGACACTAGACACCCCAATTCCCTTTAAAAGCAATTTAATGAAGGTCCTTATGGCTGAAAATAAAGCCTTCTCAGACATAGGGACACCTAAAAAAATGCCACAGGCATTTCAAAGAAGACAGGTCCCTGAGGTCATGGGTAGGATAGAAAAAGACCTCAGCAGAGGGCAAGGACCTTCATTTGCTGATATTTTCTTCTACTAGTAAATCTGGTGAACTATTCTTACCACAGATAGACAGATATGAAAAGAGTAGCCCTCTAAGCCCAGTTCAGGGTTCTAGTAAGGGTTGATGGATGAGCTTAGGGAAAGAATTTTGGCTGAGTGAATCTTCGCTGCAAGACAAAGAAGTGGCAGAGGGGATGACGCTTAATGTCTTAAGTTATACCTTGAGGCAGAATTATATCCATTATGCCTCACAGACAGGTTTCCATGTGGAGGTGTGAACTAATTTATCCTGCTCAAGTGCTGTCAAGTTGTCAACAATATCTGATTTTGCCAAAAGGCAAAAAATTTGAATCAGAAAAAGTCAGCGGGCAAATTTCGTTGCTAATTGAAGGAAAAGAGTGGGCAAAGATTTTTGACCGTGGAGGTAAACTCTCAAAAAAAACATACTGTGCTATATTAACACATTAGAGCCAATTAGAAATCTATGTATTTGCCAGGAGGATACTACGTTAGAGCTTACGAAAGCACAAAAGTCATTTCGTACAGGTGCAACCTCATACACAAACATGGAGTTGTCACTAATGAAGTTGAATAAGAATAATGCTAGGGGATACCTTTGGCCTTGAAGTACACCTTGAGCAGTCATGTGCATTGTCAGATCAAAGGCAAGCACACACCTAATCACCTAAACCAAAATAAATGACATGAGCTATACTGCAGTATAAAGTTCTATAAGGGTAAGTGACTGATTTCTTGATTTCGCAAAACTTGTCACTGTCAAAGAACCGAAGATAAACATCAAACAGGCTGGTGGTGATGATTACTGACAGGTAACAGCCTGAAAATAGAAATAAGAATAAAAAATGACCTGAAAACCCTTATCATACATTATTAAGATAATTCAAATTATAATTCAGATCAGTTGCATAATTATAATGGGGCAACCATGAGATCTCTGGCTTGGCAACTTTTTACCCTCGGCAATGTATACATCGCCGACGGGTATTGTAGTTACTTTGGGAAAATTTGTCCGTCCGGCGGGCGGGCGGACGGGCGGGCGGGCGGGCGGACGGGCGGGCGGGCGGGCGGGCGTCCGGATAACGGGCGTCCCACTTGTGTATTGGGAGTAACGCCAAAAATATGGGACGTATACTTTTTATTTTTTGGACATTATTGTATCTTTTATCCTAGTTGTGTCTTTTAGGGGTTTAATCCACATGAGATTAATACTTTTCTCACAGTTATTGAAAAATGTGATAAAATATTTTTTTGTGTATTGGGTGTAAAGCCAAAACTATGGCATGTACATGTATCATTTTTGGGTAAATATAGTATCTTTTATCCCAGTTGAGCCTTTTATAGGTCTAATCCCCATGATAAAAATACTTTTGTCACAATCATTGAAAAATGTGAAAAATTGTATTTTTTTTGTTTCTGGGACATAACTAAAAAACTGCTGGACTTTTGACACTGAAAGTTGCATACATCGTATGCATTAAGTGCCCAAGATGTATTTTTGTGAGTCTAAACGCTCTTCGAAAGTTGAACGGATGACAATTTACCAAAAATATGAAAAAATACTATTATTTCAAACCTGTATGATTCAGTCAATTTTGGAGTTAAATCTATGAAATTTTTCAATTAGGTGTCTAACTAATGCCTCTTTAAACAGCTTGACTCAGTTGGAATGTTGGTCCTATGAATTTTTATTAAAACCCAAAAATTAGAAAAAATCCCTATTTTCCAACATTTCTGCACGAAAAGCCAAAATGGTAATGGGTAGATCATTTTACTTTAAAGCTTATTGTCGTTAGACACACTATTGTTAATATGCACAGCCATTGCATGAGTTATTGCATATTTTTCTATTGAAAAACAGTTGGGGAAAGAAAAGTTGAGCAGAAGCAGCTATATGAAATCGCGATTTCAATTGTACATTACGGTTTGCAGGAAGGTAAACATCCATGGAAAAAGGCTCATGCATTAGAATGGCCGTTTTTGGTTCACCTGGGAAGTCTCAGGTACCTGAGGGGAAAAATGAAGAAGCCTCAGACGTTGAATAGGAGGTCCAAAACGAGGTAAAAGCGAAACGGCCGTACGAAATCGCGATTTCAGTAATCAATTATGGCTGAGACAAAGGGATTACACGAAATGGAATAAGCACATGCATTAGAACGGCCATTTTTCAGTTCACATCAAAAGTCTGACGCGCCTGGGTGGAAAAATGAAGAAGCCTCAGGCCTAAAATGGGATGTCCAAAACGGACCTGGAATTTGTCAAAAATGCATAATTATACAATGTCATGTATAGGCCTATAGTAATTATTATATGTATGACTCCTTTTGAAAATGCTGTTTATTGCAGGATTTGGGAGAAATGTGAGATGAAATGTGGTCTGATAAATCATTGTATTGTATACATGTTATGATAATTTTGGAGAATTACAACATTTTGTATGAGCACCAATTCTTCCTCTTAAAGGGACCTTTTAGCCTCCCCCTTCCCAGCTGCTCAACCCTCTCCCCTATAGGCATGAATTGGCCATTGTCTACTGTACCTCAATCACCTTATATAAGATGATGTAATCTGGGTAAAGTCTCACTAAAGAATGGAGGGTGCATTACTTCACAACTCAGATGTGTATGACAGGCAAGGAGGGGGGGGGGTCAAAATGTGAAACATCACTGAAAATCAATGTGGTTATCAAGATATTACGCTTTAAATTATACATGTAAATAATATAAATATGTATGGTTGCACATGGTACATGGCATGAAATACATGGTTTTCGTGCATACATCTATTAAACCATCAGATATTTGAATATGAAGACAGAAATTGCTAAAAATATGCCAAATACTGTTGACCATTGAATTGTCACATTTCAGTCAATTTTGGATCTTAGTTACTCAAAGTGCCATAGGGTAATGTTCTTTGAGTCGGACACTTGGATTCTGTGTAATTTAAAACAGTGATATCTTGTTTGGCCTATGGGTTATTGATTGTCAACCAGGGCCTCAAATTAAGCGTTTTTACTACATCTAACAAAAACTTGACAATTGGCACAACACAAGAACTGAATTTGTGGTTAAATATCTGAAATAAAAAATGACATAGGGTATCTTTGAGTCGGACAGCTGTGTTGTAAAAACATGACTCAAAGGTACAGGTGCTTTAGAGCCATCCCTTCAATTGAAAAAGCTCATGTTTGATAAAAAAACGGGCAAAGCTTCCTTCTTACTGAATAACACATACATTGATGTCAGATCAATACTATAGGCCAGCAAAGGATTCTTCAAATATGGCTAAAATTCACTAAAATACACAATTTTATGACAAAATTTGGGAGAAAAACGGGTTTTTAACCCATCTTTATGGTCTTGGAAATCAAACTAAAAATATTCATATCAAGCTGATACTTTTTGAATGGATGAAAGAGATCTTGGGCTACGCATTGGTACCAAATACACTGGTGTAGATACTCTCAATTACCCAATTCAGCTCCAATAAAAGTGTCCGACTCAAGGTTACCCTCCCTAAGGGTCAGACTCAAAGAATCTTACCCTACAACGTGTCCCAAGTGTAACATTTTATCACATTCTTCCTCAGAATTTATGTGTTTTAATATTATAAATTATATATAGACAAATATGATTTATGCTCATAGTGCTTGCTCAGGGGCCTTACCATTTAAGACTTTTGACAAGAAATCTCAAAGACTCACATGTTACCCTTTTGCTCAAATCTAACCACAGTGATGTAAATTAAAAACAAGAAATTAAGGTAATGTCAGCCTGCTTTTATTTAGATTTTTGCATAAAAACTAAATGTGATCATTTCATGATTGCAGACATTATGCCACTAAATACAGGGTTATATAGAAATTTACTTGGTATGTAACAAAACCCATTTTCTATGAATTTAAATATTTAGTTTTATATTTATACAAAGATATTATTGGATAAATTTGTGTATTAATTCATTACAAAACTCAACACAAGCATATTTTAGCACCTTGAACAGAACAAGGGTCAAGATGGAAGGGGGTGCAGCTTTTGTTGAATGGGCATTATGTAACATGATGTCACTGATCCTCTCTAATGACCAAACCCAAGAACAAAGGGGAGGGTATAGAAGCAGATGCATACAATTTAGTACCCTCATATTTCTAACAAAATTCCCTGTTTTTCTTGGAAGTGTGTTCAATCATTGATAACCTTAGTTTTTTTAATCTAAAACAAATAATGAAATTTCCAATTTCAATCAGAAATATAGGCCAAGTAGAAGCTGAGATATGACTTTTTATATCCCATGCAAGCTTTTTATGGTGTTTTCAGCTATTGTTGTACCACCAAGCTTGAACAGCATTTAACATTTTTAACCAGCAAATGTATTAGTCTCAAAAAGTGCCATACATTGTTTTTAGTTTAATATCTAAAATAGATTTAATATATAAAATAGATTGGATAGTTAGACACCTACCTATTATTTCTGTTTTTAGGCTGGCCTTTTACTGTATTCATAATTTATGATAAGAAAAGGTAGGATAGACAGATGGATAGATGGATAGATAGATAGATAAATAGACAGATAGATAGATAGATAGATAGATAGATAGATAGATAGATAGATAGATAGATAGATAGATAGATTGATAGATTGACAGATTGATAGAATGATAGATGAGGTGTTTAGATGATTGAAGATTGTTTGATTGATAGATTGATTGATTGTTTGTGATAGATCCATTGTGAATGTAGCCTATCCCTGAAAATAGATTTTCCTATTGCACTATGAATTCGTTTTTAGGTTGATAGATATATAGATAGATAGATAGCTAGACAGATAGACAGACAGATAGATGGATAGATAGATAGGCTAGCTAGATAGATAGATAGACAGATAGATAGATAGATGATTGATTGATTGATTGATCATCTATATTGTTTTATTAATACATCCAGAGAATCATTGATAGATGGATGATTAGGATTTTACCTCCTGTATTTAATCACTTGGTTGGCTCATTAGGACAAGAGGAGAATATAGCAATGAGGTGACCATTTTATTTCATTGCAACATCTCTTTTCAGTACATTTGTACCTTGAATCTCTTAAATGCTTGGGCAGAGAAATTTGTCAAAGTTAAATACAATAAAAAAAAAATCATATAAAATAGAGAAATGGACGTTTCATTCATCAAACAACATTTTCCATCAGCCAAAAAAAGTAAATGAGTATATATCTGTAATATAACTCTGGTGTTACTGTCCGATAGGCCCACTTGCCTGAATTTCATTATCCAGATTTCATTTAGTTACCATTTTTCCCATGCAAGATGGTAGTTATACAGACTACCACTTCCAAGTGCATATTCTCCTGTGCTAAATTTTCAGATCTTTGCCCATGTTTTAACAGTTTTCCTTTTTTTTATTGGGGGGGAGGTGGGGCTCTGCGCATCGTGCTGCCAACCCTCACCGGCAGTAAGTCAATGTATTTCACATGCTTCAGTATGAGTTAGTATGGCCTGCTGAATAGCCGAGGGTATGCTGCCGCGCAGCCTATGTTTCTATTGAATAATCGATTTTGGTGAAATAAGTAACTTCTTTACTAGCAGTCTTGAAATAATGGTGTTGCTGTGAAATAGATTATTGCACATCAGGGAAATTTGTATCACCCTAAATTTCTAATGGTCACCCCCTGTTTGGCAAATGTCATTCAGGACAAAACTGAAAGAAAGTTAGATCCTGGTAAGACTTGTCAAGACTGGTAAAACATGCTTTCAACATTGACGTGGGTGGGCTTAACCCAGATTAAGGGTATGGACATTTTCTATCCTGAACTACACTTTTCAAACTCTCAGCTAATAAGAGGCAGCAGGAAGTCCCTAAGGCCTAATTAGCTCGTTGATACAAAAAATACTTTGATAAATCAAATTCTTTTTCTAAAGGTGAACATATCTCAAAAAGGCCCTTACAATAATTTTTCTGATGCACTGACTTACATATACATGTAACAGAAAATGACACAACAAGCCACTATCCCTAAGGCTACACTTATTCGGATAAGGCAGAATATTCAATTTACATGAAAGACATGCACAAAGGTTCCTGGGGCCAACCATGGCAAATAACATTATGTGGCTTATATTTCTATATAGTCAACATTTTTGCTTGTAGATGCATATACCCACCACATGTAAAAGATCAACCAAACAGGGCATCAACAGGGCTCACAACTTGCATGTTAACGCTTTTTTAAAAGTGGTTTAGTACGGAGTGATACTTGCAGAAACCCAGTGTCAGGACGCTTATTTTTATGTCAAAGGTCATATTATTGATTAGCATCATGAAGATTATTCAAGAAAATTCTGAAGCTCGACTATTGTGATGAGTTTTATTTGCTGATGCAACATAAAAGTAAAATTAAACTATTTTAGGTTCCTAGAGGAACAGGCAAAATAATTAATTTTGAATAAACCAAAGATATGTAAAGTCATAGATCTGAAACCTTTAACTGCCAATTACATTATTTGCAATAAAGGCTGCAGGGGCTCTGTGCCATATTAGCCCTCGGTGAAAAACTACATAATCATCATCATTACAATAAACTCAACAGAGATGATTCCAACAATATTAAGGATGTGACTGTTCTAGTTGTGGGTTGGGTATCGCAGCATGATTTCACAATGGGTTAACTGCTATCGTGACAAGCGCTCGATTTCAGGCAATTTGCCAAATGTCACATAAGCTTGTGCCTCCGATACTTTGGAGCATGACTTGTGCATCTTTGGAGGACTATAACAGTTATACAGCCCATGAAGCTCTTAGTGAGGCACTCTCACTTGAAGCCTCTTCTGCGAGATCTCGTATACAGGAAATATACAATAGACAAGATTTGCACATTATCATCTCCTGAATGACTCTGTGTGTGAGGGCCTCAAAGATAAGCCAACAAGGATAATGTCTTTATGGTCAAGCTGGCCTAGATGAGGACTAGCGAGGACTAGTGAGCATGACTGAAACTCACAGATGAAGTACATTGCAATTCCATTTACCTTGAAGTGTGTAACTCATTTGCCTATAGTGACTAACAAGTCTTCCTTCCACTGGACAGGTCTTCAAAGCGCTTCCTAATATCTTGCGACAAAAAATGAAATAGTGAGCTCCATTTGCTGGTGTTCTATTTTTAAAAAGGTTTTTGCATTGCTTCAGAGTAATTATATCAAGAACTGGACCAATTGATTGCCAAGAAGCCACAAGAAAGAGAATGATTGATCTTTGTCATGTTGCTGTCTGTGTTTTAGTCTAATCTTGGGTTGTCTCTCGTTGACGCTGATTGATGTGACCACCCTGAAATAACCCTGCCATCGCTTAGCAGCTGCAAGTGCTCTCACAAAGTGACGTTCCAACTCTCCGAGTGATGCTACTTGACAAATTCTGTATGTGACTGCCTGGACATTCAGTGACATGACATGCACTAGAGAAAATGCCAATGAATGTCATTCACAATTTTTAGAATTATTATGGCACGCCAAACAGTATGAAAGGTCATTCAAAGCAAGAACCATGGCTGACGTTGCACTCTTGGTAGAGTGATGATTAACAATATTACCTATATTATAATGTCATGTATACACTGTAATATAACCCACACAATATCTTCAAATCATATCATTCAACAATGCATATAAAAAAAGAATACTGTATTTTGGCCAGCTATAATATGTGATTATTTCTTGGCATATCAGTACAAAAATTGATTAATGCTGCAGATCAATTATAAGACCGTCCATTCATTGTTCTGACCACTTCCAAGAACTCAAGAAACATGACTAACACTCCTTTTAAATCCATACATGTAAATCACATATCTGTTATAAGATGCGACCTGCTGTTATATATTTAATAATTTGATATATGAAAGTGATACATACACTGCATGACCTTGGAAAAGACTAATTAACAAATTAATATGTGATACTACAAACTATCTTAATTTATATATTCATATCATTGTATTACACTGTATTATACATATGACTAACTAGCTGTCTTGTTTTTCTTTTTCAGCGCATTCACCACATACATGCGATGCGTGGAACCACAGATAGTTGGATGTGATTCCATCTTACTGGACAGATACAGGAAGAGCTGTTCTGTGTACATGTCTCGGCCTTATGATTGTGTCATGCCGTATATCAATAAAACTGAGATAACATACCAGATAGTCTATCAAGTCTCCTCAAAAGCATCAAGTACCTATCTGATGCTTCCCACAAATTTGACGTTGTATATCTTGATGTTTAGCTTAATCACATTGTGGATCTATTGTCGGACTCCGAGAAAGATTACATGATATCGAATACAATAGCATTTATAAGTTACCTCCTGGCACGCATTTGAAAAAGACCGAAAGTGCTTTATGATAAGTCATCGAAGACTCGTTTTGAGTGTATGACCAGGTCGTTACTCCACTGAGCACAGAGCTAAACCTGACAACTTGGTTGCAATGCATGGCATACTGTACATTTACCTTTTAAAAGTACAACAAATGGGGTGCATGTGTAACATGTTGTGGACTTCTTAATCAAGCAACTCTTGTTTTAGAGCATATCATAATCATGAATTGAGGATTATCACTTTTATTTTATTGGATACAAAAGCACTCAACATGCAAACAACCCATCGATTTGTTGGATTAAAGTTTCACAAAATCTGGTTTTTGATAAGAAATGAATGATGCTCAAAACATTGGATTTACCCACGAGAAACAGTTGCAAAGTCTGTCTTCACTTTAACAATGATAAAATGCAAACAAATTAAATGATAATCAACCAAATATTGTGCAATTGATAAAATAACTAAAGATTCATTCTTCCAACAACCAAACAAGAATTTTACTTCAAGAAGGCGGAGTGTGGGTATTTACCAGGAACTTTGTGCCTAATTCGGATTACATGGTCATCACGTTTTGAGACAGTTGCAAATTGTGATTATTCCTGAGTTTTTCTATCCTTCTCCTTGTTACTGTAACAGTCATGATGTAACATATTATATTTGTCACCAGTTGTACCGATGCTCAAAAAAGCTTTGTTTACTTTCCTATCTGAATCATATGGGACTCCAAATGCATCATCAGCTTAAGAGACAAATAAAATCAATTTCTAACAAATTACTTATGTTATCTCATTTACCCCAACCCTGTGACTTGCTGTGAGTCTAGCATTTCAGTTATCATGAGTAGATGAGTTTTCCTTTTAGGAATATAAAAGTATACTGGGCCCAATTCTGGCCGGCATGAGCTCCAACTGACTACATAATTTATTGCAGAGTCATGACCCTGTAAGCAATTGATATCTCTGCTAGTTTCTTTTTTCAATACAGAGTAAAATAGCAATCTCAGCATATTTTACAAATTCACAGACTGCCACATATTTGACACTTTACTAATTGGGAGCTTCTATACCTGGAAATACACAACAGCTGTAGCGACGAAAATTGTGCTATTCTTGCTCGATTTGTACATACATGAAGCTGCATAGATCTCGAGTCAAGCCATTGACCTGCAACTTGTCAAATTGCTTGTTTCTCGGTTTTGGTCAATTATAATGTAAACTACATAATTATTGCGCATAAAGTCTATTTTTTTTCAAACTGCAGCAAATTTTAACTTTATTGTCCAAAATGCTTAAATGACTGATAATTATTTCAACAAATGACATGTAGGCTATATCTAATCAACTCATGCATTTCTTAAAATTATCATCAGAATAATAGAAAAGCCAATGTTAGTATTGTTTAATTTTGAATGTCAACATTGTTATATCATAAACATCAATATATATAAACTAAAAGTGAATTTCCAATTCCAAAGTTTATAGTATACTAACATTTTTGTAAAAATAATACATTCAGGCATTACTGCAGAAAGTATTAAACCTTTTGTTACCATGGCAACAGTGAAGCCACTTTCTATTGCTGCAGGTAATAAGGCAATTAAATACTTTCTGAAGAACTTTGCAGAGGAAACTTCTGTAACTGTATACTTGCAACAAAAAATCAACATTTACTAAGATGCATCATCGTAAAGCAGCAACTTTTCACATATACAACAACTTTTGAAGGGAGAACAATATTTTAAGACTAGGTAATTTGACTTCAGCACAAAAATGCGTCATAGATGTTATTGTGCTTGAGGACTGGGGAGGTATCAATCAAAATATCTGTCATGAACAGCTCCATGCTTGCAGCAAGTAATTCTGTCTTGAAATTGTAAAAGTCTCAAGTTAAAAGAGAGCATAGTTTAGAACAATGCGTGAATGCAAGTTTGCCACATCTGTTAACATGCTTCATGTTACAACGTGAGTCTTTAATGTATGTGAAAAATAAATAATAAATTTGAAGAGCCACATTTTGAAACACAATATTAGATTTTCAAAGCTCTCTAGGAACGACTGGCGAGGTATCTGTTTTTCGCACAGTTCTGATGTCCTTTTTTACTATCAAAGGAATTAATACCATTTTGAGGATGAATTATGCATGAAGTGACAAACTGACTGAAAACTTCGATACTTTAAATACACAAAAATTATACTTCAGACAAGCACAACATTGTTCAAATGTCAGAAATGTTATCAATTGATCATGTTTATGATTGTAAAAAACAATGTAAGCACCATTTATTAACTCTTGATTGAAAATGTCACCCTAATGATTGGTTAGCAAAGGAAGGATAATTTAAAGTGCGTGATAAATGCCAAGCATACAGACCAGTCCAGGATATTGGCATTATTGATGAAATTAAAATTATTTTACAAAGGCAGAACTTGTTGAGTAATTTTGACTAATTTGCAAACATTTAGAGACAGTTTTTTTGCATAAAGGTTTTGCATGCTTGAAAGTGGAAATCAACAATTCATTTACCTCAAACATGATGTAGATCTATGGGTTCAGCTTTTGCGTTGACATTTTTCAGCACCAGTTTGAGGGTTCAGGCATTTGAAGTGAATTAATTTTTTTATGGCAATAACAAACAGTTGTACATTCATGCAAAGCATATACATAAAAGCAAAAGACCTTGTATAGCCCTAATAGACTGCATCTGTACAATTGTAAATATCAAAGTATTAGCAAGACTGCAAATGAAAAAGGTTCATTGATATTTTAATAATTCATTAAAACATGTTATTTCTGTATTGTATAATGTATAACATCCTATTGCAAAAATAAAATAATAATAATAATATAATATATCAATTTGATATTTAAAAATCCTGCTTTAAAATGTGAAATTAATGAATAACTGCATTTTTTTTTTACTAATTTGATAAAACCAAGTTAATTGTAATTTTAATTCATGAAAATCTGTTAACTGCTGGTAGCAAAAAAAAAAATAATATATGAACTGTTTTGACTTAATCTTCAAAATATGTAGGATTCTTCTGTAAATGGTGGTCAAACTAAAATATCATTAAAGTTATGACAAATTGCTAGTGCCATTTCTACCTAGAAATCAATTTAGAATGAAGTACAAAACAATTAACCTTTATCAGGAAATAAAACTTCTGTTTTAAAGCAGTCTTGGCATTCAAGTTAATTGTCTGCCACTTGGTAAAGTATAAACTGATAAATAACACAGAACTCGATGACCACAAATAGTGATATATCTCAAATTTGTTGAGATAAATATTATAACGAAACCATTAGAATTTCTAATCTCAAATGCTGTGAACCAGCTTGTTTAGGCTTACACACCTGCAAAATAAAAACTTGAGATTACAGAGATTACAGCTTCTTCTTTTTTCACCCTACCGACCATGGCAACCAACCTAGGAAAAAGTGGCTTGAGGAGTCGCGATGATCCTGGAACCTAAAAATCAATATTGTCTCATCTGAAATAACACATGTGCCCTGGATAGGTTTGAAATTTAAGCAATTTTTTTTTCTGTGGTTAAGAATATGAGTATTCTGGCTGTATGAATTCAGATAGTCAAGGTTTATATCAGTACCAACATGCATCAGTCCTAGTGGACACTTCAGTAAAGGAGGATTGATGTCCAAAGGAGCAATGATTTAATTGCTTTAGTCTCGATGCCAGCTCAGATCAGTCAGATATATGACCAGTTTCCAGAAGAAGATGTACTGATGTGCCAATGAAGTTATGAGTCCTATATCAGATACTCTCAGTTCCCAAGTGTGAGGTCTGTAATCCACATCTAATAGGAACTCAGATTTATTCAATACAAGGAGATAATCCAATGTCATTTTGGAAAGACATCCAGCAGGCCTCATGGCAGGATACACCTTCACCCCCATATCAACCTCAAAATCTGTCATTTTTTTAACAGTTTGCGAATTCTGAAACTTCCATGTTAAAGGTGCTTTCTACAAGTACAGACAGAATCTTTAACAGCATGAGCTTATTTATTTATTAATTATTTATTTAAGTCATTTTTACAAGCGCTATGTTATATAATTTTTCTATTCTCTGTACAAAAGAGAAATTTTCATTTTACGTTTAGATATTCTCCCTGTAGTTCCAGTAAAATAGTAGATGTGCATGTTTGTCTTTATGATAAGATAAACTTTTTTAAAATTCTAATAGAAAAAATGCAAAAATGAATAGCTGTAAGCTCCATACCGCAGAACCACATGCAATCTGCATTCAGCTGAATCAATTTGATTACCAAGAATGACAATATTAATGTAGTTGATGGGGCATCAATGCAACCAGGTAATACCGTTTTTCAAAGATAAAATTTATGAATACAACCAATGTCAACCATGGGGATTGTATCTACAATGAGATCTAGACTTGATGATTATGCAAAATGAGTCAATATATATGCTGATTATATCACAGGCTAAAATATGGAAGATTACCCAAATGATAAGTCATGCATATAGGGCTTAACAATGCTACAATTTTGTTATATCATGGCAATTTACAAGTCAATTTTGAGGATCGTTGTCTCCCATAAACACCTCTCTCTCTCTCCCTGTATCGGGCTTTAACTAATACAGAGAGAGACATTTTTTTCATTTCAAAATGATAATAAACATATGTTCTGGGTTCGGCTCTGAAAAAACGTCAATTCCATGCAAATTACACCAAAACTGACTTATGTCGTGCCTGACTGTGGCACATTAGGCATAAGTAGCAATATGAAGTTGCAATAACCTTTTCGACCACTCATAAATCAATGAACGTCCTTCTCCGTCAACTACTTAGTAATCTTCAGGTATCAAGAACATCAAAGGCCTCCATCAGTGGCCCAAAGACACTCAAGACTGAGGCCAAGGCTACCAATATATTGCCCCGAGACCCACCTCCAGGATGAGAACCGCCTCAAAGACGAGGCCCGCCTCAAGACCTCTAACAATGGTCAGTGACGTAGATCTAGGCAAACCCCTTCATTGTCCTATGTTTCACAAACAAATGTTTCACTAAAATTGTTTAAATGAGAAGGGCATTTGGGTACAAACCTTTTGATGAAATGCTTAAGTGCCTAATTTTTCTTACCAAACTAAAGAAAAATTAAGTGACACATTGCTGCAATGCATAAACTTGGATTTGACCAGCTCTGTAATGCAAATCAATATGAAAAAATTTTGAATGGCCATCTCCATCATTGTTTTGTTGTCTGCTCGATGTTTAGTGACTCTTAATTTAAAAGCTCATATAAGAAATCTGGCCATTCAAGGAATTAGCTTGCTTAACTGATTCGTTGAACTAAGATCACTGAAGTCAAGTTTCAGGGCTAATTTATAAGCCAATTACCTGCGCAAGGAAAGATAATACCAAAGTGTGCTCAGTTTCTTGATAAACTCAGCAAGAGGAAACTCATGACATATTATCAGGTAGCATTCTCAGTAGGGATTAGGTCTCATGCATAATGGCAGAATCTGATAGATTCGTATTTCATTATCTGGTTTCCATGATCGGATGAGAATCTGATGTCAAGTTGTCAACTGCCAAATATTTATGCTATCCAAGTGGAACATCCCATGTATGGTAAAATGTTGATGATTTCTCCCTTCCAAATCAGTCTGAATTACAAGTTTCCAGACTCAATTATAAAGTTGCCTCAAACAGTCAAAGGGTTCCAGTCATTTCAAAATCCATATTCACTTGGTATAGCAAAACTTCACACAGGGGCCTAAATGTACAAAATCCCTTGAGTATGTAGTATGTACATATACTTATACTATGCAGGAATGAGCTTGCCATCTATGGGTAAACCAAAAAGGTTACAAGCTACATGTACATAATCAGCTCAAAGAAGATGGGTTGAGGACATAGAATATTCACCAGGAAATGATTTCTCAGATATCTATCCATTTGGTCCTGCATCAGAGACTGTCATATTCAGATATGTTTATCAATGTATTCCATTCCTTCTGTCAGGAAAATAAGGTAATACTATTTGCCCTTGCAATCACAAGACCTCCAAACCAGCTGTTTGCAATTATCTGAGGGTGATGTGGCATTATTGAGCTGATGTACCTGTCAATCAAACGACATTTGGTTCTTTAATGTTAAGGGACAAGTGCGAGGACACTGACGAAAGCTGCCATATAAAGAACAGATATGATATATAGGCATTTTCTGTTTTTTTGTTTTTCCTGGCAGATTTGCAGCTTATCTTACAAAGGAATTCCACTGTCAGTTCGGTTTGTGCTTCATGAAAATTTTTAATAATGAGACTAATGCAGTAAAAGACATCTAGCAATTCAAGCAATTAGATATCATTCTTGAACCGCAAATCTCTGAATTCAAGTTTCCGGACTCAATTATTAACAAGTTACTTGTACAGGGAAGGATTTAACTAAAATGTGGTCATCATATTATTAGCCTGATGAAGCTAGCAAAGGGCTAGTATAATATGCTGTATGTAGCTTCAAAGTACAGGGTAGTGTTTTCAGTGGAATTGGGTCTCAAAGTCTATTGGTGTAAAAGAAGTAAATAAATGCTGCAGGAAATACTACGAAGCAAAGTGTTTATCTATAAGTGGCCTGGAGCTCTGCTTTGGGATACCTAATAAAGTCACAAGCTGGAGGAAGAAACCGCACAAGTGAGCCATTTTGTGAATTTTCCACCCATGATTCACTAACGGGAAAAAGGACTTAGCGAAGTTAGCCACTATTCTGAATAATAACTGTGTTTTACTGACAAACCACCAGATTCAGCAAAATCAATAGCAGAGTGGCCCCCACCTGCCAGTCTGGTTTCATGCATTCACAAAAGACCAAGGGTAATTTTCTGTGTTTGATATCCAACACAAAGAACATAACCTTACAAAGCAGTACTGTTTTTTAACATAGTTGAGATATTTATCTATGTTAAAACTGACATATAAAACTTGATTTGTATTACTTGGGAATCCTGTCCCTCATACCTCTCATTCCACACACCATGGATGTAAGCAATTCTTGGGTCAATTTCACGTATATTTTATATGTCAGTACTTTTAGGTTTACTTTACACATCCTGCATAGATGCCAGTTGAACATAGTTTTGTGTTCACATATAGACTTTTTAATAAATCGACTGACACGGCTACATCACCACATCTTGACTACATTCTGCATATTCTAGATTGCTCAGTTGTCCAAGTAGCGTTCCAGTGCCTAAAATAACCTGATGGCAGCAACATTAGTCAAAGACTAAAAGAGCCAAGGCTAAAGATAGGCAATTGCATGGCTAAATCACGCTTTTTTATGGCACCGACAGAACATAAATAACCATCAGACATCATTAACCTCCCCCATGACCTCATAAAATCACTGTGACATTTCCGCCACAAATCAATCAAACAAAGTCCTAATATTTATGGGAATTCTCATTTAAAGCAGCCTCCTGTGTATACACAATTCTAGTCTTCTATTTCTAACCCATCCAAAAAGAGGGATAAAGACCTGTGATGACAAGAATTTTAGGCCATATTTGGCTATCTTGACAAGCTTTAGGAACAGCCAGAAGATTATAGTTGTAGAAAACCATATGATGATTGATGGGGTGACCTCAATCAAATTTCCTCAGTCAAAGCAGTCATATCCACCATAACAAAGATTGAGTAGTCTAGCCAAAGAAAAAAATTACTCCCTACCTCTGCGGCTGACTACTCGGCCTCCCAGCTGCAGCTGCATTTTTATCAAAGTATGATTGACGTTGACTGACATATAAAGCCTTGCGTTAGTCATCAAGTTAAACATTTGAAAGAACTTTGTTTTCCACCTCAGGTCCTAAACAAAATGTTACAGTTGATGAATCTTTGCGTATGTGCTACGCAGCCACCAAAATGCAACCTGATATTATTGCAATATAATCTCAGTGAATCTTTGGACATCTTTGTGCAATGTTGTGCCATTTTTGTGTGACCTGCAGCTTTTCAGACTGAAAATAACATATCAGATGAAAAGATAATTGCCACAAGCATCACACCACATTTAGTCCAGGAGATTTATGAAAAAAAGGGGGGTAACCCAAAACAAATTGCAATAGTAATGTGCCATATACCAAATGAAAGCTTAGAACCTCCTCTATAACATATCCAAAGTATACCAAAATCTACTTAGTGGATCATGGTTTTCTATAGGGGGTAACTATTGGTAATTATACTTGCCCCAAATTTGCGTTTTTAACATAGCAATTTGACTTAGAAGCAATGAAACCATACAAATCCTATTGTAGCCCATCTGAATAGCTGCCACAACCGACAGACCTTAAAATCAATGAATATAATGAGGTTCTTGAGCACAGTCCTCCTGCTTTTGGACTATTGAGGTCTCACAGAAGCTAAGAAAAAGATAGCAAAGGTATGCGGTTTGGTTTATCTTCTGCAATATTCAGTGAAAACTATAAATTTGTCATATTCGGATTCCTTATTAAGGCAGCTGTCATTTGAATAACATCATTTAGTACTTTCCACAATTTTCTCAAGTTATTGCAAAAGGCCAGGAACAGCTTGTACACAGTGTACAGGATCTGGTGATATCCGAAGTTTTGTAACACATGGGAGCATGATTAGCCGGGACATTATTCTCTATTCAAGCTACATCTACAAATGACACATCTATTTATATGTTTTTAGACATGCAGAATCTGAAAATGACATTAATTTCTTTCTAGATTATAAATATCACCTTATAATGGCCATACAATTTCAAAAAAATCACATTTATTACACATTTCACATTTTGTCTGTTTAATCCACATCAGTAACTCTGTTTGATGAACTTATTTGACAAGAACTGAATACCAGATTTCAAATGAGGTATAATATGTCTGTAAAGGATGATTATTTGATGAGCTGTGCTATTTTAAAGATTTAGATTTGTAATTCTGTAACCTTTCAGCACGGGTGAGGCAGAACTGCCGGTCAGTTTGCAAGAGGGGGGGTTTCCATACACCCTCTGGAATAGTTGATGCCACCCAGATTTTTTTATGCCAAATATTGTCAGGAAAGATATTTCAGATGTTTCCATGCCAATTATCATTCCATAGGTTTTTTGTGGAGGGCATTTTGGATTAAAATCTAAAATTTTCAAAATCACTCTTAGTGTTATTGTAAATTTCCGCGTTAAAGCAGCCATTACTCTATCATACCAGTGGATAAAATAATAAGCATGAAGAACATCTCAAACCAAAAGCTAGATAGCCCTTGATGTCAACTTTAATTTAAAATAAATATGATTTTTTGTAATTATTTGGCCATTATAAGGTGATATTTTATAATCTAGAAAGAAATTAATTAGCACTTTCATGTTCGTGCTACTGGAACTGTAAACCCTGTCATAGCTAAATAAATGTCACCGTCAGTGTCAAAAATCTCCTCACAAGATCGTCCCATTAATTTTCAATTCTATCCTAATCACTAGATGACTCATTTCTAACCTATCAAATGGATAGCCCTTGATGTAAGCTTTTATTTGGCACCTTGGTTTCCTTGTTACTACAATTGCCTACCCTCCAAAAGCAAAATAAATCTTGCTGTCTGGGTCAAACTTCTCGGAAACACAAAATCCTCCCATGGATTTTCATTTCAACCTGTCCTAATCACCAGAAAACTCATTGCTTACCAATCAAATGGATGTTGATGGAAAGCACTTTTTGTCAGCTTTCTTTTGGCACCTTGGTTTTCTTGTTACTGGTACCAGAACTGTCAACCCTGCCAAAGCTAAATAAATGTTCCTGTCCGTGTCAAAACTCCACTCGGAAACACAAAATCCTCACTTGTATTTTTTCATTTCCACCGATCCTAATCACCAGATTACTTATTCAGAACAATTAAAATGGATGTGGATTGATAGCTCTTGATGTCAGCTCTCATCTGGCACCTTGGTTTCCTTTTTACTTCAATTGCCAACCTCTAAAAGCATAATGAATGTTGCTGTCCAGGTCAAACATCTTCTCGGAAGCACAAAATCCTCCAATGGATTTTCCTTTCCACCTGTCCTAATCACTAGATAACTAATTTCTAAGCAATCAAAGGGATGTGGATGATTTCAGCTTTCATTTGGCACCTTGGTTTTCTTGTTACTGTGACTGTCAACCTTCCTGAAGCTAAATAAATGTTGCAGTCTCTGTCAAAAATCTCCTCGAAAAACACAAAATCCTCCCATTTATTTTCAATTCTACCTTTCCTAATCACTAGCTGACTCATTTCTTTCCAGTCAAATGGATTAGGATGGATAGCCCATGACATCAGCTTTCATTTGCTACCTTCGTATCATGTCAACACAAATGCCAACCCTGCAAATGCAATATTAATGTTTTTGCCCCAGTGCAAAATTTCTTCGAAAACACAAATTCCTCCCATGAATTGCATTTGCACCTATCCTCATCATGGGAAAACTCTTTCCTAACCAATCAAATGGATGTGGATGATTAGTACTTGATGTCAGCTTTCATTTGACACCTTGGTTTTCTTGTTGCTATAACTGTCAACCCTCCCAAAGCAAAATTAATGTTATATCCGGGATGACCATCTCCTCGGAAACACAAAATCCTACCTTGTATCTAAATCTCCACCTATCCTAGCTTTCAGAAAACTCACGAATGCCTAACTAAGCAAATGGACATGGATAGATAGCCCTTTATGTCAGCTATCATTTGGATCATTTGTTTTCTCAGTTACTTCAACTTTCAACCCAACCAAAGCTAAATAAATGTTGCCATCAGTGTCAAGGATCCCCTTGGAAACACAAAATCCTCCCATTTATTTTCAGTTCCACCAATCCTGATCATGAGATGAAGCATTCCTGAAAGACCAAATGGATGAGGATTGAAAGGCCTTGCAAGCTAACATCAAGGGCTATGTGTTTGGTTGGTTAGGAATGAGTTCTATGGTGATTAGGACAGGTGGAAATGAAAATACATTTGAGGATTTTGTGTTTCTGAGAAGATTTTAAACCCGGACAGCAACTTTATTTTTTGCTTTTCGAGAGTTAAAAGTTGTAGTAACAAGGAAACCAACGTGTCAAATGAAAGCTGACATCATGGGCTATCCATCCTAATCCACTTGATTGGTCAGGAATGAAATATCTGGTAATTAGGATAGGTGGAAATGAAAATACATGGAATGATTTTGTGTTTCCGAGTAGATTTTTGACCCTGACAGCAACATTTATTTTGCTTTTGAAGGGTTCACAGTTGTAGTAACAAGGTAATCAAGGTGCCAAATGAAAGTTGACATCAAGGGCTATCATTCCACCTGCATTTAATTGGTTAGGAATGAGTTATCTGGTAATAAGGATAGGTAGAAATGAAAATACAAGGCAGGATTCTGTGTGTACGAGGAGATTTTTGACCCAGACAGCGTCATTTATTTTACATTTTAGGAAGGAAACAAAGGTGCCCAATGAAAAATAAATTTACAACCAAACTAAGTTGCTCAAGATTGCACGTGAGAACATCATGTAAGATCATAATATAGTATGCTTGCATTAATTTGTTTCCATCATGTCTGTTGGTTCGTCCTGGACCACTATGTTTCATGTAAAATTGTTTTGATATTGTGAATATTGTGAAAACAAACTATCACAAGTTACCAATAAATATCGTAAGTAATACACTTTATTGAATAGATAATGGCAGTGATAGGATTACTAACAGTTACCCTTAATCGTGAGTGTAAACCTCTGCTATCCACTTAAAATCTACCAACCATCCTCATGATCCTGATTTTAGGATGTGTATCACACATGTGACACACAATTGACAAATTTTTCACCTTCTCCAAAAGGAATAGCAGGAATTTATACCTCAAATTATATACCTCTGAAACTAGCTATATATGACACTCTCAAATTTTAGCATCACACATATGGTACAGATACTGGACCCAAGGCCATTTTATATTGCCACAATTTATATTTTTATCATTTTGCATTGACAATCTAACAAAACAGTCAAGCCATTTTAATAAAAAAAATTAAGTAAACATAACAATGTGGGTATGCATCTGAAAGCTCTCTTTGTGAGGAATTCAAATATGCCAAAATTATTACCATACATGGAATATTAAGCAAAATATGCAAAACCGCGTATATGTAATATAATTTATCCAGCCAAAAATGGAGCCTTAGCACACTGAATATGCTCAGAAACTTCATGATAATACTTGAATTTGATGTTTATCAGTCAGAGCAATAATAAAAACAGTCATACTGGGGTCTTGTATTGATTTAATCCTTCTGAGTCATAATCATTATGTTACCAACTAAGATTCTGGACGAGTATGACACAAAATACTTCACCCCCCTTAAAAACCATGTTCCACTAATTAGATTTTGGTATACTTTGGGTATGTTATAGAGGAGGTCCTCAGCTTTCATTTGGTATATGGCACATTACTATTGCAATTTGTTTTGGGTCATTTCATAAATCTCCTGGACTAATTATCTTCTCAACTTTCTCCTCACTCATTCATGACTGATGAGTCATTTCAAAAGCGGGATGTTTCTCTTTGATAATGCAGAAGAAAAACTTGTTTCTTAAAATATGAAAGATTTATTTGGCACCAGAACTCAACTTCACTGAATGACTGATTCAGAAGCAGCGAAATCAAAAGGAATTGCACTTTAGAATTTTTAAACGCAAGGTATTCAACCCAAAAAATAAGCAAGGAAGCTGCAGGGATGCATCAACACCAGATTTACTCTTCTGAGAGTGCATGATAGGCTAAATTATCTTCAGTGATTTTTATTATCTTTTTTGTTGTTAAAACAGCAGTAGGGTGATTTTGCAAATCAGAATTTTTCTGAATATTCTCCCAGTATAAACAAATATATTTTACAAAAAGTGAGCAATCAAATAAGTGAATCAGCCTACTGTCCATGCTTCAGCATAAGGACTGAAATATTCCAGCTCCTGGAGACTCAAAAGTTAACCAAAATGTTCTAATATCCGAATTTTAGACAATTCAGGCAATTCAGGCTTCAAAGTACATTTTACTGAGGGAAGCAAATTGGTGCCAGGGCAGGAAATTGATCAATCTCAGTTCCTGCAATTATAATGCATAACTATTTCCTTCAAATCAAAGCTGAATATTACTTGATGTGTAAAAGTTATCACTAAAAAGCTTGTTCAACAGGTTGTGAAGCTGAAGGGATTGATCGTTGGGGGTTCTACTCTGTATGTCAACCCACATTTCAAGATCAAGAGACAACTTTCAAGACCTCTCAACCACCCGACATCACTCATTGGCAGACTGCTATTAATCCTTGATCAATGCTCTACACTGGACGACATCCAGGTCTCAAGGGGAATCACCAAAAATGTCATAGACATCTACGCTAATTAATGACCCATCGTATATCTTTCCAAAGAGGGTCTGGCCTGAGTGCCAGGCCAGTGCACTAGGCCAATGAATCAAACCAAAAACAGATAAGGCTGTTGCAGACTCAATGGTGCTCTAAAAAAGTGAAACTATGAGGCCACCTTTTATGAGCTAAAAAATTATCTTTAAATCATTGAGTCTCTGATTGTGTAAGCCATTACTGCCTTGACTCATTAGCTGGGTGCTGGCCAAACCTTTTTTGAGTAAGATATATTTTGGGCCATTAATTAGCATGGAGGACATTAGAGGTCAATGACTTTTTGAGTGATTCCCCTTGAGACGTGGATGTCATCCAGTGCAGAGCATCAAGGATTAATAGCTGTCTGACAAGAGTTTGTTTCGGTGAGGTCTTGAAAAAACCTCATCCTAAAATGCTATTTGACACAAAAAGTGAACCCTTCCCCCCTCTGCAACAATCAATCCCACCAGTTTTGCCTCATGAGGAATAGGTATTCTTTCACAGTAGTTTTTCCAATCAAATGATACTCACTTTGAAGAAAATGGTCACGCAGGTTTTGGAAAGCATGCTCTTTGCAGAGACAAAAGCTTTACATGACTAAACATTGCTCTGTAGATAGAGTGGTTGTCGTATTAGCTGCAGTTGTAAAAGTCAGTAAATCGGCCTACTTTCAAAGAAATTATACAATTAATAGATTTTCAAATTTAAGTTCCAATTGTCACACTTTTCAATACGTTTTAATGGATTGTGCACACAGCGAGCTTGAACAAACTTTGAGGTTAAAAAAATTGACCAAGAAAACAATTAGCGCAGTGATGTAGAGGAAGTTCAGGTGAACATTTTGATGTATGAACCGAAAAAATTTGTTGGGAATTTTTTGAGATATTTGAGTTTTACATTTTTTATTTATCACACCCTATTCTTAACATGGAATCTGGATCTAAAATGATCAAAACTGCCCATTTTTCCTGTTAGGTAATATCTAAGATAAAAGTCATTATTCAGAAGTAAAAATATGCAGTCATAGACACAAGAGTAAGTACATACCACTTCAGCCAGACTGACAGATTATGATAAACCTATAACAGAAAAATTTCTGAGAAAGAGTATAAAATATGTTTATTTGCCAGCTTGTTCTCAGTTTCATCATTCTGGTGAATAATTGTAGTAGAATCTACCTCACCTTTGAACTCTATGGTGTATTATTGAGGTTTTTATGT
This sequence comes from Platynereis dumerilii, assembly GCA_026936325.1. Taxonomy (NCBI): domain Eukaryota; kingdom Metazoa; phylum Annelida; class Polychaeta; order Phyllodocida; family Nereididae; genus Platynereis; species Platynereis dumerilii. Next base: position 12,788,531 of record JAPTHN010000010.1, on the reverse strand, counting down.
GTTTTTAAGAAATTTCACCACTGTGAAACAAGTCCTTTTGCAACCATGTAAATTGTAGCCAATTTTGAAAACGCATAGATAGAATGTTTGGAAGCATTTAGTTAAGTATGGAGTAAAATACTTTGACATAGCAGTCTTAATGTGCAGCAGTTATACATGTTTGTATTAACTACATTTTCACATAATTTACTGAATTTATGCTATTTTTGTTGTTCTATGCAATTAAAGATTGGTTGATTTTGGATGCCAGATGACCTACATCAACATTTAACAGCCAACATCCATTTTAAGTACACAAAATACATTAAGCATGAATATTACTGTTTATTTATAGCTTTTAATGTTATTTTTGCCTTTTTGTTCAATTGCAAAGACTTTTCATGTAATATCAGGGGATTCAACTTCATAGTGAAGCAGATACTTACAAACATTCTATGCATGCATTGTCTGATAATTTACTCAACTTTGTCTATCCTTATATATTGTTATGAAATGCTTGTTTCGTGGTGGCAAAATTTGTGATAAAATGCACAAAAAACTGAACAAAGCCTGTTACAATGAGATGATGAGATCAAATTTGCTAAAATTATTTACCAGAATTATGTAACTAACATCACCTGGTATTGCAAGCATTTTATCAGGCCTTTAGCCAGAAATGTTAGCTGTTATAGGTTTATCACACCCTGTCAGTCTGGATTAAGTGGTAAATACTTTCTGCAGAGACAATGACTGCATATTTTTACTTCTGAATAATGACTTTTATCTTAGATATTACCTAAAAGGAAAAATGGACAGCTTTGATCACTTTTTCATGGAGATTACATGCTAAGAATAGGGTGTGATAAATAAAATATCTAAAACTCAAATATCTCAAAAAATTCCCAACAGATTTTTTCGTTTGATACATCAAAATGTTCGTCTGACCTTCCTCTACATCAATGCGCTAATCGTTTTCTTGGTCAATTTCTTTAATCCCAAAGTTTGTTCAAGTTCGCTGAGTGTGGTATTTACCAGCATATTTTCTGTAATAAATTTCATTGATATTTTTGAGTTTTAAACACTTATGTCTTTCAATTAAAAAATCTAAAATCAGTAGGATCCATAACTAAATTTATCTTCACTATCTAATAAACTCTGGTAGAGTTTCATGTTACAAAATACAAAAGGCATGCAACCTTTTCAAAATTCTAAGCTGACATGATTATTAATTGCAATGTAACAAGAGCAACACTGTTGTTTTTATGAAGAACCAAGCTGAAGTAACATGATAGTGCTGTAATTATGTAGCTCCATAATGCATTAATTTGTGTGGTTTATTAAAAGAATACACAAAATTCAACCCACTGAGGCTTTCTTTGCATGTCAGTGGCATACAAGCCTTTATTTAATACTGACACATTGCTCTACACTGCTTATTAAAAAGAAGCTACACTTTTACGTCTTCATCGCTTGCAGATCTTATACATGTACAGAGAAGTTTCAGGTTGTAAAACTAGGAAAGCCAGTAAGTGGGTCGAAAGTGATGGAAAGGAACGCCTAAACCCTGATTATGGTGACTTAATCAGCTGTCGAGCTTTCGACAAAAAATATCCATCGAGTGGTATCTTCAGAATGGATCTAATCAGTTTTCTGCCAGAATAATCGCTTTTATGCCATCCATCATGGCCCAAAATGAGTTTAATGCAAGACAACAAAGTACACCAAAAATGTTTGTGTAAAATATTCAGAAACGGGTGACAGTTACTTGTCTGTTAAAATTCTTTGACAATTGTGTGAAATCTGACAAAAGCTTACCCACTATATATGTCCATTCTGGATATCAAAGTAAACATTAAATTAATCAGGGTTGACAATATCCTTGGTTGTTCCACATGGACAGATTTTGCATGATATACTCAACAATTTTTAACAGACAACAGCTAAGGTCCTTTCACACAAACCTATTTGTAGAGCTCAGTTATGCCTCTCATATAGCACTGTAAATCCTATGACCCACAATCCTTGTTAAACTCTTACTGCAAAGGAAATCCTGTTAGTATTGTGTCAAGGACTCTGGCAAGGAAATTCCCAAGCAACAAATTAATGTAATTTCAACCTCATTTTCTCAAAATAGAACATAATTGGGTCAAAGATTTTCTATGAAGACAAAAAGAGTCAAACATGTATAATTATATAAAATTCGGGTTTTTCAGAACAAGATAATGATCTAGTAAATGAGCTGAAAACAACATTTAAACAATAGAATTTAGATCACTCCTGCAATTATCATATCAAAGGATTGACTCACTGAGAAAACTAAAGTTCCATTCTGGTTGTTGCTGAATTCTGACATATGCATTTTCTGCCAAAATCTTGTTCTGATTGGTGAAATTAGAGGAATTAAGGCTTTCATTGTGCTTATGTGAAATGTAGTAAGTGTCACTTTGACCAAAGTATTATTTTGCCCAGATAACAAAGAAGAGAGGAACGAACAGAAGAGCCCTTTTGGATGATTCCATGTTGCTTGCCTTAATTGAACACAAAGCACGAACTGAGGAACAATGATGTCATCTTTTATTAGGCCCCATTTAAGCACGTAACTCCCAAACGGAGCCTCCATTTGGGACTTCAGGGAGTTATGGGAGTTACGGGAGTTAGCAGGAGTTAGGGGGAGTTAGCGGGAGTTAGTGGGAGTTATGGGAGTCAGTGGGAGTTGGCAGGAGTTATGGGAGTTAGTGGGAGTTGCAGGAGTTAGTGGGAGCTACGGGAGTTAGCGGGAGTTAGCAGGAGTTAGCGGGAGTTAGTGGGAGCTACAGGAGTTAGCAGGAGTTAGCGGGAGTTACGGGAGTTAGCAGGAGTTAGCGGGAGTTAGTGGGACATAGCGGGAGTTGCAGGACGTCAAGGAGTTCCGGGAGTTACATGCTTAAAAGGGGCCTTTTATTCTATCAACGCCATTAGAGGTACCTGAGAGAATGCCACTTAACCTATTTATACTGTAATTGAATTAAAGGTTGAAAGGTTAAGTAACTAGACAGCATAACATTGTTACCTTTCAACCATGGCTGCAACCAGCCTTCTCTGTTGTGATTTACTTATACAGAGCAGCAGCGTCAATTTCCTTTGAAGTCTGCGCTCACACTTGGTATGGTATCAGGTAAATCTGGGGCAACTCTGCCAAATGAAAAAAAAATTGATTCAGGGATTGGAAGCACAAAATTAATTTCCTACTTTTGCGAATCAACTGCAATTTAAACAAAAAGGAAATTCAGTATTAATTAAAAAGAGAAGTAACGATGTTCCAACTCCCCAGAAAATGGACAGCATATATAAAATAGTATGTCAGAAATTTTTGAGAAAATAAGAACAGACATTGAAGATACAAATAATGACCCAGATATCATTATTTTCCTTGATTACTTGCAGAGAAGGAGAAACTTGTAAAAAAAATCTTGTTACTAGTAAATTGAACGACAAATCTGAGCAAGAAAGGTTTCATGCTGGTTCTGGAAATAACCAATTTCTATAAATCCTATTACCATGAATCAGGCCTACATGTAGTTAAGTAAGCAGGTTGGAGGAGCGGGCAGGTCAAAGGGTTTGATGCTACCCAAAGCAAAGTCATCTTAATAATTAAGTTAAACCGCTTTGGCAATGTCAACTTTGACTGCTTGCGATTGAGAGATTATACAATGAACAATGTCGGTTTGCTACCATTGTTCCCAAAACTTCAAAATAAGCAGGATCCACTCCAGCCACCCATACTGGTCCAGTTGAGCCTCTTCTCAGCATAGCAAAATTTTTTTTTACAAATTTGGTCAAACCCAAAACAAGGATCTCTAGCTACATTATATACGGTACATGTATAATATTTGATGTCTATTGTATATAAAGGTATTTGAAGTATGTATCTATCTGAATTAATGAGCTCATATCCAGCTCGAAATCCTCGAAGGGAAACATAACAGCACAGTCTTACAAGTACATGGATCAGAAGTACTTCTACACAAATGAGCATCAAATCAAGACTCTTACAAAGTAGTCTCTGCTTAAAAAACCAGACTAAAAGGGATACTTAGGCATACTTTTGGAAGGTTGCCTTTCTGCTGCAACTTTCTGAGATGAGACAAGTGCAATCAACCAAGTTTTAATTATTCCCTCACAGACACACCAATGAGCCTTCACCTTCTCAGCTTATAGCCACAAGTGCGCCAGAAAAGGCATGTTATGGTAACCTGCCTTTGTTAGGCTCCAGAGACAGGTAGTAAGCATATCATATCAAGAAGATCCAGAAGAGAAAAATCCTCAAGAAACTACTCAAATCAGAGATCAGACGGTGCATTGTGTCTTGGAAACCACATCTCCCAGGATGTGACACAATTCATGTCTCCTGCAGGACTCTCGAAATGATATCTTTTCACCGGCTTCAATAAGGTTTTATCAGGATAACATTAGCATTGGCTGCCCATTGCACTGAGGACACAGGACATAATGAGGAGTGCCCGTATGTGTAAGTTCAAAATCTGGCCACCATGTCTGATGATCATCCAATAAGAAAGAGTTGTTGCTTAATCACAATATACTTTTGTATTGTTTATTTGTGATTATTTATCGAGTATAAATACAAGATAACAAATTGCTTATCTTATTAACATGCCATTCAAAATGTAGTGACTACAATAAAAGAAAATGACAAGAGATATTGAATTACAATATTGATGCGATAAAGAGAAATGCCAGAATTGTAATAACAATTCCTATGACATTCCTTTTTGTTTCTGTGACCTTTTTAACTTGTACATAATTGATTAAATGTCATTTAACTAAGCTCTAATACATCTGCAGTATTTATTCTATCAGTATTTTTCAGGTCAGGCTTTTGTTCATCTTCTATTATTTCTGTATATATAGGAGTGTACATATGCCACAAACAACATATTGATGAAAACAGGCATTTGCAAATAAGTCTTCAGAAAAATATGTATAAGATACAATAGTTCAAAAGAATGTAAAAATAAGCTCTGATAAATAAACTTAATTTATGTACAAACGGAATCGGCCTTTTAAAGTGTCTAAGTTACTCTAAGCTTGGTATTAATCCACAGTGGCATCTTGGTAACTTCAAAAGCAATCAATAACTGGACAGGACAGAAACATTTTTCAATCGTCAAAATGGTAGCCAAGAAGTGGAAGAAATTTCACAATTTAAACCTGATTGGCAGTGATAGTTATGGTAAGAATAGTGGAACTGCTCAGCCCTCTAAGCCCGGTTCTGACCACTAAAAATGGTTAACTGATGAAATGGGAGATTAGGAGTCCACAACATGTTGAAGATTAACCCCCTGTGAGGGATATTTTACTGTCCTGGCACTGGCACCGATACAAAGGGCTGCCAATTTATGTTAGCGATGATATTTTGATTTGTGTTGATTTGCTGGAGATAAACTTGCATGCTATTCAAATGATCAACCAAACTCAACAATCACAAATCAGAGCAGACTTTGCATGATGAAAACTGCCTAAACAGATAGCTGAAAAGACCAATAGTTGATTGAAGATGACATCACAGAACAGTTCACAGACTCATCACAGTGGGCCTTCTCTGGTGATCTCAACAGTCTGCAACCAATAGATAACTATTAACAAGTGTTGTTCTCCAGTTTTCTGCAGTGTTCATTGTTCAACACTGGTGAACAAAATACTTGATGCAGAAGCACTGAAGACTGGCCAAGCCCAACTACTTTTCTGCTTAGGACACGCCCTAGCTGAGCAGTCTTAGAGTTGCAACAGGGAAGTGGTACCTAGCTTCACATAGATGCTTCACATGTTTACTGCTGCTGTGGAATAAAGTTCATCACATGCAGGTGGGTGCTTTGGTCTTCAGTCCTCTTTACCATGTGTGATGTTTGAAGGGGATCAATACTGAAATGGGCTATAATATAGAAGCAATTTAGACAGTAATTTAGAGTTCTGTAAGAAGATTACAGGGTAGTATATATGTAGGGCAGAGTGGATAACAAACTCCATTTAAGGACATCAAACAAATTGGATAGGCTACTATATAGATGCTTAAGGAAAATTTTACTTACTCCCAAGTTTAAAAGAAGCTTGTACATGCTTGGTTTGTTGTCTTATTAGTTTGGCAGTGAATTGGTATGCACTGAGGATATCACTTTTAGAAAGCATCTTTCACAGATGATTTCATATGTGTAGACTTTGATCAAATAACAAAATATTTAGCAAAATTTCTGGTCTGACATCAGAAAATCCTGCCAGGTGATTGGTCTAAATTATCATGCCTTGACCAAAAGCATTGTCTGTGACATCAGTAAGGGACTATTCAGAATTTATGACTGGGTTGAGGGGGAGATGGAAGTTTTACCTGAGTGGGTGCTTCAAGGGAGGCAGTACTAATTTTTACCTTTTGTCCAGAATCTATGTGCCTTGCAGACTATATAGAATTTATGACTTTGGGGGAATGGGAGTTTTGCCCGAAGGAGCACCAATGTTTCTCAAATGTTTCAGGGGTGGTATTTATTACTCACAAAATGCTTAAGGGGGGGGGGGTATGAAATTTTAATAAAAGAAAAGGGGATGTACTAAAAAATCTGCATGGAATGTATGAGGAACACAAATAAGCATGAAACCGAGGGGCATAATTCTGAATGGTCCTGCAGGACAGGATGGTGGCCCAGTGATGTGGCCAACATTCATGAATAAGAAAATCACTGTGGGAATCAGATCGGGGACCCTGCAATTGATAGCCATTGTCCTGCCACCTGAGCTGAGCCCTAGATTTTATATGTCTCTTCTGCACCAACTTTATCTTCTAGAACTACTGCCCTTACCTGAACTTACGCAATTGTGTGCCACATAGAATAAGCTTTGCAGAAACATTGCCACAGACTTGAAATGCTGTTTTTTAAGAACACAAGGCACAAAACAAGTAAATCAGATTAACGACTTTACATTAACAAATGGCATCACCAGTCCATAAAAAGGATAAAGGAGGACAAGAAGTCTGCCAGCAAAAAGGCACAAAGGCAGGCATTGAAAATAGATCTTTAGATGTTTCTTAAGCCATTCTTTGGAGGCAAACATCCTCAAAGAAACAAAGGAAGAGAGATATTCCTGAAATAACATCACATTGCACCAATGGTTGTGCCATTTAATGCCATTTGTACTCACCTTTGAAGCAGGCAAGATGAGAGCTACTAATTCTTGATAATAACAACTGTCTTATACCTTGGGCTGTTCCAATGTAGATTATCATTTCTGACATCTGTTAGAAGAGTCTTAGTAGACATTGATTCTGCAGATTTGGAAAATATAAATAGTGATATGATCGATTTGCCTCAATTAATCTAGATCCTAATAACGTGCACAACAACATATTGTATGATGTACGTATTCCAAACAGTGCTGCAGTGTGTCTGCAGTGCCGTTGGCAGACGGTGAATTAAATGCTTTTTGGGGCAGCTAAAATTCCATCTTTTTGTAAACCTCTGGTAGATACTTGACTCCTGAGATAATTCCAAGTCTCGGGAGCTTACACACTCTAAAAAAATTCAGACAAAATTGGTTTTTTTCGATTCAAAATGGTTTTTTGAAAAACCAAATTTCAATGCAAAAAACCAACATGGATTTTTTTAAAAATCCATGTTGGTTTTGCATTGAAATTTGGTTTTTCAAAAAACCATTTTGAATCTAAAAAACCAATTTTGTCCCGACATCTTTTAGAGTGCAGCAGACAGAGACGTGACAGACACCCAGCATCTTTCAAATACCATCTGAAGGTGACCATGACAACTGAACCTCAATTTGAAACCAGTAATCTGACAGACAAAGGACTCTCATTAGCACTTGGGCCTCACTGTTCGAAAGAGCTCTTATTTCCTTCTTATTGTCACATCATTCTGCTTGTATTCTTCTCTTGTCTCTTAAATCTCTTCTTTTCTCATTATTCTCATCTTCTCCACCTCTTACTTCCTTCCATGCCACTTACTTCCTTTCCTATTATTTTATTCTTCTGTCATTCCCTGTTATTCTCATTATTCTTCTGGGTATTCATCTCTCCTTTTCAGTTGTTACTCTTCGATTACTCTTCTGTTAGTTTCTTATTCTGAATAAGCCTATTAGACCTGTTCAAAAAAGACTTCCTATTTCATTTTAATGCAGGATGCAGTGATTCCCATTCTCCAACCTATAGAATGACCAAATATGACGTTTTTTTCAATTTTCAACTTTGGGAATGCCTGCCTCATGAGCCATGAAGTTTTAATGTTTAATTTCGTCAAAAACGCCAAAAATATCAGTGGGGGGCTATTACATTTCTCTTCATATCTTTATCAGCATTAATTGTAGAACAACATGGATGGTGTCATATGATAGCTTGTTAAATTAGGGGAGACCGGGGTAAGTTGTGCCGCGGGGTAAGTTGTGCCGCCCACTATTGGGGTTAAATGAAGAACTGGGAAAAGAAGGCAATGATACCCATATACCCACTTGGTCAACATCATCAGGCACCAAGAAAAAAACTACCAAATATAATGGTATGAAAAGCTACGCTAATAAATTCAATTTTGTTGCTCAAAACTTGAAGTGCCGAGGACTGACATTCTGGTTTCTCGGTCATTTGGTATTTGTAATAAGATGATGTCCCTCTGGTAGGATGGAGTTAAGAGGTATATCTAGACATTTCTGTAGTTAGATTTCATTTTGCATGTCTGTTTATTTTTGACAACGCGTTTCATCCAGAAAATCAATTTGGGGTAAGTTGTGCCATTTTGATTGGGGTGAGTTGTGCCAATGGTATGACATAGAAATTAATATTTTATTCATCTGTTTTTGTCCAAATTTTACGCAAGGCCTAAAAATGATGTGAAATAACTTACACTGAAAAGAACACAATGTTAAAAGAGTTATAACACCCTCTAAACAATATATCATAATGTTTTTTTCAGCATTTTTAATTTGTGTGTAAAATGGCTCATAAATGTCTGATTAGTTTCATGTAACATGTCAGTCATACATTAAAAACATGATACAAATGATCTATCTGAAGAAACAAGTGAAATACAAGATTTTTTTTGAATAAATTAGGTGGCACAACTTACCCCGTCACACGGCACAACTTACCCCGGCACCGGGGCAAGTTGTGCCACTTGACCTACTTTTTTCAAATGCCTGTCATGACCTTCCCAATGGTCGGACTGCCCTGAAACTTTGGTTGATTCTGGCCAACGTATTATATTTTGATGTCTGATTTTCATATTGCCTGATTAAGCTTTGGTTTTTCGGAAAATCAGCTTGACAAAAAAAATGGCACAACTTACCCCGGTCTCCCCTATCTATCAATTTAGACCAATAACTTGGTATTTGAGACACTTTCAGGTCTCTTCAAAGCAGAAATGTGTAAATTTTTGGGAAAATTTTGATGTCGAATAGTGTATTTTGACTCGTATGCTCATCAAATTGATCATAGAGCTGCATGAGTGGTATCATTTGAATGCCTGTAAAGTTGTCTTTAAATGGAAACCATTTTTAAAATTATTTAGATAGTTCTCATTGTCTCTGAAGCAAAAATTCCCCCATTTCAAGGAGCTGGAGGCGGGTTGTATCCAGTAATCTTTGCTGGGGCAACTGAAAGACCCTGGGAATCCCTGAATTAATAGGGTATGTGCCAGACTCTCAGTCTTCTCATCTCCTCATCATCATACGGCGGTCGCCTGCCTTGATATAGCCCGCTAAGGTGCTGCAGAGGCGTAAAACACAAACAAAAAAAAACAAACAAACAAGGAGCTACCTGCCCTATGTTATTCATTGCAGCACTGCATTGACCAGAAAATGTACAAAATCTTTTGTCTTATTAAATAATTTCACTGATGTTGTTTCTGAGTGATTGGAACATTTTGAAAATACTTTTACCATGTCCCTATAATAACTTTCTATTGTTCGATTTGAGCTGAATTGAAACAAGCATCATCAATAACTTTAGTAGTCTGATATTTATTTTAGAAATGCAGTTAAACTTGACTTAACATTTTGAGCAACAGAATGCCACAGTTGTCAATTCTAATAATTATGCTGTGAGTAACTAGGGCCCGTTTTCACCAACATGGTATTAAGAGTTAAGCCTGGTGTTAACTCCTTTGAACCTGGTATAACTAAGTCCATTTCACCAAGAGTGTGCTAAGCATGTAAACCTGTCAAGGTTCAGTGAATCATACACATTGTCACCAAACTCAAGGATCAGCCATCTTAAACTGATTTGGTGTCAAAAAGTGATTAGGCCAATGAAAACAGAACAGGGCACTTAGTTACTTATAGCATTATTATTAGAACTGACAACTGCGGCATACTGTTGCTCAAAATGTTAAGACAAGTTTAACTGCATTTTCTAAATATGCAGCACATATGTTTCTTATGAGATGGCATGACAAATTAGTATTATAGGCCTTTGTCTATTATATTCGCATGTTTCTCTAATTTAACAGTCACCAAAGATTTTTTCAAGAAATATATGTCACATCATGAGATATAAAGTTTGCAAACCAAGAACACACACTTACCTAGAAAATATATTTGTTGAAGTAACTGTTGCAAATATACTAGCCATACAGCATTAAGCACACGATTTAAAAGTATTTCATGTATGAAACTATGTTTTTATAGCATTTGCCTATGATAGTCATGACACCAAATAGAGGCAATTCTTCTGTGCTGAGTTGTACAAAACATCTGCACTTGTTGTTGGTCTTAGCACAGGGGTACTTTCGAAGGGCAGGAAATTCGGACGTGGGTGCAATCTATGCATCCTATAACCCCCCCCCCAAAATCGGGCGATTTCGGAAAATTCCAATTTAGTCTCCCGTGTGTCTGGTCCACTGGGCATACGTACATATATGGGTTTTAATGAAGCGATTGCATGACTGACACGCTTCACAATCCTTGAAACTGAGGCGACACTAATACCACTCAAGTCACCAACGACTTGTTGGTAACTGCCGGTAGCAAAAAATCGCAGGCACGTCAGCCATTCTGGGTACATCAGATTTTGAGGACCCTTATCATTAGATATTCAAATGGATTCAACCATTATTGTAGTTTCATTGTGCAAAAATGCATGACCAGCTGATTTGTATTAATTTATTGTTTGAGGGGAGGGGGCAAAAGAAAAATGCATTTCTGTCACCAACACTGGACAGACAACTAATAAATTTTTCTTTTTTATAAATGTCCAAGCCCACCCCTCTTTTTCTCTTACCTTGTCATGTGGTCATATTTGGGAACTTCAGAGATTAATTCTGTTTGTAGCAGTTGAGTTGTTTAAATACTATGTGCAGACTTTCACTCAGTAAATGTTCCTTGATCCTGCTCCGCTTGAGTGATTGGCTTAGCCAGACCAGGTCTCAGCTAAGACCTGGCATAACTCTTAATACCATGTTGGTGAAAACGGGCCTATGTGTCCATCTTGTGCTACTAAATGAATAATGGCTTTAACCATATTTACGTTTAAAAAATCAAACACTAACACAATATATATATATATATATATATATTGACAATAGCAGGTATACACAGTATAAAATGTAAATCACTCATGGCTTAAAACTATCATACACAAATACCATGACATAAATCAGGGCCTAATATCACAAATATGAATTGAAATATTAATTGCAATGTAACACAGTTCCACAGATTGCGTGTATAATGGCTTGTTAAAGGTAGCCGAGAGAAAATTTAACACAACTTTTGAATGTGGGTTTTTAAAACTGTCCACCTTCATACCATTATATGCCCTAGCTAGAAAATGAGTCACCAACAAAGCTGTCCTGCTGTCTGGAGAATTCTTATTATTTTATGACTTATGTTTAGTATCAGCGATTTATTGCTTGAGCAAAACTGTGTGTCGATATAATAGACTTCCAGCCACTCTGCCCCGGATGTTGTTCTTGACCCCTCCAAGTTTCTGCTTGCTGAGGTATCCATCATGAACTTCAAGGTGCCTGAGCTCAGACAATGAGTGTCACCACAATGCAATGAAATCCAATATTGTGCTAATCATTAAATTGTCAAACTCAAACATGATTAAAGTTTTTATTTATTTATTGGCACAAGGAGGGCACTTAGTTACTTATAGCATTATTATTAGAACTGACAACTGCAGCATACTGTTGCTCAAAATGTTAAGACAAGTTTAACTGCATTTTCTAAATATGTAGCACATTTGCTCCAAGAATGTGCCAAGGTAACACTGGCTGTTGAAAAATAACAATACTAAAGTGATCGATGATGTTTCTTTCGATTCAGCTCAAATCCAATAATGTATTTCCTCAATAGAAAGTCATTATAAGGACATGGTAAAAGTATTTCTAAAATAATCCAATCACTTGGAAACAACAACGATGAAATTACTAAATAAGACAAACAATTCGTAAATTTTCTGGTCAATGCAGCGCAGCAATGAATTAGATCAGGCATGGAGCTCCTTGAAATGGAGGAATTTTTGCTTCAGAGACTATGAGAACTATCTAAATCATTTTAAAAATGGTGTCCATTTAAAGACAACTTTATAGGCATTGAAATGATACCACTCATGCAGCTCTATGATCAATTTGGATTAGCATACGAGGCAAAATACACTAGTCGACATCAAAATTTCTCCTAAAATTTACACATTTCTGCCTTGAAGAGAACTGAAAGTGTCTCAATACCAAGTTATTGGACTCAATTGGAAGATAATTTGACAAGCTTTCATATGACACCATCCATGTTGTTCTACAATTAATTCTAATAAAGATATGAAGAGAAATATAAGAGCCCCTCTGATATTTTTAGCGTTTTTGACGAAATTAAACATTAAAACTTCATGGCTCATGAGGCAGGCATTCCCAAAGTTGGAAATTGAAAAAAATGTCATATTTGGTCATTCTATAGGTTGGAGAATGGGAATCACTGCATCCTGCATTAAAATAAAATAGAAAGTCTTTTTTGAACAGGTCTAAAGCCTATTCTCTCTTTATTTTCCCTGGCAATAGGAAGGTCTGACCAACTGAATAAGATATGATCAGCACGTTTTCCTTGAACCTCTTTTGTTTATGTTGTGTTAATTAGTGTTACATCAGGGCAGAAAAAAGGAATAGGTTGGGACTACTCTATAGAGAGCTCTAAAAGAAGCTACAGAGAAGCCCAACTACTTCCATCCTATGTGGCCAATTTCTGAAATGTGGACAGCTGATGATCAGTACAAAACCTCATCATTGAGAAACCAAGCAATGGTGCCAACAGCTTCATGCGATTAAACAAAATACCACACTGTTCAGTTCTAAGTACACCTGATGTAAAGAGATGAGAAAGATTCACTGTAAAATCAGAGGCACTGATTCAGCTCAATTGATTGAGTGAGATGGTTGCACAAGTTGATTGAGCTAACATAGATTAATGTTTTAAGCTGAGATAACTCAAAATACTGAGCTGAGATAGCTCAAAATACCAAGCTATGTTCACTAAGGTATTCAAGCTGAGAAAACTCAAAACAATGAGCTTACAGTATTGAGGTATCATACCTTGACAACTTATAGGATTGAGCTATCATAGCTTGAAAATTATTAACATTCTCAGACAGCTCAAATTATTGCTTCAACACAGTTTTCAAATTTTACAGTGTTGTAAAGTTGAAATACGTGGAGATGTTACAAATAATATTTCATTAATTCGGTAGCTTTTGGTTGAAATAGTTGATTGAGGTCACAGGTTGGGTGACAGGGCTTAATTACATCTGGCATTGTTGGACTGATATAGTTCACCAGGACGGCCATGTTATTGACGTAGACTTGTAGCACAGGATGAGACATTCTTCTAAGATGGGTTGCCTGGACAGACAAACCTGACTGCAGGGGTTATAAAGAGACCTTATATATATGCTACTGCTGAATTCTGTCAAGTCCCAATTGAGAGGTTAGGGAAAGAAAAAACAACAACAAAAGAAGACTAGAATATTGAAACGTATCAACTATGTGTGACACGTTTGCATGAGAAAATAGTCAGAATGTCAGAGCAGTCACAAACACAAATTGCCCTAACTTGAACAAGACGAAATGTGTCTTCTGGGATCAGCAAATGAACAAATTCCACATGACCGAGTAGTTTTATAAGGAAATTTCTGCACCCATTCATCAAGACCTAGTGTCACCTCAGTGAAGGTGTGACAGTGGACAAGATGATAATAATTAATGATTTTTCTATTGGTCGGACACTGTGGTCCTGTTGCAAGAATTGTTTGGTTGGACCACCGTATTTTCTTTGATACTTGTAATAATTGGGCTGCACATGTAGAAGAAGTCACATATGTATATACATATAGTGCAGGCTTGGTGCTCCCAGACTGGAGGGTGACTTACACACAAGGATACATGGTATTGGAGCTATAGCAAGAATCAAACCTCGGACCTAGCAATTTTCAGCCTGAAGGGTTACCAAATGAGCTAACCCTCCCCCTGACGGACAGGAGGAGTTGCAGATAGATGCAGATAGATTATAAATGGATAGGTATTAGGTAGTTAACTCAGTAAGTTATGTCCTGTTGCAATAGATCTACATTGAACTTGAACTTGAACTTGAACTTTATTTGTACCAAAATGAATACATAGATATAATATAATCATAAGGCACAGCAGGGCCAATAGTTTTGACAAAAACTGCGAGTGACTCCTGCTTAGTACTACAAAACAGCATCTAATTAACCTTTTAGATAATTACAATCTTATAACACTGATTACATTCTCTGATTACATGACCATACATTTAAAACACTTAGAAAAAATAAAACTAAAAAAATAGAAATTTTATCTATCATAAATCTAAAAATAGAAAAAGACAATTTACGTGGATATACAATCTTGTGAAAAGGATTACATTTTCTGAGTACATGACCATACAATTAATACATTAGATAAGAATTAAAATTTTATCTATCATAAATCTAAAAATAGAAGTAGACAATTTGCGTAGAATGCTGATGGAGGTAATACAGTCAGTTATGGCATAAATCGATTGCAAATGTAACAGTTCCTTATGGTACATGGCAAGGAATATTTATTGATGAAAAAGGTTTTTAATTTAGACGTAAAGATATGAATACACTCTAAAAACAAGTGTTTAAGAAACAACACTAAAATAAACACTTTTTTGTTACACTTAATAAACGCGTGAATTTGTTTATGATTTTTAACACATTTAAGTGTTTTTGATTTTAAACACATTTAAGTGTCTTTGATTATAAACACAAAAACGCTTTAATAGCTTGTTACACTTTATTAACACTAAAAAGTGTTTATAACAATAAAAGAGTTTGATCTTAAACACTCGATGTTTTTCCAGGATGACTGCAGAGAAGGTGTTTATCATATTAAAGTGTTAAACAAAAAACGTTTATAATTAAACACTCTGGTGTTGCAGTATTAACACATTGTTAATGTACATCACAATATCAGTTGTTCAGCTGCTGTCTGAATAAATTACATGGTTACAGTAGTAAAATCAAGTGACAATTTATAAAAAAAAACAGTACAAATGAAAATATAGATTTAATTGAATTTAAATACTTCGTAATATTATGTAATTAAACTAACTATAGCTATCCTCATTAACTTCAAAGGGCTACTTGTAATAACCAGATGATGACCGCTAATATTAATGATGGAAGGATGGATGGGTGGTTGGGGCTTTACGTCCTGTATTTCTGCACTCAATAGACTACCAAGTGAAGAGGTCACAGCAATGAGGCAAATGTTAATTTAAATAGCTATGCAACATAGGCCCAGGTGACCCGACAAGAGCTAGATTCAAAGCAATTACTAATGCCACTTAATGTATTTACACAAACAAAAAACTGGATCGTATATATTTGTGCCTGCCCTCCCTCGAAAGTGCATTTTAATACATGGGATGTTGGAATGGATTTTAAACTATTGAAGCTTAAATTCTTTTATTTGACACTTTCAAGCCACCATTAGATAATAAGTCATCACAAGGGCTGGATTTGCCTTAAAGTTTGGGATAATTTGGCCCCCTTTGAAGGCCAATGAAAAATGACAAGAAAATAGATAGTTTGTGTACATATTTTATTCTTCAATTGAGCACTGACAGTGAAGGATATATTCAATCATATAAAATAAAACCTTGTAAAATTCTCAAAGAAATTCAACAATTGAATCATATACCCAATGAACTGGTGTTTCGTATTACTGCATTTGAATTCCCCCCCCTCCATCTTACCCTAATGTGATAAAAAATAGAAGACCTTTTGGTTAGTACATTGGTGTACAGTCAAAATCTTACCATGTCATCATTTTGTCTGCATTTTAATGGTATCCCGTTACTCCACGTGATAATCCATATCATTGATGTAATGCCATTCAAAAATGTTTTGATTCACAATGCAATCCATTGAGGGGGTACAGAAAAAGTGACAAATTCTAACATAAGAGTCAAATTTCTTTTTATAGCACTTTAAATGTGTTTCTTTGAAAATGGATATGACTATTTAAAATACAATCAAATGATTGTTTTAACATTTAAGAAGCTGTCCAAATATTACTGGATAGTCAAGGTCCTTAATACAAGAAGTGCATTGCCTCTGTAAAAGCTTCAAATATGATTGCGACAATGATTGTCCCTCAGCAACGGTATAAATCCATTTGAGAAAGTGACTGGAGTGCAAAAATATGGAATGAGATGTTTCCAGATCGAGGAACCTTCTTCAATGTTACGTCATTCTTGTCAATGTTGTCCACCTGCAAATGAATGAATCCTTGATTACTATTAAATATTTAGGCATGATATATCATGAATATTGACATAATATCTCATCATACATAATTTTCAGAAATTTACTGAAATGGTGAAAAAAAAAATAGGAAGTGCAGCTATGCAGATCTTTAGGGAATCGTATATGAACGGTATGACTTGCAGGTCATCAGTGAGAATCAGGGCATGCTTTCAACTTATTTTGCAGCAAAACTGTTCAGTGATAGCGGGGACCAGACAATAGTTTAAAAATTTACCCCATATGATCAGAATAAAATAAACCAACAATTTAATGGCCAACCTAAACAGTGTTCAAGTGACACTAAGTCTTGGTAAATTAACTTATATGAAAGTATTAGATGTATCAAAAGCAAAGCCACAGAACAAGGAGATTATCAACATGGGTATTATGACAGGTATGTTAACCAAATGTTAATTATGCTAAATATTTACCTCCAAGACTTAGTGGCTTTTTCTTTCATTTTTCTCCGTTGCTTAATGTTGCAGCTGTCTTTTTGTCAGATCTTTTCGGGTCCAAATTGCTGCGGAAAGAAGAAGTTACATAATACAAAACTGCAAAGAACAACTAAAATATCTTAAAGATATTGGATGGATGGATGAATGGGGCTTTACGTCCTGTATTTATGCACTTGGTAGGCCAATTAGGACAGGAGCAGGACACGGCAATGAGGTGAAGGATGATTGAAACAGCGGTCCAACATAGGCCCAGGTGACCCGGCAAGAGCTGGATTCGAACTCTGGACCCAGTTATTGGCAGTCCAGCACGCTGCCACTAGACCAACCCTCCCCCCTTGAAAGATATTCATAAAAAAACTAGTTAGGGCCTAAATTGGATATATATAACATAATACCTCCATCAAAAATCCCTGAAAAAAAAAGTCTGAAGTTCCTCCAGATGCACAGCATGATATGAACAATCATTTGCCCACCCCCTCCTAATCCAGTTCATCCCAAAATTTTAAAATATGATTAAATAATATGATTGCAGTTTGATGGTTTGAAATTTTAACAATTACATGTGTTTATAAAGATGGTTGATTGATGTTATCAAAATAGCATTGCCTCTCTATAATGTGATATTTACCTCAGTGACTTGCTAGATACAGTGCAGATGCGAAGTTAATTATATTTTGGTTTGCCTCAAATTGCAGCTGGATTCTTCCAAAAATATTTATCACACTCGATGAATTGAGTCCAGATATCTGCTGAAAATAAAATAAGGTTGTCTCATGATTGTCAAATAAATTTGATAAATGTTATAAACACCAATGAAAATACAGGGAACATATGGCCCCAACTCCCCCTATCTCTGCCCATTCCCCAGTGCACAGTGCAGAAAATATATTACATGTGTTTGAAATCTAGAAATTAGATAGACTTCCAAATGTTTCTGATAAAATGATAATTAGCAATGTAAAAATGCATGTTATGCTGTGTACAGATACTGCCATTAATATGTTCTTCTTAGCAAAAATATGCATGTATAGTGTACATAAATACCATTTAATCAAAATGTAGTTAAATACCTTTCTTTGCTGTTTAATAAATAGCATTCAAATATATCATCTTAAGTTGTGCTTACCAGTTATAAGCTACTTCAGTGAAGACTTAAGTCACAATTCATGCCTTCTAATCTGTGTTAAGTACAGAAAGCTGTGATTTCATGGTCGGTCGCTTGTGATGTTGTTTTAAGTTGTCTGCCTCCTTAAAGATTAACACTAGAAGTGTTTATCCGGCAAACTTGCAAAAACACTATGTGTTTAAAGGACTTTGAAATTTTCATTAAAAAGAAATATTACACATTTTCTTGCACTTGGGAGCATTCAAACAAAGATAAAAGACACAATATGCTACCAACTGACATTTTATGACATATTGTCATCTTATAACCAAAATTTCCTGGTTTAAATTGATCATTGATTTCTGAAACCATACATGAGAAAATATTCTAAGTTTGATAAACACTTAAATCTGTTAATTCTGGTAGAAGTGTTTATTTTCAAACGCGTTTATGTAACTTAACACTTAAATGTGTTTAAAACAGGCGTTTGTTTTTAGAGTGTAGAGGCTGTACGATGAGATTTAATGTCCTCAGGTAAGCTGTTCCAGGATTGAGCAATTTTGTAGTTAAGGCATTGTTTACCAATTTGGGATTGAACTGAGTTTATGTGGATGTTTGCTCTTCCACGGGTGGAATGATAATGAGTTGTTTCGTTTGCTTTTAAAGTATCTTTAAAATATGATGGTAAGTAATTGTTCAGGGCTCTGTAATATAAAAGACAAGATCTGAACTGGTATAAGTCTGCTAGTTTTAAGCTTTTGTATTTATGAAATGAATGAGTGGTGTGAGAATTGTATCTCTTTTTGTCAATGATTCTCATGACCTTTTTTTGTAAAACTTGGATTCTATTAATTGTTGAGTTAGGTGAATTTCCCCAAGCTATTAAGCTGTAGTTTAAATACGGTACCACCAGTGAGTTGTAAATAGTGAATAATATATTGGAAGGAAGTTCATGTTTAAGTTTATTCATAATGCCAGCTATCCGAGAAATTTTATTGGCTGTTCCATCAATATGGTTTTTCCAGTTTAGCGTGTCAGTTAGAATAACACCAAGAAATTTAATTTGGTGAACTCTTTCAATTTGAGATCCATTAAGGTAAAAGTCTAAATTAGCCTCATTTACTGAGCTCCTTGGCGTATGAAAGATCATGAATTTAGTTTTCGAGACATTGATAGATAATTTGTTTGCGGAGAACCAGTCACTTATTTCTTTAAGTTGATCATTGATATTCTGGTTTATGGAGGGATTTTTCGAAGGGAAATATAATGTTCGTATCATCTGCAAATATTATAAATTGCGCATTGGATGCTGTTTGAGCGATATCATTGATATATAATATAAACAATAGCGGTCCCAGTATGGAGCCCTGCGGTACTCCAGTGGAAATGTGTAGTGTATCATATCTAATCTGTTTAAAATAAGTGAATTGTTTTCTGTCATATAAGTAACTTGAAAACCATTTGTGGGCTATTCCACGAATTCCATAGTGATATAACTTGTCTAGAAGTGTATGGTGATTTAACGTGTCAAACGCCTTACTTAGATCAAGAAAGAGTCCTAGGGCTTTATGTTTTTTGTTTAAAGTCCTTGAAATCAGATCTTGTAATTTTAATATGGCTAAGTCCGTGGATAAATTTTCCCTGAAGCCGAATTGACAGGGAGTTAATAGATCATTTGTTTTTAGGTAATTTTGTAATCTATTGTAGACTAGTCGTTCCAGTATCTTAGAGAACGTAGGCAAGAGAGAAACAGGTCTATAATTTGTAAAAGAACTTTTTGGTCCATTTTTATGTATTGGGATAACTTTAGCCAGTTTCATTTGGTCTGGGAAAATTCCATTCCTAAGACTAAGGTTACATATATGAGTCAACGGTCTCAGAATTGGCTGAAAAGTTGATTTTAACATTTTTGGACTAATCTCATCATATCCTAAAGAAGATTTTGATTTGAATTTTTGAATAATTTTTGCAATTTCTTCAACCGAAGTTGGCCTAAGAAAGAGAGAACCCACTAGATTTAAATTGGGTAGAAAAGTACTCGGCTGCCTAGAGCATGGGGTTATTTTGTTTGATAAATTTGGTCCAACATTTGTGAAATATTCATTGAAAGAGTTAGCTATTTCATTTGCATTTGTTAGTGTCATATTATCATTTGTAATAAAATGATTAGTCACATCGTTTTTGTTATTATTCTTATTTAGTAAATTATTTATTTGCTTCCAAGTAGCTTTTATGTCTTTTTCGCAACTTTTAAATGAATTTGTCCAATGAAGTTGTTTTGCTGCTCTTATTAATTTATTAAGGCAATTTCTGTATCTCTTGTATTTAATTTCCTCTTCCTGATGCCTTACTAGGTCTTGGGTTTTTTTTAGTTTTATAGATAATTTGTATCGTTGTTTCATTGAGGTAATGATGCCTTTAGTGATCCATGGTTTAATTTTATGAAATTTCCTGTTAAACTTAGAAGTTCTTACAGGGAGTTTTTCATTCATTATTTTGGTGTATATATCAATAAAAGAATTATATGCAGTGTCTACATTTGAAGAATTTATGACATCGTCCCAGTTCGCGTCATTAAGAGCATTTTTGAAGGAGTTCATTGACGCCTCGTTTTGGACTCTGTATGTGACATTCTTTTCAAGACTTACGTCAGGGTCAGTCAAATCTAAGGAAATGAAGTTAATATAATGATCAGTGATGTCAACTGGTATTGTTCCTTGGTATGTTGGAACATCTGAGATTTTTTGGAATATATGATCAATTAAAGTAGCCGAGTTGTTAGTCACCCTAGTTGGCAGTGAGATTTTTGGAATAAAGCTATTACTTATAAATGAGTCTAGATAAGCATTTGTTAAAGCATTGTTTTCAGACTTGATGAGATCAATATTGGTATCACCAACAATTATTATTTCCTTATTTTTATAGTTCTTAAAAGATTCTAGCACTGAATCAATAAAATTATTAAATTCATGTACACTGTTATGGCTTGGCGAGCGATACAAGACACCAAGTATAATAGATTTTCTTCCATATTCAATTTCAATGAAAAGACAATCAAAGAGATTTTGTTTGTCAGTCGGAACGGAAATTGCAAGTTCTTTATATTCTAATTTGTCAGAAATAAAGATAGCTATACCTCCTCCTTCCTTTTTTTGGAGTTTATGTTTAGTGATCATCGAGTAACCTTTAAACTTCACATAGTCACATAAATTTTCGTCAAGCCAAGTTTCCTCGAACGTAAGAACATCAAAATGAAAATTTATGATGTTGTTCATTAAGACTTCATATTCGGTTTTATGTTTAGGCAGGCTTCGAGCATTTGTGTTTAAAATTGAGAATGTTTTTGATGAGAGAGATTCAGTAAGCTCATTAAACTTATCAATATCATAGTAATGCGATGGAGAAAACATTGGTCTAGAGTTCTCTACATGATCATCGTTAAAATTCTCTAGCCATGTGATTGTTTGGTCAGGAGTAGCCATAGGTTTTTAGGGTACTCAAAACTCTTTGTTTTTTTACAGAGAACAATGTATTTAGTAACCTCATAAGCATCCTACTAAAATATTTGAACAGTCTTGGTTGAATGTAACTGGGAGACATGTAGCTCAGAGACAGGTACAAAAAAAGTGTTTCATGTAGCATAATATTAAAAAGCACCATTTCTAGGAACAATGCAAACAATATCAAATCAAGCATGCAAACACAATGCATAGGGCATAGGATTGACATATTAATAGTACAGGTAGGTCCAATGATAGTTTTTACAATGGAACATTAATAACTGTCACAGTTCCATAATTACTAATTTTAAGTTTATCATGAATGTCATAAAAATAATGTAATAGTGTCTGAATTAATTGTTCATAGAACATATAAGACATAATGTCGTGATTGATTGGCTTATAAACAATAACATTCAGCATTGAATTTATAAATTCTAATTTAACCAAAGCAGATTGGATTCGAGAAAAAAAGAATACTATTTAAAATGTTATAAATCGTCCGTAATTATATATAGCGATTCTTGAATGATAAAAAGTACAACTACAGTTTACATAACTGCCTGCATAATATAGAGTTATAGAATTATAGAAGTCATTTTTTTTTGTCTAGTAAAAAATTGAGATTATACTGATAACAGATATGTAACTTTAAATACACAGTAACTGCATTGTAAAGAAAACTAATACAAAACCTTTGGCAATAACAAAGTATAATGCTTAAGTAATACTGTCGCTTTGGTCTAATGCTGAGTTAAGCGTATGGCAGGATTATACAATGGCAGGATTATACAATGGCAGGATTATACAATGGCGGGATTATACAATGGCAGGATTATACAATCTTAATTAGTGGCAGGATTATGCAATGAAAATAAAACAATCGTCTGTTTAGCACCTCGTAATAATAAATTTGGCAAGTAACAGCAATGTTTACGGAGCTATATTAAATGTCTTTTAGATGTTTTCGTATTTCTTGGAGAGTTTTTCCCATCAAGTTTCCGCCTTTCCATTTATCATATACTGTGACATCGGGGTGGGTCCTGTTCATGCCGATTCCGAAGACTGGGTGTTTTGTTGCTTCGCCAAGATGTCTTTCTCCTGTTGCTAGCAAATAACTACGGGCCGTGGGGTTCTGGTCATACTTCTGCCTGTTTACTTGTCGTAAGATTTGTGGTGCAGACTCTTCCCAAGTGGTTTTATCGTACCCGGCTATTTTCTTTCCGAGATCCATCTGCTTGTACGGGTCCTTTTCTGTCATAATCTTTTGTGCTGTTTCGAAGTCTTTGAACAATTTCGCTTTCGATATCTGGATGTACTGCTCGTTTGTGTTATAAATTCGTCCGTCCACTTTTACGTCCATTACATGCAGGTTACTGAGAGGGGAATCTTGCGAGGAAAAAACGGTCACTTCTTCGGTAGTTATTGTCGATTGGGTGTTCATTCTCAACGTGTCCGGAAGCTCTTGTAGATTGTCTATAGTGAATCTTCTCCCGTTTAAGAAAAGGACATCCAACTTTAAAGAAACCTGTTTAAATTCCGCATTCTTTCTTGCTGCAAGGTAAATCGGGAACAGTTTCTTGCGATTTGCTTTAATTGACGGTGGAAAGTCTTCACTCATCCATATGTCTGTCCCTCTTAAAGATGCTCTTTTGGTCCAGATGTCGTCTCTTTGTTTGAGTGTGGAGAATGTTACTGCAATAGGTCTGGGTCTATCCTCACTGTTCTTTCCAAATCTGTAAGCCTTATCGAACTGTAATTGTTGGATGTCACTGAGGTCCAATTTTGCATTCAGGATTTCCATCAAAAGTTTTTCTGTATTTTCATCGTTTTCTTCTTTAATTCCTTCGAATATTAGATTTGTTCTTCTTGATCGACATTCAAGTTCAGTAATTTTCCGTTGTAACAACAGTAATTCATTTTCAGTTTTAACAGTATCCTGTTTCACTTGCCTCAGATCGTTTACAGTTCTGTTGGAAATCTGTAAAGCATCCTCTGCAGTCTTCTGGATGTATTCTGCCGTAGATTTCATGCTACTCATTTCAGATTTCATTTCTTCAATTGAATTGTTCACAATAAAAAGTTTTTGTTCAAGCTTGTCAAATCGGTTTTCCAACCTTGTTACCAGTTTTTCCACCCATGGTGGTTGATCCGCATCAGTTTCTGCCATTGTTTTAGTTCATTGATGAATGATCAGTTTTCATAGTGTCAATAATTCACGCTTGGTCGCCATCTTTTCAATTGTCGAACTTTCATCATGTTCCATCGCGTAACTTTCCATCGATTTTTTTCGGGACAGTTAGTGATTGGAGCCTACATCATTGATTTTTTGTGGTATCCATGACTTTCTTCACAATTTGCGTCATCCTCCAGCCCCACACAAGTTGATTATCGCTTCATAATTGACATATTTACCGAGAGTTTGTAATGTTTGTATTCCGCCGAGCGGAACCGGAAGTTCATTAAGAAATATCTGCATGCCTATGATAACAGTGTAGCATAGCTAAGCTATCTGGATTTTTATTCTGGCTTCTTGAACTTTAGGACAAGATTTGTTATAGTACAGTATTGGCTCTGCAGCCAGCATACTATACTGGTTGCCCCATAAGGAAAAGTGTCAACCGGTTTGGTCCCCACCATTCAGTAATATCAGCTAGAGCATTACAAAATATCTTATAATCACAAATACTTAATATTGTTGCATTGATGTAAAAGTACACCTGCCACTCATTAATTGACCAATTGGTGCAGATACAATTGTTGCAGGACCTGAAATAATTGGGGGTGAGTTGTAACACTTGGGGGTCAATAGTAATGATAGCAGTTTGTTCTATTTACAGGTCCAATTTCTGGGTGGCACATCCTTGGGGTGATTAACAGACTGTTAGTGACTTACAGTTAGTGACTAACTGGCAGTTAAAGACTAACAAACAGTTAGTGAATCAACAACACTTAGTGCTTACTAACAGTAAGTGACTTACTAACAGTAGTGACCAACTGATGAACAACAGTTAGGGACAAAATGACTAACAGTCAGGGACTAGCAGTTAGTAACTTACTAACAGTTACTTGCTAACAGTTAAGGACTAGCTGACTTACATGACTAACTAACAGTTAGTGACTGACCAACAGTTAGTGACCAACTAACAGTTAGTGATTGGTGACTGACTAACAGTTAGTGACTGACTAACAGTTAGTGACTAACAGTTAGTGACTAACAGTTAGTGACTAACAGTTAGTGACTAACTAACAGTTTTTGACTAACTAACAGTTTTTGACTAACTAACAGTTTTTGACGAACTAACCATTTTTGACTTAGTTTTTGACTACAAACAGGTTTGACTACAAATAGTTTTTGACTAACTAACAGTTTTTGACTAAATAACAGTTTTTTGACTGACAAGCAGTTGACTACTAACAGTTTTTGACTAACCATTTTGACTTACAGTTTTTGACCACTAACAGTCTTTGACTACAAATAGTGTGACTTACTAACAGTTTTTGACTAAATAACAGTTTTTGCTTGAATCACAGTTTTTGACTACTAACAGTTTTGACTAACTAACCATTTTGACTTAAAAACAGTTTTTGACTACTAACAGCTTGACTACAAACAGTTTCAGACTAATAACAGTTTTTGACTGACTAGCAGTCTTTGACTGACTAACAGTTTTGACTAATTAACAGTTTTGACTAACTAACAGTTTTGACTACAAACAGTTTTGACTAAATAGCACTTTCTCACTAACTAACAGTTTTTGACTAACATTTTTTGACTAACAGTTTTTTGACTAACTAACAGTTTGTGACTTAATAACATATTTAGTGACTGACAAATAGTAACTACCAAAACAACAGACTTAATGACTAACAGGTAGTGACTAACTGATGAACAGCAGTAAGGGACGCCTGATTAACAGTTAGGTATTGACAGTCATATATAGTGCTTACTAATTAATAGTGAGTCATATTGAACCTATGCTCCCCCATATGAACTTGCCAACTCCAGCTTAACTGTCATAGGAATAAAAATAACAGTCAATACAATACACAAGTTAGTGCAGATCAGCAGAGCAGGTATAAGAAGCTATAAGATTTATAGATAGTTTTATCATGGGTTCATCTATAATTCCTCTTATAGCTTCTTATGCCATATCATGGGTTCATCTGTAATTTCTCTTATACCATATTTTTTGAAATTCTTTTGGCAAAACATACTCTTATTGTAAATTTTGAAATCGTAATCACTACAGTCAGCATATATCTTTTTTTTTCAAAAAGATTTTCTTGTTTAAAATGTGAATGGCACTTCCATGAAATTCGTGAAGCATTGTCTTAGAACTACTGAATTATCTTCAACTTACCATGCAGAAGGCCAATCATCCATTTAAAGGACTGGGCAAATGGGCAGATAAATAGAATAGATAGATATTATATCAGATCTATAGATAAGATCAGATATAGATACATTGTAGTTAGATAGATAGATGGATAGATAGCTGGATAGATAGATGGATGGATGGATAGATAGATAGATAGATAGATAGATAGATAGATAGATAGATACATACATACATACATACATACATACATACATACATACATACATACATACATACATACATACATACATACATAGACACATAGATAGATACATAGATAGATACATAGACAGACAGATTGCACTGACAGCTGTGTAATTCAAATCTGTGTTAAATTTGGATCTATAATGTTAAAATGTTGATGTTACATAACTGAGATCAATAAAATCATAGCTATTCAGAGATGACTGTTTACTATTAGACTGTTACATAATTTGTTGATAGTTAATGAAGACTATGTAACCTTAAGTGTTTTTATGATTTCTTACTTGGTGAGTCATTTAAGTCATTAACTTTTGTGTTTACTTTTAATTTTCAGTCAATTCTTACAATCAGGGGTATGGAAATAATTATTTCCAATGTTGACACACATGCTGATTTAAATCCCTGAAATATGTCTTTGGAGGTTGTTATACGACAAGACTGAAATTTTAAAGCTATTTTGGAAGCTATTTGAGGTATTTCAATTATTTACCAAACTAAACTCTGACTAAACTACTAGCTCCACTTTTATGGCAACTACAGGCACTTCCTGTTCAGGCAGTCACTGTAGACAGGAGCACCACACAGAATGAGCTGTCCTTGAGCTAAGTGACCTTCGCTCATGGCTGTCTCGGCTGCCATGAGCTGCGCTCATATCAGCACATAAATAAGTAAGCAATAACTATTATATTGTTTTTACCAGGGGACTACATCTGAAGCTGGTAAATGTACAATTTACATTGGCAGAGTAACTTGATAAGCAGCTGCAATTTTCTAAGAAGCCAAACCTAAGAGATGTGGTGTAGAATGTCATAAGGAGAAGTATATCAATTATCATAGTCTGCAAATAATTCTGCTATATGAGTATGTTAACGTTTTGATGAAGTCATTACTGGCAACCTATGGAATACAGACAACTGCAGGGAAGAGGAAACCCACTGAATCAAACAAAGGTAATTACCACAGCATTGATTTATTAATGATTTGATTAGGTCACAATAATGTCTTGATGTGTTTTATCTTTAATTTGATCATTGGGCCTACATTTTCCTGATCACAAATCTATGATTACGACTTCTGTGACATGTTGACCAGACGCTCAAATTTGCTTAATGATGAAAATTTTGATAAAATTAATCTTTTTCACTGTGTACCGTTTGCTCTATGCGAAGCAACCCAGTTAAGGCTTGGGTTTGGCTTCAGTCAACGCTTTAGACAGTCTGACAGTTGTTTTTTGTGCCTTAAGTGAAACTACATCTTTCAGGCAAATTCAATCAAATGTTGATATAGCCAGTATGCTAGATTATGTTCTCACGTATACAGTGCATATTTTTATATATCAAAATATTTTTTGTAGTCAAAGATTACGTGATTCTAATAAGAGGGACTTTGGAACAACTGGACTATTTTGTGGATTTTTTGACAAAATTGGGGACTTATACTATGTTTTAGACTGGAATATTCTCCAATGTGCTGCACTATGCTTGTATGGATATATTTGTAATGTATCCTAAAGCTTGCTATGAAAAAAATCTGCTGAAACATAGTGTTTTAGTTTAGGTTTGGCTTAGAACTTACGGGTTTGGCTTTTTTGAACGCAGGTGTTGTAAATATGTAGAGGCTTTATACTTATAATTTTTTGGTTTGGCATGTCAATAGTAACTGACCTCTTTTGTCGCATTCAGCAAGAAATACAAACTAGTAAAGCCCATTGAAAGCACGGAAACAAATAATTAAAGAGGAAGGAAAATTGCGATTTTGAAATGATGTTATGAGAAGAAGGAAAGGGATAAGGAAGGTTAGGTGAAGGCTGTGGCTTTGAATAGAGGTAAGGGTCTGCAATAAGGTGCAGAATAGCTAGATGCGGCCAACATTTTCAATCATGGGCAGGATGGATGGACATGAAAGAGGAAAAGCCCATGGAAATGCAACTGAACATCAGTGCAGAGTTTGTGGATCAAAATTTTTCACGAAGACAGCAAGTGCAACAAATATGTGCACAAAACGGAATTTGTCAGTTTTTTCCGTACAGCATGTCGGCTGGTATTGTTTTCATTAGTGGTTGTTTCACTCTGTTTCAAAGTGGGCAATAAAATGGAACTCAGTTCGGCTTGAAACTCCAACTGCATCTTTCTAAGTGCCCTCTTGAATGAAATGTCAGAAGGGGCTGGCTTGAAAACTTGGAGCCACACACTTCGCACAGATGTTCTTGTGGGTCATGCTTCTCTGTTATCTGCCTTGCCAGGGATGATTTTCTCAAGAGTACATGTCACTACATGGTGATTAATGCAGTTGTGATCTTTGAATAATGCAATTGTGATATTTGAATGATTTTTTCATATTTGTTCAATAACTAATGACAACACTACAGCAGGCGTGTCTTGAAAATTTTGATAAAATATGGTAATACCACTTCATTCCAAATATTGTATAATTTAGTAATACTCATCGCTTGTGCAATGACATGCAGCTGTAAAATTATTGGCATTAATAAATTTATGTATTTAGTGGTATTTGTGCAGATATTAAGGTACAGGAATTTACCTTGTCATTGTGCTCTCTTATACATGTAACAGGTATCTGGTGATATAGTAATACATGTTTCAACTGTGAAGTGATACAGTATTGACTTTATAATTACCAACTTGTACATGATAAACCATAAATCCCAAGGTATGTGGTGGAAACTGTGTTAATTGGTAAGGGTAAAAGAGATGACTATACCATATATGAAGATTTCATTTTTAGGTACAGAAGAAAACTGACAAATTACGTTTTGTGCACATTTTTGTTGTACTTGCAGTCTTCATGAAAAATTTTAGTCCACAAACTCTGCACTGATGTTCAGCTGCATTTCCATGGACTTTTCATCTTTCATACGCAAGGTTCATTGCAGATGTAATATGGAGACAGACAGTATAAAGTCAGTATAATGACATCAAGTCTGCAATGTCTTGGCCAAGATACGTATCTGCGATGCCATTTTCAGTCAGCTATTATTCAATATTTATCCAACGCTTGAAGATACGACAGAATCGCCTTATGCCTCAATAGACCAAAGGCAATTGCTGAATATCATTATAGCAAATGCCATGGTATAGCCATGGTATTTAAACCAAGAATGCTCTTTCTTGTAAACTGTAAAATTTTAACACAAGATATGAATTTAGTAAATTAAAGTTACAGAAGTTGGTGAAGATAAATTATATGATGGGGTATAAATAAGACATAAGTAGGTACGGATAAATAAGATACAAAAAAGAATCATCTGCACCAACTGTAGAGATCAGTAACTGTACAGAATATAGATAGATAGATAGATAGATAGATAGATAGATAGATAGATAGATAGATAGATAGATAGATAGATAGATAGATAGATAGATAGATATATAGATAGATAGATGGATAGATAGATAGATCGTTCTGGCACATAACCACAGAAATCCGAGTGCACTGCGTCAGCCAATCTCTAAATTGCCAATCTCCAAATATCTCAAATAGACATAAAGACTTGATTTAGATATTGGTAAAGAAAATACAATGCCCATCTCTGCAATTATCATCCACTGACGTCTTTTCGGGCCACTTAGAACATTCACAAATAGTTAATGCCCATCTCTGCAATTATCGCCCACATTTCTGAAATGCGGAACGCGGTTGCGGGATGCGGGACGCGGGATCGCGGTATTTGCTTTTTTTCCTTTTTTTTCTGAAATAACTTCGGGATTTCCGCTGCTGTGCCCTGCATTTTAATATCAAAAGTGGGCGATAATTGCAGGAATGGGCACGATTTAACTATTTGTTAATGTAGTGGCCCGAAAAGATATTTAGAGATTGGCAAATTTTGCCTATAGGAACAATAGTGTGCCAATAGTTAGAATAGTGTATTGCTCCTTTTGGCAAAGTATGCCAATAGTTACAATAGTTTGCTAATAGTTTGAATAGCAAATTGCTCTTTTTGGCATAGTTGCATGATTTTGCTAAAAGGAGAAATAGTTTGCCAAAAGTTGAAATCGTTTGCCAATAGGAGAAATAACCATGCCCGATTGTAAAATTGGGCACGATTTGGAGATTGTCTGCAGCATACACGTCAACATCAACAATAACAAGTCAACATGTATCAGGCTTCATGTGGGAACACGCCCTCCTTGAAAGACCTGACGTGTGACAATTACAGAAAAGCTGACAACGATGTGACAAAACTGTGCTATGTTGGCACATGTAGCGGCATCATCATGCTGTGAGAAATGAGAGGAAACATAAGAAAGGCGTGAAAAAAGGACCATAGAAATGTGGAACAAAAATAATGGAAATGACAGCGGCATTTCTTTCAGTGTCATGTTATGTCAAATTGTCCATCCATTACCACCTCTTCAAGCTATCCAGGGTTTTGGGCTGTCACATGCGAACAAGGCTTCTGGTAAAGAGGCCGGCATCACATGCAAAAAAGAAAGTGAACTACATATACATCAAATCATATGACATCTCTGTCAGCCAAAGATATTCCAGTGTTGGAAGGTTGGCACAATAGAGGTAGGTCAACTCACCATTGCTTCGCAAGTTAGGTGCAGTTATTTGACAATATTAAGAAACTGGGTAAATGCACCAGATCAGATGTCTCTGCATAAACTGACTCTACCAAATCATCAACTTTTGCATGCAATTTGAAAAAAAATATGTGCAATGGTTATCCTACAGGAGATGATTTGTTGCAAAATTCTGCCCTTTTTTGGGGTCACCATGTTTGGCAACTCTTCTTATAAAAAGTGAATTCAGCCCACAATTAATCACTGTCTGGCTAAATCAAATAGCCAGTCAAGTCATTTGAACCCTTGTTTTAATTAGTGCGATATGCTTGCAGGAGACCTGGCTCTCTGATCAAGATGACTGTTCCCTTCTCCAGCTTGAAGACTACAATTTCATCAGCAAAGGTAAATCATGTAGTGCACATGGGGGGGTAGCAATATATTTACATAAACAATTTAGTTACGTAACTGTACCACATCCGGAGTCAAATTTGTGGGATGGACTTTTTATTAAAGTAATGATTGAGTCACTCTCCTCTAATAATTTTTTTCAGAAATCCTTACTTATTGGAAGTATATATAGGCCACCTAGACAAAATGTAGATCAAGTAAACCTATTTACTGATGAATTAAGCCAACTCATGGATTCACTACGCAACTTTAAAAATGTAACTATAGGAGGAGATTTCAATATCGATCTTTTGAAATGTAAGGAAAATATTCATATAAATAATTACTTGGAAACTTTGATATCTAGCAGTTATATCCCTTGTATTACTTTACCGACAAGACTAACTGAGTCAAATGGTACTCTGATTGATAATTTTTTTGTCAAGTTATCAAATAATCATCCGTTGTGTAATGCAGGTATACTTATTCAGAATATTTCGGATCACTTGCCTTATTTTATTACGCTAGATATTTTAAAACCTCATCAAAATGCAGTTAAATCTATTAAAGTATTGATGAAGAGTTCTGAATCTATGATAAAGTTTAAGCAATATTTACATAATGAAGATATAATGCACAAACTAGATTGTGATTCAAATGCAAATCCTAACATAAATTATGATAAATTTAATGAAATTTTAACAGAGGGAATTAATAGGTGTTTTCCGGTGAAAAGTGTGAAATTTAATAAATATAAACATAAAAAATGTCCATGGATTACGGAAGGAATTCTAATTTCTATTAAGTATAGAGACTCTATATACAGGTCACTTAAGGCCCTTTCACCTACTGACAGTCAATATATTGTAAAAAAGATTAACCTTCAAACCTATAACAGAATATTGAAGCGTAGTATTCGGCTCGCAAAAATAAAATATTACCAACGCTGTTTTGATAAATATAAAGATGATGCAAGAAAAACGTGGATGACAATTAATACTATTCTCAATAAAGTAAGAAATAAAAGTGAATTTCCAAAATATTTTGTAGTTGATGGTAACCAAATTCATGACAAAAATATTATTGTGAATGAATTTAATAACTTTTTTGTAAATATTGGCCCAAACTTAGCTGAGAAAATACAAAATTCCAACAATCAAAATTTTAAAAATTATCTAAATGGAGCAATTGAGACCAGATTTCAATTTAATGAAATTTCTAATCAAGACATTATTAAAATTATTGATAGTCTAAAATCAAAAACTAGTTATGGTTATGATGGAATCTCAAATAAAGTATTAAAATATGTGAAGGAGGAGCTAGTCGAACCATTACATGTAATTATTAATCAATGCCTATCTAAAGGTCAATTTCCAAATAAATTGAAACTAGCAAAGGTTACTCCAGTTTATAAGAAAGACAACATTCACCAGTTTGATAATTATAGACCAGTATCTGTTCTCTCTAGCGTATCAAAGGTCTTTGAAAAGGTCCTATTCAATCAGCTTTACAAATATTTTCAAGACACTAATCTATTTCATGGAAGCCAGTATGGTTTTAGATCAAATCATTCAACGGAGTTAGCTGCGCTTGAGTTTTTAGATAGAATTATAATTGAAATGGATAAAGGACGAACTCCACTTAGTGTCTTTCTGGACCTGTCAAAGGCCTTTGATACGATAGATCATGAAATTCTAATATACAAACTGCACCACTATGGTATAAGAAATCAGTCACTCTCTCTTATTAAAAGCTACTTGAATAACAGATATCAATATGTTCAAATTGATAGTCACAAATCAGACCAATTATGTATTACCACTGGAGTCCCTCAAGGGTCTATATTAGGACCACTACTATTCCTAATCTATGTTAATGACATATCTTCTGTAAGCAAATTATTCTATCCAATAATGTACGCCGATGATTCAACTCTAATGACTACTTTAAATTTGTTTCAACAAACAAGTTTGGCCTCAGATATTAACAACGAACTAAACAAATTTAATAAATGGCTTTGTGCAAATAAATTGTCTTTAAATTGTAAGAAAAGTAAGGCTATGGCTTTTCATGCTCCTCAGAAACGTATTACTTACCCTGCTATATATATGAATAACATACAAATCGACTATGTAGATACTTTCAATTATTTGGGAATTTTTATCGACAAAACACTAAAATGGAATTCACATTGTAATTATATTGCTGGAAAAATATCTAAAGTGGTTGGTATTTTAAATAAGCTAAAACACTTTGTTCCACAAAATATACTACTTTCTATATACAATGCATTGATAGTACCACATCTTAATTATGGAAACATCTTGTGGGGAAATAAAAATAATAAGATTTTTGGATTACAGAAAAAAGCCATTCGTGTTGTTACATTAAGTAAATTTAAAGCGCATACAAGTAAGCTATTTAAAGAACTCCGTATTCTTAAATTTGGGGACATATGTGCACTTCATGATTTTAAATTTTGCTACAAGCTGGAGAACGGTCAGTTACCTATTTATTTTCAATCTATCTTTCAGAAAAATGCACAGGCCCACACTTATGATATCAGAAATTCCAATAACTTTGTCATTCCTTTAGTAAAGCATGAGTTTGTCAAACAGTCAATACGGTTTAGAATACCCAAATTTTTCAACTCCATGAACTTAGATATTAGGACAAATATATATACACATAGTATGATTGGCTTTAAGCTATTTATTAAAAGAAATATGTTTCTCTCATATTCTGAAATATGTAATATTCCAAATTGCTTCATTTGTAATAACAACACATAAATCTTTTTCATTATTTTATTTTATTATTTATTATATCCATTTTCTATATTCTCTAGCACCATAATCGGAAGTAACTTAACTGAACTAAATACTGAAATTACATTTAAGTCTATTTATTTTGCAACGCCGTCTAACTTGTGATCCTCATGTGGGTGCCCCTTTGCTTTATTATTTATATGTGTGCAATATTTATGTATTCTTCAGGGTCCACTCGATAACGACAAAGACTTGTCTTTGAGTGGGCCCTGGTCTTGAATGATATTAAATTATTCTAATTTTCTTGATATTCATTAATTAATTTGTTTTTCCTTCAAGACCAAATAAAGATAATTCTGATTCTGATTCTGATTCTGATTCTGAGGTTCCTGGTTAATTTTTTTCCAGTTGTTTTAAAATTATGCGCCAAAAACATGCTTTTTATTTTTTTAAGTCAAGCAATATGACAAAAACTTTAAGGGGAGGCATGGGTGACAAGGGCACTTTTTTTGCAATTTAAAGAATAATGGTTCATATTTGGTATCAAAAGATAGGTTTTAACTAAATTAGATAATTTCAGTTAATTTTGCATTTTTGTGATGAATGGTTGCCATGGTAACCAGTTTAAAAGGCAAAAAAAGGCTGATTTTTACTGCTCACAGGATGTGCAATTTCTGAAGTTTCAGGCATTGGAAAATTATTTTGAAAAAATTGATGAAAGAAGAAAAGCCAAATGAACATATTTACTGAGGGGATTTTTGATATTCCTTTTAATAGTGTCAGGAATTGGGGTAAAGTAGACAAAAGTCATTTTTGGGGGAAAAAATGCTTGTTTTTATGGCTGCAATATCAAATAATTTTGTTACACAACAAAAAATTTCAAAATTTGTTTTGTAAATATGAAGACATTTTTTTAAGGATTCCGTTGATGTATCGCATGAGTTCCTGGGTTGAACAGCGGTCAAGATTTTTCACCTCCAGTGCAGGGTAAAAGCATTTTTTTTGCACAGCGTAAAATGGCCAAATTGTGACGTAATGTCATTATAGGCAATCTATCAATGAAAACAAAGAGGCCTATCAGTGGCTATTTCTCCAAAACTAAAGAAGCTACATGCATGATATTTTGCAAAGATTCAGTAATCATTGTCATGTTTCACCAAAGTAAATACTGTGCTGCCATGGCAACTGCTTTGTTGTGTGGACACCTTTGAAATGACACATCGCTGCTCTTTCAATTCTAAAGTGTGTTGATGATGTTGTATTTGACATTGTTTTATGTGATAAAAGAGACATATTTTGACATAATCGAAGTTTGCACTGGGTGCCCAAGTTCATGTAGGTCGAATATATGAAACAAACTGAATTTGTGTACCTTAATGAAATTTGGGTAATTTCTTACACATTCCTCCCCTTAAAAATCCCATTTTTGGTCACATGACCACCCATTGTAACATCACCATAATAGAATAACAATGGTGAAGCAATGAAAGATGTTGCAAACTATTCACTTCACATTTCTGATCAATTAAACATGCATTGGCATGCTTCAATGCAAAATTATTGTACTGTAAAGTCAAAAAGTTGCCAAACAATGGTGAGTTGTGAAGCAATGGTGAGTTGACCTATCACAATAGAGATTTTTGCCTCAAATTGACTCGGGGGCGGGGTTGATGTGAAGTTCATACACAAAAAGAGAATTTAGGTGTGAAGTTTAATGATGTAGTAACTTAATGGCAGAGTAACTACAGTTACCAAATCAGTTCAATCCCAGTGGAAATGCAGGGTATTGAATACAAAAAATGTATGATTACTATTGTGACGACGAAATCAAATGCCAAGATTTTGGTCCCTTTGCAATGAAAAACCTCTTGGAAAATTTTGTGAGTATACCGTCCCCTCCCCCCAGACTACAGAAGAGCATGAATAACATTGAATACACCATCAATGCACAGTATATGATTTTTGGCTGCTGTCATGACAACCAAATCAGAATCTGTCACAAATATAGCCACCAAAATTGACAACGGTCCCAGCGGACCAGCGCAATACAGCCATTGTCAGAAGGTCAGATCTCTGATGTTACAGATGCCCCCAAGGCAGATTGACCGGAGCCCGAGAAACCTGGGGAAGGGAGACAACAATAGAGTGATAAGGCACTGGGGTAAAAATGGACATTGAAGACCTCAGGGCAGATTATAGACAGAGATTGCATTTGCTTAGTTCAGTGCTTGTGTTTCAGGACCGTATGTGTCACCATGATCATTTCCACTTCACATCACCTTCAGGGAGCAATAAGCAATAAAACATTCAAAATGTAGGAATATTTCCAGAGGACTAATCTTTATTTCCAATTGCTCATGAATAATCACAAGACAAGCGCTTGTAGATTTAACACTGAATAACTAATTTTAAAGAAGACTGGAGGAAACAAAGTTCAGTGCAAAATACAATCATCTGTGATTAATATCACACATATTTTAAATCCATAGAGTGATGCCACCAAACAGGAGACTGGTTCATAACTGCAGAAACCGTGGCAATTATATATATATTTCACAAAAGATGTACTGTGAGTCTGTTCATGAATAACTTGCATGATATTTTTTGTGTTGGTTTAACTTTCTTTCGCTGCTTAGTATATCTATCTGAAACTCCAACTTTTATTTGACAGATATTCCCTTATTTTTAAAGAAGCTGGAAACCTTTCAGTTGACTACTAGCTTAAGTAACTCCTTTAGTTCTTGAGCCGTATTCAGGCAGCTGTCTTGTAATTTGCTTGAACACTCGACTACATTTTGGGTGCCTGTGACAAGGGTCTCTTTAGTATTCTTCCCTCACTCTAGTCATCAATTAGGGCTCCCTTCCCAATTGAGATTTATCTGAATTCTTGCACCTAGAAATAGGCTACATGACAGAGTGGATGGTTTTATCTCTGGCATATTCTTTTCAACAATCATTTTTCAAAATGATTTACGCTGCTCTTTAATTACAAGAGTTTTAATAAGCAGGGGGCTTTATGGGTATCTTTTTGGTTCAAGTCCAATATCTATTGGACCAAATAGTTCCAGAGTGTACCAGTAAATGTGTTGTTTGGTTTTTGCTTCATCATAACAACAATTTCAGCCTGTTAGCGGGAGTGTGAGGGCGGCAGCTCCTATATGACGAAATGACAACAGTTTTTCCCGCTCTCCGGCGTCCCTGCGCAGTGCGCACATTAAAACTATCTCCAGAAACATCGGTTGTACATTGTCAATGGGGCGGGGCTTTCCAAAGGTCCATAACACAGTTTAATCAGTCTGACAACACTGGATAGGCCCCTCCAGCTGGTTTAAATTTTTTGCAATTGCGCACATGATCTTTAGTTAATACATTTATAAGGAAAATGTGTCCCCTCTACCCAAATATATGTGTGTCAAATCGACATTGATAATATGTAAGTAATGCAGTACATGCATTCATAAGACATTAATTGTTTTATTTAACACTGAAGACAAAAATATTCTAACCTGCAGGGATTTTAACATCAATTGTGTTTTATTATTACAAATTTCTCATAAATGAAGCTTCAGAAGTTCAGATGGAAGTCAAAAATTCATCGATGAAATATACTGTAATGGATTTATTTGACATAACCACAATTGTGCTGGTTTCTTCTTCTGTCTTTTTGGTTCACTGCTGCATGTGACCCAATTCTATCAAGCATTATTCAACAGCAATAAAACAGCTCTGAGCAGATACAAAGATTTGGAAAAAAAGGATTTTAAGCTAATGGGAAATTCCATAGTAATTAAGTTTCGAGATCTGTGAGTAGCAATATCTCATAAAACCAAAGTCTATGTATTAAGTCAATCCAAGGTAGTTTCTGACTGTTGATGTGAAAATGCTCATATTGATTTCCGACATGAAGTAATACCACCACTGTATCAGACAGCCGCTATATGCTTGCAGTTACATTGACTCCAATCAGTTAACAATTGGCACAAAGGACTGCAATGAAAAACTGCTTTGCTGATTTGGTTTTCTCTTTCATTTCTCAATTGCATACAATTAAAACTTACACAAAACAAAAAATGCACTGAGTAACCCATAAACTAACAGGTAATGAGCAGAATATCTTGAGTATGATATTTCAGTCTAAGGTTTCTGTGACAGTCTCAGCCATTTCCTGAATTACTGCCTCCTGGTCATATTAAAAAGTCATAATTCCTACTAATCCTTGGGATTTCCGTTCCAGAAATTTAAGTAACGTTTCTTAGTGTTCTTGGAAAATAACATCACAAATAACTCTTTTTTTCATACATCTAGTTTTTAAACTTAAAAGTAAAAGTTTCTCAAAATACTAATGAACCTTATAAAGAAAACACATGCAGTTTTTCGCATATATATCACACGGTTTTGCTCTTGTAAAAAATGCAATTTTATAGGTAAAAAATATATTTCATGACATAAACAGGTGCACACAATGGACTTTTTTTATATTATTCAATTAGTTAGCAGAACAAAGATGTTGGTGTATAAAACTACAGAGTGCCCAGAAAAAAAAAGCCTATTTTAAAGAATTTTGCAAGAAAAAGGATTTTGTTGAAATTTTAAATTAATGGAAAGCCCTATTTTCTTGTAACTAGAACATAGATATAGTGATATACTGCACTTAAACAATCTTGACACAAGAAAAGTTTAAATTGTTCGATAGAGCTATATCAAAAATCACCAAAAATGGTACACTTCCGCGGAATTGATGTTCTGTAACATCAGGTTGTTAAGAACAGAGCGGCGAACATTGGATGTTATATTGACAGGAGTTCTTCAGTGGCAAAGAAAAACAAGTTAAACACAATGTCAGCTTCTGTCTCAAGTGCTTCCTCACAGGAAACTCTGTGGGATATTAAACAAAAAAATACGACAATCACCATCCATCATGCAGCCACTTTTGAGGACAGCTGAAATCCCTCAAATCTGCCAGATTGGCACCGGGCAGATTTGCCTGTCTCTGTTCGGGACTGTCAAGTGGCAGCAGAATGCTGACAGTCCCTGGAAAATCGAATTGGGTCAACAATAATCTGATCTGTTTTGGACAGATCACCAGATCAGGTCGCACAACAGCTGTCCATATTACTACGCCAAACTACATTCACAAAGCATGGTTGCTGGCAAATATCCAGTCCACTGCTTTGAATGAAAATGTTTGGAAATCATGAGACAAAAAGAAAGTTTTGAAACTTTAGCATACACTTTGCCTGTGAAAGGGATGATTTTACTCATCAGAAGCTTGATGGTATTCAATCTACTTATGCCATTTAGTGCAGGTTAAATTGTGATCAAAAAGGGTAAAAAAGAATGCATTCTCACTTATTCACGTGTCCATACAAAGCCAATGTTTTTGCTTTGTGATATCAAAAATGCTCAATTGTATTTATTCTGTTACTTTATGGAGATTTATTAACTAGGACAACAATATAATTCACAATTTCATAAAAGCTGTGTTACACTCAGCAAAATGTCTTGTCCATGCCACAAGTGGCCCCCTCTATACTGGCAATATATATGAGCTACAATGTATACATCCTCCATGATAAAAAATAGTTCCAACTTATTTTGGTATTTACAAGCTGTCTGCTTAAAATTGAAGCCAACCAAAATCAGATTAGACACTTGCAGAGTTTTTGGAAATAAACTAGATCATCACTAAATGATGGAACTGTCCTGGCTTCTTCCACACTGTCCTGGTTTCTTCCAGAGATCGAAATTCTGTTGACCACTCACAGGAGCTCGCGAATTTAGCACCCTAGGTGGCAGCAAATAGCGGTCAACTTGTAGACAGCAGATTTGCAGTGTGTTCGCTCTCAGCTTTAAAATGAAGAATAAAATCAAAGATATTACATTTGAAAGAGCATCTCTCTTTGCCATATGCCATTGACTGCTGATGTCTGGGTGACCAGTTTAATCCTCCCTAATCAAGTGTCAAATGATAATTGACAAAAACAGGTGATGAGGGTCAACCAGTTGATAATTGGGTTTTCTATGAACCCTCAAGATGAACTTTCTATTTCTTGTCAGATGCATTTTTTTTCTTCATAAATTGGCACTTAGCTAAATTGTGGAAGCAAATAAAAGAAAAATTCTTAACTCTACCCATCCCCCCTCCAAATTATAACACAAGGCCAGATTGAAGGTATATTTTGAATTGATTTGAAACCAGTAGGCCTGGCTTTCCATAGAAAGTTATTTGCAATATAGTGATTTGTCTCATAAACACCAAATAATACTTTTTCACAAATAGGACTACCTACCGCTTAACTGTATCAATACCACATTTCAACCTCAAAGGAAATAAACTAAAAGTAAATAAACAACAAGCTGTTATGAATCAATATTACCAAAAATCATCTTTCTCCTTTCAGATCAAACATCCTCGAGAAAGGTAATTTTACAAAATGGATGAATGTAGCAACGTACTACAACAGTAGCCTGACTGGATTAATATGATCTTAAAATGGAGTGAAGCAGGTCACTGACCTTCAGGTCAAAGGTAAAAGAGAAAGTAATTACAAAAGCAAACTATAAAATACTATGCCACCAGTGTGGATAAAAAACTGACTGTGGACATTGTTAAATTTCAGAGCAATTTTATGAAATTTATAGCTTGATTATCTTTTGTGTAATATAAGGTGCATGAGGAATGCAAATTAGCATAAAGTTTTCATGGATGACAACTGATCATTTGTTGGATGATTGGTTCAGTTTATAATTTTTGGTGGGTGCCAATCATCTAGATGACACATTTGATTACCCATTTATCTTTGAGGATCTCCTTCGCTAAGACATCCGCAATGCAGAGGCCAAAGAGGCTTATGCTGGCAATTTGTGGGTTATAAATTCACTATTTCTGAATCACAATGTTCAACTTTACAGTAATCGTTTTGGATCGAAATGTCAGATACTTCACTTTCCTAGCGTTTTTGGTGCTTTGGCCTCAATGAACCATGGAGAAGATGCCACTGTTCCAATTTTTACGATTGTGCCTCTCTTTGGTGAGCCTGAGCCACCTGTCGGTGACCTTGGAAAGAGTTTGCAGTGACCTTCAGGTCAAGGACATTCTAAAAAATTTTAATCCGGATTTAGCAGCCATCAGCACAGCAATACTGCACACGACAGATGATGATTTTTCCTATGTTTGCAGGTAAGATGAGAAAATACATTGTACAACTTGTAATAACTTCCAATACTAAATTATCAAGTGCCATCAAACTTCCCTGCACTTCATAAAACAACTGGTTGAAGGTGAAAGGGGATTGATGCTTTAAATAACAAGTCACATAATTCACGCAGTTCCCCCCCCCCCCATTTCCATTGAACAAACTTCAAGATTACAAATACATAACTAAGCAAGATAACCACAAGTGCATGGCTGTCAGGCAGGGATTAAAATGTTTGTGCAGTAATGTTCGTCACCATCTTGATCTGAGACAACTCAGACAAGGTGATCAAACACTTTGCCACATTCTGAAGAAGCATCAAAAAGATGTAAAACCATTGTTGGTTAATGAGGCAAAAGTAATTGAGGCACACTGAACTGAACATCCGAAAGCCATTAAGAAATGTCTGCTTTCAAGTGTAAATAATGGGTTTTGCCTCAAATGGCAGGTTCTTAATGTGCCTAGTAACCATTTTGTGTTTCAAACCCCTATTTTCCAAGCACAGATGGAGGCCATGGCTTTAATATGGTCAATGGGAAACTAAGATATTTGCTGAGGAATCAAAAATTGGGGGAAAGAAAAATCTGCTAATGAACAAATGAGAAGAAAATTTGCAAAGTGAAAACATGGAGAGAAATCGAAAAAATGCCCAGAACACTCATTAAGAATCTTAAGGGGTAGAAATGTATCTTCAGTCCATTTAGACTTTTATGCCCAACTTTTGTACTTGTGAGAGACATGTGCAGGAGAGAGACATGCGCAGGAAAGCAACTCCGAAACAGTTGGCTAATAAAAGAGTCAAAATAATATGCTCATCCTCAATATATTCTGGCAAATGTTTGCTCTGAATAAAGTTTACCTCACCTTTGGTTAGTTGTGTGACTTGCAGGCCAGTCTGCTATCTGTAAGAGTCATAAATACTTCAAGTCCATTTTGAATCCATTGCTATAGACTGGCGGGATTTTTGAAAAATGGCTTTATTTAGAGAGGTACGAGCATTTTGGGGTAAAAGTCGGGAACCCATCTTTTTAGCATATTTCAGGTATGCCGATTCTGAAAAAACCGGTTCCCAAGCGATATTCCGGGTCCTTCCCCTCCTAATTTGCATAACAAAATGGCCGCCAAATTAGCAATTTTTTGATCGTTTTAAAGCAGTAACCTTCAATATACTACTGTTTATGAAAGCAAAAAAGGCAAACTGAGTGGCTCAATCTATGTTATGAAGACCAAGGAATACTCACACCTTGTTAGAATCAATTATACAGGTTTGATGGTCATTGATATGCAAATTAGTAGCCGCCATTTTACAAAAATGCCTTTTCTTCAATAACTTCCTTACTAATCAAGCACATTTAACAAATTAAAGTTCTTTACCCATGTTTTAAGGGTCAATGAAGATGATGAAACCATCTATTAAGTCATAACACTCATCCAATATTAATTATGCAAGAATAATGGTCATTAGTATGTTTATTTGCGATGAAATATTACAGAAAATACCAATCTTTACAGTGTTGTCTCTGCTAATCCAGGAATCTTTACAAATTAAAGGTCTATACCAATGTTTAAAAGCCTATGAAGATAATGAACTTATTCATAAAGTCATAACTCTCATCAAATATCAATAATGGATAAACTATTGTCATTAGTATGCTAATTAGCATGACATATTTCAGAAGAACAGATTTCGTTATATCGATGCTGCTAATCCTGCAAACTTTACAAAATAAAATGTATATGCCAATATTTTAAGGGTCAATGAAGAAGTCATTGACAAAGTCCTTATATTCATCTGATATTAGTTATGCAAGACCTGCAGTCAGCAGTAAATTAGCAGTGTCATATAACTGCAAAAAAAGTGTATTCTTATACCTTTCATACGCATCAAGCAAACTTAAGCAAATGAAGTCCTCCAACAATTCTAGTTTTTTCAAAGTTAGTCTGCAATACTTCAAAGGTCAATGCAGGTCATGAACTCATGCAAAACATAATTAAGTTTGCTGGATTAGCGAGGAAGATCAGGGCTGTAGCTGGAATTCTGTTTTGGGGCAGGAGCTCTAATTATTCAGCAGTGTCTCATGGCCCGAAATGCCTTCTAAGCAATCTGAAGCACCAATTCCCCCATGGATAAAAGACATGGAATCACTGTATTATAATTTTATGTAGTGTCCAGATTAGTAAAGTTTGAATGTCATACAAATATTAAATGCTTCGAATTAAACAGTCATTAAGTTTATGAGTAAAATAAAGAAGGGCATAACAATTCAAATTGTTATTATTTGGTACTCTGTGTGGGATCAGATGCAGCAACAAATTTGAAAACTCAATTATATTATGCCTTCTTCATGGCTCTTCCTCTCAATAACTCTTGCCTCCTCTCAAAAGATCTTGCCTCATCTCTAGCTGTTGCCTCCTTCATCGCATTCTCCATCCTTTCCAGTGACCCCAATCTCTATAATCTCCCTTTCCGCCTCCATCCCAGCTCTTCCCTTCTGCCTGATAGCTCCTGTCTCCCACCTGACTGCCTCCTCCTAGCTCTTGCCCCCACAACAGCCATTCTCTCCTCTCTCTGACTTCTGTGTTCTCCCACTCAGCCCGATCCGAAGTTTTTCCAACAGCTTTTGCTTTGTCAAATTGTGTTTCCTACCTCTCTGCTCATCTTTCTTTTTCCTCCACGATATCTGCATTCTCCTCTGCCTCCTGCCTAACTTCTGCCTCCTGCCTAACTCCTGCCTCCCTACTCAATAGCTCATCTGTTCCCCTTTCACTGTCTACTTCTTAGCTCCTTCCTGATATTGGTTTCCTCCTCCCTGCATTGCCTCCTACCCATCGGCTCTTCCCTCTTTTGTCTGCTTCCACTAGCTCTTGCCTCCTCCCCCAGAGTGGTTCTTCAATAACTATCTGGCTACTCCTAACTAAATGACTGCTCCTTCCCTGCTTGCTCCCAATTTCAGTCTCTTGGTACCCTCCTCCTCCCTTGTCGCGCAATTGTCTCCATCAAGTGGTCCTATTAGAGTATCTCCTGACCATCCCTACCTTTCTCTCTCACTACCAGTGTTCCATGCACACATCAAATTGTTTTATTAAAAAAATTAATACACTGTCTGCTCTTCGTATAGGCTTCACTGTTATAAGGGGAAAGTAGCAGTTTTATTATAGTAGGAGTGTCAGTATTGCCTGAGAATATTTTGGCGTATTGGGAGTAGCAAGGTGACTTCATTTCTGAGTTGAGGGATCTTCCAATAATGCATATGATATCATCTTGATACACCCAGTCAGGAAGATATGATGGGACCTTCGCTGAATTTCAAGGCCGGCATGTGCCATCATGCATTGAGTCCCTGAAAATTCTGAAGAGACACCTTTTTCCGCAAATATGGCATCGCTAA
This sequence comes from Platynereis dumerilii, assembly GCA_026936325.1. Lineage (NCBI taxonomy): Eukaryota > Metazoa > Annelida > Polychaeta > Phyllodocida > Nereididae > Platynereis > Platynereis dumerilii. Next base: position 12,743,806 of record JAPTHN010000010.1, on the reverse strand, counting down.
TAATCACACAAATAACTATTATTCTTGCATTATTAATGTATGATGAGTTTATAGCTTTATGAATGAGTTTTTTACCCTTGAGCCAGTGGTATGGAAGTTTTATTTGCAAAATTTGTTGGATTAGTAAGGCAGATATTAAGAAAAACATTCTGCTTATTAGTATATATATATATATATATGTACAAACGACGATTATTCTTGTATAATTAATATTTATGAATTTCATGACTTTATAATTCAATATCCCTTTTAAAACTCTTTTAGCTTTGGTACTGAAGTTTTAAATGTAAAGTAGGCTGGATTAGCAGAGAGGATATGAAAAACTTTTCTCTGTAATATTTCTTCACTATTTAGCATACTAATGACTATTATTTTTCCATAATCAATATTTTATTAAGTGTTATCATTTTAGAAATAAGTTCATTATCTTTATTGACTCTCAAAATATTGATAAATCACTTTAATTGTAAAGTTTGCTGGATTAGCAGAGAAGATACACTAAGAAGTTTGTTATTTTCTGTAATATTTCATCACGAATTGGTAAATTAATGGCCATTAGTCTTGCATTATTAATATAGGATGAGTGTTATGACTTAAAAGATGGTTTCATCATCTTCATTGACCCTTAAAACATTGGTATAGAACTTTAATTTGTTAGATTTGCTTGGTTAGTAAGGAAGTTATTGAAGAAAAGGCATTTTTGTATAATGGCGGCTACTAATTTGCATATCAATGACCATCAAACGTGTATAATTGATTCTAACATGGTGTGAGTATTCCTTGGTCTTCATAACATGGATTGAGCCACTTAGTTTGCCTTTTTTGCTTTCCTAAACAGTAGTATATTGAAGGTTACTGCTTTAAAACAATAAAAAAATTGCTAATTTGGCGGCCATTTTGTTATGCAAATTAGGAGGTGAAGGACCCAGAATATCGCTTGGGAACCAGTTTTTTCGGAATCGGCATACCTGAAATATGCTAAAAAGATGGGTTCCCGACTTTTACCCCAAAATGCTCGTACCATCCACATATTTCAAAAATCCCGCCAGTCTACTAGGTAAGCCATCAAGGACAGACTTGCAAGATTAGAAGTCGTCTGCAGAAAATTCCCAGGCACAGAAAAATAGATATATTCAAAATCTGCCAAAAAAATCGTTTCAGCTTCATCTGGTCCATTTGTGTATTTGAATCCGGGGGATTTGAAGCTTCGTTGCAATAATCCTTGTTAACTACTTATTTCCAATTGATTCTTTCATAAATGATTGAGCCCTTACTGGGTCAAATATCATGAAAACATTGTCCATATTACTGTGGATGTTATGCTCCATTGACTGCTTTGACAAAGCATTCAATTGGTATCACTGATGAGGCATTTGCTGATCCTATTGCGATTGTTGTCTGTGCAAAACAGAAACAGCCACAAACAACTATCAAACCATTAAAAACTATCCAATTTTCACAATAATACTCCTCTGAAAGAGAGTCAGGCCCACAGAATAGATTTCTTTTAACATTAATATATATAGGCTTTCTAACTAAAATTGGAAAAAAAGTCCTAATAAATGCATTCAACGTTTGATTAACTATTTACTCACTTGCCTGAAATCACTTTTCCATCAATCTTATTTGCAAATTCGGTAACATGTAGTACAGATGTACTGTGTATTTTATTCATATGTCACATCATTTTTTAGAGGAGAATGTCCAGGTCCTTCTGTTACACCTTCTCATGTTATGATATTGTGAAAAAAATGTTTTTGATAGAAATTTATAGCCTGTCCTTATTTTTTATAACATTACTGAGTACTTGTAATGATTCAACGATCCTAATGTAGGTGGCACCACCTCCTTATGACCCTACTCATAGCAGCTTCTTTGATCACATAATATTGAAGGGCGCTTTGATGGACTGAAAGAAATTATATATTTTAATATGATTGTGATCTTGCAGCATGATGGTACTGCCCTGCTGTTTTCCCCAAGATAGTGAAACTTTTGACCCAGGCATGTATTTTTATGAAAAAGAATTGGCAATTATCAAACCATTGATAACCTTTTTCCTATTTAATTCTACTTTTAGCCTACAGATATTTCTGATTGTCCTACAGTTAAGTGATATGCATGACAAATACAGTTTTATATTTCATTTTTATTTGGACAGAGCAATATTGTTTTGAGAAGATTATCTTATTTCATGAGTTTCTAACAGTTTTACTCCACTCAGTCAGTCAGAATGTTTAGAAAACAGTGGCATATTGATTATCAAACTGTTGAGCATGTCATTCACAGCTTCACTAATTCCTCAGGTAGAAACAACTTGATCCTCTTGAGGTGACAATTTATAATTTAGACAGCAAACTGGGTCAATTAGCAAAAGTGAAAGTATATCTTGACATAATTTCTGGCATCAGGCTCATAACATTATTTATTAATTTTTTAAAACTATTTATGGAACTTTCTCGTGTTATAAAATGCCTCAGAAGCCCCAGTTTATGGAATTTTATTATCCTTAAAAAAATATATATATAATTGCCTTGACCTTGGGTCAACTACTTCCTTTTGTTGTGTCACCCACCAGCTGCCAATTTTTCTGGCTCAGTTACTTGGCTTGATATCTCAACAGAAACATCCCAGAACATAGTTTTGACACTTCTCAGAGTGAAGGTGAGTAAGTAACTAAAGCATGCATTAATGCATATTTTTTTACCATATTCATATCATTGCAAATTGTGCCATTTAGTTAGAGGTTGCATTCTATTTGCATTCCCCTGATATCTAATGGCAACGGACTCAAATATGCTGGGAAGCCCTTGCTTTGTACAGCACAGAAAGTTCAAGCAGGGCTTTTAAAAGATAGGTGCAAAGCTACGGCTTCGTGATAAAAGCCTCACTTTGAGGTAGTTCCCAAATAGATTTTCTGTAACTTCATAGCAATTGGCCATATCCAGACCACTAACAAAAGAAGCCAAAAAATAGTCCCTATACCAGTTTGGGGTGTCCACATATATCTATTTTGAGAATCGAAATCCATTTAAAATAAGAGGCCTTTGCGGATTAGCTGTCTATTGGTCTGGGAAATGTTTTTTCCTTTAACATTTCCAACCTTAAAGCTGCCTTTCACTGTCAGTCTTCTTATCTTATTTTAGGTTAATGATGGGCAACTCACAAAGAACTATTATGACTTTGGTGAGTATCCAAACTGTCCTTTATTTTTAGGTGTTTACTTCAGCATATGTGTATATAAGTGAACGAGCAAACAGGGGACCCTTATACGCAACTTACCAAACTAAAAAACCCTAAATAACGTGCATATATAAGACATTTTGCCCACGATGGATTTACAAATCACATGCCATTTAGAATTAAGTTTCGTGGAATTGGAAAGGCGCACAAGTTTTTGAAAGTTAACTTACATAAATTTAAGTAGCTTTTTGGATAATTTGAGGTCCTTACTTTCATGCTGGACATGCTGAAGGGTTTGGGTTTCAGTTAGGGTATCAATTAGGGGTTAAATTTGGGTTTCAATTTGGGTTTCAATTAGGGATGTTTTGAGACTTCGAATTTCTTGGTATAATCATGACAGAGCGAGCCATGCCACAACATATATCACATATATTATTGCTCAAAATGAAAGATACCAAAAATATCTCACAATTTCTTTCCAATTCACTTATATAGTAAAGCATTTCTAATTCTGAACATCCTAAACAACCACACATGAAAACAAGAACAAACAATAGGCCTATATAAAATTCCTATTGCACAAAAAATATTTAAAAAACGCTCAGTCAGTCTTCTGACCTTCTTAACTAAGTGGAAGATAGATATTCAGAGGTTGTCAAAACATTTTGGAATTCAACTTTACACTTACAGGTAAACATCTAACTTTAAAAATTCTACTATCTTTCAGTGCCATAATATGAAAGACTCAAAATATTCTCACCGTCAGATGATGATAGAGAAAATTTGACTTGGTACAAAAAAGATCAGACTTTCATGTGTGTAAGATCAGACTTTCATTTTTAAATATTTTACAAAAGAAAATTAATTGTTGACAAGCTTACCTTCGGTTTACGAAGTCTACCCTGGATTCTGTTGATCTTGCGATGATCTTCTGATGACTCACACATACATATACTTGCATATTTCATCAACTGAGTGTCTGTGCTGGGCAAGTAAAAGATCCCTCGCATGGGGTTAATGTGTAACATGTTGAGGACTCCTGCTCTCTCATCTCATCAATCAACCCTCGTGAGCGCCCAGAACTGGGCTAAGAGGGCTGCACTTACCATATCTATCTATCTATCTATCTTCCTTAATGACACGTGTATTCATTTTCTGCCACCCATGGAACAAGCTGCTATATCCTGAAGGAGGAACGCAACAAATTGAGGTCACATATCTTGTAGAAGCTTCCTGGGACCAAGAAGTTAAACAGAATCACTCTGTTTGGCATTTACAATCTTACCAAATATATAAAACTGAGAAAATAATTGCATCTTTTTTGGGTTGCCCACTACTAAGATGTCTCAGTGACTAAGTAAGGAAATAGACCAGTAAAAGAGGATTAGATTGGCATTAAAAAAAATCTCGTCAAGCTCAAAGCCCCCCTACTCTCAAGGATTTACGGTGATCACTTTCAAGAATTTGTCCCATCACATGGTAGTAGGTCTGACATGCAGTAGATCCCACACTGACACCATGAGGTGATTTTTATCAACATATCAATAGTATCCAATATTATCAACATGTCGTGGATAGGACCAGGAGCTAAGAATGATTCTTAATAAATCTGAGATTACTAGGTAGGCTATCTGCTTGTTTCCAAAAAAAAACAACACATTTTTCTTGGTCAATTTCAAATGTGAAAGAAACATGTCCAAACAGAAACAAGGAGCTGCTGAAATCGAATATTTACTTTGACTTCCATTTCTACGCCCTTTTGGCACAACTTTGCAGTCTCAAATCAAACAGACAGAAGGGGAAAAATTGCCACTCAGGAAAAACAATTTTCTCTCGGAACACACTGACAAAGAACTTGACACTCTATAGATTGACTGAAGCTAGATATGCCTCAGGGACTTGTTTTGTCAAAAACTAATGGTTTTCAACATATAGAGAATTCACTAGCTCTGTGTCCGCCCTCTTGGAGAATAAACAGCTCATAAAGTTGAATTGCTCGCTGCCCTTGCATGGCTTCTGCCTAAATGTCCTGGGGCTTCCATCACAGAAGTCGTCATAAAAAGTTGTCATACAAAGTTGTGTTGTTATATACAGTTGTTATGCAAAGTATGTTTGAAATCCGAATATCAGAAATACCTTATGAACAACTCGTTCTGAGTAGCTGTCATACACAAATCAGAAATGGAAAAGTTGTATGAAAGTTGGCAGATAAGATTTTCAAATAGTTGGGTTCTGATTGTTTAACATTTCATGCAAACAAATTTCTATGCAGTTAAACCACAGAAAGGTTACAGATCATAATTTGCCCTTGGTCAGCATGTTAAATGTAACTTATTTGTGCAGTGCGAAATACGATAGAAAATGAAATCCGAAACTGTAATGGCCTTTATAAGGAATACGATGAAGCAGGTCCAATTGACCTAATTAGAGCAATCACTTCGAAATACAGATCGAAACTTATTCAAGTCTTCTAAAACTACAAAACCACTTAAATTATTATTTACGGCAGTCTGAATTCATAGAGAATTCCAACAATTTCATGTAAACGCGTGTCTTCGGATTGCCTACTGGGATTTGCGGCATGATTTCATAGTGGGTCAAGTGCTATCAAGTGCTATCGAGACCTGTCCTTGAATGCAGGCAATTTTCTGAATGTCATCCCAAGCCTCCGATTTTCTGGAGTATGTGAAGGAGTCTTGGAGGAGTGGTGGACTATTATCACAGCATAGAGCACATGAAGCTTCACCCTGATAAAAAATTTCCAAATCTGTGAAGTTCACAAAGGGACACTCTCATTGCCTCATGTTTGAGACTTTGCAGTGAGATCTCGCACATAACAATATATAGGCATATCAATCTGCTCAGGGGGTGCCAGAACAGGGAGGCAGGGCAATCACCCCTCCTGCCCTCGTCCAAGGGGGCCAGGGGGGGCAAGGCTGCCTTTTTAGTAGAGGAACGTGCCATAGGTTCCGTGACCAATTTCTCCGACTTAATTTTTCTATGCAAATTTTGTTAGATGGGTTCCAAATAACAAAATATAGCAAGGGTACCCCTCTCAAAAGTTCCAGCTAACTCCACCAGGAGCCATTTTCCAAAATGGTTGCCAAAATTAAAAATTAGCCGTAATTCCACTTCTTTTTGGTCTACAAATTCAAATCTTAGGTCAAACTATTGGTTTTCAGGGTCAAGAAACCCATTAACATAATATTATTCCTAAAGGTGTCTGCCCAACCTTAGTGGTCATAATCCAATATGGCAGCCAAAATGGGTAACTCACAATTCCTGTATCATAAGCTCAAAATATGGAGTTGGACATTCATACAATATGTTAACATACCTCAGAGAAGTCAAATATTGTGATTAATGATTTGTGTTTTCATCTCTATGGTGCCATATCCAATATGGCCACCAAAATGGCCATTCAAATGCCCTAAATCTCACTTTTATCACAACTAAGCCAAAATTTGGTCTTTTATTTGGTGAAAACATAAATATATGTACTTTAATTGTCCAAAACAACTGACTAATAACAATTCATAAGATTTACACTCAAATCTATTCTAATAATCCAATATGGCTGCCAAAATGGCTGCCCCAATTACTAAAAATATCACAATTCTACATAAATTGTTGGTCTTCATTGGTAATCTTGGCATTAATATAAATGTTTTTAATTGCCAAAGAGTTCTGTTATCAGTATTTGACAAGTGAACACCCAACCCTATGGTTAGAAATCCAATAAGGCTGCCAAAAGGCCTCCCAGTAGGTTCAAATGTGAATTTTTATCATTATTATCAGGTTTATTTGTAGTAAAGTGGGACTTTCTATGAATTTCATTTAAATTATCAATATACAGATTGTGTGCACTTATTGATTGGCAAAATTTAAGGCTTCTGCCATAGTTAAATGCAACTGGACTGTCCATTTGCAATAAGGATTGCTTTTTTAATAGCAATTCAAAGGGTCATTTCATCAGTTGAATAACATCTACCTTTGCCACCTTTGCATGCAGTCTCAGAATGCATCCCTGAAGCACTGCTGATCAGATACTGACCTCTGATCCATCTGTCAGGTAGTAGTCTGCCTGTACTTAACATAGGCTGTATTATTGTATTTATAAGAATTTGTTGTATTTTTGGTCTGTGGGTGCTAGGCCATGAAGTGTCTTGTAGTAAAAGTTTACTGTAAAACTATTACGGAGTAATAGTAATTTCACTCATGGGGAATTGGAGAATGTAATATCAACCTTACTGCATGATGAGAACCGAATATGTCCTCCACATAAACCAACAAAGAATAATTTGATACCTATAGTTCTGTTATGAATAGACATGTGAGGTATCTTGAAATCCAAGTCACCACATACAAACAAAAACTTCACTAATATATATATTAGCCAACCTGCATGCCATGAATCCTCTTTTCATTATTGCTGCTAATGGCAACAAAGTAGTTTCAAACACACTCCTACCTGAATATTTTAATAGGAAATTAAATCAAAATATTAATAAACTAAGGCAAATACAAAAGTTCGAAAATCTCTTTTATGTACAATCTTATACCAAACTGAGAGAATAATCTGTAAATTATCAAAATATATAAATTCCCAGACTTGACTTCCGGCTACTTGGAGCCTGTTAGTGTAAAAGCATTGGAAAACAGGAAAATAAAACAGGACATTGTTAACAAGAACAGATTCTTTTGAGGACTCTTCAGCTATGGTCCTATATCTGAAACATGATAGCCACATGAAATTATATTATAATCACCACTATCCTTGCAGCCACTGAGTACAGGATGGTCGTAAGTCATGCAGTGTTGCTAGCAACATATGACATGCATTTTCAGATTGTGCAAGAATTTCTGTAACTACTCCTTAGTCTCCCAGTCAGCAAGCCCTTCCAGAAATTTAGACTTAAATTTTAAAATAACTGAGTTTTCTCCCAAGAAATTCCCTGACAACCTGCACATAGGTTTAAGTCTCGTAAGATGTTGCTACACACATTTCAACCATCCTACATTACACTGACAACATATTACATGCATCTTTTACAAGGATAAACATAGGCTGCGCGGCAGCATACCCTCGGCTAATCAGTGGGTATTCTGGAGGCAGTGAAATCAGGAGGCGCGGGCTTTTAGGGGGCAAGGTCCCTAAAAACTTGAAATTGATGTCCGTTTCCACCAGGTCACAGCAAGTGCCATATTGAAAATCTAAAAATTTAAGCGAGAATCAAGGCCAAAATTTGTTTTGGCAATTTGTTGAATTTCCATCACCACAATGTTTTTCATGAGTTTCCCTGACTTTCCGTAACTGCAGAGCAGACACTTAAATGCAGTTAAAAAAAACTTAAGCAATACTTGATTTGTAAACAAAGACAGGGTTTTGAGGGGGAGGGTTGGTCTGGTGGTAGCGTGCTGGACTGCCAATCGTTGGGTCCAGAGTTCGAATCCAGCTCTTGCCGGGTCACCTGGGCCTATGTTGGATGGCTGTTTCAATCATCCTTTGCCTCATTGCTGTGTCCTCTTCCTGTCCTAATTAATTAGCCTACCAAGTGCATAAATACAGGATGTAAAGTCCCTAACATCCATCCATCTTAAGAAATACTGTTCTTTTATTGCATGCAGAAGTTCAATTTTATTAATTTTAAAATTAGAATTTACTGAATATGACTGAAATTTGTCTACACCCATTCTATGAAATCTACAGATCTAATAGTAATATACAAATACTGTATGTTATTAATGCAATATTAAAATCCAGTTGCACAAGGAAATTAATTATTTGATCAGTCAGTCAAACAATTATTTAAGCAATCACTCAATCAGCAGATCAGTCAATCAAACCACCCTGGTTTTATACCAGGTGGCCACCCTTTAACTTCGGATAAAAACGAGAAATTTGGTTGAATCTGTGATAAGTGATAACACATGGAAAGACCTTTTTTAATTTAAAAAAATCTGTTAAAGTCAGTTTAAGGATTCCATTAACACATCAATAAATGCAATTGATGTCAGGGAAAATATGTCTGGTGAAGCAGGAACAATCACGGAAAAACAAAGAGAATTTGCTCCAAAGCTGACTGTGCACTAAATTATATAATTTTAGCCATCTTTATTTAGTTTCATTTCAAATATTAGCTCCAATAGGCCTACATGTAAACTAGAAGAATAATTCTAATAAAGCAGCTTCCAATCAAACGCTGGAACAACCTTGCTGACCACATTTACAAATAGATAATACAAACAACCAGGGCCAGGCGACAGTCAGATTATAGGTCCGAATTTATAACAATAAAAACGACCAAAAGCTCCGTAAAGTGGCACATTCAGTCCCATTTGCTGAATTTAGGTGTTTTTGACACTAAGACAATATGTCTGAATCTCTTGGATGACATGTTGATCTATCTATCTCTCTATCTATCTATCTATCTATCTATCTATCTATCTATCTATCTATCTATCTATCTATCTATCTATCCATCTATCCATCTATCCATCCATCTATCTAGTCTATCTAGTCTTAGCTATTCTTATCATAAATTACAAATATGGAATATGGGTCTAAAAACAAATTATAGATAAGATGTCTCCAACCAAAACCATTGTAACTAGTAACACTAAAACAAGGTTTATGCCAGTATATATATATATCTTTTAAGACTAAGCAAGTTGCTAGTTAATACAAAGGTTAAATGCTGGTCAATAGCTGTAAATAAAAACAAAACAAAAGAAACATGTCCCAACTCTGTGTACAGCCTGTATGGGCTACAAAAAGTCATATCTCAGCTTCTAGTTGGCCTAAATCTTTTATTCAAATTGGAAATTTCTTTATTTGTTCAATATAAAACTACTAAGTTGGTGTCAATGCAGTTTGGATATATATCTAAGAAAAAAGAAAATTTGTTAAAAAGTTGAGGGTGCTGTGCACTGCTTTTGTTCTCCTTTGTTCCTAGCTTTGGTCACTGGACAGGATTAGTGACACAATGTTACATAACATGAATGGCTGGAGGGGAGGGGTACAATGAAGCACAGACATAGTGTCTCTAGGCCCATTCAACAAAAACTGGACCCCTTCCAATGATGACACTTTTACCCCCTAAACAATTAAAATGCTAAAAATACAATTGGAGTGAGTTTTAAAATGAATTAAAAGACAGATTTATCCAATAATGTTTTAAAATGTAGAATTATACGCTGAAATTTGCAGAAATGGGATTTACATGCCAAGTATTTTTCTTTAATAACCCTCTATATATACATAGTGCTCTTATTGCCAGTCTGTCTTATATGTTTTTCATTAAAGACCAAAATAAAAGTAAGCTGACAGTACTTCATATGTTAAAATGTACATAACTGATGTTAGATTTAAACCATTAAGTTCGAATTGAGAGTTTAAGATTTCTTGTCAAAGGATTAGCAGGGAAGACAATTACACTGTGACATAACATTACATAATCAAGACTTCTCCAGTGCTCCATTCAACAAAAGCCAATCTGTCTGATTCATTTACATTTAATTTTCATGCAAACAACTAAATAAAAGGGGCTGACATTTATTCATCTTCTAAAATTTACATCACTGAGTTTAGATATTAACCATAAAGTTATAATAATTGGGAGTTAAAGATTTAGTGTCAACATTTTAAAATATTAACACACAAATGCATGTTTTTGAATATACTTAATTAATGCTTAGAAAGTCCACATAATTATATATAAAATTTATATATTTCTTATTGATAATATTTCATGAGGAGAGAGCAGAAAAAGTCAAATTTAGACATTATTGACCTGGGCCAATATTTACTGATATATGATTATCTGAAAATCCTTAATATTTATCTAATTTTGTTAATATTGACCTCTGCTGTGAATAAAAATGTTCATATTGTTCAAAATCAGCATGATGATGATGTGAAACATGTCAGGTTTATTTTGACAAAAAAATGTCAATGACTGGTATGACATCAGAAGGAAATGGAGAGTAAATAGACATTTTAATGATTTTTTGCATTTTTTCAATCATATATTTCAATGGAAGAAATTGCGACAACTCATGCAATGGCTGTGAGTATTAGTCAATAGTGTTTCTAACTACAATAAGACCTAAAGTTAACTAACTTACCCATTACCATTTGGCTTTTCATGCAGAAATGTTGGAAAATTGGGATTTTTTTCAAATTTTTGGGTTTTCATAAAAATTCGTAGGACCAACATTCCAAATGATTAGAGATGTTTAAAGAAGCATAATTTAGACACCTAATTGGAAAATTTCATAGATTTAACTTCAAAATTAACTGAATCATACAAGTTTAAAATAATAGTATTTTTTCATATTTTTGGTAAATTGTCGTCCGTTCAACTTTCTCAGAGCATTTAGACCCACAAAAAACACATCTTGGGTATTTAATACATACAATATGCAAATTTCAGTGTCAAAAGTACTGCTGTTTTTTAGTTCTGTCCCAGAAACAAAAAAAAACAATTTTTCACATTTTTCAATGATTGTGTGAAAAATATTAATGTCATGGGGATTAGACCTATGAAAGGCTCAACTGGGATAAAAGATACCATATTAACCCAAAAATGATGAATATGCATGCCATAGTTTTGGCTTGACACCCAATACACAAAAAAATATTTTTTCACATTTTTCAATAATTGTGAAAAAAGTATTAATCTCATGTGGATTAAACCCCTAAAAGGCACAACTAGGATAAAAGATATAATAATGTCCCAAAAATAAAAAGTATACATTCCATAGTTTTTGCATTACTCCCAATACACAAGTGGGACGCCCGTTATCCGGACGCCCGCCCGCCCGTCCGCCCGCCCGCCCGTCCGCCTGCCCGCCCGTCCGCCTGCCCGCCCGCCCGCCGGACGGACAAATTTTCCCAAAGTAACTACAATACCCGTCGGCAATGTATACATTGCCGAGGGTAAAAATGGCTACTTAAATATATTATCAAGGGGCTGTAGCTACAACAAAGCCAACAACCTATACCATTTCCAATGGTGACAAGCTACATTCTCTTATCCAATCAGGTTTCAGATGTGACCATTGCTAAATAGTCATCGAAAGAATCATTTTAACAATATCCTATAATGTTTCCTGTTTTACAATGATTTACAAACAGTTATTATTAACTGGGAGCCAAATCAGAGAATTTGAATTTGATGTTAATTTCAACTGTTTTTTAACTCTCCAATTGGTACCTGTAGCAGTCACATGTCCAGAAAAGTGATCTTCCTCCCAAACTTGAACTTTTTAACTGTGGTATTTGCCTCACATATCAAGTTGGAGTGTATTGGGATTTGAAACTTTGGCATTACCATTCTTTGACAGTAGCCTCAATAATTTGTTATAATCTTTCATTTTAAATTGTGAATGATTAAAAGATGTTTTTACAACCCACAAATTGATGATTTGTTTGTATGCAGTGACAGAATTAGACCTTCAGGAATCTCTTCATTCTTTGTTGGTTTATGTGGAGGACATATTATGTTCTTGTCATGCAGTAAGGTGATATTACATTCTCCAATTCCCTATGAGTGATATTACTGTTACTTAATAGTTTTACAGTGACTTTTGCTACAAGACACTTCATGGCCTAGCACCCAAGGACCAAAAATACAACAAATTGTTATAAATACAATAATACAGCCTATGTTAAGTACAGGCAGACTACTACTTGACAGATGACACAGAGGTCAGTAACTGATCAGCAGTGCTTCAGGGATGCATTCTGAGACCGCAAAGGTAGATGTTATTCAACCAATGACATGAGCCTTTGAATTGCTATTTAAAAAAGTAATCTTTATTGCAAATGGGCAGTCCAATTGCATTTAACAATGGCAGAAGCTTTAAATTTTGCCAATTAATTAAGTTCAAACAATCTGTATATTAACAATTTAAATGAAATTCATAGAACATTTCACATTGATATTTAGTAAACATGACAATAATAAATTGTGATAAAAATTCACATTTGAACTTTCTTGGGAGACCTTTTGGCAGCATAATTGGATCTCTAACCATAGGGTAGTGTGTTCATTTGTCAAATACTGATAACAGAACTCTTTGGCAATTAAAAACATTTATATTAATGCCAAGATTGCCAATTTAGACCAATTATTTATGTAAAATTGTGATATATTTTTAATAATTTGGGCAGCCATTTTGACAGTCATATTAGATTATTAGAATAGATTTGTGTGCAAATCTTATGAATTGTTATTAGTCAGTTGTTTTGGACAATTAAAGTATATATTTTTATGTTTTCACCAAATAAAACACCAAATTTTGGCTTACTCGTGATAATAGTGAGATTTAGGGCATTTTGAATGGCCATTTTGGTGGCCATATTGGTGGCCATATTGGATATGGCACCATAGGGATGAATACACAAATCATTAATCACAATATTTGACTTCTCTGAGGTATGTTAACAAATTGTATGAATGTCCATTTAATTCCATATTTTGAGCTTATGATACAGGAATTGTGAGTTACCCATTTTCGTCGGCCATTTTGGCTGCCATATTGGATTATGACCACTAAGGTTGGGCAGACACCTCTAGGAATATGTTTATTGGGTTTCTTGACCCTTAAAACCTATATTTTGACCCAAAATTTGAATCTCTAGGCCAAATAGAAGTGGAATTACGGCAAATTTTTAATTGGTGGAGTTAGCCCAAACTTTTGAGTGGGGTACCCTTGCTAAATTTTCTTATTTTGAACCCATCTAACAGAATTTGCATCGAAAAATTGAGTCAGAGAAATTGGTCACGGAACCTATGGCACGTTGCTCTACTATTTAGATTTTAGAGAAAAATACATTATTAGATCTCATTTTACTAATTTGACTAATTTTAGGCACTTATTAGTAAGTATATTTATATATTCAAAATTATTAGTGACTCTTTATTTAAACTTTGTCACACAAAGTTGTTGCACATGTGATTAGCCCTTTTTCATCTTACCGCCCCTGCCGCCAGCAATTTCTTCTGGCACAACTGAATCTGCTGCACAGAGCTCCAAACAAACAGTTCTATGCCGGTTAATACAGCAAAGACAGTCTAGCGTCAAGTTCTATTTGACAGAGTTCTCATCAAGATTCATGTATTGCTTCAAAGTAATTATATGACTCCAGGACTGCTCCCAGTGCTCTCTGTTTTCTATTTTCATGAAGACTGGAGAAAATAATGATTAAATTTTCCTTTCAGCTACGAGGCAGCCTTTAATCACTTTTTACGTTGCAGTCAATATTTTAGTCTGATCTCAGGTCATCACTAGTCAGGGCTTCATAATATTGTCAGTCATCAGATTTAGCTGCTACAGCTAGTCTGCTACGTGATCGCGAAAAACATGTTTTTCTTGCCCCAGCTGAGCAGCTGCGCTTCTCTGAGTGAACAGCTGCAAATGCCACACAAAGTACCAGTGACATGAAGTGCCATTTCATGTTTCCAAACATAACATGCATGTTAACACAGTGTACTTCCACGCAAGTGAACTACGTCAACCGGTCAATGGTAGTGAACTGTGCTGATTTAGAGCTGTTGACATTTTCTGTCAATGTTGAAACAGTCTCTTATATCATATTTGGTTCATTTATTTACCTCGTCCCGATTCAGTACTATCAGTAGTGTCTTAATTTAATTGCAACCATTAAATATTTTCATTCAAAAGAAAAGAAAACCTCTTGACACATAATAACAAAAAGACAAAGCTGAAATTGGATGATTTTTGTCTTGTGCAAGAAAGATTTCATCAGCCAACAACCTCCAATGCCATTACAAATTTTACAACCTGCATTGCCATTATATACATTTTAAACATTTTGTTTGTGTGGCTTCAATTCAGAGCCTGTTATCCAATTATCAAAGTTGCACTTGAACATGCTATATAATAAGGAATGCAGCTTGGCAATTGCATTTTCATTCTTGGCTATGAATTAAGGCATTCTGAAGAAACTAGGCCAGAAAACATATTTAAAATGATAAAATTACTCTGAAATCGAACAGTGAAAAGCCCTCAATGCATTAATTTAAATTATTGCATTATTGTTAAAATTATAACGGTACCTCATTAAAAGCATAATAGCCATGAAACAAAGTGGCATCCAAGTAATATCAATTACTGTAATCTCAGTAATCAGCTGTAATTGCTCATGTTGAATGGTTGATAATTATGTGAATGTTTTCGCTCTAATACAAAACTTTGGAACCTCTTCCTTTGCGGGAGAGGGCATGTTGGCTCAGTTGTAGCATTCTTGACTTCTAATCCTGGGTCCTTGGTCCTGGGTGCAAATTGGCGGATCCATGGGGGGGGGCTAGGCCCCCCCCCCCGACCACTAAGATGGAAATAACATTTTGAAGAAAATATGGAGCAACACAGGCCCGCGAATGCCGAAATGATGCCCGGGAATGCCGAAATGACGCCCGGGAATGCCGAAAAGACGCTCGGGCCAACCCCTAGACTACCCTCTCTGGATCTGCCACTGGTGCAGAGGCCACCTCAAATACAGGTCTACCTCAAATAGTGACTCTAGTGGAACCCTTCTAACATTATAAGGGGCAGGGGGCTTAAGTCATACTACTGGTCATGTTGAATAAACAATTAGCCGGTATCTGTTATAATATAGTGCCAGCTACTGTAATGTACTCCAAAACATGATGCATAATTATGTGCCCTGGAAAATGACTAATTATCAAATGATACAACATGACAATTGAAAAATTAGTCCACTCACATCACCATGAAACACTGTAATTATGTATCAAGTATACATATAACTAATCAGCTATCTTGTTTTTCTTTTTCAGCGCATTCACCACATACATGCGATGCGTGGAACCACAGATTGTCGGATGTGATTCCATCTTACTGGACAGATACAGAAAGAGCTGTTCTGTGTACATGTCTCGGCCTTATGATTGCATCATGCCGTATATCAATAAAACGGAGATAACTTACAAGGTGGTGGATCAAATCTCATCCAAAGCATCAAATACTCATCTGATGCTAAACACAAATTTGACGTTATTTATTTCAACATATAACTTATTCACAGTGTGGGTTTGTTGTCGGACTTGGCAAAGGGACTCAAACATTTCATGATAATTATTTATAAGGCCAGGCATAACTAATTTTTAGAGTCTCAATGATTTTCTGCCTCTGAGAAAAAAATCCATTTACCCCTATTTTTTCTTTCATTGACATAATAAATAAGAGATTGAAGGTTTTTATTTTAATCGTCCTGCTGACCGAACTTTTAAAAAGTGCCTCAAGAAGATCCAGAAACTAAATATCAATCATGTCTGGCTTAAGGACCAATGGTATTTCATCACAGTCATCACAGACTCGTCAGACTTCATCATTTGTACCTTTTTTATATGTTATATAATAAAACCCCATGACAGTGTAGTTCACAGCTATGAACATCATGAGTGTCAGGTCTGCTCTGAATTAACACGAGTCCGAAGGACGAGTGTTATTCAGAAGGCAGACCTGACACGAATGATGTTCATAGCTGTGAACTACACTTTCATGGGGTTTTATTTATATCCCGCAATGACTTTATCAGTGGTTTTTATTAAATTTCAGTCTGATAACTTCAGATTCTCCCTAGTCAGGAGCACCAGTTTGTTGTAACATCATGACATAAACAATCGCTGCCCATTGTTTGAATAACAACGTCATAATTTATTTCATTGAGTTCACTAGGATGAACTCAATGGTGTGAACTCAATGGTTTTTTCATGGTGTTCACTCACGATTGCGGGATATAACATTATAACAATCAGTAAAACATAGGCTGTGTGGCAGCAAACCCTCAGTATTTGGTATTTTTGAACCAGCAGCTCAATTTCCATGTTTTAAGTGTTAACATACAGGTTGTTACTCCAAGTACTGAGCTAAACCTGACAACTTGGTTACTGTACATAGTAGGCCTATGTACCGTAAATTGACCTTGGATCACAGTGTCAGTGTCTATGATTGGCAAGCAAAAGTTCAACAAATGGGGAAAATGCATAACATGTTGTGGAATCCTTAGTCAAGCAACCCTTGTTTAGCAACAATAACTCTCCTCAAAGAGAACTGCACATGCCACATTGCCACAGCTACATATGGCACCCCCAAGATTCATCAATCACTTAAAAGCTGTCATGGCACATCACAATTATAAATTGAGGATTATCACTTTATTTTACTGGATACAAAAGCACTCAGCAAGCAGACAACTAATCAACTAATTGGATTGAAGATTCACGAAATCTGGTTTCTTGATAAGAAATTAAGGATGCTCAAAGCAATGGATTTACCCACAAGAGCAATTGCAACGTCTCTCTTCGCTTTTATCAAATGATTAAATGCTGTCATTTGAAATCTTTTTTCATTCACACAGCAAAAAAAGACTTTGCCATTGTATCAAGCTTTAAGATTATAACTTTTAGTCACTTTTTTATTGATGATTTTTTTTAGCACTTCTCCAGTCTATTGTAACCATCATTATTTTCATATTTTGTTACGTGCATTAGACAATATTAATTTAAATGTACCAAAGCAATAAAACTGTCCTTTTAAACTATTTAACACTGAGAAAACTATCTAATTCAGCTATCTTGACTGGTATGCATTAATTTAGTTACATTCCATCAAGACAACATTAGAATTTAATATGACTTAAATGATTTATTACTATGATGTTGATATCTACCTCTGTCACATACAGACTACTCAACTCTGAGCTACAAATGGCTACATAATTTGTAGCAATGTCTTGACCCTGCAAGCAACTGACATCTCTGCTAGTTTTTTTTTTCAACACGAGAGAAAAAGAGCAATCTCAGCATCTTTTACAAATTCACAGTCAGCCAGAGATTTGACACTGTACTAATTGGGGGCACCTTTACCCAGAAATACACCACTGCTATATTTAGGAAACTGTGCTATTCTTGCAACGTTATTCCTTCTACATACACAGTATCGAAGATCTCCAGCCAAGCCATTGACCAGCCACTTTTTCTGAATTGATAGCAAAATGGTAGTTAGGAACTTTTACAGATGATTTCATATTTGTAGACTTTACAGGCGATTTCATTAGCATGCGATTCTGGTCATTCACACTTGACAGTGAGAAATCAATGCTAAACATACACTTGCTACGTTTGATATATTAAATATGTGACGTTTTTTTGTTTCTAAACCAATCAGATTAAGGAAAAATGTTATGTATTTAGTGGCCAAGAACCTGCAGAATCACGTGCTAATGAAATCACCTGTAATCAAATGACAAAATATTTTGCAAAATTTCTGGTCAGACATCAGAAAATCCTGCCAGGTGATTGGTCAAGTTGTCAATTGCATGTCACTTTTTTTCAGCTTGTTTCAAGCAAGTGATGTTTGCTGGAAAAATGATGTCATAATTATAACCAATAGTATGCTGCAAAGGCCAACTTGGTATTGTGGCAGTTGTTAACACATGTCAAACCGCAATCCACATGAACTCTTTCATTTCTTCATGAACTGTTGTATTTCACACTCCTGTGTACAAAAATAAATGTTGATTGTTTAACTTCACCTACACATAGGTCAAATTTCTTGTTTTTGGTATTATTTATTATTTATTCAAACTCATCGGGGAATTTTCAAAAAATTCATATACTAGCCTACAATGACCTTATTACAAATTCTGAATATGAGTGACCTTTACCTATTTTTCAAGGTCACAGAGACTTTCAAAGTAGGTTTTGCAATATTTGAAATGCATGTACCTCATCCGGTTATTACCGGTTTTCATTTTCCTGTACATGTAAAGGTCCCAGACACTTTCTTCACAGTTTGACCTACTTTCATGAAAATAGGTCAAGGTCATATTGTACAAAGTCAGTTTTTATGGTTTGAGGTCTATCGCGGGATCTCAGAATCCGTAAGTCGTAGAGTCATACCGATGGTGCCAAAACGTGCTCAAACTCACGGGACATCTGCCAGACCTTTTATTTTCCATCGGCAGTACGGGTTCTTGAGTTATGTAATTTTAAAGTATAACCGCGTCACCAAAACCAGTGACATTGAGAATTATACCTTGAAATATCGATGTTAATTCATAACATGTCATAGTAAACCCCCCGAATATAACCTAATAAGCCCATACAGACCTTTAAATTTGACCTTGACCTCATTTTTCAAGGTCATTTGACCCAAAAAAGTTTGAAAAGGTGCCGTTTTCAGAATTTTTTTTACCATGTTATTTTTAAGATATCAGCGTGAGACAGATGGACATTGGCCAGGTCATTCATAATATCTAATCATATTTTAACTACCTCCGTCCCCAGATTTATGAAATTTGTTTTAATATTGTTAACCGACAAATGTTAAAAAATGACATATTTCTGCGTTTTTGACAAGGAAATATTGATTGTACAGGGTTACAATGCATGACTGACCCCCCTTTTTCACATACTGCCATTCTGAAAATCATATTTATTTTGACCTAGAAAATGTTTTTCAAGGTCAAACTCAAGGTCAAACATGACAAAAATTTTTACTTTTTTGACATTTCATATTTTTTACCAGAGAAGGAATAAAGATATTGTTACAAAAATGGTAGACATACTTGCTACAATACGCTAGAGGCTTCCTGTAATTTTTCAAGGTCCTCGGATTGACCTACGTTGCACTGTAAAAGTCACAAGGTTGAAAAACGAGCTAAAAATTTATGATATTTTTTCACATTTCTCAAAGATAGCGTAAACTTCAAACGGCCGTAGCTCTGGTCCTAATTAAGAAACAGAGAATCTGAAAACAGATTTGGACAGGCCAAATTCTCCTCTAGTTTTCACATCTGAACATTTTGTCGTAGCTCCGACGGGTAAAAAGATCGCCGGACCCTAAAAATTACACGTTTTTTGTCACATTTTCACAATATATCAATAATTTGACAAGGAAGGAATCATCGTATTACAATAAACCTCCTTAGACCTATGTCTAACTTCTGTTTATATAATTCTGGAAAGTCATATTGTTTTAATTTAACCGTTTTGGTTCTAGACCAATTTTAAGTTAAAAACTAAATTTTTCCATGAATTCCAGAAAGTCCATATTTCTGAATTGTGCCATCATTTCAATAGTCCGTATCTATTTCATTTAGAGAGAATCTGAAAAATGATTTGGAAACCCAAATTCTGTAGCTTTGGTATTTGAACATTTTCTTGTATCTTTGATGGTCAAAAAGATCTGGTTCATGTACTGGTTCATGTACCGGTTCATCTGCGCATACTTGCATGTACTGCAATGTACAGGACACATTCTTGTATTCTTGTCTGTTTGTATGCAAAATAATTATGTATGATTCCTGTGTACTTTTCCAAGTAGCTTTTACTTGCTCATCCACTTGTGTCTATTCGTGTTACTGGTACCACAGTAGGTGAAGTTTTGTTACCGCTCGCGGTTATGTCTACTAGTTTCAATTGATATTAAATCAGTTTCTCTGAATGGCTTCACACCTATTACACTAAATTATCATGCCTTCAGCAAAAGCATTGTCTGTAACATCAGTAACGGACTATTCAGAATTTATGACTGGGTTGAGGGGGAGATGGGAGTTTTACCTGAGTGGGTGCTACATGCTTCAAGGGGAGTAGTACTAATTTTTCCTTTTGTCCAGAATCTATGTTCTGTGCTGGCTAAACAGAATTTATGACTTGGGGGGAATGGGAGTTTTGCTTGACGGAGCACCAATTTTTCACCCATGTTTCAAGGAGGGTACTATGAAATTTTAATAAAAGAAAAGGGGACATACCAAAAATATGCTTGGAATGTATGAGAGATACAAATAAGCATGAAACCAAAAACAAAAGGGGGTATACATTTTTGACAAAAGGTTCCAACAAAATTCCCAACCAGGATGGTGGCACATTGATCTGGTCAACATTCATAAGAAAATCACAGTGGGAATCAGATCAAGGACCCCGCGATTGGTAACTCATTGTCCTGCCGTCTGAGCTGAGTCCCTCCTCTGCAAAAATGTTACATATAAAATTATATACATGTTTATTTTCTGTATAAACAGTCATTACATGGATCCCCTGATCCCAATTGTCTGAATGTACAGTATTGGACTTGCACAATGTGTGTACTAAAAATGTGTGAGACACAATCTGAAAATCTCACTTGAAACTGCTAAGGTCAGTCCCTGTTAAGAGATCAATGGCTTAAAATGCCTTGGTCACCCATTTTTAAACGCTATGTCACTTTTCAGGAGAGAGTGGTGTCATACCTTTTCAGGACCAATGATAATTGCAAGAAAAATGATGTATTTTCTACCTCAAATGTCTACAAATATGAAATCATCTGTATATAACTTGATTTAGTGTAGAGTAAAGTAGTGTCCTGTAAGTCAATTATTGATAACTTTAGGACGATTTTGACTTTACTGTCCAAAATGTTGAATTGACTTTGATAATTAGTTAAACAATTGAGTAATAAAGGATGTTTATTCAACTGACTTATGAAGTTTTGTTAATGATGTCTGCATATTTTAACATTTTAACAATATCATCAGAATAATGGAAAACCTAATATGCATATTTTATATTTCTCAATATCAACATTGTTAAATCATAAACATCAAATTATACTAAAAGTGAATTTCTATTAAATTCCGCAGTATATACTAACATGATTGTAAAATTACTACATTCGGTACTACTGGAGGAAGAATTAAACCTTTTGTTACCATGGCAACAGCGACAACGCCTTCTATAGCTGCAGGAAATAAAGTAACAAAAGACTGTCTAAAGAACTTTGCATAGGAAAGTTCTGTAATCATATATCTGCAACAATAAATCATAATATGCACTAATACGTCTTCACAGACCTGTCAGAAACTTTATATATATATATATAACTTTTGATGGGAGGACAATATTTTAAGAGAAAGTAATTTGACTTCAGCAGAAAAATACTTCATAGACACTCCTCATTACTGCGAAGGAGGAAATATCAATCAGAATTCTGTCATGAACAGTGATCTACTTGCAGCAATTAATTCCGTCACGAAATTTTAAAAGTCTCAAATCAAAAGAGAGAGTACTTTAAGACAATGCATGAAACCGGTGAATGATGCGCTGCCCAGACTGAGTCCTAAGGGTGAATCACACATGTATCCGTAGTTAGTAGGGTGGCCAGAAAAAAGACCAATTTCTGAAATTCATATCGCATACCCCTTCATTTTATGTGAAATGGTAAAATAAGCACTCTGTTAATATTTTAGAAAGCTCCTTCGAGACTAAGTAGTCCCCCAAAGCCACTCGGTTTCAGGCCAAAATTTACAAATAATTCATTTTTGCATAGTCGCGGTTTTAAATCTCGCTTATTATTGGACATACAATGATAATATTTAAACAATTGATATCAGGAGAAAAGCGTAGAGGACACAGGAGGTGTGGGCAACATCATGACATTAGCAAATCAGCAGGCAGCATCAACAGATCTTTGTGTAGTCCTTCCGCGCATAATAGCATATGCCAATATATAGACCATTATGTACATGGGCAACTCTACCCTAATCTCATCAACGAGTCTCTGGAAAACAAAACCCAAGGCAAGACTGCACAAATTGCAATGATTTCCATATGATGAGACATTTGGAGCCAGACTTATCCACTGCAAATGTGACTCACATACTTACGACAAAAGGCCAGCCCCTAAGAGAACACGGTAATTTCTAGGAATCAAGAGTATCCACATAATGTATACATATCTGAGAAGGGCTTTTAACATCATAAGATGCATACAGGGGCGGACTGGCCTATGTGACAGAGTGGCAGCTGCAACGGGCCCATCCACTCAGGGGAGACCATTAAATTTTATGATGTAAAAAAACATAAAAATTCCTGGGAAAAAAATTTAAAGGCAAAACTGAGCCATTAGTTTATGATTTTGTGATGAACCAAAATTATCTGAATTGGACAGAAGCCCCTTACATGGGCCCCATCCTAATAACTCTCTAACAAATTATATTATGCTGTAGTATTCTCCATTTTTCATTTGAAATAACACTGATGGTAGGAACTTCGGGGGCCCCCAAACTTCTTTTGCCACAGGGCTCGAAATGCCGCCAGTCGGCCCCGTCTACAAAATGTAGATATGTACAGAATATTTCATTTTAAAAATACTTTAAACTATACTAATTTCTCACTATCATGCCATCCATCTCTTTATATATCACTCTCTCTGTCTATCTAATGTATCCCTCTATCTCTCTTGCTCTGTATCTCCCTATTCCTCTCTCTCCATGTATCCTGCTTTAACATTTGTTCTGCACGTGGCCATTAAAAAAGATGTATATTCTGTGCAACTTACACCAAAACTGACTTATGATGTGCCTGACTGTGGCACATGAGTAGCCTTGGAAAGGTATTAAGTAGCAGTGATGTTTTCAGCCACTCATATATCAAGGGGCATCCTTCTCCAGTAATTACTTGGTAATCTCCAGGTATCAAGAACATCAAAGGCTTCAGATGAAGCCCAGGTCATCTACTCCCTCGTTTAAAATCATTTTTAAAGGCTCTACTAAGTCGACAGTGACCCTGAAAGTTACAGTGTTAGAACTTAGTAGGATAAGCAATAACTTTGAATTCACAATCTCTTTTCTACTCTGATTTGTTGCAGCAAAACGGTGCTACACAAGTCTGTGAGTAAAACTTAGATTGAAAAATTCTATCTTTGAAGTAGGGCAGACAGGCTTTGTCAGTCCGTGAGACAGATCTTATAGGAAAAGGCGAAACTGTTAATTGTTCTAAACTTTAACTAAACACATTTTTTACTAAAATGCATGAATGAGAAGGGTATTCAAGTACAACCTCGCGTCAAATTATTAAACTTGTGCCACATTTTCCTGGCTGAAAAAATCAGAGATAGGTGACAGATTGATATAATGCACACAAGAATTGGAGCGAGGTAGTCCAACTCAGAGGGTCAGTGTAACCACACATGATCTAAAATAATATTGACCACCATTCTACTAGTTAGTTTGCTGCCAGATCCAATACAATTTGATTAATTACATGTATGTGAAATTGAGGCAATATCATCTTAGGGCCATCTTTGGTGTAGTTAACTTTCATCTGAAAGCTCATATAAGAAGTCTGGTGATTGAAGTAATTAGATTGATTGACTGATTCCAGAAACACATATCATTAAAGTCAAGTTTCTGGACTGATTTATCACAAGTTACCAGTACTAGGGAAGATAACACCAAATGTTGTCAGTAGCCTGATTAACCTAGCAGGAGGCCTGGAGGAAAGGTATCAGACAGCAGTCTAAGTATATGGACAAAAATCTCATCTTATCTTTTCTGAAAGATGTCAGCCCAGTTAGCTCAGTCAGTAGAGCACACTCATAAGCGAGGGACTCGGGTTCAATCCCAAGGCTGGCCACCATGTCATTCCACGGCATTGTCGTTCACATCAGACATTAATTGGAGGTGCCGTGGGCCCAGCTGTAAATGAGACTTAGTGTGGTTACCCACGTTAAATAACATCTACCTTTACCCTTTACCTTTACCTAAAGACAACTACTGTAACATGTAAGATAAGATTTCAACCAGAAGGTATTTAAAGACATCTGGTGATTCAAGTAATTAGGTTACCTGGCTGATATACTTTGAACATGAAGTACTTATTGAAGTCACATTGCCAGACTGATTTATCAGCCACTCACCCGTACAAGGGGAGACTAAAATTTGGTCAGTATATCAGTAGCTTGATGAAGTGGCAGGGGCATGCTAGCTTCACATACTATCAGGCAGTGTTCTGACTGGGGATTACTACCTGTAGTCACTGTTATTTTAATGGACCTCCTTCATTAGATTACAAAACGTCCAGCAGACATGTATGAAGAGGAAAGATTTTGGCTTGATAAAAATGTTTCTATGGCTTTTAAACGCCTACACAGTGGCGTAGCTACAGGGGGGCAGGGGGGGCAGGGGGGGGCAGTCGCCCCCCGTGGCTCCATCCTGACCAGGAAAGAAATGATTACATTGTCATCAAACGTTGCATTTTGCCGATGGCGCGCCTCTATCGCGACAGCGATAATAGCTCCCCCAACAAAAATGTTCCATTTCCATTGCTGACTTGAATATTTTGCCCCCCCTGGAAAATTTCCTAGCTACGCCACTGCGCCTACATCCTAAAATAAGTTTAGAAAAGCTGCTAGAAATACTCTGAAGCAGAGCATTAATTAGTCCAGACCTAGAGCTCTGCCTCAGGGATACCCAATAATGTCACAACTAGGAGGAGCAATTTGCGCAATTGAGCCATTTTGTGAATTTACTGCCCTTAATTCATCAGTGGGGAAAAAGGACTTGGCAAAGTCAGCTACTATTTGGAATAATAATTGCATTTTCTTCACAACCACCAGCTTCAGCAAAATCAATGATAGAGTGGTCCCCACCTGCCAGTCTGGTTTCATGCATTCACACAATTAAGACTGACAAGAGAAATTCTGGAGTATTCGCTATATTCGGTTTGACTATATATCAAAGAAAGTAAGAAGCAGAGGCCTTTTTGATCAGCCTTTGGACATCAATGTGCTATTTTTGGCCCTTGTAATATTAGAAGACCTGCAACTTTTCAGACTAAAAATATCATAGCAGATGAATGGATAATTGCCACAAAATCTCACACCACATTATCTTCTAAACTTTTATCTCTTTGATAATGCATAAGAAAAACTTGTTTCTTAAAGGGCCACTGTCATGGACTTTTTTTATCCGCCCTTGCAGTATATCACAGTCATGTTTAGTGGTCAATAGGGTGGTCCAAAAAACTTTTTTTGTCAATATCAATTCGCATACCCTCCTATTTTGTGAGAAATGGTGCAAAAACAATGCAGCTTAAATTTTATGAAAATCCAACAAGAGGAAGGCGTCCCCCAAAGGCCTTAAAGTTTCAATGTTTTTTTAATTTTCGACCATTTTCGCCAATTCGCGGTTCCCTATAACTTCGTCAATATTAGTCATATAACATTCTAATTATCATGGTTGGAAAGCTCTCAAAAAGACCTTCAATTTGCATACCAACATCAATGGTCTAAGACGACATCTTGATTCCCATTAGCCCTTCAGCCTGCACTCTTTAGAATGAAAATGACGCAGATTGTCTAATCTTGTTAAAAAATGACTTTGGAATTTTTTTCAATGTTAATTACAGTGATTTCCACGCTCATAGTTCCAGAATGACCAAATACAAAAAACATTTTGATTTTTACCATTGGAGTGCCTGGCTTGTGAGTGATGAAGTTTTAATGTTAACGTTAGTTGAAAACTCGTAAAATGTGAGATGGGGTCTCTTGCATTTCATATAATATCTTCGTCAGAATTTATTGCAGGGCAACATGGGTGGTACCAAATGAAAGAAAATACTCCTAGCATTCTCATGGTGCCAATGATGTTGTCCTATATTTAATTCTTGTGAAGTTAAAATATGAAATATAACAGCCCCTCCATGAATTGTTTCAATAATTCCGACGAAATTTTGCATTAAAACTTCCAAGCTTATAAAGCGGGATTTTCCATGACCAAAAATTAAAAAAATATTTTATTTGCTTGTCCTGGAACATGAAGAATGTGAATCACAGTGAATTATTAGTGAAAAAAAATCAAAAGCCTTTTTTTAAGAGGATTAGACAGTCAGGAAAATTTTAATTCAGAAAAGTGCAGGCTGAAGAGTCAATGGGAGTCAAGATATCGTCCTAGACCATTGATGTTGGTATTCAAAATGTAGATCTTTTTGAGAGCTTTCCAACCATAGCAATAAGAATGCTGTATGCCTAATACTGACGAGGTAATAGAGAACCGCGGATTGGCGAAAATGGTCAAAAATTCTAAAAACATTGAAACTTTTTTAGGCATTTGGGGGACTGCTTCCGCTTGTTGGATTTCCTTAAAATTTCACCTGCATCTGTTTTATACCTAACCTCATCAAATAAGAGGGTATGCGATGTGAAATTCCCAAAATAATTTTTTCCCATCTAAAAATTAACCACCCTAGTGGTCAAACTTGCCACTGTGTCCTTCTCTAATTGTCAATTCAGTCTGAGGACTGAGGGGGACGGCCACCCAGCCTCACGTCACTGCACAGGTGACTGAACATGCTGAAGGACCACAAAATTTGACTGAAATGCCAATTTCATATATTTTTCCTGATCTATGGTGAAAACCGATTTGGGGAAATGTTAGCTGCATGTACTCACAACACCTGATTCTTTCATTAGAAAATAAATGTATTAAAAGTTGAATTTGGACGAGTGTGTGCCTTTAAAATATGAAAGATTTGATGGGCAACAGAACTCAACTTCTTTGAATGATTGATTCAGAAGCAACAGATTAGGAATTGTACCTCATAATTTTAATCACTGAATATTAGAGTGGATGGATGATTGGGGCTTGACGTCCTGTATTGATGCATTTGGTAGGCTAATTAGGACGGGAGGAGGACATGGCAATGAGGCAAAGAATGATTGAAACAGCCATCCACCATAGGCATAGGTGACCCAGCATGAGCGGGATTCGAACCCTGGACTCAGAGATTGGCAACCTGGCATGCTACCACAAGACCAACCCTTCCTCTTCCGAATATTGAGTAATTCAAGCTTCAAAGTTCATCTCGAGATTATACGCTCAGAGCTGCACTCTAAAAAATGTCGGGACAAAATTGGTTTTTTAGATTCAAAATGGTTTTTTGAAAAACCAAATTTCAATGCAAAACCAAAATGGTTTTTTTAAAAATCCATTTTGGTTTTTTGCATTGAAATTTGGTTTTTCAAAAAACCATTTTGAATCTAAAAACCAATTTTGTCTGGAATTTTTTAGAGTGTGAAAGAAGCAAATTGATCCAGGGCAGGATATCAATCTATCTTGGTTCCTGCAATTAATGAGCAAATTTCTAAAAAGCAATTTAATATGACACATGACTATTTCCTCAAAAGATATTATTTCAAAAAGAATGTCAGTTCATGTAGTGAAACCCAAGGGATTGATTGTTGCGGGTTCTTCTTGAGTAGAACACGTTGCGAAGAGACAACTTTCGAGACCTTACTAAGCAGACTGCTATGAATCCTTGATCAATGGTCTATTGCCCTGTGAAATTGAAACACAGTAAGTGACCAGAAAACAGTAACTGAGTTGAGCATAACTTCTCAATCCTACTAATAATATCTACCTCCATGCCAAATTTCATACCTGTATCACCTCTAGTTACCCCACAAATCCATGATAAACAAACACAGTATCAACTGCTCACATCAAATGTCATGTCAGGCCAAAACACAGTAATTTACTCATTTTGTTTTGAAACACAGTATCTCTTTGGCTTATTACTGTGTTTCAAAATCAAATTTTTGACTTACTGTGTTTTGACATGACACAAACAGGGAGATACTGTTTTTTCACATCAACTGAGTAGATGTCTTCAGCAATGACATAAATAGAAATCAAAGGCTTCTCATTCAAAACACAGTAAGTCCTTAAAAAGCACAACACAGTCTAATATGTCTGTAAGAAGTCGTTTTTGGTGACAATTGATATACACACATACACTTTGATTATATTTCTTCATATTTGAAGCTTTTATTTGACTTGAGGGTGCTTCATCTGGAGATTAAGATATAGAGGTCACAATGTTACAAACAAAGAAATGCGTTTGTCTCAAAATCACTGAAATGGCAGTTACTGTGTTTTGAAATCACAGGGCAGTTAAAAATACCGAATGACATACAGGTCTCAAGAGGATTCGCCCAAAAAGGTCATTGACCTCTATGCTAGTTAATGACCCACTGTATATCCAAGTGAGTCTTGAGATAGAAACGCCAGGCCAGTGCGCTAGATCAATGAATCAAGCCTGACACAGATAAGGTTGTTAGTCAATGTATCACAGACTCAATCATGGTGTAAAATCAGTGTCAATTTGTAAACATGATTCTGACCTTGAGCATTATTGATGATGAGCCTGATAGCTGTGAGTCAAAAAACATAAAAGTTTAAAACGTCTGAGTCTGCAACTGCACTCTAAAAAATGTCGGGACAAAATTTTTTTTTTAATCCATCTTGGTTTTTTGCATTGAAATTTGGTTTTTCAAAAAACCATTTTGAATCTAAAAAACCAATTTTGTCAGAATTTTTTTAGAGTGTGCATTATCTGTTACTAGCTTGATTCATTAGCCTAGTGTTGGTCAGACCTCTTTTTGGTAAGACATATACAGTGGGTCATGACTGTTTAAATAATTCCCCTTGAGGCTGGGATATCATCCAGTATATGCATCATGGACCAATAGAAGTCTGCGAAGAGCATTGCTGGTCGGTTGTGAGGTCTTGAATATTATCTCTTGATCTTCACATGTAATTTGACACACAAGAGTAGAACCTGTGTAATCAATCCCTTCGGATTCATCACATATGGAACAGGAATTCTTTTTGCGATAGTTCACATATTATATTCAAAGTAATAATAAGCTTTGAAGGAAATAGTTATATTGCATTTGGAAAACATGCTCATTGGTTTTGCAACAGAGATAGATCAATTTTCTGCAAAAGCTTTACATGTCTTAGAATTTTGCTACTGAATGTTTGTCACATTATATTAAAATTCAATATGCCTTTTAAAAAAATTGTAGATTTTTTATGTCTTGCTTCATATTGTCACTGTTTTTATTACTAAGCATTCTATAACATTGCCATTTCCTGGCACATTTCGATAATTAAAATTCATTGACATATTTTGTGTAAATGCCAATATCATTGAACATTTTTTATTGAAAATCAATAGGATCTATATTCCAAAACTAAATTTGTCTTTACTGTCTAATCAATAGTACACAGTTTAATGTTACAATATGCGAAGGTGTGTAGCCTTTTTAAAAAGCTTAACATTTGGCAATTTTAAGAACAACAGCAATGTTGTTTTCACAAAGAGTCAAGTTAAAGTAACCACTGTGGTGTTCTAATTCTGCTGCTAACAGGATAAAGTCTATAAAACATTAAATTCTGTGGTTAATTGAAAAATAAACACAAAATTCCACAGCCCCAGAGGTTTTTTTGGCCTTCAAGGATTTTCCATGCATGTCAATTGCACAAAATCCCACATTGACATAAATCCAGCACTCTTAATATGGCTTTCACTTCATGATGACACTGCTTCATAATGCTTATTAAGGGAATGAGCTACACTTGTAGTTCTTCATCACTTGCAAATCTTATGTACTGAGAACTCTCATGTATCAAATAGGAAAGCCGGCCAGTGGGTCGCGAGTGATGGAAAGGAGGGCCTAAACCCTGATTATGGTGACTTAATTAGCAGTCAAGCTTTGGACAAAAACATATCCATCATGGTACCTTCACAACAGATCTAATTAGGTCAGATCAGATCCACTTACTTAAAACAGATCTACTTTTGATGATGTCTGTCACAGCCAAAAACGGACTTAAACAAAGGCGACACAAAATAGTTCGCTGAAATGGACAACAGCTACTCTCTGATTTACACAAACTTAGTAATGTTTTTTCATATCGTAATGAAAATCCTGTTATGATTGTGTCAGGGACTCTGGCAAAGAAATTGCCTCACAACAGATGTAATTTACAGTCCTCGTCATACTTACGTGGAATCTCAAGTTCTCTTCTATGCCGTTGAACTGTGATGTCAGAGATGACACTATTCTAGCATTGCAATATATTTAAATTAACTTCAAGCTGTGATGTCGTTTTAAACTGGGTCAGATTCCCCAGCTTCTAGCCAATGTGAATCCACTAAACTGAGCATCACAGTTCAACTCAGTGTCAGAGTAAAAATTGGGTCCAGGAAAACCCATGCAAGGTTTGACATCAAAGCCTTTCAGCCAATGGGCTGCCAGAACAAATATACATGACATAAGCGCATGGATTTACAAACAAATTGTCAAAGCCTTCTGTTTATACCAACTTCCATCAAAGTTTAAAGTTGTAAGTTAGCAAGTTTGTAGATTAAGCAAACAACTCTGTGGGGATTATAACAGTTGTCTACTGTGAATGCTCACAAAGCTGCCATTTAGCAGGATTAGACTGGTGATTGCTGTGATAAATCATTGGGATCACAAATTTAATGCTTCCTTCAATATATCAATGTATGAACTGTGATGCGCACTTTACTGTCAGCCCATTGGCTATCAAGCTGTGATAACGTGGTTTTAGGGGCTATCCTTATTAAAATTCTTACTCTGACACTGTGTTGAAACTGTGGCGCTCAGTTCAGGTGGATCAACATTGGCTAGAAGCTGGGAATCTGACCCAGTTTGAAATGACATCACAGCTTGTAGTTAATTTACACATATTGCAATGCTAGAAGAGTCATCTCTGACATCACAGTTCAACAGCATAGAAAAGAACTTGAGATTCCACGTAAGTATGACAAGGACTGTAACCTCATTTTGTCTAAATAACACATTTTCAAGGTGAGACATTTTCTCCTAAGACACGAAGAGTCATAATTTAGGCTTTCCAGAACATAATGATCTTAAAGAGCTAATAACATCATTTTAACATGAGAATTTGACTCACTTCTGAAATAATAATATCATAGGTTTGAGTCGCTGGCAAAAAGTCAAGTTCCATTCTGGTTCAGTGGTTGTTGCTAAGATCTGACATTTGCATTTTCTGCCAAAATCTTCTTTTTGTTGGTGAATTTAGAAGAATTAAGGCTTTCATTGTGCTCATGTCAATGTTGTAATTGTCACTGTGATAGTTATTTTACAACAAATAACCAGACAATTAACCAGACAAACTAGACAATTGACACTACTGCACCTCGACAGAACTCAGACTGTACAAGCCAATAACAAAATAGCAATTAAGGGAAGTGAGATGAACTTTTTCAGGATAAGAGAACTTAGGTGGTTACTAAGACATGAAACACCCACTTATGAGCTACTTAGGTTCTAACACTAGTAGCTATGGCCCCTTAAATGGGTCCTTACAACACATTTGGCTACTTATGACAACTGTAAGGCACCTAAGAATCCACTAACAGCCAAACACAGGTACTTATGGGTACTTATGTTAGTTCCATCCACTTGCAGAGCATGAAATCTACTAAGAATGTCCCCTTAGAAGGATTACAGAAGTGAGAATGCCTTAGGTGAAAATCCTTTGTTTGACAAACTTTGCAGATTTCATTTCGCATTGGTTCATCAAGCCCATACTGAGGAAAACACACCTAGTTAACTGACTTGGATTGTTTTACCAACACATACATAATCTTGATGAAACTGACAAATCAAGAAACGCAGCAGCAAACCTACAATTGCGCAGTTCTGTTGCTGGAACAATGTGATGTAGAATGTGCCATCAATTTTTCTGTCAGAATATACCTTGATATACAAGCCAAAGTTTCAGATATGTACAATCAAACTGTTTACTGGAAGGATGTTGGATGAGGGGGTGGGGTCTAGACCAAAACATAATTACTTGATTTTCAGTACCTCTAAATCGATAATTTTGGAATTTTGGTTTGAATTGAATAAAATTATCAATGAGATAGTTAATCTTCCAGAACCCAAAAAAAAATAGTACTGTGAATGCTGCATGCATTCCAGAATTTACTCTAATTCTCACTAGGGGAGACTGGGGCAAGTTGTAACTTTTATAAACCATCGTTAATTTGAAACTAAATAAGGCAGATGATTCCCTGATTTGATACATGAAACTAGTGTTGGAGGTTTGAGACCTGCCTCCATTGATGGCCATATTCTGATGGTGTGGGCCTTGGCTCAGTCTCACCTGCACCAGACAAAAATGTCATTTTTGATTGTGAAAATTCTGTACTCAAAATTTATAGATAAAACTTACAATTGGCCAGTGCTGAATTAGCAACATGAATGTCTCCTGCCCCATGTAACTTATAATTTAACATGTTTAACTGATATGTTGTCAGAATTGTGAGTAACATTTAAGCTGTAATTTGAGTGACATTGTCCCCAAACCAATTTTAGGAGTGATTGGTGGCATAATATGATACATTTAGACAACCAATAAGTTGTGTCAATATAAGATACTATAACAAACCAGTTATACGCTGCAAATATTATATGGATGATTAAAATATGTGAAAAAAAGGTAAAATAAAATGTAAGTTTAAAAAAAGGGGATCAACCAACTGACTAATCCAGTGATAAACCTTACAGCAACACAGGGTTCAGATGTGCAACCTAGAACTCTTTGTGAAGGTCCACAGTTATCTCCCTAATTGTTGTGTCCCACTGTTTTAATTGCTTCACAAAGTAAGTTTTTTAAATAGAAAATCACCCCAAGGCAAAAACGACACAACTTACCTAAGTCTCCCCTACATTTTCTTTGTAAAAATTTTAATAATACACAACTGCACATATACCAGGCCCTACTGACAAATGTTAAAAATATCCATTCCACAATATTTATGTTAATGTACATGTTTGAAGAAGGAGGATGCATACACCAAATTCATGGTGTTAACAGAAGGCCTCGGTTTAACAATGCATATTTTATGGTCTTATATGGATCGATTAATTTGATTTTTGTGTACGTAATTTAAAGCTTTGCCGAAGGTTTAAATGCTCATATTTGCTGTAATGCATGTAAACCTTGTCTTATTGCATTGTGGGTTTGCTCAAGCGCAGTCTATGTTTGCACACAATCTGGTCTTTGTTTATTTCACACATTAGGATATTTTTTTAAAATCTCAATATTATGACAAACACAGAAACTTTGCAATGAAATTATATAAAAGCTGAGAAAAACAGTTCTGTAATCCCTCTAAGGAACCTCCACCAAGCATAAGGGGCCTTAGTGTCTTAGTAGCCAGCTAAGTTCCCTTATCCTGAAAAACTTCAATAGACTGACAACTGACATAAAAAGGACTTGACATTTCTATCACCAGAAAGCTTCACAATGACAGTCAACTTGAGTCAAGTGACACCTTGTTGCCAAGTACAACAGTAATGATAACTGATATTAAATTAATTAATTACATTGTTAAATCGTACAGACAATAACAATTTTAAATGCTTATCACCGTCAAATTACAATAGAAACGTGCTTCAACCTATATTTCATTTGATTATTGCTATTTTGTAATTTCAGACCCCAGCCAAATACACCTTAGCATCCACTGGGAAATAAATTAACAAACAAACAAACAAACTGTGACCAAAAGGTTATTTTGCCCAGATATGGAGGTGCAACAACGTAGAGAGGAAAGAACAGCTGAGCTCATTCGAACAGCTCCTTGTTGCCTTCCTTAATTGAACACAAAGCAGGAACTGAAGAACAAGGAGGAAATCTTTTATTCTATCAACACCATTAGAGGTGCCCACTTAACCTATTTATACTGTTATTGAATTAAAGGTTGAAAGGTTAAGTAACTAAACAGCATGATAGAGTGAATAGGTCAAACCACCCAGTCAGCCAGGCTGCAAGCAGCAGCTTCAACTTTGGGAGCAGAAAAAGGCCAAAGAATGCCATTTGCAACAATAAGAGAGAAAAGAATACTAGAACTCATCTGAACAATAGTACTTTTTGTTGAATTCCTAAAATTGAATGCAAGGCAAGACCTGAAGAACAAGGAGGAAATCTTTTATTCTATCAACACCATTAGAGGTGCCTTAGAGAATGCCCACTTAACCTATTTATACTGTTATTGAATTAAAGGTTGAAAGGTTAAGTCACCAAACAGAATAACATTGTTTTCTCTAAGCCCTGGCTACCACTAGTGCATGTGCACCTATTGCTTTCTTGATCATGAACTTTATCAAAAGTCAGAGATTATTAAGAACAAACAAATCATCACTTGTTGACCAGACCAGGGAATGGAGCATGTTGCACAGGTAAAATGTGGAAGTTGATAATCAGCAAGAGAATACAGTTTGCAATTTCGAGTTCTCGGACAAGGCTGCAAATTTTGGAAATGTATCTTTAATTTTAAAAATGGAGAAGTAATAATGTATCCCCATCCAAGAAATGGACAGCATATATAAAATTGGCTGTCAGAAAGTCTTGAGAAATGACAAAGAGTTTGAAGATACCACAGTTACTACATAAGACCCATATATATTAGTATTTTCCTTGATTACATGCAGGAAAGAAGCATATTGTAAAAAATCTTGTTACCAGTTAATTGAATGACAAATCCGAACAAGAAAGGTTTCATACAAGTTCTGGAAATAACCAATTTAAATCAATCCTATTACTATGATTTAGGCCTACATGTAGCTGAATAAGACAGGTCAGAGGAGACTGGCAGGTCAAAATGTTTGTTGCAACCAAAGGCAAAGTCACCTTGAAGATGAAATTTGTAACCGCTTTGGTAATGTCAACTCTGAAGCTCCTGATCTTGGTGTACACATTGGTACCTGGATAATCCAAGGGAAAGGCCCTATAAAAATGAAGTCTGACCTTTCCTTAAAGTTTTCAGTCTTCTATGAATTAGTAGACAAACAATAGGTGGTATTGGTAAATCATTTATCAATAGTTCTTGCAATTAAAGTCTAAAATCATGCATATCTCAACGTTTTTTTGTTTTTGTTTAGACTTTTGTTATTATGTGCATGTAGAATTGTAGATAACATTTTCTTGGCTCTCTTTTTGCACACTGTAAAACCGAAACCGTTGGTTTTACGGCATTACCGGCAGCAAATTAGCCGGTAACTTACCGTAAAATCAACAGTTATGCCGTAATTTCAATTACGACATGTTGCCGTAAATTCAACAGGCTCATGCCGTAATTTCATATATACAGCAAGTTGCCGTAAAGTTTACGACCATTTTGCCGTAAGTTCATGCTACGGCATGTTGCTGTAAATCTTGCGGCTAAGCATGCCGTCATTTTATAGCGAGTACTTGCCGTTAATTTAACAGCTAATTGTACCAATGCCGTTATCTTAGATCATAAGTTAGATGACAGGATGATGTTGTAACAGAAAATGCAATTGTTTCTGTTTACATGAACTTATGCACCCCGTGAGAGACCACTTCACGCCTGCCAAAAGGCGGTCTTATTACACAGGGACTGCTGTAGCATGTGTTTTAAATAATTGCACTTAGTATACTTCCGTATACATGAAATGTGACAGATGCACCCACCATGAGAGACCACTTCACGCCTGCCAAAAGGCGGTCTTATTACACAGGGACTGCTGTAGTATGTGTTTTAAATAATTGCATTTAGTATACTTCAGTAAACATGAACTGTGACAGATGCACCCTCCATGAGAGACCGCTTCACGCCTGCCAAAAAGGCGGTCTTATTACTCAGGGACTGCTGTAGTATGTGTTTTAAATAATTGCACTTAGTATACTTCGTATACAAGACCACTTCACGCCTGCAAAAAAGGCGGTCTTATTAGTGACGGGTCCTGGAGAACTGCACACCAGCACTCATAATCAGTGTACCAAAATTAGCATGGAAGACACAGAAGTTTCGAATGACCACATATTCGCCACATATGTTATTGGCCCCTTAAGGTAGTTTACAGATACGCCCCTTCTGATTATACAGTAGTTCAGCACACCAGGAATTTTTTTCCCACCCAAAAATGTGTCTGCACACTGTTATGGAAATTTCACATTCCTCTTTTACTTTGTAGTTATGCACACATTGAACAGTGGCAGTGGTGCGAACTGTCGCAACAGTCCGTGGGCAGGAAATAATTGCCCGTTCAATCAGTTATATAAAACGCACATAGCATGTACTGTAAGGAACCAAGAGAGTCTGCAGCTTTATTAGGAGTGTCATTGAAAAAGTCTACTCCAATTGCAGGGACAGATGTCAAAAAAAGAAAGCTGCATGCAGTTGTTACGGTTTGTGTGCTTATCAAAACAAATAAACATGTATGCATTCACTTACTTTATTAATGTAGAATCACAAATATATCAAATAAAAGACAGGATCATGAAAGATGTATTACTATTAATTGATAAGCATCAAAGTGAAAATAAACTGTATCCAGAGTACATTAATATAATGTTTATCTCACGATTTATACAGTCTATTAATCGATAAGCAGCTTCACACAACATTATTTCACTAAATAGGTGGCAGCATTTCCACATAAAATACCGTAATATGGGGTGAATCGGGACAGAATTGGCCGTTTTTTTGTCATAGCATGGACAAAAATCAATCTAGAAATCAAAATTTGGTGTCAAATTGTGTCTGGGCAAAAGGTCTAAGTACCCCTAGAAGCTTGAAATGATATCTTAAATTCCCAATGCTCAAGGCCCAGAAAACCACTGTCCCAATTCACCCCATACTTTGGGGTGAATCGGGACAGCCCATTATTTCCACTACAGATACTCCCTGCCTACTTTGAGTGATTGCTACTTGTGAATAAATATTAGAAAACATGTTAAACACGTCAGAAAAAAATTTAGAGGGAAATCTGAAATCAATTTTATTGATAATATGCAGATTTTAAAAAATGTGATAAATGGCAGAAAACTGTTATAAACTGTGTTTTTCTTCTAATTTTTCTTGTAATTGTTAATTCTGGACTAACTTCATTGCAAATGATACCACGTTCAATATTATTCATCAAAAAGCCACGCCACTACACTCAAATGAAAATTTGTATGGTTATTTTGGTTGGAATCCTGAAACTTTGTCATAGACCTGGATCTTAACCCAGGACCAAACATACACAATCCCATATCCAGTCTTTATCTATAGTCTTCTAAAAACACATTAGATAGATTTTAAAGTTTGCTGCAAGTTTGGTAGCTCTAGTATTTATACTTGAATT
The DNA here is from genome assembly GCA_026936325.1 of Platynereis dumerilii. NCBI lineage: Eukaryota > Metazoa > Annelida > Polychaeta > Phyllodocida > Nereididae > Platynereis > Platynereis dumerilii. The sequence goes on along the minus strand of JAPTHN010000010.1, from coordinate 12,705,814 downwards.
GATACTGGCAAAGTTTTGACCAGCCTGTGAAATATCATTTCCGCAACGCCAAGTTTAAGGTCCTGTAGCTCCTCAATGAATGTAGTCAGAAATATAAAATTCCATCACAATATGCGCATGTATGTTGACTACACATGTACCAAAAATCAAATTCCTAAAGCAAGTAGAAGTTGGTGTTCTTTGAGCAAATAAAATGTTTTCCCGTTCTGTCTTGATTCACCCCAGAGTCCCAATTCACCCCATATTACGGTACATTCTTTTGATGAAGATATTTAAGTCTGCATTATAAACAGTTCAACAAAAATAAGTCCCCCTTTGGATAAACTTGAATATATCAAAGATTCCTTTTCTGATATTTATGACAGTTTGCTAAATTATAGCCCCATATATCGACTTTACAAGTGTGTATTTATAGCTCAGTGGCATTATTCCTCACTGAGCCAGCAGCCTACGAGTGAGCCTACCCCCGTTTTCAAAAATCCATGGCTTTTCCAATGGATATGAACAATTTCACCATGCGAGGGAGCCACCAGCTTGATAAACCTCATCATGTTTCTGGATAAAATTTGTTTCTTAATCGTGTTTAGAAGATAACTAAGGACTTCTTTTGTAACAGTTTTACAGTTTAGGTTCCTTCGATGCAATAACAAGTAATTTGAGTGGAGTTCAAACACCTTTTGGCAAATTTTTTTTTGGAAAAACCAAAACTTAGGATTTTTGAAAATATGGGTACGTGCACTCGAGGTCTGCTGGCGCAGACAAATATTTTGCAATAAGGCTACAAATGCACAGGCATACTGTCAATATGCAGTCCTACAAACTGGCCAACTCCCACCGAAATCGGAGAAGAGGTCTTTAAGATATTCACGTTTTCGTAAAGGGGGACTTATTTTTGTTGAACTGTTTATATATAAGAACACATTGCCTCCAATATATTTAATATGCAGACTATAAACAACATATAGATACCGATTAGCTGCTTCACGCAATAACATTATTTCACTAATTAGGTGACAACATTTCCACACACACAACATCAATTATTTAATGAACTTAATTCAATAAATATGTCTTAACATTAAATAAATGTGTCTTAATATTAAATAAATGTGTCTTAATATTATAGTCCGCATTAAATTAATGAGCACACACTGTATGCTATCTGCTGTCCATACACGTAGACAATATAAACAGTAACGTATACTGATTAGCTTGATACACAACCATCGTACGGTTCTTTCCTTTCACTTTCTCAGTTCCTCGTTTCGGGGTTATCTTGAAGAAACTTCTGAAAGAAAATACTTCAAAATGTAAAAGCTTCACAAAAATTACCCATTCAAGACTAATTGTTTGATATTGTGTTGTGTAATTTATTATTGCTATATTTGTAAAAAAAATGTACCATGTGTGGAAAAATAAAATAATTCTAATTCTAATTCTTACAACCTCCACATTTTTAAGTTTGCAAAAAATAGCCAAGCAGTGACCTCTCAGCCTCAATTTATTAATTCAGAGAAGTCAGTATTACTGTTAGTGTCAGTTACTATAACATATCGTGTATTGTCAGTTGATTGCCTTCAGTTACAGGCCTATTATATCAATCACTGTACCTAGTACTGTTCAACCTTCAGATAGATAGAATAATGTTACCTCTGTATAAATTCCAATGTTGTTTGCACTTCCGGAGGATAAGCGATATTCTGGAGGATAAGCCATATTCAGGACGTAGTAAGTGGCAAACAGTAGTGCCAGAGCATCGTAGAAAGTATTTGGTTTTTTCTATCACAACTGTATTGCCTACCAGCAGTGAGAAATCAGTCGCAGGCATGTCACCTGGAACAAAAGGAAAATGGTAAAGATAACCAATAGATGGGAAGAGGGAGGAGGATCACACAAAATACCAACAATACAATGGCTGCACTAATTTACAAGTATTTTAAGTTGTTCAAGAAAAGTTTTGTCAAGTCATAATTGGTTATGTAGAAATTATAAGGCAGTCATGGTTACAGTGGGATAAAGCATTATGATAGATAGATAGATAGATAGATAGATAGATAGATAGATAGATATAGTAAGAGCAGCCCTCTTAGTCCAGTTCTGGGCACTCACAAGGGATGATTGATGAGATGTGAGAGAGAGCAGGAGTCCTCAACAGTCAACATGTTACACATTTATCCCATGTGAGAGATCTTTTATATGCCCAGCACAGACACTGATACAACAGCCACCAATATAACATTTCTACTGTGCCATATTGTATCACACTTAACACGGGTTATCCTAAAACTTATCTTTTAACAGGGTTACTGGGAAAATTATTTAGTCGTTATATAACATGAGGTCAGCTTAAACATGCTTAGTTATTTTCACAATAACCCTGTTAAAAGTAATGTTATAGGAGTTAACCACTTCAGGATAACCCGGGTTAAGCGTTCATACAATCTGGCACTGAACGACATCCAGCTGAAATTTGGCTTATGAGGGTCCTCTGAAAATGTTGGGTTCCCCAGCACGGAGTTGAGGCAAAGAGCTTCAGCGGAGCAGGCAGGCATCTTAACCACTTAGCCACTAAGCTACCCCAGAAATGAGCAAATTGCAGTGTAGGTATAGAATCTTGCTATTGTACACTCAAAAAAGAAACGTTCCACTTCATTTTTGCTTGTAATTTGTAAGATTTTATTTTTTTTGGCCAAAACCATTTAAACAACATAGTGTTGAAAGTGTTGATCCTATTATAAACAAGTATCAATGTGCCAAAAATCATTCAAGTGCGACCATTTCCTGTTTATCTTTGACCTTGTTTATAACAGTTGGGATTTTTTTTAAAATGGCCCCATACCCACATCTCACCAAGAAAAATCTGGGCGTCATTTCGCATTGTGTGACAAAGAGCCCTAAAAAGTGGAAAAATTGTAACATAATAATATATAAACTTTATTTTTGGCAGCTACAGATCACCTTCCAGATGTGTGTTTCGTAAAGCAAGGGAAATTAATTATGTTATTCGGCTTTCAAATAAGATAGTTTCAAAAATGAGTGTTCTGTTTGATATTTTGATTTGAACAAAGTATTGGCATTTCCGAGATGCCAATGGTCATGTCATGTAAACTTTTCATAAAAGTCATTTCACTTGCTGTACCAAACACACATCTCGAAGGTGATCTGAAGCTAAAATAAAGTAACTTTCTGCTTTAGGGCTCACACACTTCGAAATGACACCAATTTTTTTGGCGAGATGTGGGGATTGGAATTTTTTTTAAAAATACCCGAATGTGATAAACAAAGTCAAAGATAAACAGGAAATAGTCACAATAGAATGATTTTTGGCACATTGACACTTGTTTATAATAGGATCAATACTATTTTATTGGCTTTTGCCAAAAAAAATTATCTTTTATATTATAAGCAAAAATGAATTGGGACGTTAGTTTTTTTGTTGAGTGTAGAAATGATACCTGTTTAGGCATTTTTAAAAGTAGCCAGGCTTTATCTATGACATCTAATAAAGGCATATTTACCATATCAAACTATCACTGGCGACGCTGACACTCCTGTTCTTCTGCCACCTCTAGTGTGCTCACATGTTCCTGTAAATAGAGAGACAAATATTCATACAAGAGAAGACATTATTGAAGTATTACCAGCTGGTTGGCTATGAATATTATCAAATTGTTTACAGCCTAAATATCAGGACCCATGATGTTTTTAGAACATCACTGTCAAAGGGAGATCTAATTTAACAGTTATGACATTCACCAGCATTGCAGATATCTGATGATGTCATAAAACAGTGGCCCAAATAATGCAATTGTGACGTCATGACCATTGTTGCTCCATTGGTATATCACATTTCTGTATTTAAATGGTCACATGGAAAAAATCTTTATAACTAATATTAAAACCAGGTGATAAAAAAAAACTACCCATAAGAGCTCTACATAACAATATCATGATTGTGACCTTGACTCGAGTGGTTTTGTCATGTTGTAATATTATTTCAATACTGCAGTGGCGTATCAAGATGATACTCACATAATCAAGAAATTTTCGAAAATCATTATGCTGAAAGGCACACTAAAAGTGCTATAATAATGGAAGAAGTACATGTGATTTTCACAGCAGAATACGAGAGAAACTGAACAAAATTCAGAAATTTGTGGGGTCATAATATAGTCCTGGACATAAGTTTTGTCGCATTCAAATGTTATTGACAAAACTTTTAATAACTTGGCTTGTGATAGACTGATTTTTACAAGAAATGGCTTAAATGAAAGCCAAAGCCTTCTACAACTTGCTTATATTGCAAAAATAAAGTTTCATCTCAGTCTGATTATTCTAGAAATTAATAATAAGGGTCTGTCACAAACGTGCTTGGACAAAAGTCTTGTCGCATGCACAACTTAATGCTGAAAATTTGTTTTAAAAAATAGTGAAATTGCAAAAATGATGCAAAAATGTTGGAGAATTTAGTCATGGTGTAACTGGATGAAAAAATATCACTTTGCATGAATTCTTGATCTTTGAACACAATATCCACTGGGTTTGGGTAAATATCAACATTCCGTGAGTAAAAATCATCAAGGATGGCAGATAATGGAGAAATATATCATCAAAAGTTCCTCAATATCTTTCAGAGTGATCTTCTCTAGCTCCTGTCCCATTTTGGTGGGCATTTGATGAGGGTACATCATTTCAGGTAACGGAGCAGATGCAAAGGGAGCTTCATAATTGGTGAAAAAATTAACGTAGGGGCCAAGTTGGCACTGATGTACTCCAATGATCATTATTTTGGGCCTGAATTTTATGATGCTTGTGATAAGGAACATTTATATGCATTTTGATAGGGATGATTCTGGTTTTTGTACTTTTTGCACATGGGTTGTACCTTCGTGGCATAAGTCGAGCTGTGCAGTGATTAATTTTTCAATTTTTTAAAATCAAAAACAGCATTATAACTGCACAAAAGTTGCACCAATAATGCAAATGTTCTGTTAAAGCTTACATGAATGCAATTTATCCAGACTTGACTGAAATTGACCATGACAATGAAAAACAAAAATACGGTCTCGGAGCAAGAAATTGATCGAGATGGCAAGGGGACAATATAATTAACAGTAGCTTTAGACAAGAACAAATTTTAGTCCTAAATTATTGTAAACCACTGCTATGGTGAGACTTTGAAGCCAAATGGCATAGTTTGTACAAGTGCAGCCCTCACTTTAATTTTTCTTGTCAACGTGGCATGTTCCATTGTACCTGCTCTGCCACCAGGAATGCAATAATCTCAATTTCCATGATCCTGTGTCCTCCAAAGTAAGTTGGAAGGCAGAGTAGACAATTCCAAAGAATATTTATGACTAAAAGAAAGCATTGGTCTGTATAATCTATCACTTTTGATGAGTATTATTGATACTGAGTCTATAATTCACATGAGTCCTCTTGAAACCCCCTGGATATTGTTCTACAGGATCATTGAGTTGACCAAAGTGATTTTTTGTTATTCTCCTGCACCATGACTAAATGCTCTGGTATTTTCTTATCATTTTAGAAGTTTCACAATTAATTTAGACAATTTTTTAAGCATAACTTCTTGCATGCGACAGGACTTTTGTCCAGGCATATCTTTGACACACTGTCAATATTATTTTCTATGATATTCAGATTGAGACAAAACGTAATTTTCACAAAATAAGCAAGTTTTAGAAGGACCTGGCTTTCATTTGAGCCATCTCTCATTAAAATCTGTTCAGTACAAGTCGAATTATTGACAATTGTATCTGTGACATGTGCAAGCGACAGAACTTATGTCCAGGACTGTATATAGCACCTGAAAAGTAATCAAAAATTGTACTATCATGACAACACATTGATATTGTTTCGGTTCTTGTTTGCTTTTGACATCAGGCAGCTGCAATGCCAGTGATGTCTTAAGTTCTTAACCATTGTTTAAGAATATCTTAGGGAGAGAGGAGAGGGAGAGACGAAAGGGAGAGACGAGAGGGAGAGACGAGAGGGAGAGATGAGAGGGAGAGACGTGAGGGAGAGATGAGAGGGAGAGACGTGAGGGAGAGATGAGAGGGAGAGACGTGAGGGAGAGATGAGAGGGAGACACGAGAGGAAGACACGAGAGGGAGACACGAGAGGGAGACACGAGAGGGAGACATGAGAGGGAGACACGAGAGGGAGACATGAGAGGGAGACACGAGAGGGAGACTTGAGAGGGTGACATGAGAGGGAGACACAAGATGATGTTGATTTAGGGCTTTACGTCCTGTATTTAAGAACTTCATAGGCTAATGAGGATAGGAAGCGGATGGGGAGGGAGAAGGAAAACAGAAGCAGGAAAGAATAGAAGAGGTAGTAGGGAGAGTGGGGATGCAGGGATAGGGGGAAAGAGGGAAGGGGAAAGAGGGAAGGGGGAAAGAGGGAAAGGGGGGAAAGAGGGAAAGGGGGGAAAGAGGGAAAGGGGGGGAAGAGGGAAAGGGGGGGAAGAGAGAAAGGGGGGGAGAGGGAAAGGGGGTGAAGAGGGAAAGGGGGGAAGAGGGAAAGGCAGGAGAGGGAGACAGGAGAGGGAGACAGGAGAGAGAGACAGGGGAGGGAGACAGGGGAGGGAGACAGGAGAGGGAGACAGGAGAGGGAGACAGGAGAGGGAGACAGGAGAGGGAGACAGGAGAGGGAGACAGACGAGGGAGACAGACGAGGAGATAGGAGAAGGAGACGGGAGAGGGCGACGGGAGAGGGCAACAGGAGAGGGCAACGGGACAGGGCAACGGGAGAGGGCAACAGGAGAGGGCGACGGGAGAGGGTGCCAGGAGAGGGAGACAGGAGAGGGAGACAAAAGAGTGAGTCAGAAGAGGGAGACAAAATAGCAAAAGAGAGGGAGACAAGAGAGGGAGACAAGAGAGGGAGACAAGAGAGGGAGACAAGAGAGGGAGACAAGAGAGGGAGACAAGAGAGGGAGACAAGAGAGGGAGACAAGAGAGGGAGACAGGAGAGAGAGAGACAGGAGAGGGAGACAGGAGAGGACGACAAAAGAGGGAGACAAAAGAGGGAGACAGGAGAGGGAGACAGGAGAGGGAGACAGGAGAGGGAGACAGGAGAGGGAGACAGGAGAGGGAGATAGGAGAGGGAGACTGGAGAGGGAGAAAGGAAAGGGAGACAGGAATGGGAGACGGGGAGAGAGAGGGAGAGAGGAGAGGAGGGGAAAAGATGTAGAGAGGAGAGGAGAGTGGAGATGGAGAGAGGGGAGTTAGACTGGTTGAGTGATTGTCTCGTGGTATAAGTTGGTTATTCACTATGGTATCTGGAATGTGTTTATTACACCTAGGGCTAAAGCACTCGGGTGATAAATAACATATTTCCTCTCTTGCGGTTAATAACCTATACCTATTTCAAAATGGCTATATGGCAACAGAAGGGCAGCAGGAAAACAGGAGGAAAACAGGAGGAAAAGAGGAGGAAAAGAGGGGAAAGGGGATAGGAGTGGGAGGGGTTGAAGGGGAGGGGGTTGGGGATGGAGAGGTAGACGCCAAAGGGGGGATTGATGAGGCAGCAATGAAGACTATTTTTATGAACATTGCATGTCCATATTCATAACCTTGTAAATTAAGCGAGGAGTATTAGGAAGTTAAACATTCACAAAACTGCACTTTAAAATTAATACAAATGTATGTGAAATAATGCAACCGCAATGATTAGTTGGAGAGTCCTAGGCTATATTTCATTAAGAAAATGTTGTTGGGATCAATGTGCCACTGACCTTGGAAGAGCTGACAACTTTAAAAGACCTGAAGACACAATCATGAAAGACCCATCTGTGAATTTCATGACTCATTCGTAAACTGGTGTTGCACAAGACGCATGAACTTCATCGTCCTCTGTCTTGAATCTGAAAATCGACAACACTTGTTAATTGCATAGGCCTATAAGTTAACCCTCTCCCCATCCCATATATGGAGGCAGGAAAGAGGAGAGTGAAGGAAAACAGAAAGAGGATTTAGGGACGTCAGACTATGATAGAAAAGAAGGAGAAGTCTGGAAGTGAAGGAGGTGGGAGAATAAAAGAAGGAAAAGAGGAAAGGAAGGGAAAAGGAGAAAAGAGGGGGGATAAAGGAGAAAGAGCAAGATTGAGATTTACCAGAGAGCAACCAAGATTATTCAAAATGGTTGGACTCAACTCAAAGGTGAGAAAAACAAAGGAAAGGTGGAAAGAGGGAAAGGCTGACAGGTGGTAGGAGAGAAAGTGGGCAGGAGGGGTAGAAAGAGAGGGAATAGGGAATAGGAAGGAGAGAGCGGACAGGGAATAGGGGATGAGACAGGGAAGAGAAGCGGAGAGGGAGAGAGGAGAGGGAGAGAGGAGAGGGAGGGAGGAGAGGGAGAGAGGAGAGGGAGAGAGGAGAGGGAGAGAGGAGAGGAAGAGAGGAGAGGGAGAGAGGAGAGGGAGAGAGGAGAGGGAGAGAGGAGAGGAAGACAGGAGAGGGAGATAGGAGAGGGAAATAGGAGAGGGAGATAGGAGAGGGAGAGGAGGAGAGGGAGAGGAGGAGAGGGAGACAGGAGAGGGAGAGGAGGAGAGATGACAGGGCATAGAGGAAAGGAGAGGATATGGATGATAAGATGGGAGATAGAATAGGGGATATAGGGGAGGGAAAGGGGCAGGGAGAGGGGGAGAGGAGAGGGAGAGAGATGGGCCAGACAGCAACCAAGGTTATTTTATAATGGTTGGACGTAAAGAAGGAAATGAGGAAGAAGGGAAGGGGATTGAGGGAGAAAGAGGGAAAGAAGGAGAATGAGGAGAGGACAAGGGAGATAGGATAGGGCAGATAGGATAGGGCAGATAGGATAGGGTGAAGGCAGAGGGCAATGGAGAGGGAGAAAGATTGTCCAGTGAGAGTGACAAACAGTAGGAGGGAGGGGGAGGGGGAGGGGGCGATTCTAGTGGGAAGATTGGCTTGCCAGCGATCAAGGTTATTTTTTAACTAGAACCGCAAGCGGTATAAACGCTCATCTGTCAATGTGAAATCTATCAATGTGTGCCAGCTTATCACCAATAGGCCAATACCTGTAGCTAATTTTATAACCCTAAGCGATATACTAAGGTAACAACTGGCAGTTAAAGATTGAAGAAATATGGCTGCCAAAATGACCACAATCTCGGATTTATCGACATGTTCCTGATCCATGCCCACAGGCCAATAACTGTACCTAATTTCATAACTCTAGGCGAAATAGCAAGGTCACAATTGGCAGTTCAAGGATGTCAGCCATTTTGAAGTGGCCATTTTAGTGGCCATCTCGGATTTCTCAACATGTTCCCGATTCATACCCAAAGGCCAATACCTGTAAAAAATTTCATAACTACATGTAAGCGAAATATTGAGATGACAATGGCCGCCATCTTGGATTTTCCCGATAGATACCCACAGGCCAATACCTGTACCAAATTTTATAACTCTAAGCAAAATATTAAGGCAACAATGGGCAATTGAAGAAAGGAAAGATGGCTGCCAAATTGGCGGCCATCTTGGATTTCTCAACATGTTCCCGATTCATACCCAAAGGCCAATGACTGCACCAACTTTCATAACTGTAAAGTGAAATAATAAGGTCACAATGGGGAGTTCAAGAATGAAAAAAGATGGTTGCCAAAATGGCCGCCACAAAATGGCCACCATCTTGGATTTCTCAACATGCTCCCGATCGATACCCACAGGCCAATACCTGTACCAAATTTCATAACTCTTAAGTGAAATATTACGGTCACAATGGGCAGTTCAAGAAATGAAGAAAGACGGCCGCCAAAATGGCTGCCCACTGGGATTTCTCAACATGTTCCTGATCCATACCTGATCCATACCTGTACCAAATTTCATAGCTGAAAGTGAAATATAAAGGTCACAATGGGCAGTTCAAGAATGAAGAAAGATGGCTGCCATAATGGCTGCCACCTTGGATTTCTCGACATGCTCCCGATCCATACCCACAGGCCCATACCTGTAACAAATTTCATAACTCTAATTGGAAACCTAAGGTCACAAATGGACACTTACACAAACCTTAACCGGGACAATGACGCTGACGATCGAGTGAAGACAATAGCTCTTCATTTTCAAAGAAAACAGACGAGCTAAAAACCATTGGATGTCCATAACTATAACTTTGCAAAATAAGCCAGGAGAACTTGGAAGTTAAACAGTTGCAAAACATGCAATTACATTTGGAAATTAATGCAAATATATTATATGTGAAATATTGCAAACCTCAGTGATTACTAATAAATTACTTTTTTTCACTAGTTGAGGGCAGACATATTATATAACTGAGTGAGTTTTTGCATTAGTTATTTAGAGGAAAGGAGAGCAGACATAAAAATGTTGTTGAGATCAATGTGCCACAAACCTTGGAAGAGTTGACAGCTTCAAAGACCTGAAGAAACAGCCATGAAAGGCCTCTCCATGAACAAGCATTGCACAATTGAGACACATGTTCATCAGCCTCTGTCTTGAATCTGAAAATTAGACAACACTCTTTAACTTGTATAGGCTTAGACTAGAAATTTGTTGTTGATAGTTTTCTATTGAGTTGATTGCCTTCGGTGCTTAAGTCTTAAGTCTGCAAACATCACCTATGAAACCCAGACCAAAGTCCAGTGACACACTCAATGCAAAGCTATTTTAAATCATTGATAGTGGTGTAACATATAATCACATGTAAAACATAAAATAATGACAAATAAATTATATAAATAAATATTAAATGATCCAAGAAAAACAATGAAATTAAAATATTTTTACATAGTAGGCCTATTAATATTTCAGCATTGTACACAAATTAGAAAGTAACATTTAGGTTAAAGGGTGATGATAATTTATTCATATTGATTAATAAATGCCTCTGTTAAGGAGGGGGGAGGATCAGCTCAGTGGTAGAGTGTTGGGCTGCCAATCAATGGGTCCAGGGTTCGACTTCAGCTCTTGCAGAGCCACCTGTCCTCCTCCTGTGCTAATTTTAAATACAGGATGTAAAGCCCCACCATCAAGGATGGATGTATGGATAGATGATTGGGGCTTTACATCCTTTATTTATGCACTTGGTAGGTTTATTAGGACAGAAGGAGGACACTGCAATGAGGTGAAGGATGATTGAAAAAGCCGTCCGACATAGGCCCAGGTGACCCAGCAAGAGCTAGATTCTAACCCTGGACCCAGCGATTGGCAGCCCAGCACACTACCACTAGACCTACCCTCCCCTCCCCCTCCATCCTCATCAAGGAATATCTCTCACAATAAAATATTGTGGGTTGTGGAACCATACCATTTTATTACCTCAATATAACCATTATGGTAGTTATTAAATAATAGGCAATTAAATATAATTTAGCATTATCATGCATGCCAAATGAAGAAATAATAATCTTACCTTGCTCATGTGTCATATCAGTCCTGCTTCCAGAGATTAAATGAATGCTCTTAAGTTTAAACACCTTGATTAAGGCATTGCCCATTAAGCCTATTTAAGGGCATGGAAAAAAAAACAAGGCTAAGTCTTCAGTTACAGTTTTTAAGCCGTGAATTCAAACACGTTATCATAACATCAAGAAAGCTGTAATTTCTACAGTTTCATGATCACGGCCGTTTGACCGTATAAATTACGGAATAAAACCGTTGATTGTACTGAAATTTCTAACAGTGCACATGCCTAAGTATATATATAAACTATCAATCTTGTTAGGGAGTCAATGTCCCATCATGCATTTCCGACTGAATTCTGATCATGTAAAAAGGTTCATTTAACTGATTTTTTTACTTCAGCTTCCTGATTTTCATACAGGCGATACAAAATTATGTGAAAACAAAAGATGTTGGTACGTGGTATTCCGAGCGAAAATTTATTACTGGTAAAACCAGCCCAACGTAAAATTTATGAAACTGAATATATTTACAACAACAGTTATGACTATATATATTAACAAAAAATACAATTTTTTTGCAACTCCTTAGTAAATAGTAAAATCAATGAAACGTAAAAATTATTATGTGAAACATACTGAAATACGACCTATGAAAAACAAATCTCAATTCTAAATTTTGACAAGTTGAAGCAATAGTATATTTGTCGATGCACAGAAAGCAAAAGTTTGTGTTCAGATTTGGTTCCTTTTATCCATTTAATAAATTGCTAATTAAATTAGCACCGAAAATGGATAAAATATCTATTTGAAACACGAAGTGAATAAGTCCAAATGCAATTATAAAGGAACGTACAATAACAAAGGTAAACTGAATTTGTGAAAATGAGTTTAAATCTCTAACTTGCATTACAGGCACAACAAAGGGTAAGAATTGAAAATTCACAAGCAACATAGATGTTATAATGACAATCTCTGCCATCAAGCAAAATGCCCAATAAGAATAACAACAAACGGAAAAGTCACAAAATATATATACACTACCCTCCAAAAGTTTGAATACACCTGGATAGGTGAGGTTTCTTTTAAAAATACTTGAATTTGAATGGAATTTTTGCTTAATATTTACATCAAACAATAAAGGAAGTCACATTGAAGTCAGATGTTGTCTTTATTTAGTCATTTTATGTCATTTTGGTTGAAATTTATGAAATTTCTCGATATCCCAAATTTTGGTATTTTACAAAAAATTGTCACAGCCGAGTTATCTTCTAGATTTATGAAATTTAATCATATTTAAGTGTTTCCAGAGTTGTAACATGATTGTAACAGTTATTTTTAACCCCAAAAAGATGGTTTAAAAATTGGACGTTGACCACTCAAAAATACTAAATTTAGAAAATTTCGGCTCACCATGACGTAAAATCATGGAATGTATCTTCTCTAGTGAAAATTATTTTATTTGAGCCGTTTCAGCATTGTTTTGACCCAAAAATAGTCAAAATCAATATTTTTGTCCGATTTTCAAAGGTCATTTTCTGGTCTGAAACTACTTGTAAAATCATCACAAACCAGTGGAAATGTGTAAAAAATTATTAAATGTCATAAATATGGAAGATAACAGTGCTTTTGTAGCTTTTTATAAAAAATGAAAAAATTGGATATCGAGAAATTTAGATAAATTTATACAAAAATGATCTAAAAACATCAAATATGGACACCTTATGGTCTGAATACAATCTCCATATTGTATGATGCAAGTATAAAACAAAATTTGTGTTGAAGATTAGGTATTTTTGGAAGAAATCTAACATTTTCTGGTGTATTCAAACTTTTGGAGGGTAGTGTATAACAACTGTTATCAGAAATATTAAATCCCAACTTATGAACAGGCCTACATCTAAAATAACAGCAATTCTGAATTGTTTGAGTTTTGAGTTTAACGCCTCAAAAGCATTTGTTGGCCAGTACAAAAATGTAATTAGGCCGTTTTCAAAACCTGTTCTACATTAACCAATACCAGGTTCTGATAAAATATTCCAATTAATTCCAGTTAGAACTATACAATAAATGAAATCGGGTAAAAAACATGGTTGGGGAAAAATAATGTTTGAAAAATATTAAGTGAACAATAAGTTAGAAAAAAAAATTGGGGAAAAATATTGGACAAAATTTATTTTTGGAAATAGGACCTGAGGACAATGTCATAAAAAAATGCAGTTTATTTCTAAATTTTACATTATTTTCAAGTTTGTTTTTTTTTTAATTTGGAAGAAAGTAGCCTGCTTGCTTCAGGACAACACCACAGGTACACTGTGTGAATTTGCTGGCGAGAAGGAACTGAAGTGTCCACGAAGCTGCCTTTATCTATGCCATCTTATAAAGTTGCATAACATTACTGCTGATTTTGAAACAGCAGCTACATTTTTATTTCAAATATCTGAATCTGCGGCTTACGGTAACTTGCTGTAAATTTGACAGTGCTTACTGTTACAATTACGGTAACCAATGAAATAACGGCAGCTAGCCGTTTTCACAGCTAACAGCAAGGCTGCTGTTACTTTTACAGCAACGTCCCGTAAAAGTAACGGCAATTGCCGTATCTGTATTTTACGGTATCTTCCTGTAGGTTTGACGGTAGTGACTGTTACAATTACGGTTTACTGTTGAATTAACGGCAATTTACCGTTTTGAAACACTTACAGTAAGATCGCCGTCAGTTTAACGGCACTTTTTCAACGGCACCTACGGCATGGGTTTACAGTGCATGTAAAACAAACCAAACTTAACATTTCTGATGATTCCAGATATAAATGCATATATAAATACATAACCAACAAACAGTAAATATTTATACTCCCAAGTCATGTTGTCATGTGACCAACCGAAATCACCAATTGTCATCTGACCATAATATTGTTTACCATAACAGAACCATAACCCAGATATAACCTGGAAATATGAAGGCAATAAACTAAGAAGCAACCATAGAAGCACAGGCAACTCTACATAAATTATTACCAGAAGAAGTAATATGTAATCTGCCAAGGCAGGAGAGAGCGGTAACCAAATCTCAATATAGCCTGTCAACACTGTTGAAATCATATAGACATCTTTTGTTTTAGATCAACAGACTTAATGAGCAAATGTATCTTTTTTTGTGAAGGTGTCAATCTGCTAATTGCCATCAACTATGATTGCAAATTGACTCAATAGCACTTCACAAACAAACTCTGTGCAGTTGATACAAAGCAGCCGTAATCCAATTGAAGCAATCAGTTGCATAATTGCAATGCTGCGTGTCATACAACTCTCAATGTGGCTGACAGGTCAATATAGCAAACTATCTGTGTTGGTGGCGGCGCTGCAGTCTTTTACGGCGTTGTGATGCGCCCTCTGTCGTATTTTTGAGAAGCCACGCATGCGCATTCATTGCAACAATGGCGGCGCGCATGATCAAATGACAATGGCGGATCCCACGAATTTTCTGAGATGACAGTAAGCCATGATTTTTCAATACGCACATGACTAGTGTGGGAAGGATCGCTAAGCGATCGCAATTTGCCGCCTTCGGCGGCAAATTGCTCTCGCTTACCGCTCTAATACCAATAACTGTCGATCTGTGATGTCCAAATGACCATAATCATGGCAATTGAGCCTCTTCTGATCATACTGACATCCAGTTGTAGCCTCAATAATGGTGATATCATATCGAGGAAACTTCACGCATTGATAATTTGTCACATCGCAAGACTCTTGTCTGTGATTGCTATACAGTGTGTCAAGCTATCTGATGTATACAGCTATCTGAAGTACATACATAGCAATCTGAATTATATTGCAGGATAGCTATATGAAGGGGGGACGGTCAAAACGGCCAAAATCAAAACGGCCAATTGCCTACGACGGCCACTTCCAATGACGGCCACCAGGGGTGACGGCCACTCGCTAGGACGGCCACTAGCCAAAACGGCCAAAACAATGATTTCAGTCATTTTCTTGCAGGTTTTCATGTATAATTTAATAAAAGTTGTTGTATCAATGCCAAAATTTGTTTCTGTGCTTTATTTCATCTTCACTTACTTTCTTACCTTAATAAATTTATTTTGCTTGATTAAAAAAGTTTAAAAGAACTGAACAGTTTAATACTTTAATCTATCTGAACTGAACAGTTTTATGCTTTAATCTATCTGGCTTTAATCTACAATATTTAAAAAAGTTTAAAGAACTGAACAGTTTAAAGCTTTTATCTATGGCTTTAATCTACAATAACAGTAAATATTTTACTGATCTATTGTTTAAATAATTTCAATCGTGGCTTCATGCAGTTCAGCTGATTTCAATTGAAGTGTCAACTGATTTCAATTGAAGTGTCAACCAAGTGTCAAATGCTCCTCTGTGATCCTCGATGACGGACAACCAACAGCAATTAATTACAATCCATTGGCTCTCATAATGAACACAAAGAAATAATGATTGCAAGTAGGTATTGTGCAAAAACATATATAAATGGCCAAGAAAAGTCAGTGTTCATTCGAGTTTCTACTCTGACCCATACACTATGTCCAGAAGAAGAGCTACAGCCAAGAAGAACCTCTGTGTTGTCTGCAGTGTTGCAGTTACCATGGTTACAGAAGAAGATGAAGGCCTTTGTTGTGACAGTTGTCAACGTTGGCAGCACAGATCCTGTCGTTCTGGTAAGAACCTGCAATTTATTGTTTAACACTCATTGCATAGGCCTATAGATATCTAGAATAAATGCATAAGTTTAGGTAATGGTACAGATATAGCCAAATTAGTCTCCACTTTAATAAAAAATATGCATGTATGTATATATATGTCTGATGTGTATTCACTATGCTAATTATTGACTGTTTATTTCTGGGGTTTAATTTTCATATATATATAGGCCTATTGCAATATATTTAGGTATTTATTAGAGATTCAAATTAGTCTCCACTATAAAGAAGAAAAAAATTCTTGCATGTATATAGGCCTCTGTCTGTTGTATATTCATTATGCCAATTATTGACTGCATGTTTATTTTTGGGGTTTCATTTTCATATATATATATAGGCCTATTGCAATATATTTAGGTATTTATTAAGAGATTAAGTCAAATTAGTCTCCACTATAAAGAAGAAAAAAATTCTTGCATGTATATAGGCCTATGTCTGTTGTGTATTCATTATGCTAATTATTGACTGAATGTTTATTTTAGGGGTTTAATTTTCCTATATTACTTTTTAAATTATTAAATTATTTATTACTGAGTGGTACAAAAAAATTCAAGTGGGGTTTATGGGTTATTGATAGACTGGCTAGCCTATTGTTCTTACTAGGTGTGAATGCCTTGTCTTTGTTGCTTTAATGTCATTACATAACTAAAGTAAGCATGCCAATTGTGGCAACAAAGAAAAAGACAACAAAACTAATTCTAATAATCACTTGTAGGGTAATTTTAAAAAGCTAATAAATCATTAAAAATATTTCATTTATCTCACTTCACATTTGAAAGAAATAGTAACATTGAATGAAATAATCATAATATTATAAATTCATTAATTTAATTGAAATGCAAAATGACATAATTTTAATTGGAATTAGTGTTTGTAATTGTTGTACTACTCTTTAATTAGTGTCAACACTTGTTCACAATGCAATATGTGTTTCAAATGATTGAGGTTAAGTTGCACCTAAATGCAATTAGTATGCAATTGTGTCAAAACTAGAATAATTGATACCCATTGACCTTTAAATATGTTCATATGTGTTGTAAATGTGAATTTAAAAACTCAAAAATATTAATCTAATTTAATATATTAATTCACAAGTTATTTTGGTTACATGATAATTTATTAATAAACACGTTGTTTATGTACATATAAATTTACAAGGAAAGTAATCTAATTTAATATATTAATACATTATATTTTTAAAAAATTATAATATTGACATTAACTTGTCTCATTTGGCTACTTCCAGGTATGACCAAGCGACGATATGAAGACCTTGTCAACAGTGGCACATCCTTCGACTGGTTGTGTCGGAATTGCAAGACTGAGGTTCCATCCAGAAAAAGGAAGATTCAAGCGGCTCCAAGCAAGGCATCGAAAAAAGGTCGTCCCAGTCCTGCTGATACCGATCCACTTCCATCCACTTCCACCGATACGTCCGAACCCCCTGTCCCAGCCATCACCCACTTCAACTCCACCATGAGACCTTCTATCGTGGAACGTCCGTCCTTTCATCTAGGAATTAGCATCGATTCTTCCTCTGCCACCAGATCAACTGCCGCATCCTTCCGGGAAGATTTACTGAACTCCATGATGGCAGATGATCCTATGGTAACTACCAATCCTATTTTAACTGAAAGTTTCATATAGTAATATTCACACTGATATATATCTGAACATTTCATATAATGTCACACTGATTCCATGAAATAATATTCTATACCTAATGGACCAAATCAGGTTGTTCAAACATTTTTTTTTGCTCTTTTCAGCCATCTGATATCGAACCAGTTGCCCAGCGGAATCAGGACATCGACAGCCGGCAAGCTGACCAGGTTGCTGTTGTACCCGAACCAACACCTGTCCCGGTAAGTCTTCCATATTTATAAAATATGAGCACAATGCAAAGTTGTATTATATAATGTTCAGAAATTTAACTTTTATATCAATGCCAAAACATGAAGTTGTCAAGAAATGTAACTTTTATATCAATGTCAAAACATGAAGTTGACAAGAACTTGTAAAGTTGTATTTTACCATGTAAAATATTCAGAAATGTAACTTTTATATCAATGCCAAAACATGAAGTTGACAAATGTATATTATATATTTTCAGGTAACCAGTGAAGATGAAGATGAGAGTGGTGATGAAGATGCTGGTGAACTTGGAAGCATGGAAGACCAAGCATTGATGCCAGATTTGGTAAGTGTTGTAAAAGTGAATTTAAAAACTCATAAATAAGGATATAATTTATGGTTATAATTTTCTTCTGATTATGTTGATTTCGAAGCAAATATATCTTAAGTATCTCCTTAAAGAATTTGTTTGGTTCACATCAGTTATTTTAATATATATCCAATATATGAAATTGTATCCCTCTATATTTTACAGGATGACGATGATCCGGAAGACCTCGATGAGGAAGATGACGATGATGATGCTGACATGGCTGATGTGTCAGACCCAGTTCCAATGCCAGACTTGGTTAGTAAAATAAACAAATTTGATATAAATGTTATAACATTTTCTGCTATGAGCTGATGATACAAAGTCGTTTTATAAACCCACTGTGTGTAAACATAAGTTTCAATGAAATAATTGTAATTTTTTTACATGGTAAAAATAACACTCTTTTCCTTCTACTTTAAGGTTGAAGAAGATACCTTCATCTTTGACCGAACCAGGCACGAGGATCCTGATGCGGCAGATGCGCCTGCAGTTGAGCGACCACAGTGGCTTAAATAGATTATTATTACATTATCGTTAAAATTAGAAATTTACAAGATTATAAAATTTGATAAATTTGTTTCTTTTACATTTTGAAATGTATTGCTTATGTGACATTTTTTCGGCTATTTTCAGGTACAGGATGTGGGGTTGAAGACCTTGTATGAAGACGATGAGAGGTATCGCAGATGGATTTCCTTCTTTTTGTGCCTGCCCCTACTCCCAGCCACGAAGATTGAAGCTTGTTTCCGGGTTGTGAAGACTGAGATTCAAGGGGAACGAGAAGAACGGCTTGTGAACTACATCCAGACGACATGGATCTCGAGCAACCTGTGGCCCCCTTCATTGTGGAGTGTGTATGGCAAGCCCATACGCACAAACAACGATGTAGAGGGCTGGCATTACCGGTTCAATGTGAAGGTATGTCATGTTTATCACATTTTGTTTCGATTAATGATGAATTATGAATAATTTTGTGCATTATATATTATTCATGTTAATTGATTATGAATGATTGTTTTTGTTATGTGGTCATTAGTAAAAATATTGAAACATTTTTCTTTACAGGTAAAGAGGGGCAAGCCAAGCTTGTACAAGCTCCTACAGCTCCTGCGAGAGGGAGCCCAGTTTGTCCGAATACAGGTATGTCTCCTTGCTAATTTGTTTATTTTTGTTTCTGATCATAACTTATTGTTTCAGTCACTTGATGTTTTCAGATCCAGATATGACCAGTGACCAGTTGAATTTACAAATTATTTATGCTTGTGTTATGAATCAATTTTACATAATATATTTATGGTTTTTTTTTAAATTTTCTATTTGACAGTTCACCCTGGTGGCAGCCGACCTGCTAATGGGAAGGCAGAAGAAGACATACAAGAAGTTCCAGGCCAAGATCTTCCAGCTCTGGAACCGTTATGTGGAGAAGGATCTGGGGATTTGCCAACTTCACCGACAGCTGGCCTTACTGCACAGGAATCGATTTGTTTAGACTTAGTATTTTGGATTTGTATTTGATTTGAATTTTTGTATATTGGTATTTGACTTGAATTTTTGTATATTTTTATATATATTTATCTATTTGTGAACATGTATTGGTATTTTTGTTGAATGTTCGTCTCCAACAATAAACTTGTTGATAGTTTATATGGTATTCTGTTTTCTATGTACAGAAATTATTGTTATAATTACAGAAATTGATTTTATAAAGAAAATCAACCAGATCTGAAAACTACGCTATCAGCAATTAACTAATATGAAGAATAAGCTATCAGTATCAGCAATATTAGTCACAAGATCGCATGTGACAGGTAATTATGTTTATTGGTTCTATATAATATAAATATTGGCCGTTTTGGGGGGTGGCCGTCCTAAATTTGGCCGTTTTGGGCTTTGGCCGTCTCAAATTTGGCCGTTCTGGTTAGTGGCCGTCGTAGAATTGGCCGTTTTGGGTGTTGGCCGTTATGACTGTACTCCATATGAAGTACCAACAAGGATGGTCGAATGGATGAAAGGTTTTTAACGTCCTGTAGGAGTATATATTCTACGCACTGACTTGACTTGATAGGACTGGTAGGGACCAGGGTAGTGAGATGAAGAGCACTCTTGACAAATGATAAAACATTTGTCTAACATAGGCATGTAATCTACGAGGGGCGTTCAGAAAGTTTGAGGCTTTTTTTTTCATATGGAAAGCAGCATGTCACAGGAATAGCTAGGATGGATAATGCTATCCATTTTGGTCTCTTGTTCATACCAGTGAATCCATGCTTTCACAAGTCGTTATGTAGTCAGGCAAACACACCATTGCCGTCTGACTTTCCCTTACCAAATCTGGCAAGCAGAGTGCTTTCCTACATGGGTTCAGTGTAAGAAAACACAGATTGGTATGCTTGAAAGCATATTTAGAAGCTAATACCATATTTCTTGTGTCAGATATTGTCAATCTCACTAAAACAAGTGATAGAGAGGTCCCTCACAGTCACAATTTCTTGGCATTCGTGGTTTCAGTGTTACCTGCCCCAAGAAGCTGAGCTTTCAGTTCCCATGGCAACCACAGAATGACTTAAAAATGTCCAAATTGTCCAAAATTTTGGTATGCTGAATTTTATCGTGTGAAAAATTCATAATTCTAGAAAATAAGTGTCCATATTTTAAAAAACCGCGAACTTTCTGAACACCCCTCGTAATGCGAGTCCCTGAGGTTAGCAGCCAAGCGACATACCACGTATTGACTTGGGTCACAGGCCTACATTCTTGAAAGGGAAAAAGCAAGATTTGCATTTTAATCAGAGGTACTTCCATATAATTGAGCATCATGTCAGAAACTTTCAAGGTCATCACTGCTTGAGAAACCAGACTAAAAGGGAACTTTGGCATACTTTTAGAAAGTAGGCTTTTTGAGGCAACATTCTAATAAAATGAGACAAGAATACAATCAACCAACTTTCACTTATTCATCTGAGTCACTCCAGAGCCTTTACATTCTCAGTTTATCACCATAATTACCTTATGATTAACGTGGACCAGCAAAGGTATGTTATGGTAACTTGTTTTCTGTAAAACTCCAGAGACAAGTTGTGGCATATGAAGAGAAAATCTAGAAAAGAAAAATCTTTAAGCAACTACTTAAATCAGAGATCAGACGGTGCATTGTGTCTTGGAAACCACATCTCCCAGGACGTGACACAATTCAAGTCTCCTGCAGGGCTCCGGAAATGATATCTTTTCAAGAGCACTCAGTTTCAACAACAATAAGTGCAAGTGAAAGAAGTGTAAGATGCTCACTGAACCAGTGGTTGAGCAGAATACAAGTCTGCAACAGTGGAACACCGAAGATATTGTTCCAATATTAGCAACTTCTGCAGGTACTAAACTCTGTCCAGCCATGCAGATGTATTTAATTATGTGGATGGTAGCAAATAATTGTACATAGACCTAACTCAATTAAAGACACTAAGTTTTTCACACAGTTTAAAAGCCATTACGTCCTGTATCTCTTGGT
Source organism: Platynereis dumerilii (assembly GCA_026936325.1). Lineage (NCBI taxonomy): Eukaryota > Metazoa > Annelida > Polychaeta > Phyllodocida > Nereididae > Platynereis > Platynereis dumerilii. The sequence goes on along the minus strand of JAPTHN010000010.1, from coordinate 12,683,942 downwards.
ACGACGATTAGACGTGTTAACTTTTGATTTCGGTATTGCCACTTAGAACTGTGTATGTAGTCACTGTGGACCAAATCTATGCAAAGTGTAACCTTGAAACATCTTTGATATTTGACTAACAGCCTCCAAACTTTCAATATGAGTTGGCAAAAAATTCTTTGTAGACATGGCCATATGAGAATTTGATCTTACCTTTCTTGAAAATAAGTATCCTACGATTTGTCTTGCTAGCCATTCCAAATAATAGATATCCCATGCAATATAGCTATAGTCCGTGAACAATTCCATGCAGATAAATTGATGCTGAAATGTTTCAATTATCACATCTTGGGAAAAAAGTCCCTGGCTCTGTTGCATATTCTTTTACTTTGACAGTGTCTATAGGGGCCCTGTTGCAAAATAGCAGGCTGGATTATCTTGTTTAGCATTGTTTGGCGTTGACCGTTTGTTTTAATCACCTGTTTCAAACCTAAGTTCAGTGAAGTGCACCAATTCAACTGTGAATTCCATATGTGTGGTTGTAGGACCATGAATGGGTTCATTCTCAAATTAATGATGTTTTCTCTTTTTTTGAATTGAGAAAGACCAAATTACTTGCTAAAAAAGAAATTCCTGATTTGACGAATCTAATTAACAAGAAAGAAAATTCCTGGATGAATATTTTGCACTTGTTGTCGTCAAGTCATTTGTCAAAATAACATACAAAATCAAAAATATTCTATTTTGAAACAAAGATTGCTTTTTTCCTCCCCTATTGTGAATTAGATCTGTAAAGATGAGTGGAAAAAATGCCTCATTTGGGATGCTGTGCTTTTGGACTGTGTTGTTCCTGAGCAAACAGAGAGCTCACAAGGCTTGTCAATAATTCCAGATGTGTTGCAACGTTACATGATTCCTTCACTAATGAAAGAGACAAATTTAATGTTCACAATATTTGAGATAAAAGATGTACTCACAAATGCCTCTTGGAATTGGGAATGTTACTTGCCAAGCATAGACAACAAACATAAATGGCTGCAAATTTACTTCTCAGACTAACTAACCACGAAGACTCATATATATAATACCCTCAACGTAGCAGTTGAACTTGTTTGAGGGGGACTGAGCGCTCAGCCATCTTGGCTTCAGTCAGCTGCGTACCTGAGTGGTCACTAAATGTCCATTTTGCCAGGGGTGTGTGCTGAGTAGCAGCACTTCAATATTTTTCATGAAAAATAATGTAACACAAATTTGACATTCTCATCCATGCCCATGATAATGGAATTGAAAGGTGCAACATACAAAGAGAGATCTGTCCATTGATATACATGTAGAGTAAATATAATTCTGCTCAGCATTATTCTCCGCTTCTTTCCTGTTTCTCAGAACAATGGGGACTCAGTCTGCTGCAGCCAATAAATAACAAACAACATGAAACTACCATATGAAAGCATCTGCAGCATGACAAGGCAAGAGCATGCAAAATCACAAGTTCCACAAGAAACTTGCCAACTACTTCATGCAGTGTGCATAACAAAATATCCGTATAAAGAAGTTATTAGTTGTAAGCCCTACACACTTTTTGTATGACAATATACACAAACAGCCAAAACACAGTGGCATCGCATTTGACCATTTGGCAAACCAGTCAAGTGCCCCTTGCTTTTCATTTTGTCTTTTTAATTTTTACCTCTACCAGAGTATTGGACAAAGTGAAATGACTAACAGTGATTTAAATAAATCAGTCCAAAGAAAGTAAATAAAGAGTTAAAGAACTATGAATCACTGAACAGTATACATGAGCAGACATCATAGGGATCAGGGGCATGCCCAGAAAATGCTACTTTTGACAGATAAGTGTACCACGATCATCCCATGTCACATATCAATGATGTATACAATATAAGTGATATTATTTTAGCCGTTGCAGTGGGACCCTTCTAACCTGGACATCACTATTTAGTGCAGACAAATTTGTGTTCAAATGTCCTGATGAAGAAATCCAGAATACAGTTGAATCGCATTTTGAACCATTTTGAAAACTGGTCAATTATCATATGATTATTGACTGTAAGCAAATCACATTGGGGAAAAAATACATACTACTAAAAATTGTGAAAAAGTGGGAGTTTGGCCATTTCAGACCATCAATGCCTGAACATACTAGAAAATACCGATCTTAAAATAATCTCAAGGCAATCTTAAAACAAAATCAATAATACTGTACAATCAAGACATAATATACCAATGTGATTTAGTAATTTTGATTTATTAAAATCGCTAGAAACTGAGAAAGATCAAATCTGATTTCCTTCACTGACAATAAACTAATTAGTTTCCAGCGAGGACAAAAATTTCACTATCTGATCAAGAACATTGAAAATGGCACTTATCTCACAATAATTTCTTTCTGTGCGAAGGAAAGCCAATAAAACACCACCACAACTGCAACAGTCAAATGTTCCCCTGTAGGACAAGGGTACTCATTTTTATGTTCAGACAATTTCTTCACCTGTCCGATACATAAATCAGTCCTGGAAACTGAGAACTCACCCACAGTGATTGAAATAAATCACTTCAAAGAGAGTGAATGAAACTTCTATGTTTCTGACAGACAGAAAAGTTGGTTTAAGAATAAGCTGCAGACTGACAGTATGCATTTTACCATTTTACATTGTGGTCAATTGCAAATCTACTGTTTTAAATGCTATACTTTGTACCTGTCATACAGTCTGTTATTCAAAGTTTGATTAAAAACCGAAACTTACACCAAAAAAAATATTGGAAGTGAGTGATGACTGGACTTTCAATTTTGTGAGGTCATCTCAAATGAAGCCCCCCCAACCATTACCAAATGCTTCCGTTATTTGTCATACTAAAGAAAACATAATTCTAAAAATCATAACAGCACAATACAATTATCATGTACTATCATCCTGTCTATTTGTCTACAGAGTATAAAAAACAAACAATGCAGGACATAAATCATGTAGCATCCCCCAACCATTGCCAAATGCTTCCATTATCTGTCATATGGTTGAACTGAATAGGATACTGTGCATTAAAATATATAAATGACTCAAGGTGATATTGCAGGTTATTAATCAGCATTTGTTGATTATTTTGTTTTGCTAGTTTTTTTCCTCTAACTATTTTCATATCATATAAATTACCAAATTGATTTGAATTTGCCTGAGTCAATATTAAGAATGTTATATAAATTGAATTATAATATTACATACCTTATAATGAATGAACATTGTATTGAAACAGCCCTTGGTATCATTTCCACTATAATTTGTGAACTCAAAAGAGCATTACAAGAATATTATGTTAGCTTATTTTACAGGCAAAACAACTAGCAACAAGCTGTTAATATGAGTCTAAGTCAGACAATACCTATGTCTTTGACAATATGCATTCTAATCCTTTATTGGCAAGTTTTGAATAAGCATTATATCATACTTGTGACCAACAACTTAAGCTGAGAAAACATAATGCAATCCAGTAAAATCTTATTTGGACAAGGAAAGTAAGGTCCCATTATTGCATCTTCAGTGAATGGGTAAAAAATAATCATGATGGAACTAACTCAGCTGTAAAACCTTATTGATAACAATGAAATACCAGGTAAGAATTTCTCATTTTTTCTAAACCGTGTGAAAAAATAAACCAGTTATGACAATCCAGTAAAATATCAAAAGCAAACTATATATTCAGCTCTAATTCGCATGGCAGTGGTCAACCATGATTAATTAGACAATGTTGCAGAAGAAATAATGTAACATCACAATGAAAATTTATGTGCTCAGCTGCTACTAGGGAATCTAGTAGGGATGCTACATGATTTATGTCCTGCATTGTTTGTTTTTTACACTCTTTAGACAAATAGGACAGGATGATAGTATGATAATTGCATTGTGCTGTTATGACTTCAAGAATTATGTTTTCTTATGTAGGCCTGATAGGGTAACGTTGGGTAATTCAGGCCCCGGGGCAAATGCGGCCCCTTGAGGATAAAATGATAGACATTTCGTCCTACCCCAAGCTTACCCTTTCCATTGACAGTTAAGTGCATGGACATACGGGAGACAGCCATGCCAAAAACAATCTCCACAAGCCAATAACACACTCTACAAACCAATATCGTTATGACTGATTTCATGGCATTTGATTGGCTCAGCAATTTCGATTCAGAATATATCAATTTAAATATAGGTAGTCTCATATTGCCACACTTATACTTTTCTTGATTCTTTTTAAAAATAGCGTGTTATGTTTCTTGCCTTGGAGATGTGTGTGATTCTTGATGTACTTTCTTTAATTTCTTTGGAATGATTTACTTAAATCATGTTAGCAAGTTCAGTTTCCAAAAATTGTTATTTGGTGCTGGCAGGGAATGTGTAACAACAAATGCAATATACGTCATTGTTGAAAACCCATAGGTTGGATAGTGATTTATTTTAATCAAATTGACAATGTCACCTTAGTATACATGTAACTCCAAATGATACAGGGAAGTGGGAAGTGACTGTAGCTCTGATAAACTATTAGAATGTTAACTTTGTTTTACAATGCATCTTGAGATGATTTGAAGAATCATGTTCCCATGTAGACTGATATTACCATGCTTTTCAAAATTCTTAAAAGCACGTTATGTTTCCTGCCTAGGAGTTGTATGCTTCAAATCCTTAGTCTTATGACACATGGTAAGTTTTCCAATCTGTTGCCTTCAAATCCAATGTTTTGAGAGAGAAACTTCATTGTGTATTTTGCTTGAAAAGAAGTGATTTAAATAAATCAAAATTATCAAGTGACACGAGATAATGGCATATCCAGTAGCAATGCGAAATAATTGATGACTGACTTGCTGAAGTTCTTCACCATACAGCAGCATTGCTTGTAAAATTGTAAATAGACTTAGAAAAATGAAAAAGACTAAGAAAATGAAAAACAAGGAGCAACTGACCTTTTGCTGTTATGGTCAAATGCGATGCCACTGTGTTCCAACACGTACATGCCTAGTACTATCTTGACAAGAAAATTTATCAACAATCTATTAAAACAGAATTCGAGAAGATATCTAGTATCATACTACATCAGTTTGTTAGAATGCCAGATATTTTTGTCCTCTTTCGCTTATGCAGCACCTTTGTCATTGATATTTAGTGTGGTTGATCTGCAGCAAAATTATAATTCTACACAGAGCAATGGACACTGATGAAAGATGATGATTTGAATCTTCAAATTCTAACATTTCCTATCACAGTTAAAAGAGCTACATTAAGAGACATTGATGAGATTGATTGCAGAAGGAAATTCAAGCCATATTTACTCAGCAATGAAACACGATAACTTTAAAATGCAGGAAGAAGTCCATCAAAATTTTAACATTTATTTTTCAAATCCCTAAAAATTTAAGAAGCAAACTCATTTGTCAAGCTCAATATCAAAAATTGCCTTTAATTGAGAGATGAATATTTCCCCTTTGGAACACCAGAAATTTGTCATTGACAGATTGCCACACTGGCTGCAAAAAGAGGAAAAAGCATTGGAAATTTGTACAGTCTGCTTCTATGAACATAATACAGGTTCAAAAAATTTAAATGAGAAAGATCTATTTAATCCTTGCTACTTCTCTCATTCCTAATCAGCTCATAAGCCACACATCCTTGTAGTATGTGGTTTTACTGGAATGTTATTTTTGTCACCACCACGTTAAAGGATTATTCAATTTTAATCCGCTTATTTCTCTACGGCCAATTTATGCTTGCAAGCATTAAAATGCCTTCCGATGGAAATTCCACTTTGTTGATTTAATTATTAATGCTCAGATGACAGGAACATTTCACAAATCCTAAGAGAGTTAAAATTACATCTGTCATTTATCTTTAGACACACGATTATACGCGCCAATTACTTATGGAGAATCAACTTCAGTCAACCTCACAGACTCCCAAGATGAGATTAACTCAACGTCTTGAGTGACTCACAACAAGTAACATGTGATATTGCTCTTAATACCATTCGACACCTCTTTGAGCCAATCATGAGCCAGTATTTCACTGCAATAAAACCCATATTCTTTGTTGTCCAGTTATCCTCCCATGGGAGAATAATAAGTGAAGCTGTGAAAAACCCACAGCAACAAATGACAAGTTTCAGTTTTTTACTTATGGTATAAGCCAGTTATTCACCGCGGGATCGGCAATATGTGTTTATCACAGCTCGGGCTAACGCCCTCACTGGATAAATCACATATTGCCTCTCCCTAGGTGAATAACCTATACTAATTGTGTGAAAGCAATGTCAACATTAATTTGCCAGAGTCCTGTTTTTGTCATGCTGAATAAAGTACACTGAAGCCAGAATTATCTTATGTTCAAATAATATTTTGTGACAGAAGTCAGAGAATAAAGTGACAAGTCAAACATTAAGGTTTTTCTGGATATCTTCATTTTACACCCTGAAAAATCACATATTCAGAATGAATTATTGTGATTGCTTCAATTTGGAGGTCATATGAGATTGTCAAGCACGATGTCATACTATTAGCACCTTGTATCAGCTGCCCCAGAAGTTTTTGCTATATATCATATCAGGTAAGTTCTGGCACAGCGCTATGCCAAAATGTCTTGATGTATTTTATCTATTATTTTGATTATTGGGCTGCAATTAAATTCTTTACTGATAAACATATCCCTACATAACTACATAAGTCTGGAATACCAACTTATTTTCAGTAGATATTCTTATTTCTTTTCAAAGAAGCTGGAAACCCTTCAGTTGACTATGTGCATATGTAACTCCAGTAGTTTTTAAGCTGTCTTCAGGTTTCTGTCTTGTAATTTGTTCGAACACTCGCTTGCAATTTGGGGGTATGTGACAAGGGTGTCTTTAGTATTCTTCCCTGGTTCTAGTCATCAATAAGGTTCTGTTTTCTATTGAGATTTATAGGAATTCTTGCACCTAGACTCCAATAAACTGAGGGTGTTGCAATGAAATATCACCTCTGTCACGCCATAGGTCCATTGTGTACTTGGCATTCTCATTGTGTTGAACTATATAAAATGTTAGCATTTGTTGATGGCCAAAATCATAAAATCCTAGTAAAACGCAATGCAATGTTGCAGACATGAGAAAAGAACCCAAAATTGTCATTATGCCTCAACGACATAAAATTTTATCACTCAGCCTCCGTAAACAACAATAAAATCCCTCGACGAATCAATAAAAATGTAGCAAAATATTTCCTTCTCTGATCGCTAATCTCTGGATGTCTCTTTCATCCATTTTCGGAACCACATCATATGCACGTGAAAGCATGTCTAATAGGTATAGAGACATTTCTAATCGAGAAACACATTAGTGGAACTCATATTAACAAATGAGATATTTTTGAAAATTCAAAGAAGAGTATCCATTAGAAATAAGCACACACACGTTACCACATGTTGAAGGATTTTGTTTTCTAAAGGATGCAGTCAGGCTAGGGAAGCCACAACAATGAATATTAGTCAAAAATAAGTAATAAAAACAAATTTGTGGATTCCATTCACATTGGGAGGGCTGGTGTAAATCCTTGAGTTACAGAAGTTTCACTCAGCAGGGGATTTTATGGGTGTCTTTTCTGCTTTGCACAATTCTACCGGAATAGATTAGTTCTTGAGGGTTAGCTCAGGAGTACCACAGCCTGTAATCGTTGGGTCCCAAGTTCACCGCTAGCCTCTGAATGAGACAGTCTGACTGGTCACCTGGGCTTCTGCTATGTCCTCTTCCTGTCCTGTTCTTGTGGTCCAGTAAGCAGGTGCATAAAACCTGGACATAAATCCTCAATCATTCATCCATGTTAAACGTAATAAGATCATTTTTCTGGTTTAGATTGATATTACTTAATATTAATTTTGAATAAAACTTTGTGATTATACTAGGTACATTGGGATTACTGTTAAAAATCTTAATGTTTCCCCCCAAAACTTTCTATCTCTTTTGAGACTAACTTGGTCAGTGTTGCTTAAGATTCTGCCAGAAGGGACTGCCGGAAGGAAAAGGAATCCATCTTCTTAATTTACAGCTAAAACCAGATAATATCAGTTACATATCCAGAGCGAAGATGTAGGGGCCCAGTATTACAGTCGTGCAGTTTTGGGTTTCGCTTGGGAAGTAGTTCTGCTTTCTCACAACTTGCTCTCATGCTTGCAACTCAGAAAGTTGAGGAATGAAATGCTGTCATACTTACTGTAAATGTAGAATGCATACTTTTTTCGAAATGAAGGAAATATTTCGCTCCAGCTTTTCATTTCAATACAAACCAATAAGGCAGCATCATTGGATCACATTAGAATTTTGCATGAATCTTTCATATCAAATATCAATTTGTGAAATTGCCACCGAAACAGACATTCATGAATAAATATTTCTACAGGGGTCTGCTTGCGGTACTCCCCGTTATTTCCGGAGGTTCGTGAAAATTGGTCAATAACGTTTTTTTGGAGGGCATAATGGGGTATTAATCAGTTATGGCCTGAGGGCAGAAATCATTAACTTAATGCCCGAGCTGCCAGGCGAGGGCATTAAATGATTTCTGCCCGAGGGCCATAACTGATTAATACCCCATAATGCCCGACAAATAAATGTTATTATCATTTTTTAACACAATCCATATCCAAGAAGAAAGTTACCTTTTTTCGGATTCATTACGCCCGCTCCGTTTTCGCGTTCTCACGCTCAAGTTATTGAATCTAGAGCAAAACCGATTACATTACAGTGTTCTCCTCTTCGTGGAGATATTTTTAGGCTTTTAAATTTTTCAATTCTGACCTTTTTTGGCCGTTTTAGCCCAAAAAAATCAATAACATCACCATGACGTCACTTCTGATGACGTCACAATACACCAGGTGGCGTTTTCGCAGCTGTTAACAGCCATTAACGCCCGCGAACTGGGCGTTAATGGCCAGACAATGCCCTGTAAAATGATAATAATACAGTTTATTGCAATTCTGAGCATCCCTTACATGCCAATCTGGCTACAATTACTATAATGACCATTAATGAGCAGATGTAATGTGAAACAGCCAGTACTCAGTATCTAGCCTACATAGAATGTCTTTTCATTATTTTATAGCAATAAAAATGATATGGTGTCACACGAACCTAATGGCAAACTTTCCAAATACATCACTTTTTGCAACGGAACTTCATCATCACGTTGCATGTCCTGCAGGAAGCTTGTTTCCCAGGAAGCTGTGTGGAGGAACAACGTTATACTAGAATAAGATACAGAGCTCTATTGGTGTCTATCCTAAATCTAATTCATCCGTAAGGATATTAATAAAGTCAACTTGTGCACCTGGTAGTACATTCAATGAGCACATGTACTACCATGGAACATGTTCCGTATGGTTAATCAACCAATCCCGACAACTCCCCACACATTACAGTTTTGCATGATTCTTTCATATCAAATATCGATTTGTGAAATTGTCACCGAAACAGACATTCATCAAGAAATATTTCTGCAGTGGTCTGGTTGCAGTACTGCCTGTTATTTCCGGAGATTTGTAAAAATACAGTGTATTGCAATTCTGAGCACACCAAGTACATGCCATTCTCGCACACTACTATGGTGATCAATGACTGACCAGGAACTTCATCATCACGTTGCTTGTCCTGCAGGAAGCTTGTTTCCCAGGAAGCTGCCAGGATCAACGACATTATGGAATAAGATATAGGCCTAGAGCTCTCTCGGTGTCTGTTCTCGAGTGTTAATTGGAATATACATCACATCTGCACGCAGTAGTACATTCAGAGAGTATACAAGCTTACGGGTATATCTTCATACATCCAGGATAGTATTCCTTAATGGACCAAATATGTAAAAGGTGTATTGCAACAGTATGACACGACTTAGTCTTCAATCAACAAAAGCCCAAGAGTGTGTATTTTCCAGACATATTCAAAGCACAACTGGTTTTTATTTGTACTCTAGACAAAATGACAAAATGTCTACAGTAGTTTTTAGTTTTTGAGACTACAATCACTACATATTCAGAGGCCGAGCAGATGCACCACACAACCTAATTCATTTTAAGAGCTTAAAATGTACATGTGCTTTTGCAACAAGAAAAAAAAATCTATCTGTTTATCAAGCAGAAACATTATATAAATCCTTAAGTCAGTGCAAAAACAGGATTTTGCCTTCCAGAACTACACTTTGCAAAACCAATATGTGCTCATTACAGAATTTGTCTTTGCGAAACATTCTATAGGTTATGAATCGATCGGAGTGCAAGAGCAAAAAGTAGGAGACTATATTATTGTACATGTACTGCAACTTTCCCAGCTGATTGCTCTCGGCAGAAACACACGACTGACAAAAAACATTGTGGAGAAGTGAATGGACCAATTACCTCTCAGTCATACAGCAAAAGCAATATGGCCCAAAAGACCTCCCATCTTACATTACTTGAGGCAGCCAAGGAGCTGCATTGACTATCAATATGACAAATGAAGTTCCATAAATGTACAACATAAGCTTCTAGCAGTAGTTCATTAGCGATATAATATATATACACAGTATAACATCATCTAATTTGGTATGCTCTGAACAGCACCACTCAGCACCAGACAAATCCAATTCCAGAGGTCATGGCACAAAGATTTCGTAACATACATAGTTTTGACGTTTTATCACTCAACTAGAAATGTCATAACCGGAAACCGGTGAATGATGCGTTTCCCGGACTGAGTCCTAAGGGTGAATCACACATGTATCCATAGTTAGTGTACAGTGCCGCCTGTAAGTAAGTGAAACGCATGACATTGTGCCATTGCATCAATGCTAAACATCCTCAGCCAAACTGCTTGTGGAGGCATGAATTCTCATCGGATGAAAGGGAAACAAAGTGGGTCATAAAGGCCAATGTGTGAGGCAAGTGGGATAAAAATAGCAGCCCATTTTCTTCACTGCAGTCGGAGTTAGGTATGGGTCAAAGTCTTTGATAAGTAAGTGAACCACCCTTCCTTATGTTTTAACATTGGGCCTGCGTTTCACTTACTTATCAAAGACTTTGACTCATACCAAACTCCAACTACAGCAAAGAAAATTGGCTGCTATTTTTATCCCACTTGCCTCACATATCGGTCTTTATGACCCAAAATGTTTTCCTCTCATCGGATGACAATTCGTCCTTCCAGAAGCATTTTGGTTAAGGATGTTTAACATTGATGCAATGGCACAATATCATGCGTTTCACTTACTTACAGGCGGCACTGTATATCCCTCCGTGTAATATTTCAGTCAAATCTTGGCTCACATGATCAATGCTGTCTTGGCTAAATACACATTTCCTGGCCATCCCACTGACCCAAACTATCCACCTGTCTTTGATTTTACTCTCCTGTCTTTCTGCCCAGGAGTAATTTACCAGCTTGTTATTGCTCTCTCATTTACGATTGGCAACACTGCTATTCCTTTAAAAAAAACGTGCAAGCACTTTTAAGAGTTTCTTGCATCTATCTATCTATCTATCTATCTATCTATCTATCTATCTATCTATCTATCTATCTATCTATCTATCTATCTATCTATCTATCTATCTATCTATCTATCTATGTGTTTAGCTGTATATCTATCTGTCTATCTATCTCGAGGCCTGGATCTAGCTGGCACTAGGATGCTTTTAGGACAAATTTAGTATAAACAAGTTGTTGATAACAGCTAACTTTTATTACAGTTAACATCAAACAGGACTGCTACAAGACGGTCATGTTTCTAACACTTGTTGATGTAACCTAGTTCCATGTGATAAATGGACATTCTTGAAGTATAAAGTATATGCTGACCTGCTTTTTTCACTTCTAAGGGAATACTTGATATGTGAACAGGAATTAAGGTATGTTTTTCTTTAGGTTTTCTTATCATTGTCAGCTAATAGTAAATAACATGTCACATGAAATATTGTCCATTAGATTTTTTATATGATTAGCCATAATCTGGTGCCCTGCTATGTGAATGCATACAGGCCAGAAGACCAGGCTAATGCAGCCATAGCCATGCTGGGAGAGCAGTGTGTGTAGAACTGTGGAAGAAATACTTTCAAAATGTCAAAATAAAGCCACTAAATGTTAGTTTAAAGATCCGGGGACAAACTTTATGACAGTAACGTAACATACAGTGAAGAAGGGCTGTGAAAGTAGTGGCAGGTGCCCAGTAGCTGTTACATAAAATTAGGCCTAAATGTTAACATTTCAGTGTGTGCAAAATATCTTCCTTGCGAAACCAAGGCACTGCCCTGCCACCCAGTGGGCAGGCAGCGCAATAATGGTCATGGATTTAGCTTTTGCGCTGCATCACTTCAAGTTACCAACATACAAATTATAATAACATATCATAGGGGCATGTTTTGTGCTCACCTAACATAACCTGTTTGAGTTTTTGAGAGAGACAAGATGAAGATAGTAGGCCTACTCTTGGTATTGTTTTATCAAACACTGCTCAAGGGGATTCGTGAGTCTCAAGTTTCATAAATATTATCAAGTCACCTCAATGAAGTTTTTCAGGATAATGGAACTTAGCTGGCTACTAAGACACTAAGGCCCCTTATGCTTGGTGGAGGTTCCTTAGAGGGATTACAGAACTGTTTTTCTCAGCTTTTATATAATTTCATTGCAAAGTTTCTGTGTTTGTCATAATATTGAGATTAAATATAAGTATCCTAATGTGTGAAATAAACATAAACAAAGCCCAGATTGTGTGCAAGCATAGACTGCGCTTGAGCAAACCCACATACAATATGACAAGGTTTACATGCATTACAGCAAATATGAGCATTTAAACCTTTGACAAAGCTTTAAATTTCGTACACAAAAATCAAACTTAATCGATCCATATAAGACCATAAAATATGCATTGTTAAACCGAGGCCTTCTGTTAACACCATGAATTTGGTGTATGCATCCTCCTTCTTCAAACATGTACATTAGCATAAATATTGAGGAATGGATATTTCTAACATTTATCAGTGGGCCTGGTACATGTGCAGTTGTGTATTATTCAAATTTTTACTTTAAAAAAAAAGTAGGGGAGACTTAGGTAAGTTGTGTCGTTTTTGCCTTGGGGTGATTTTCTATTGAAAAACCTTACTTTGTGAAGCAATTAAAACAATGGGACACAACAATTAGGGAGATAATGGTGGACCTTCCCAAAGAGTTCTAGGTTGCACATCTGAACCCTGTGTTGCTGTAAGGTTTATCACTGGATTAGTCAGGTTGGTCGATCCCCTTTTTTTTCAAACTTACATTGTATTTTACCTTTTTTTCACATATTTTGATCATTCATATAATATTTGCAGCATATAACTGGTTTGTTATAGTATCTTATATTGACACAATTTATTGGTTGTCTAAATGTATCATATCATGCCACCAGTCACTCCAAAATTGGTTTTGGGACAATGTCACTCAAATTACAGCTTAAGTGTTACTCACAATTCTGACAACATGTCAGTTAAACATGTTAAATTATAAGTTACATGGGGCAGGAGACATTCATGTTGCTAATTCAGCACTGGCCAATTGTAAGTTTTATCTATAAATTTTGAGTTCAGAATTTTCACAATCAAAAATGACATTTTTGTCTGGTGCAGCTGAGACTTAGCCAGGGCCCACACCATCAGAATATGACCGTCAATGGAGGCAGGTCTCGAACCTCCAACACTAGCTTCATGTATCGAATTAGGGAATCATCTGCCTGATTTAGTTAGTTTCAAATTAACAATGGTTTATAAAAGTTACAACTTGCCCCAGTCTCCCCTAGTGAGAATTAGAGTAAATTCCGGAATGCATGCAGCATTTACAGCCCAATTTAATTTTTTTGGTTTTGGAAGATTTTCTATCTCATTGATAATTTTATTCAATTCAAACCAAAATTATTGATTTAGAGGCACTGAAAATCAAGTAATTATGTTTTGGTGTAGACCCCACCCCCTCATCCAACATCCTTCCAATAAACAGTTTGATTGTACATATCTGATACTTTGGCATGTATATCTAGGTATTTTCTTACAGAAAAATTGATGGCACATGCTCCATCACATTGTTCCAGCAACAGAACTGTGCAGTTGTGGGTTTGCTGCTGCGCTTCTTGATTTGTCAGTTTTATCAAGATTATGTATGTGTTGGTAAAACAATGCAAGTCAGTTAACTGGTGTGTTTTCCTCAGTATGGGCTTGATGAACCAATGCAAAATGAAATCTGCAAAGTTTGTCAAACAAAGGATTTTCACCTTAGGCATTCTCACTTCTGTAATCCTTCTAAGGGGACATTTTTAGTAGATTTCATGCTCTGCAAGTGGATGGAACTATGATAAGTTCTTTCAGCAATCAGTGAACAGCATATATGATATCTGGCAGTATAGGTGTGAATAAACAAACTAATTAAGAAATTTAAGGTACATGTACCTAGGAAAAAATTGTAACTTTTAATGATATTTGTATGGTAAAGTCAGTTGGTAAATTGAAAAAAAGAAAATACATTTTCCAATGGACCGCCAATCTGAAAATGCTCTAAGTCTACTCCAGCAGTTTAAATTAATGAATAATAAAAGAAGATTTTAAAGAGTTACCATAAGCATTTACTTGATTTAAAGAGCCCGAAAACCAAAAAGTCTAAAGATTGTTGATGGCCATTAAGGGAAATTCAAATTATATCCTTTTACTAGTATTTTACTTGTATAGGTAAATTAAGGAGTAACAGGCCGTTGGCACAATATCCTTTCTAAAATATCAAATTTCTGGCTGAGGTTTCTGTGACAGTCTCAGCCACTTCCTGAATGACTTCCTCCAGGTCACGTTTTAAGAAATAGAGTCGCACTAATCCATTGGAGAATTCATGTTTGTAGTTTACTGGAAACTTCGGAGTCATATTTTCTTTATTCCCAAATACTTTACAGTAATATAATTACTTTCCCAATTTAATAATTAAATTAAGGCTGTCCAGGTGTCCATTCAGAACAATACAGTTTCAAAAAAGAAAGATTTTTGACAAATTGAGCGTTTTAATGATCCAGGTAAGGCTACCTTGTATATATATGGTTTTTTTGTCGCTAAAACGCAGAGAAAAAAAAAGTTTTAAACACAATCGCAGTTTCTGTCAAGAGTGCTTCCTTACGCAGGAAACTCAGTAAGTTATTGAACAAAAATATGACATTCACCATCAATAGGCCATTTTGGACATCATTTTGGACGCCAGCTTGAATCACTCTTTTTTCTCCAGACGTGCACCTGGCAGATTTGTAAAGTTCTTGCTCGCAACTTTGAAGTCACCCCAAGCATACAATTTTAAGATAAATTTGAAGGCGGCCCTCCTTTTGCCACCTATCATGTTTCGGTGACCATTTTAATCCTCCCTTATCAATGTGATGTTGGTGTCAATCGTGGATTACTCTTTGGATTACTGACATCAACCATACCAAGTTACCCATTGATCTTTGAGTATCTATCTTGATATGACACCACCAATGCATAGGCGATGGAGGACTATGTTGTCAGGTTGTTCGTTAGAAATTTGAAATTTTAAGCAGTAGCTTATTGGACCAGAAAGTCCAAAGTTACACTATGATTGTGTTTTTGGTGTTTAGGCTTCTCCAAAACCATGGAGACGATGCCAATGTTCCAATTTTTGAGATTATGCCTCTCTTTGGTGAGTCTTAGCCACCTGGTGGTGACGTTTGAAAGAGTTTGCAGTGACCTTCAGGTCAAGGACATCCTAAAAAATAGCAATCCGGATTTAGCAGCCATCAACACTGCAATACTGCAAACCATGGATGACGATTTTTCCTATGTATGCAGGTAAGATGAGAAAACTCAACTTGCTTTATGACACTGAATTTTTTTTGCACTGTTTGCCTTCTCTTGGTGACATTCAGTGGCAGCCTCATATTGCACTGTCATAGATTGATCTTCTATACCTTTCCTGCCCATAGCCAACCTCCCCATTTGAGCCCAGTGGAGTAGCGCAGTAATTCAAGGGGAATCCGAGCATTTCCTCCATAGCCATGAACAGGATTTGAACCAATAACCTTGCTCGATGACTCCAATGTCTTACCCACCCGTTAAAGGAACTCACAAAAAACTAACTAAACTCACATTCCTTGAAAAGTTGCTAGATATTTGTCATGTAATTTTTCCAGCTTAACTATCTCTAATCATATTTCGCATGATCACTGAGCATCATGACTAAACCAGCTGCAGACAGAAAAGATTTATAACCAACTTTCTTCTTCATTCTTGGACACCTGCGAAGTTTTCCTTGACATTTTGAAACTTTATCACCACTTTGATGAGAAAGCTGGTCAAAAACTAGAGCTTGCATCAGATTGGGCAGAAACATCAGCCCGGATTACAGCATGTGCAAATGACTTACAAACATGGATGGATACAAATATGTTAAAGTTGAATCAAGACAAATTTGAATTCATTGTATTCCATCCAAAGCAGCATCGCTTTAACGCTCAAAACTACACGATCACCATCAGTGACAATTTATTTACTCCATCAGACAGTGTTAGAAATCTCGGTGTCTGCCAGGACAAGTGTTTGACTATGGAAAAGCATGTTGCTTCTGTTGTTAAATCGTGTTACCATCAGATACGCTGTATAGGTATGATTCGTAAATACATTACCACTAATGCCTGCCGCTCGTTAGTACAGTCGAATGTGACATCAAGACTGGATTATTGCAATGTACTCCTGCACAACCTACCCAAGTCGCTGCTCAACAGGCTGCAGCTAGTGCAGAACACCTGCGCTCGTCTCATCAGCAAAACGGGTCGAAGGGAGCATATCACTCCTGTTCTCATCCAACTTCATTGGCTACCAGTGGAGCAGAGGGCAACTTATAAAGTGCTGCTTTACACTTTTAAGAGTCATTGTCAGAGAAAACTGCAGATTTTGAGAAAAAAGTGGCACGGGGTGGTCGACCAAATTCCGCGATACTTGGCTCATTTTACCCCCATAGGTAACTAAATTCCATGGTACGATCATTTTCTTAATATATCGCCTGGTTGCCACGGCAACCCAGATTGACGATTTTGACCGATTCTGGCCGATTTGCACTTTTCAGCTTTGAATTTGAGGTATTGTTTGAAAATTCCCAGCAGCCAAGCTGTAGAACATAGAAGTTTGACCTTTTGGGTTAATTACATTTAGGAGTTGTACTTTACATATAGCTTTTCATTTCTGCTATATCTGTTGTGAGTTTCATTTTATTCCACTTTGAAATATGCCAAAATCCCGTTTTTTTAGTTTTGTGACAAAAAACGAAAATAACTCACCTTTGATTCAATATTACTGGCTTGAGCATCCCTCTCATAAAAAAGTGGATATACTGGTGAATAGTGTTACTTTAGTACATCAAATAGCAAGAATAAAATCATGGTGCAATTCATAAACTAAGGTGTGAGATGTGAATAAGTAAGCCTTGTTTTCATGAAATGCTAAAATACTATAACTTTAACAAAATACCAATACAAAGAACATGATTAGAAATGAAAGTCTATAGTCCTAGCAAATATTAGAAAACATGGCCTTTAAAATGAGGGTATATGGGAGCCAATTTTTGGAATATAAATGGTCTTAAAGAACCCTCAAAGTTGGCCCTGCATCACATATTTCAAATGCTGCTGAAACGTGACGTCATCCTGCTGGGCAGAGATTGTTACGGTAACAATTGCAAAATGGTGTCTGATTTTAGCTTAATAATTCAGCTCTCAATTATCTGACCATTTTCAAAGTTTCAGAAGTTGTTGAAAACAATATTCTGGATATTTTATCTTAACATGGCTTAATTTTTTGAGTAATAAATCCAATTTGAGAGAGATTTTTGTGAGCAAAGGTCGGAAAAATGAGTGAAAATACATAAATACATCATTTATCATGTTTCGGTTAAAGCTGAATTTCTGAATCCAAGACAAGCTCTATATATATACAAAGCTCTATATGAAAGCACTCAGGTGTAAAAATAAGACACTGTATAACTATTTCTAAGTAAATGAAATGCCATTCTGAGGCATTGGTGGCAAGGTATCAGCGGAGTAGTGTTGAATTTCCATTCAATCCTATTTCTACTAAAATGTCTGTGTAAAAAATATAATGCATGTAGTACTACCGTAGCAGCACCATAAATTTAGGGTGCAGCAACTTTTAATTAGGCCTAGTGCAATAATGTTATAAATTCAATTTCCTACATTTTGATACAGGTTTACAACTATTTCCATGCGAAAACAGCATCTGACGCATGTCAAGTCAATGTTTTCTGCATAAATTGGCCTGACAATAATAGAGTCAAGGAGGGTAAATCCGTTCAATTTTGGCTAAAGCTGTATTTCCTGGAAAATTGGGATAGGTACAAAAATATTATTTATTCCATTGGAAAGGGCACATTCCTTCCATCATTTCATGCCAAAAAGAAAACCATTCATACGTATACGTACACTTTAGTATGACGGAAAACAGGAAAACAATAATTGAAGGTTAAGGTACCGAAATCTGTCAACCCTACTGGTAAAAATGTCCTGTGAGGATTTACCATACTTAATTGACTCTTTAAGAACTCAACACGTTTTACTTAGGTACCCTATTGTTAGCATAAGGTGCCAGGTGGGCAGATGTTACAATGAGATGAAAAAATTACATTTTGTATAGTTTTTTGAAATAAAAACTACGGGTAAGTCCTATTTTGATTGAATTTTGAGTAAAATTTTATTATGTGGTATCCCTTTGCTTTGTCACTCACCTATGAAGCGGTGAGATGCCATAAAAATTGCCTTATAAAATAAATTATTATTATTATAAAAATGTATTTTTCACCTTTTCTTAAAAAGGTTACCGAAGGAGATGGGTGGAGAAAAAAAGGGTTGATATGGCGATGCTACAGAGCCTCACTGTCAGTTTGGTTGAGTGCCACCGTGTGGAAATTTCCTAGTGCCAGCACAAGGATGGATTTTAAATATAGATCATAAACATATATATACATATATATATATATATATACAAATCAATTTGTGAAATTTATATTTTTGTATCCTCAACACTGAATCTTGAAATTTCCCAGTGCCAGCACAATAACGGATCTTAAATATTGGTCATACACACAATCATATATATTTTAAACAAATGATGATTTTCAGCTGGTTTTGGTGAATACAAAGCAATTTATCAAAACATATTTCTCTAATCAGCATTCCCTGATTTTGTACTTGGTTATGTTCAAAGGAGTCTCCAAGTTAATTGGCAAGAAACGTTTTTGACCTGAGGAATGTCAGAAAATTAAAAAGGGCAAAAACATAAAGATTTTATGTGATGTTAAAAGATCTGTGACCAACCCTTTTCAAAATTCTGTATAGTGAGTGCACTACAGCATCCAATTTCAAAATTGTTGATATGTCTTCAAATATTTATAATATATGTATTTATCTATATTTACAATTCAACACAGATTCCCTCGATTACCCAGTGAATGTGTTCAATTCTGCTTTAATGTGGTTACACTTAGCCATGACATAACTGGAACTTTAGCTGTCTATATTCAGAACCTGCTACAGATGAATAGCATGCATGCCATGAATTGGAATTTATACAAGGATATCACAATAAATGTAATTTTGAAAACACACAACTCATGGTCTAGTTCCTTTGAAAAAAATGAACAACAAAAATGTATAGAAAGAATTTTGACAACATATTGTGTTTTTTTTTTTTTAAATGCGGAAACACGCTATTTTCAAGGCGTTGTGCATAGAAAATTTTTTTAGAGTGCACCATTGTTTTATTTTTGGAAATTGGGTGATGCATCTTTTATTTAAACACTGTTGCTTGATTACCTATGAATGGATGGTCCATATAGCTGTATGCAGTTATATTTCACTGAAATGGTCAAATATTGAAATTTAATGTTTTTTTTTGAAAAATGCGGAAACACCCAATATTCAAGATGGTATGAATAAAAAGTTAACACAGTGCACCGCTGTTTTATTTTTCGAAATTAGTTGATTCATCCTATATTTCAACATTGTTATACTAGATTACCCATGAAGGGATGCTCAAGTCAGCTATATGCAGTTATATTTCACTGAAATGGCCAAATATTGAAATTTAATGTTTTTTTTGAAAAATGCGGAAACACCCCATATTCAAGATGGTGTGAATAAAACGTTTACGCGGTGCACCACTGTTTTATTTTTGGAAATTAGTTGATTCATCCTATATTTCAACATAGCTATACTAGATTACCCATGAAGGGATGCTCAAGTCAGCTATACACAGTTATATTTCACTGAAATGGCCGATATTTAGATTTAATTTTTTTTTTTTAAATGCGGAAACGCCCAATATTCGAGATGGTTTGACTGAAAAGTTTACACAGTGCACCATTGTTTTATTTGTTGAAATTGGTTGATACATCCTATATTTCAACATTGTTATACTAGATAACCCATGAATGGATGCTCAAGTTAGCTGTATGCAGTTATATTTCACTGAAATGGTCAAATATTGAAATTTAATGTTTTTTTGTAAATGCGGAAACACCCAATATTCAAGATGGTGTGAATAAAAAGTCTACACAGTGCACCACTATTTTATTTTTGGAAATTAGTTGTTACATCCTATATTTCAACATTGTTATACTAGATTACCCATGAAGGGATGCTCAAGACAGCTATATGCAGTTATATTTCGTTGAAATGGCCAAATGTTAAAATTTAATATTTTTTTGAAAATGCAGAAACACCCAATATTCAAGATGATGTGAATAAAAGTTTACACAGTGCACCACTGTTTTATTTTTGGAAATTGGTTGATACATCCTATATATCAACACAGTTTTTCTAGATTATCCATGAAAGGACGCTCAAGTTAGCTACATGCAGCTATATTTTGCCAATTTGCGGACATTTGGCAATTTGGCAATTTTGAGAAAAATAACACTGCTCAGTGGCTGCTGCAGCTTTAACTAAAATATCAAATAAGCTGAATTGTTTGTTACGGTATCGCAAAGCACACGTCATGCCACATGCAAAAAAAGAATGATGTAGATTATGTACTTGAGAAAAAATGGGCAGCGGAAATGGACAAAATGTTAAAATTTCATGTTTTTTGGAAAATTCGGAAACATCCCATTTTCAAGATGGTGTAAAAAAAAAGTTTACAGAGTGCACCACGGTTTTATTTTTGGAAATTGGTGGACAAGGCCTATATTTTACCCCAGTTATACCAGATTACCCAGGGACGGATGCTCAAGTTAGCAATATGCAGTTATATTTTGCCAATTTCCGAGCATGCAGCAAATTGGCAATTTTGAGAAAAGGACCCGGTTTCAGCGTCCGCTGCAA
Organism: Platynereis dumerilii; assembly: GCA_026936325.1. NCBI lineage: Eukaryota > Metazoa > Annelida > Polychaeta > Phyllodocida > Nereididae > Platynereis > Platynereis dumerilii. The sequence continues at coordinate 12,662,575 of JAPTHN010000010.1, read as the reverse complement.
CTTCAGTGAAAAACCCAAATGAGATGAAATTTATACTGAAGTATCTCCAAGTATTATTCTTACCACGGGTAAAACATTATTGCCATAACTTAGATACTTTGCGAAAAATTGAAGAGCAGAAATGTCTAAATTTCAGGATGCCAAAAAGTTGAATTTTGTGGATTGGCCGTCATTTGCTCAATTTATTCAAATAGCTCAAGCTCAGAGGGAAATGCATCTGGAAAAAAATCCTTTGGGGTAATTTAGTTTTTCAATATAAGTATTCAGTCCACCGAATTTCATCAAGATCCGCTGACCACCCCGCGCCACCAAATCTGCAGTTTTCTCTGACAATGACTCTTAAAGCTTTACATGGTCTGGCGCCCCAGTATATATCGGACTTAATTGAGGAGTACCAGCCAACAAGGTCCCTTCGGTCAGCTAACCAGTCCCTCCTCCGAGTACCATCAAGCAGGACCACTAAATATGGATCCAGGTCTTTCCGTGTTTCAGCTCCATCAATGTGGAATGCTCTGCCTCAAGACATAAGGCACATACAAACTTTGGCCACCTTCAAAAAACTATTAAAAACTTATCTTTTTAAACAAGCCTATAACCTATAATTTTAATCCTCATTGTCTCTTTATATTATTATTTGTATATTTACACTACATTTTACATTTTTGATCGATTTTAACAATTTTATACCCATTTCAACAAGTAATCTAATATGATGTGAAGCGCCTTAGAGCATTTTTTGATTAAGGCGCTGTACAAATTTTGTAAAATAAATAATAAATAAATAAAACTGTGCCACATTCTTGAGAACCACCGAAAAAGATGTAAAAGCACGTCTTGTAGGTCAATGAGGCTTGCTTAACTGAACACCAAAAAGCAATTAAAAAGTGTGTGCTCTCACATGTAAATAATGGGTTTCTGCCACAAATGGTAGATTTTAAATGTGACTACTGGCTGTTTTGTGTTTCACACTCTTAGTTTCAAAGTGCAATGTGTAGATGGAGGCCAAGCCTTTGACTGCACTCTAAAAAAATTCAGACAAAATTCGTTTTTTAGGTTCAAAATGGTTTTTTGAAAAACCAAATTTCAATGCAAAAAACCAGCATGGATTTTTCTTAAAATCCATGTTGGTTTTGCATTGAAATTTGGTTTTTCAAAAAAAAACATTTTTAATCTAAAAACCAATTTTGTCCCAACATTTTTTAGAGTGTGGGTGAATAACAGATGTCTTACAAAAACATTTGCTGATAAACCAGAAATGTGGCAAAGTAAATTTCTGCTAATTGCGAATGAACCATTGAGAAAACTTGAGTAACCATGCTTGAGAGAAAACTTGGAAAGTGCCTTCATATAGATGAGATGTGCAGTGGCGTCCCTATGGGATGGAACGGGGGGGGCACAGGCCCCCCCATATTGGACCTGTGCCCCCCCAGGTACCCCCCCCATATGAACTTTCCAACTCTGGCTAAAATATACAATTAGTAAGGCGGGTGCCCCCCCAGAGAATCACGTGCCCCCCAGGTGCCCCCCCGCTCGAGACCCCCCAGTTACGCCACTGGAGACGTGACAACATGGAGAGAAAATTGAAGGATATGCCTAGAACATGCATTAAGAGTCTTATGGAGTGGAAATGTATCAGCAGTCCATTTAGACCCTTATACCCAACTTTTGCACTTATAAAGTTGAGGAGGAGTGAGAGACGCACAGAGGAAAGTAACTCCGACGAGTCGTGTTGTATTGTGAGAAGATTTTTGTACAGCGCATAAAGTTCAAGCAGCGCTTAAAGAGAAATGTGCAAAGCTATGGCTTCTTGATAAAAGCTCCTACTTTGAGAAAGTATCAAAATAGATCTATTGCTTAGGAGGCAAAATACTAGAATTTTTAAGAGTCGCAACATCGGTTCTAGGTGTCCTCATCTATCAATTTTGAGAAGCACAACATTTATAATTAGAGGTCTTTGCGGATTAGCGGTTTATCTTTTAGTATTTGAATTTTTTTTTTCATCTTTAACTTCCAAACGGAAAGTTCTCTGTTTTAAGTCTTCTAATCATCTAACTAGCTTGCAAAAGTTGTAGTGTGTTTATTGATACCAATGCTGTTTCCTGATAGGCATAAATATAAGCTATGCCCACATTCTATCAACCCAAAAATAACCAGCATAGGCCTTATCTGGTCTTGTGCTAACAATGGATTTACAAATTACACTTAATCAAGTTTGCTGGGATTGGAAAAATGCACAAGTTCACTCAGGTAAATTTTAATAGCTTTTTGCCAAACTCGCACTTGCTCGGATTCTCAGAGGGAATCCGTCACTCGTATATACTATGAACTCTGGGTAATGGTCTGGAACCGTTGCAACGGCCGCCATTCTAAAACGTTGTCAACAAGTCAGCCATGCTGGCTGATACTTCAAATTGTCATGCGAGGTGTCAACACTTGCCTGCAGTGTTTCCAGTGTCAGTGGGAATTCCACAGTTAATCTGGGGACGGCTTTAACATCAACAATTCTTTCCTATCAGGAAAACTAACAGGTGCCACAGGACTATTCCCTCGGAGAGGTGTACACTGTTTACATGAGTGAGAGGGCAGATATCCTTGCACCCTATCAGTGTGAAGCGTCAAATGCGAGTGCCAGTTCTAGCGAACTGGCTCTCCGCCAGGGCGAGTATGGCTTTTTGCATAATTTGAGGTCCAACCTACTCGCGGAAAGGCTTGGATTTCAATTAGGGATCCAATTCGGGTTTCAACTAGGGTTTGAATTTGGGTTCAATGACTTCAATCATGGACATTAGAGAAGGGAGTTGGAATTTCTTGGTATAATCATGACAGAGATTAAGTTCAGTAAGTTCCTATTTCAGGGTACAAGCAAGGCAGAAAGCAACAATTTATAAACTTGGGCAAAGAGCTATTTGGACATCTTCAAAATACACAAGGATAGGACTCTCTTTAAGAACTGAAAACCATTCACCTTGGTACTTTGAGCTTAAAAATGGATTTATGATTCTGACCCACTTTTTGTTCTTGCTGTTACATTAAACAAAGTGACAAAACTGAAGAAACGAATCAATCACCATGTTTCTTTCAGTGACATTTAATTCTAGGGTAATTTTTACGAGCAATTGGTGTATGGCATGTCAGCCAGAGTCTTATGCTGACCCAGTTTATGTTTAATATGGATGCCTCAAATTGTGTCTGGAATATTCATGATTAGCTGTTCTTGTTTCAAGCTTCCATCTCCAAATAATAGATGTACAGATTATTTGCTTTTTAATATAAAAAGAATAAAAAAAATCTTTGCTCTCAATAAACCACTTAAAAATATCTCACCATTTCTCTGATCTCACTTATATAGTTAACCATTCGGGACATTTTTTAATCCTACATAAAAAATTGCAATGCAGAAAGAAAAAAAAACAAGAATTGTGAACTTATCTAAATATGCATTTCAGAAATATGACGGCCAAAAAACCACTACACCATTGCAGTAAAATCTTATTAATTTTACTTGAGTACTTTTGGGTTGCTATATTATATATATATATATATATATATATATATATATATATATCTACATATATATGTATAAAGCACATGTTGAGTCAAGATGGTGTTATAAACAGATGTTGCAGGTTTTTGCAATGAATTCTTGTTTCCTTCATTATTTCAAAAATATTAAGCAATGGCTGTTTATTGGATGGGTCATGGATCACATCAATTTTGTTCAGTGTAAGCCCCCTGACCTTTTTTAACCAGGTTTAAGTTTAGAAATTAACTGGAAGTCATACCTTCAGACCTGTCTAAATCTATAAAATTTAATTGTTTAAAGTTACTGAGTTTTGAGAAGGAAAACAAACAGAAACATTGAAGGAACCAAAAGACAATACAACAGTATGTCATTGACCTCCCTGAAATATTTGGGCATATGCTGCCAGCCTCCCCCTCTCATCATCTAATTCATTATAAATCATACAGTGATCACCAAGATACGAAAATATTCATAATTTAATCCTGTTTATTACACAATACAGATATCGACCAAAATAGGTCCACCTAGATTCCCCAGCCTTCATCTGATATCATGAATATCTAATGAATAAAATGATTTTACTGTCTGCATTTCATGAGTAAAAGAAAATCTCTAGAGTCTTGAGTCTTGGATTTATATATTACTCTTCATAAAGCCACATTTCTTTGCAATATTCAAGAGGAAGTCTTCATTCCATAACTATATGAAAGGAAATATGTTCTTTCCTCACTTTGGTGCAAGTCACACAAGCCCTGCAAATAAGCCATCAGTATGGGGAACGGGGGCACATTGGGATGCGGGTTTTCTTGGATCCTGGCAAGGTATATGATATGGTAGTGCCATTATATCTTGTAATTTCACATTCTGATGTTTCCATGGTTTTATAGACAAATTACAGCCACATGCAGAAGTATGGCGAGCAAAAGTTTGTTTTTGCTACCACTGAAGTACATATGGACAGGTTCAATTCAAACCATTCTGTGGACAAACCATGAACATGAAGCTTTCTCAGTGCTTGTATGAATTTTATATATCCTAACGAACAGTTATGAATTGCTATCGTGATAAACACACTCACTGGTGTCCGAGAAATTAGCATTTTGGTGTAAAAGTCATATCGGGGCTCATTGGGACAGTGAATTTAGGGCACATTGGGACGCACTTAATATGGCAGAATTTAAGTGTCCAAGGCAACTGAATGACCTGGGACAGCACACAACAGGTGTTCAGGCCACAGTGAATAGAGGTATAGTGGATTACCATGCTCTGTGAACATATTTGTCGCAAAGCACTGTGTGTTATTTACATAGATGTCCGCACCCAGGACATTTTATGTTAAATGTTTAAAACTGTTTAAAGTTATGAACTATTGGCACTACAAGGTGTTAATGCACTGTATATTGTCTTACGCACTACTTATATGTGATATCTATTGCACATGGAGTGTTAAAATGATTTTTCAATTGATGTCCCAATGTGCCCCGGCTGATGTCCCAATGTGCCCCGCGGGGCACATTGGGACAGTCATTTTTTCGACTCACATTTTGCTCTCTGGCTGCAAAAGGGTATGTGAAGTCTAGTTTATTATGCCTTGCATTTGAGCTCGATGGTATTGGTGATATTCATGCAAACTTCTGAGTTCTTCAGTGCTTTCAGCATTGAGCAAAATTAGTAGACGTTAAAAGCGTCCCAATGTGCCCCCGTTCCCCCTATGCAACATGTTGCCTATCTCCTTGACAGAAATAGCTCCCAACGTGTTTTAAATACACCAGGATTGATCGGCTAAGTCGTTTGTTTGCTCAGCATTTCTGCGTCCAAAGAGTTCACTGAACATCCACAACTGATAATTTGTAAAATGATGATTTGAAGTGTTGCTTGAGAGATTGGTGATGGATAGCTAAGCATGGTGTCACAACTGCAGAGCAGAAGGGACGGACGCGGGGGGGGGGGATGGGGGGATGAATCCCCCCTAGCAGACAAAAATTTATATATTTTTGCATGTTAATTCTATCAGAACACAGTCACGTTATGTCGCGAGTTATGCATTTCGCGATGCGATAGCCCAATAGACCCCCCCCCACTGGAATTTTCTGGATCCCCCCTGCAGAGCACTAACCTTCTGCATTGCACTAGAGCCCTATACACTGTATGTCCTTTTTGCACAAAAACACAGTCAAATCAAACAAACGGAAGGGAAAAAAATGCCACTCAGGAAAAACAATTGTCTCTCAGACCAAACCAACTCAGGTGATAAAAGACTTGACACTCCAGAGATTGACAGAAACTAAATATACCCCAGGGACTTGTCTTGTCAAATACTTTGGTTTTCAACATAGAGTGAATTCCCTAGGCTCTGAGTCTCTCTTTAAGAGATTAAACAGCTCAGAAAGTTGAAGCGCTCGCTGCCGATGGCTTCTGTCTGAATTTGCAAGGGCTTCATCTCAGAAGTTGTCATACAAAGTTTCCATATGAAAGAAATATTTTATCTCTGCTTTATCAACAACTTGTTACAACCAAATTCGAATTAGTTACTATGCATAAATGCAAAATGGGTACACAAAGGCCATGAGTGCTGGTAGATACGATTTTCAAATGGTTTGGTTGTGATTGTTCAACCTTTTACTTAGTTTTCCTTTAATGCCAACAGATCATTGCATTTAGAGTCCCAAACCCAAAGAAATGACATGAGCAGGAATAGTGTTAAAAGAGATAATTCTCCACTGAACTTGAAGGAAAAATAATCAAAAACATAAAAGATGTTAAAGCAGCAAGCGGTGTTGAGATACTCCCATGCAGTTAATAGATTTGTCTAGAAGATTTTAAAACCAACTACAAAACATAATTGTGCACCTAAATTCCGATGATTTTTAAAAACCGTTATAATTGTATTTTAAGGTGACGTAATTAAGATAGCAACCAAAATGGACCGCACTGATGATATTTTAAATTCTGAAGTATATTTCGATAAACAATTTTGCCGAAAATGTGGAGAAGGGACATAGATTATTCTTCAACAGCAACACATATATATGTTAAGGGGAATAATGCAACAAGCTTATATTCCCAAAACCACACTTATCAAGGTAATGCAGAATATTCAATTTACATGAAAGTGACAAACGACCCTCAGGCCATCCATTCCCAAATCACATTTAGTACTAAATAAGCAGATTAGTGTCAATAAAGAAGTGGACATTTTGGACCTTGCAGTATACTCTGCAGAGTGTACAGTTATCATGGTTGTAAGGAGGTTATGCACAACCAGTAATAGCATGTAAAAATAACCTCAAGCACTTTAAGCAGCACAGTGCATGGTTCCAACACAGGCGCACCGGTCACAGATGTACTAAGGAGAAGAAGAAGAAGGTGGCATGTTTGACCTTTCACCCATGAAAGCCAGTCCATTTTAGTTTCTTTATAATATTTTCCATCACAGAAGGGCACCAAAAGTGACTAGCCGAAAGTTAAAAACCTACAGAGAATGTAGAGTAAATTTGAATGAGATCAGTGAAAGAGAGTGACCTCCAGAGTGCTAACGAGATTGCATGAAATTCTTGGGGTAAGAGCAGCTGTGCTGCTAAAAACCTAATCAGTTAAAGTTGATGCTCGGTAATACATTATATCTCATGCTTCTGAAAGAAGACTTGGCAACCGAAGTTTGAGGATTGGTTAGTTATCAGCAAAGTTGTTTTATTGGGTTATGTTCATTGTTCTCACTGGTCAATATTTACTGAAAACTAACCCCAGGCACTTTCCGTCTTGAAATGCCTCCAACCCCACTTTGTCATGCACTTTTATGTCTCAAATCACAGTTTAGCTTGGTTTTGCAGAGATTTGTCACGAAATCTAAATATTCTGCCTCTCAACTGCTGCATGCATGCCATTGCATGTTTAGATAAACTCTTTCTTCAAAGGGAAGTCTGGTAAATTACCCTTATTTTCAATAAACACAAAGCAGATTTATAACACTTCAAGAGAGCCAATGAAGGGCGATTTGGATCACGGACATTTTTGGCAGTACTATGTGTATGTAAAAGATAATATTTACTGATTTGAGGCACTTTGCAATATAGTTTAAGGCTAATTTCATGTACACATCAGTTACAGCTGCCTTTCATCCAATGCTGCATAGGTCAAATAATACGACCAACATCATTGAATGGAGAGATCATTTTGAAATACAACTGAAAACTAATTGAATTCATATGAAGCAATGATCTGCTTCTAAAATTATTTCCTATAGACAGAACAGAATTCCAACAATATCACAGATGCAAGTCTTGGAGTTGCCAGCTGGGTATTGCAGCATGATTTCATTGTGGGTCAAGTGCTATCAAGACACCTCCTTGACTGCAAGCAATTTGCTGAATGACACCTAAAATTACACCTCAAATACTTGGGAGCATGAGCATTTGAAGAATAGGTCTGTCTCCATATGGGGATTACGACAGGTATTATCGGTAGGCGGCACTACGATAAGGGGGGAGGGCTATTTTTGTCTTTGGGGAAGCCCACCTGATGACATATTATCTGGTTTGTTTGCAAAGTAAATGAAATCCTGTGACCAACAGTTAATAATAATCTGGTTGTTAACACTTTCCAATCCCCCAATGTGTATGATAACAACACACTTTTCTGTTGAACAGCTGTTTTGAGAACATAATCAATACAGTGCAGCTGACCCAAACAATCAAACATTCAACAAACACACTCATTAAGTCAGACTCCTTGGCTTGGTCAACAACACCAATCACCCAGTTGAAAGGCAAAGGGGATTCCATCAGAGCTCCTATTGCTTGGAGACACCACCTGTACATAAATTCAGAACTACAAATGGAGACAGACCTATTGGTGGACTACCATTACACATTCCAATTGAGGTTTTCCTCACTAGTGAGGTTTTCTGCCAGTGACGATAACATTGATTGTATATTAGGTGCGAATTAAAAATAACATCCATCTGACAGCTTAATACATATGTCTTTATTTATCTCTCATGTAGTTGCAGAAGGTAAATTACAGCTCTGTTTGCTCTTGAAGTGTTGAGCCCTTTTGCCAAATAATAAAACGGTTTTTCATCGGCCAAACACGACTGCAATGTGGCTTCGTATGGCAAAAATACTATCAACAGTATCATGGAGTTCTAGCCATAGTTCTACTTGAAGATTCATGAATCGCTTTAAGTAATTATATCACAATTTGAGGTCTGCTACCAGTGCTCTATGTGCTCTTTTTTAATGAAAAAGAGAATGATTGATTTTGGCTTGCTGTCGGCAAGGCAGCCTTTGATCGCTTTTTATGTTGCGGTCAAAGTTTTAGTCTAATCTCGGGTCGTCTCCGGTTGGGGCTGCAAAATAATGTCAGATACTACATTAAGCTGCCAGTAGCCTGCTGCTGCTAGTCTGGTTTTGATCACTGAAAACTTGATTACTTGTCCCATGCATAGAAATACATAGAACGGACATGAGGCTCTGGCAGATGAAGCAACCAAATCCACCATCTTGGAACTGCCCTGTATCCTGGCACAATGTAACAGTGACATCACCAATAACAGTGATGTCACTTATAACAATGGCATGACGTCACATCATAATTAGTCTATTGTGATGTCATGTCTCAGGGCAGTTCCAATATGGCGGATTTGGTGACCTCATCTTGAGGTGGCATCATACAGCCTCATGTCCGTTCTATGTATTTCTATGGTCCCATGCTAAGCAGCTGCACTTCTGGGTGAACAGCTGCAGATGCCACCACAAAGTACCAGTGACATGGAGTGGCATTTCATGTTTCCAAACATAACATGCATGTTAATACAATAACAGTGTACTACTGCCATCCAAGTTCACCAAGTCAATGATAGTAAACATCATAGCTTGGCTTGTTTTGAACTGTTTGACATTTTCTCTCAACATTGAAATTGGCTTTTAAATATCTCTTGTAAATTCTAAATAAAACTGATGTCATTACTCACCTGTCTGCATGTTATGCACCTCATTAAATTTTTATATAATAATGTCGTAATAAACAATATGGAAGGTCCAAAGTTTATATTGTTGTCAATGCTGATGTTACTTCAGAGTTCAGACCTTTCACGAAATGCACCAATCAACCTTCTGACATGAAACCATACCCTGTCTAAGAGCACTAAGCTATAGTAATAATTCCATTGTGATATTTCCAAAAGATATATGTTTAAGTCTTGCAAGCGATTAGCACTCATCTGAGAGATGTCTGGCCAGTTTAATTGCTTCAGAAAGAAATTCTTGCTGTTATATATGCATCAGAGTCATAAACCTTGTACAGTATTCTGAAATCTGAAGTTTTATTAGCAACGAAAAATTGCTCTTTTACAATTGATGATCAGAAGTTACTCAATGCCATATTATTTTTATTATAGTCTCTGTAGTATCAATTTTCTGTCCATAAATTACCTCAATTTATTAACGATCATAAATCATCTTCATATATTTGTGACCATTTATTTGCGACTCTAAAACACCTTGATCAAGTTGCAACCACATTTCCTCTTCATTTATTTGACACGGTAGGGGAACATGGAGACCGACGGGCCATGGGGACCGATGGGCCACACTGTAAAATTTGAAAATTGAGTTGATGCAATAATTTGAGCTGTCTGAGAATGTTAATAATTTTCAAGCCATGATAGCTCAATCCTATAAGTTGTCAAGGTATGATAGCTCAATGCTGTAAGTTGTCCAAACGAATCATAACATTAAGCTGTGAAAACATGAAAGCTTCAGTTGTTGCAGATAGCTTGACATCTCAGTCATGCTACATATAGCGCCATCTATAACAAGCACTTCTCATAAGACTGCATTTAGTTTTAAATAATTATTTATTTACAAGAAAAAATAACATTTATATTACACTATCCCAGAGAAAAAATGAGTAGCACACCACTTTAGCTGGTTACTTTTTTATTTTTATCTCTCTTTAATTAATTTGTGGGAGTAATTAGATGCATGCTTTCACACGTCAACCAACATTTCCAAGTCAGAGTGTGTTCAAATATAGGCTTCTAGCACTCTATACCAACTCAGATGAGCCACAGGCCATTGGGATTTATTCACAAGAAACTAATTTCAAATCTCCTTGTGATGCAATGGTCTTTGTTGAATGCATCTTGGGCCTGTCCATGATGTGTTGAAATGAAGCATACTGGATCAGGTGGATCCCCTTGAGAGATCAAACAATATTTCGGGATTACAGCCCATATTCATAAATAACTCTATAAGACAGGCCACACAAATATGAAAAACAACTAAAAATAAGTCAGCACAGCTCAACATTTTGAGTTGTGTCAGCTTGGATCAATAAGTCAACAAAACTCAATATTTCGAGCTGTAAGTCAACACAGCTCATTGTTTTGAGTTTTCTCAGCTTGAATACCTTAGTCAACATAGCTTAGTATTTTGAGCTATCTCAGCTCGGTACTTTGAGTTATCTCAGCTTAAAACATTAATCTATGTTAGCTCAATCAACCTGTGCAACCATCTCACTCAATCAATTGAGCTGAATCAGCGAGTCCGATTTTACAGTGCAGCCTCTTAACTCCACATCAAAAACGTTTCATAACATCTAATTTGCATTTTTAGTATTGCTTATCACATCTATGAATACCATATTGACCACTGATCATTAAGTGACAGCACAAGCGTGTAGGAGGCAAAATGAAATTTTCAACATCTAAAATTTTTTTTTCTGATTCAGAAAAAGTTTAATATATCAAAAGTGTGTAGATTCGATGTAATATATTTTCTATGGTGATTTGTCTTATATATTGGTGACAATTTAAATATTGAATTTTAGGAACAAGAATCATATTTCACCCAAATAGAGGGGTTTAACTATTGAGAAAGCTTTTGGGGACCGACGGGCCACCCACATGGGGACCGACGGGCCACTATTTCTTGAGATTTTCTGTAGGTGGCGTATTGGCATGGGGCTGGATATTAAAGTCCTTTATGGGAAAAAGCACAGTAGAACTTCAGTTTGCATATTTAAATGATAAGTTTTGACTTAAATGAATGCCCTCGAATTTACAGTGATAGATTTGCCTTAGTAATGGCTTCAAACACAAAATGGTGGAAATTCAAAATATCCATAATCACAAATTTTCAATCTAGGTAGTATTTGGGATATAATAAACATAAGGACCCCGTTAGACATTGATGCAATACTGAGAGTAAATTAAGTTTCACCAAAATACAAGCTAGGAGGGTTATTGATGAATTCTATTGTTTTGATTCAAGATTTCTCCTGTAGGTGGCATACTAGTACAGTATCATTGGAAAATTTTACTTTTCCCCTAAAAATCTAAATGATTGAAAGAAATGATTCATTGATGGAGAAAAAATTTAAATATTCTCATTTTTTAATATTCATCAACAAATTTGAGGTATTAGACAAGATTTTGATGATCACGGCGGTAGCAAACTTCTGTATCGACCTAATATCAAATAATTTTTTTTTTCTTAGTGACCAATGAACCAATCGTTTTGGAATTCTCTGATATAGTTTTTAATGCATCTGTTCATATACTTCTTAAATTTCATCTCAATAGATTGGCTATAACTACAAAAAAGTAACTCGTGACATTTGTGAAAATTAAGCTTTTTTTCAAAGTGTAAAATCTGGGCATATCTATATTCTTTCGATCTCTTATTGTCCTATACACTCAGATGGACCAACAAAAACATATTGGAAACTAATTTTGAATTCTTTATCCGCCCTTGGGCAAGTTATTTACATGGTCCATCGGACCCCATGGGATGGCCCATCGGTCCCCATGGTTGGGGACCGATGGGCCACCATCTTTCTTGACAGAAAATGTGTTTTCACATCTTTCTTCCAAGGTTGATCTATGTGAATCTTATATCATTTTAAAGAGAATTACACCAGCTAATAGAGTGCACAGTATGAATCCTTTATCTGAAGCAGATTTGCCTCCATGGTCAATAATTCGTCAAGCGGCCCATCGGTCCCCACTCTCCCCTACACCTTTAGTTCAATTACTGGAAGTGGCCCAGACCAAAGATAAATCAGAAAAGGAGAATTCTGAAAGAGGATAATTTTTTCTAGTACAAAAAAGATTTTATACAGACAAACTGCAATGCCATTACACATTTTAGACATTTGTGTGGCTTCATTTCTGAGCCTATGTTTCCGTTATCCAATTACAAACATTTCCCTTGAACATGTTGAAAGGAACGCAGCTCGGCAATTGCATTTTCATTCTTGGTGACGAATAAAGGGATTCTGAAGAAACTGGGTCAGATAACATCGCAAAGCCTTCGGGTTCATAAAAGAACACTGAAATGGAACAGCGAAAACCCCCCATGTGCATTAAATTAATTCATTGCATTATTGCTAAAATTTTAACGGTACCTCATTAAAGGCATAACAACCATCAAACCGACCAGAATGCAGGCAATATTAACTACTGTAATAGAGTAATCAGCTTTAATTGTCAAATTGCTCATGTTGAACTGCCGATAATTACCTGAATGTTTTCAATTTAAACAAAAGCCTTCATCCGACTTCCTTTTACAACCTGCAATGCCATTACATATTTTCCACATTTTACTTGTGTGGCTTCAATTCAGAACCTTTCTTTCTCTTTATCCAATTATCAAGGTTTCACCTGAACGCGTTGAAAGGAACGCAGCTCAGAAATTACATTTTCATTCTTGGCCTTGAATAAAGGGATTCTGAAGAAACTGGGTCAGATAACATGATAACAGGCTTGATGAAAGAACACAGCCATGGAACAGCCAAAAGCACTCAATGCATTAAATTAATTTATTGCATTATTATTAAAATCATAATGGTTCCGAATTAAAAGCATAATAACCATGAAACCAACCGGGAATCCAGGCAATAAAATTACTGTAATCTGAGTAATCAGCTTTAATTGTCAAATTGCTCATGTTGAACTGCTGATAACGACCTGAATGTTTTTATTCTATTTAAAAAACCTTCATTCGACTTCCTTTTCAGGAGCGCTTTAAGCCAAGTGGTAACATACTTGGCTTTTAATTACTGGGTCCTGGGTGCAGTGGTCACATGTCAACCTCAATTTGTCCTCAAATAGTGACTCTGGTGGAAGGAACCTTCCAATTGAATATAAGGAGGGGGGGGGGTTGAAGTAATTATGACATACTCTGCTTTGGCAGGTCACGTTTGATGAACAATAACGGCTAGCCCATGTTTGTAATATAATGCTATAGTTACTAGCTACTGTAATGAACTCCCAAACATGATACATTTGTCAAATGAAAAAAACTCATTATCAAATGATCCCACATGATAATTGAAAGTGTTTTATACTATGTAACAGTGTTATCATATATACAAATATAGTCCAGGGCTAATACAAATGTATAAAATATAACTAATTGGCGGTTTCATTTTTCTTTTTCAGTGAATTCACCACATATATTACATGCGATGCATGGAACCACAGATTGTCGAATGTGATTCCATCTTACTGGACAGATACAGAAAGAGCTGTTCTGTTTACATATGTCACCGCCTTATGATTGCATCATGCCGTTTATAAATAAAAAATATCGGGTGGTAGATCAAATCTCATCAAAAGCATCAAACACTCATCAAATTTAATGTTATTTATCTCAACATGCAACTTATTCGCTGTGTGGATCTGTTGTCAGACTCGGCAAAGGGATTTTAGCATTTTATGACAACAGCATTTATAAGGTCAGACATCATTTATTTATAGCTTCTCCAATTGACTGACCCAATGGATTTTCTGCTGAAAAAAAAAGGAAAACTGAAGTTCATCATCCATTTCTTTTAATTGGCATTAAAGAAATTGATATCACAGGTTTTTATTTTCGTCTTACTGACTGACCTTAGAAAAAGTGCCTTGCAAATATCAGAAAAGCCAAAGACCAATTTATATTAGGCCTCAGCTATGGCCAGGTAGGAAAAAGACTTACAGTGCTTTATTACTTTTTACCTTCAGCGAACTTATAATTGTATTCACTAGGGCAAAATGTTGTCCGTCCGCCGGGCGGGCGGGCGGCGGGCGGATAGATCATTTCCGGGCCAGTACTCGGCCCCTATTCAATGTACATGGATGAAATTTGGTACACATATAGCCTGTATGGTCTAGTTGTGCCTTTTGATGGTCTAATGGATAGATACTCCATACTTTTTTTAATAATTAAAAAAAACAAAAAAATTATTTTTGTTTGTTTCCAGGCCAAGGCTCAGTCACTATTGCTTGTACATGGATGAAACTTGGTACAGATGCGGCCTATATAAGTTTAGCTATTTTATATGGTCTAGTTGTGCCTTTTGATGGTCTCATTGATAGACATTCTGTAAGTTTTCAACAAATGACAAAAAAATATAAAAATACATGTTTTGTGTTTTCGGCTAAGACTCAGTCACTATTGCATGTACATGGACAAAGTTTGGTACACATTTACCTTTTATAGTCTGGTAGTGCCTTTTGAAAGGTCTCATGGAAAATATTATCTACTTTTGGAAATATTGAAAACCAAAAAAAATATTTTTTGTGTCTGGCCTAGGACTCAGTCACAATTGTATTTACAATTGTAAATGGATTAAGTTTGGTGCACATGTGGCCAACATGGTCTAGGTGTGCCTTTTCATGGTCTGACTGATAGATAGTCTATACTTTTTGTGTAGTATTGAGAAACTATATTTAAAATACTTTTTTTTCGCATGGGAGCCAAAAGTTGCCCACTATTGCATATACAGCAACGAAATGTTCCACAAATATCACCTATACAATGTAGCAGAGCCTTTTAATGTGTATGTAACCCTTTTGGATCATTGGAAAATATTGAGAAAATTATAACAGCATTATATTTTTTGGTTTCCAACTGACAGCTCATAACCTTTACTTGGTATTTGCATGAAACTGTACCATATGCATAAATTAGCCTAATAATTGAGGTGTTTTCCTTGTTTTACAAACTCTGGCAAGCAGATAGGCGGATGGCAGGGCCGCGGGCAAATTGACATTATTGAAGGCCATGACTTCACCACTTTTGCTTACCAATATGCAATTTGGTAAAAACATCAATTTTATGGTGTAATTGTAATCTTCTGAATGTGTTATTCGCTGAAGGTTTGCTGCTGCGCAGCCGATGTTTTATATGTTTGCTGTATGGCTGCAAACCTTGCATTCGTTATTTGTGAACCAGCGGCCCAACCTACACATGTTAAGTGTTTGACAAGGTCGTGACTCCGCTGAATACCTGACAACTTGGTTGCTATACAACATACAGTCTTACCATCTCATTACACTCATCAAATGTTGCATGTGCCACATCACTGACCTGTACTTAAACACTTCCTACCTTCTTTAAAATACGCCTTCATTTGACACCTTTCCCTGCAACTTTTAATCAATGTGCAGGTCTAGGTCATATACTTTCTGTCAGGCTATCCAGGTGGCAGCATGGCCCAGGTACACTGACAAGTGCTGCCACCACAGTCTGCCCCATAAATATACTGTACAAAGTGCATTTGTTTTCAAAAGCGCAATCTGAATTTCCATCAAAAAGACACAAATCATCGTTATATTAGGAATTTATGCACACTGTTATATATTAATATCCATTCATGCTCGCGGTGAATAGCCCAGGTGGCTAATGTTTTTCTTTGCTCCTACCGAGGGTAAATAAATCTTGATTTGATTTGATGCTGATTAACTTGGACCACCATGTCCTCCTTCACTGCCATGTTCAGGCACACTTATCCTAACCTCAATTACCTGCTTGCAACAGATTTTCTAGTATACAGTTAATATTCCTTTGATCATAGTGTCGGTGTCGCTGTATGGCAAGAAAAAGTACAAAGTTTTAGTGGCAACAACTCCTGTCAAAAGGAATGCACATGCCGAAGCAACTTGAAAGACACCTCCCAGATTCAGACAAATTGCTCACCAAAAACATATCACGTTCATCAATTGAGGATTATCACTTCTTTTTTATTGGATTACAAAAGCACTCAGCATTCAAACAACCAATCAATTTGTTGGATTAGAGATTCACAAAATCATGAAGTCCACATGTGACGGAATGATGCTAAGAAGCAGTTTTTTGCTCTATAAGTCTCATTTTAATCACTCTCAGTGCCAAGTATTAGTTTTTATATGTCTGACACTTAAGAGAACTATTCAAGCAGCAAAAATCACCAACTGCTGAAGTTTTAAACTGAGAGTGTCTCTGCACTCAGGGGTCCATTTCTAGCGTGACGGAATGATTCTTACAATCATTCCGTCACGCTAGATATGGACCCCTGTATACTGAGGCACCTTGAGTTTGAAAGTTTAGCAATGGGTGATTTTTGCTGTTTGAATTGTTCTCATCACTGTCAAATAAATAGAAACCAAAATCTAGTACCAAGAATGATTAAATTGAGACTTATAGAGCAAAAAACAGCAAAAAACTGCTGTTCATTTTTCGTGGACTTCATGAAATCAGGTTTATGGATGAGGAAGCAAGAAAGCTGAAAGCAATGGATTTACCCCCGAGAACAATTGCAAAGTCTTACTTGTTTTTTTATTAATGTTTAAAAATGCCATCATAATTATATACTAGGTGTTGATAATATTCAAACATTGCACAAATTCATGAAGAACTCTAGCTCACATACATGGCAATACTTTTATTTCAGAATAGCTAGACTTACCATGTAGTCCTTATTAGACCAGTTCATTCAGATGTCTCTTCAGATAGTAACACATTGCAATTATTGTTTATTTTACAATTGTTCTGTTTGTTGATGTAACTTTCACTACAAATATTTGTTACTACTTGTACTGATGCACACATAAAGTTCGTTTACTTTCCTGTGTGATGCCACAATGAGACAAATCAATTATATTTGCAGTAAGTTATAACTACAATTACCCTACCATGTAAGACTTTCAATCTAAAATCAAATGCATAATTATTTCGTTTGGCTGTCACCAACAAGTGGGATAAGTCTCCTTCAATCAAACAAGCACATATAATGGCACAGCATCGCCCATGCCCCGCATGTTTTATCCTATGTTTATCCTATCCGTTAGCCAGTTTATCCCGTTCATTTATCCTATCCATTTATCCTCTCCGTTTATCATACTGTTTATCCTATCCGTGTATCCTACCCGTTATCCTACCCGTTATCCTGTTTGTCCCGTTTATCCTATCCGTTTATCCTATCTATTTATCCTATCTGTTTATCCTATCCGTTTATCCTGTACCCCATAAGCACTGGTTCATCCCATTTATCCTGTTTATCTTATCTATTTATCCTATTTGTTTATCCTATCTGTTTATCCTATCCGTTTATCCTATCAGTTTATCCTATCTGTTACCCTATCCGTTGACCCTATCCATTTAACATATCCATTTATCCTATCCGTTATCCCGTTTATCCCATTCATTCCGTGTATCCTATCCATTTATCCTATCCGTTTATCCTATCCGTTTATCCTATCTGTTTATCCTATCCCTCTATCCCATCCGTTTATCCTATCCATTTATCCTATCTGTTTATCCTACCGGTTATCCTGTTTATCCCGTTTATCCTATCCATTAATCCTATCCATTAATCCTATCCGTTATTCTATCCGTTTATCCTATCCGTTTATCCTATCCGTTTATCCAGTACCCCATAAGCATTGGTTCATCCCATTTATCCTGTTTATCCTATCCGTTTATCCTATCTGTTTATCCTATCCGTTTATCCTATCTGTTATCCTATCCGCTTATCCTATCCATTTACCATATCCATTTATCCTACCCATTTATCCTACCTGTTTATCCTATCCATTTATCCTATCCGTTATCCCATTTCCCCCATTCATCCTATCCATTTATCCTATCCGTTCATCCTATCCATTTATCCTATCCGTGTATCCTATCCATTTATCCTATCTGTTTATCCCATTTGTTTATCCCGGCCGTTTATCCCAGCCGTTTATCCCATCCGTTTATCCTATCCTGTTTATCCTATCTGTTTATCCTATCCGTCTATCCTATCCGTCTGTCAACCCATCTATCCATTAAGCCATCCGTCAATCCATTCCTCCATCTATCTATCTATCCTGTCTGTTTATCCTATCCGTTTATACTATCCATCTATCCTATCTGTTTATCCCAGCCATCTATCCTATCCATCTATCCTATCTGTCTGTCAATCTGTCTATCCATCCGTCTATCTATCATTCAATCCATCCGTCAATCCATTCATTCATCTATCTATCTACGCTTCTATTTATCCTATCCGTTTATCCTATCCGTTTATCCCATCCGTATATCCTATCCGTTTATCCCGTTTATCCTACCTGTTTATCCCATCTGTTTATCCTATCTGTTTATCCTATCTGTTTATCCCATCCGTCTATCCTGTCCGTCTGTCAACCCATATATCCATCAATCCATCTGTCAATCCATTCCTCCATCTATCTATCTATCTATCCTGTCTGTTTATCCTATCCGTTTATACTATCCATCTATCCTATCCTACTGTATATCCCATCCATCTATCCTATCCATCTATCCTATCTGTCTGCCAATCCGTCTATCCATGCATCTATCTATCTATCTATCTATCTATCTATCTCAGTGATGGAAATGGAAAATTTTCGTCGAGGGAGCTCTCAGCTTGTGCGGCAGTGGCTCGCAATTAAAAAATTTTAAAAGAGAAAGAATTCTTCCACCAGAGCATAATCATGGCTAAAAATACCATGAGGACTGAAAAAGTAACATGATAATTGTAATTTTACCACTGCTCATTGGGGGAGCTATAGCAGGGTACAGCTCCCCCTGTTTTTTGGTCAAGGGAGCTCAGCTCCCCCAAGCTCCCCCCATTTCCATCACTGATCTATCTATCTATCTATCTATCTATCTATCTATCTATCTATCTATCTATCTATCTATATGTCTATATGTCTATCTTTTGTTTACATGAGTGTATATTATAACCAGTATTTTATTAACATAAATATAAAACAGATTTATATAATATATAGTAAGTTGCCCGTAGATTGGAGGGAAGAGAATAGAATAATATGAAATAGATACAATATAAGCCCGTGCTACCTGTATAATTAGTTGGAAAGACGCATGAACTATACTGAGATGCAGGAATTGCTGAGTTTCCCAGAAATAGAATGTGGTGCAAAGGGAAGAAGTGGCAAAAGACTTGCAGGTGCTGCCCTCTTGTGTAATGTATTTGATGCGCTGCTTGCAGTGGCCATTCTGTGTACTAAAACTCACCCTGTGGAAGGGAAAATGGCCACCACAATGCAGGCTTTCTGGACCTTGATAGCCTCTAAAACTGATAATAGTAAATTTTCTAATATTGAATTAAAGTGAAAATACGAACCGTTGTGCACATCTACAATGGTATCAATGTGTTATGCATATGATAAGAACTTCCAGAGTGGGCTGGTTGAGGCCACAGCATTGGTTGTTTCACCCCTTCAGTAGATTTCAGCACTAAAGCATAATCGCCCTATGCATAGCATAGCATGGGCGATAATTAACATTGAAAGTACTGGGTTTGATCATGACAAATCATCAGCATGATGACACACGAAGTGCCATCATACCTGAGTAATTAGTATTGTCCCGATAGCACATATTAAATACATGTATGGTCTATTTTGGCTGGTAGAATTGTAAGATAACTTGAAATAATGAATCAGATACAAATTGAGTAAACTGAAAGAAAAAAAAAGTTGTGTAATCTATATCAAATATTTTGACTGGTTAAAGATTCTACATCATGTCGAGCAAAAGTTCCACCAACTATAGCAGATACATTGGCATATTCATAAACTTTCATAGTATATATATATATGTTGATATTCACCGGATCTGTCTGGTAGCAGTAGCTTCATTGACAGAGTTTCAAATTGGCCAAATTATCCACTAATGGATGAAGAAGTTCTGGCATGCAGACTTTGAAGACAGGCAGGATAATTGCATGGCTCAAGAATATATGATTTCAACAACTCAAACTTGTCACCAAACATGGAACAAAATCTTGAAAGAAAAAAGTTTAATAATATAACTCTGCTAATAAAAGAAGTAAGTATCTATGTGCACATAAACTTGTAGGGGTGGGGGGGGGCAGGGGCACATTGGGACACGGGGATAAATGGGACAGGGCGGTTTTCTTGGTTCCTGACAATGTATATGGTGGACTGGTGGTGCTATCAAATCTTGTACATAACCAACAGCTGATGTTTCTATCCATTGATTTTGTGCACGCAGAGATTTAGTGAGAAAAAGTTGGTTTTCCTACTACTCAACTAGATTCAAAAGGAGCTCAATTTAAACCACATTCTGGACAAACCATGAAAAACCAAGCTTTCTCAGTGCTAGTATGAGTTTGATATATTGTAACGAACAGTTATGAATTGCTATTCTGGTAAATTCACTCACTGGTGCGAAAATTAGCATTTTGGTGTAACAGTCATGTCGGGGCTCATTGGGACACAGAAAATGGGGCACATTGGGACACACTTTATATGGCAGAATGTAAGTTTCCAAGTTGACTGAATGACCTGGGACAGCATACAATAGGTGTGCACTATGCAGACCACAGTGAATTGAGGCACAGAAAATTACAATGCTTTGTGAACAAATTTATAGCAAAGTACTTTGTGTAAATTGTGTTACATTGATGACCGCACCCAGACAGTTTATGTCAAATGTTTTAAACTGTTTAAAGTTATTAACTATTGCACAATCCATCGTGTTTTTGCAATGTATTTTGTCTTACACACTTCTTAGCTGTTCAGTGTTTTCAACAATGAGTAAAATTGGTAGATGTGAAAAGTGTCCCAGTTTGCCCCGTTTCCCCCAACTAATGGGGCAACCATTTTAAATACCTAGGGGGATAGGGCGTGGAGTGTATTTCAAATAAATAATTTTTTGCTCAGGTGAAATAAGTACCTTTTTTTGGTCAGTCATGAAATAAATTGTTTCTGCGGGGTATTTCTTTACAAGGTGTTGCTTGAATAAGTAAGGAATATTCTGCGCAAAAAATAATAAGTGCTGCCATTGCCGTGAAATAAATAATTTAACACCGAGGAAAACTCCCAAGGCCTCCCCCAGCCCCCAAACTAAATGGTCATCCCCCAAGTATAAGGACTTCTTGTTTTAAAACAAAGCCTTGATTCAATAATATCAAATAAGGTAGGAGCACTTATTCAAGTTGTGAGCCAGATTTTCTATTGCTTCACCACATCAGACATTAATTCAATAAGAAGGTAACAAACAGTTACATTATATTTTATTCAATCTTGTTGTGGTTTCATAAGATAGCGCACTCATAAAAATGCAAGGTTAACTGCTTTGCCTTTCGTAGGTGCATGTGTTATTTGCTTCATATACCTGGCACAAGATCTGAAGCAACCCAGCTGACAAAAACTGGTGGTTAACTGAGAGTTATCACGTGAAATTTCCCCTCAGTTATCACACGGAAAACTGATATGTATTGACAAACGCTAACCACGTGATTTTCTCACCAGTTAACCATGTGATTTTCTGGGGCAATCTTCACCAGTTAACCACGTGATTTTCTGTTGAACATCTTCACCAGTTAACCACGTGATTTTCTGGGGAATGTCTTCACCAGTTAACCACGTAATTTTCTGGGGGCAATCTTCACCAGTTAACCACCTGATTTTCTGGTGAATATCTTCACCAGTTAACCACATGATTTTCTGGGGGGCAATCTTCAACAGTTAGAATTATTTGAGAAGAGGCAAAATCTCCCACCGGTTAACTTAGCTCCTCATCAAGCGAGTCAACTTGGACTGTTTCAAGCATTATCTTGGGCTTTCAATAGCCAGGGCTGAAGTAAAAGCCACAAGAACTTGCTGAAAATTTGTCACAACCAGTGTGATGCAGTGAGGCTCTTTTCAGTCTTCTTAAGGTTTACCAGAATCAAGGATTGTAGTCATACTTGATTCACATTTTGGATGACTAGTCTTTAGTGATAACATCCAATATGTGCTCCTTTTTGAGCTAAGAAACATCATTCCACCAAAAACTGTGTATTAATCCAGATTTAGAAGTCATAATCATTTGTTTAATCAGTTTAAACTCAGTTAAAGTAAACAGGCCCCATTTAAGCATGTAACTCCCGGAACTCCTTGACGTCCTGCAACTCCCGCTATGTCCCACTAACTCCTGCCAACTCCCGCTAACTCCCATAACTCCCACTAACTTCCGCTAACTCCCTCTAACTCCCGTAACTCCCGCTAACTCCCGTAACTCCAGCTAACTCCTGCTAACTCCCGTAACTCCCACTAACTCCCGCTAACTCCCATTACTCCCGTAACTCCCATTTAACTCCTGTCAACTCCCATAACTCCCGCTAACTCCCGCTAAATCCCACAACTCCTGCTAACTCCCGTAACTCCTGGTAACTCCTGTCAACTCCCGTAACTCCCTGAAGTCCCAAATGGAGGCTCCGTTTGGGAGTTACACGCTTAAATGGGGCCTCTAAACTTAGTGTGGAACTCGGTGCATAGCTGTGTTTCTAGTATGGGTGGCTCCATCTATATTTCTTGGGGGCAATCTTCACCAGTTAACCACGTGAAGAAAAACACGTGATAACTCTCAGTTATGTCATGAAGATGGTCAAGCATTAATCAGGTGAAATTCATCATGTGGTTATCCCTTGAAAATGTTGGAGAGTTTTTTCACGTGAAGAAAGACACGTGATAACTCCCAGTTATGTGGTGAAGATGGTCAAGCGTTAATCTGGTGACATTCATCACGTGATTATCCCGTGAAAATGTGGGAGTTTTTCTCACGTGAACAAAAACATGTGATAACTCTCAGTTATGTCATGTTCACCAGTTTCCCCCAGTGTTTATCACATGAAGTTCACGTGCATTGTCAGCTGGGAAATGATATTATTTGCCATAGTGAAGTAGAACTTCAGATAAATCAGATGCTGTCAATCAGTGAGATTATAAGTGTTTCGTTCCGGCACTCCTGGAACTGTTCTTGGAACAACAGCCACCTTGGCGCTAATAAGGGAGACATTAATGTAAAAACTTTAATTTAAGCCAATGTAATGTAATCTAAAGTTTAAGTAGTCAGGGGCGCACCATGACCATTATTCACTTTTATCTATTATTCACCTACGGTGTGGCTGGCTGGATAATCTTTCAGCAGGATAACTTTTTACCCAGCTGACATTTTTTTCACAGCTCGATACTTTCCAGCTGGGTAAATTGCCAGCTGGCATACATGCAGATGTGGAGAGCTGGCTGGCTGGCTAGCTAGGAACATTCAACGGCTACCTTGCTAGCTGGAAATATTGATGGCTATCTGGCATAGGCGTATAGAATGACTATTTCGTGGGGAGGAGGGCTGCTGCTTTTTGCCCTGAAATTTTAACATGTTAGGGATGTGACCATGGCAGTGGATCTGCCCTGATATTGGTCAGAACTAGCCCTGATTTGTCCTGATGCTATTGCAGCCTCCCCTGACCCCTTGGGAAATGTGCCTTCACTATCTGGCCATTCTTTATATGTCTAATGCTTGGCAAGGTGTCAAACACATATATTGCTCCCTGTTTTAAATACTGGGAATGTCATAGACCATAATGTTGTATTCTAAAATGTATTAGGCCTACGCATAATGCAGATTATGGCCATTGCTACTAGCTAGTGCTGCCCCAGTGCCCCTGGGCTTATTCTATTCACAAAATTAATATGGGCAGACAGGTTGTATGACTGTTGCTAGTGCTGCCCCCTGGCCTGGGTATAACTTTATACCAAACTGAAGAAATTCCAAGAAGTTTTATGATTAATGAATTTATTAAAAAATGTGCACCTGAACTATTTGTCAATAACAACACAAAGACAAATATTGGTTCAGCTTTTTAAAAAATTATTATATTGATGTTTTTTACACACTTTTATCAAAAATTGTTAAAATGTGAGATGGTCTTACCGGCAGAGTATTTGATAGTAGTAATATCTTCGTTGAACTATTCTTCGTTTTGTCCTTGCGTCGTGAGTAATTTTAGATAATTATAACTTATGGATTGAACATCTCTAATTTCCTTCGGGGCTTTGACATTTAATCTTCGACAACCTTTGTAATATGAGTGTTTCATAATTCTGATTGATTAAATTACACAACTGGTTCTGGTTGACAGCGGGGTGACAGGGGTCTTGAAAATTAATCTTATCACATTAGAAGTGTGTCATATATATAGCCATTACGGATGATTTCATATTTGTAGACACCAGTGGGATCAGATGATCCACATAATGATTATATAGCTTTACTGAAAACAGCATGTATGTGACATTTTCTAGGAGTAGGGCCGTGCTCAGACGCCATGACAATGGGCTGCCAATTGCTGGGTCCCTGGTTTGATTCCCACTATGATTTTCCTTCAGAATGTTGGCCACATCACCGGATAATCCTCCTATCCTGAGGGACCATTCAGAATTTATGACTGGGGGAAGGGGGCTTGGGAGTTTTGATGGAACATTCTGTCAAAAGTGATACCCCCCTTTGGTTTCACGAATATTTGTAGTACCTCCCTTTTCTTTCTTAAAATTTTATTCGACAATCAAGCATGTTGTGAAAAATAAGTACTCTCTTTGATACATGCGTGAAAAATTGGTACCCTGTCGGGAAAAATTCCCATTGCCCCAAGTCATAAGAAGCATGTGCAAAAAGATGGTTCCCACTCAAGTAAAATCGTAGAAACTATAGCCCCCCCTCAACCCAGTCGTAAAATTTAATTTTGAATAGTTCCTGACTGTTATCACAGACAACGATTTTGGTCAAGGTATGATAACTTAGCGTTCCGAGATGTGAAGCCATTCAGAGTGGGGATTGATTTGATATCAATTGAAACAATCAACAGTTACACAGGAGTGTGGCATACAACAGTTCATGAGGAAATGTGGATTGCGGTTTGACATTTGTGAACAACTGCCACAACACCAAATTGGCCATTGGCTGAAATTATGACATCAATCAAGCTGCTCTAGTAGTTGTAATAGGTCATGTGACTGATGACATCACTTGTGTTCCAGTGATGACAAAAAAATGTGGGACAGACCTTTGCAGCTGATTGTTTCCATATTAAATAGAAAGTATAAAATTGTTCTTATTATTCACTAATCTACAGGAATGTAATCTCAGTGTCTTTAGATGAGTTGCCTGGAGCTGAGTAATTTGCTAAAATATTAAATGCTTCAAAATTGATTTTGATGTCTTTTATCAAGTTTTAAGTGTTTTGTTCATTTGTGTCAGATTTTTGCTTACAGTTGTTGAAGCTTGAAACATATCCTAAAATATCTGAATATTATTACGAATGTGAAAGCTATGGCGAGTATCTAATAGCACGAAGGTCGAAGATCCTACAACTTTGTTATGTACTCTGTGTCTGTTTCCTTTTAAGGGATTGTACCCCCTTAGTTCTGACATTATGGCCTATGTGATCAACGGTTTGACAAACCTTCTCACAAGTTCCAGATCTTCGTGGACCTCTGCTGTCAAGCCTTCAACATCCTTCGTCGCCATGCTGATCTCTGTTTTGTATGGTGAGTAGGATGTAATGGATTTTACATGTAGTTATCGTGTAACAATAGCGTTGTTTTCTATTTGTGACTTGTAGTCCTGGCATGACAGCATCACACTCAAAGCCTAATTGATATGGTCAAATACATCTGACAGTGAGAGGTTATATACACTCTAACAAGAATCTTTAAAAAAAAAAAGAATTGTAGGGACCTTTGTGTGAAATATGAGGTTTCTTCAAACAGATATTTTATTTTCCGAATATTCAATTGATTTCTTATGTATGTGTAGTCACATCTATACCTCCAATGTACCTACTGTGATTTGACAAACCTACTGTATGTTACCTCATGATTGGACATGCCTAATTATAGTTGTTATAAATATTTTTTGTCATAAATAAAATGTCTATAACAACAAACTAATTCTTCCTTGCTTATTAGGATTATTACACTTTTCATAAAATGTGAACATCATTGGAGTAGTGAGAAGTTGAATATCTAATGTTTTCATACAGTGTGTTTGTACACTTCTATTATATGATCCCAAATCTTCATAAACTCAGGCTATATTTGACCAATTTCCTGAAGGAAATCTCTATGCTCCAGGTGTGCTTTGGAGATGGTCCCCCATCTCCCAACCATGACCAGTTGACCCAATTGTCATGGTTGAGTGGCGGCTGCCTCTCTGGTGTAGCTACTGTGTATCAAGAGGGGGAAACAGATACTTGATTTGTAAATTGTGCTCACAGATACCTCCTCTGTGGCATGAGTACCCTCCAGTAGTAGTGGAATTTGCCGATTAAGTCCATTAGAAACCTATAGTAAACCGATTTCTTGTTTTTCACCAAAACCAGATGCCGTTTAAGTCCATTGTAAACAAACAGTAAATACTTTTGCCTGTGTTTCTTTTTCCCCCCCTACTTTTATGAGAAGGGGTTTCATCCTGGTAAGTGCTACTCCGCCATTTCTATCCCCTGGTGATGTTTTTCCCCCCTTGTTTACCCATGAGTACTCCAACCTAAGAGTACTCCACCCCTCCTGGCCCAAGGGACGCCCCCTTTTTTCCTTCCCCCCCTTTTTCCCCCGCCCTTTTTCTCCCCCCTTTTTCTGGAGTTGATGTGTTTCTTCCTAGTTTCCGTTAGATGTCTCCTCCTGTCTTTTTCTTCTCCTTTATGCAGTCCGATCCATGTCTTTTTTCTTATCTCTTTTAACTTCACCCTTATCAATTATCAACATAATGCAATTATTAACATAATTCAAAACTGTTTTTCAAATCATTTTATTGAAAACTAATCATATCAACATAATTCAATTATCAGCATAATTCAAACCAGATTCAATAAATATTAATATTAATTGAAGTAACCACACACAGAAAATACTTTTTTAGCATTAATTGAGGTAACCACACACGGAAAAATATTTTTTTATGTTTTCACTCTTTATATTAAACATAAATTACAATTACTTAATGCTTTACAATGCATAAATTATTACAACAACCCGTTTTTTTAATTGAAGTAATCGCATACCACACTTTTCAATTGAAGTAATCACATACCCCACTTTTTCAATGTTCATATTTTTTCAAGTTTATATTTCTTAATTTTTTTATTGAAGCGATAATGTAAAGTTTTGTATAATGTTAATGAATTCGGGGATAATTAAAATTTCTTTTAACATTAAAACAACTTTGAAATTGTTAAATATCTTAATTCCTCCTTTGTATTTGCCCTCTTCATTGTCTCTTATTTGGAAGTAAAATGAAGACAAACCAGATTCCAATCCCATCCAATTAATCGTGTGTGTAAGAGTATAATCTTTACAACTCCATCTCAGTTCATTGTTGTTCTGTTTTAATTGTTTAATTAATGTTGAATATGTCAAGTGTTTTTTTTCCTCAGGTTTGATTATTACTGAGACTTGTGTTATTGACAGTTCGTATCCTCGAATTCCTTCGGTGTAAAGTATATTTACTATATCCATGACTTTCTCCAAATAATGGTTAACTCGCTTTATCACCTCAATGCATCCATTTTCTCTGTTGATTGTCACTTTAAATCCTCCTTTGGAATATAATGATATACAGATCCCTAGTTTGTTAAATTTTAATAGGTAAAAGTTTTTGACTTTCTTAATGCTATAGTTTTCTTTTTTTACCTCTTCTAATACTTTTAATTTTGTTTTGGGATTTGTAATTCTTCCGTTTAATGTCAACAGTGATAAATGTGATGATGTAACCTCTGACATGTTAAATTGTCCTCCTTTTCACAACCCTGTAGAACCTAACCCCTTTTGTCCTCGTTTGCTGTTCCTTGAAATTGTTTCTTTTTGTAATGTTTCTGATTTTGGTAAGATTCTTGGTAAGATAATCATTTGTACAATTCGTTCACCTGTTTTAATATCTTTATTAACTCCCGAGGTGTTCATTAATAACACCTGTATTGTTCCTCTGAAATCACTGTCTATGATCCCCCCCACTACCGTGCAATGGTCGTTTATAGCTAATCCCGAGCGTGATGATATTTGAATGTAAATATTTTTTGAAATTTCTTTTATTTGTAGTCCGGTGTTTATTTTTGTTATAGAATTCTTTTCAATTGTGATATCATTCACGGAAAATAAATCCCATCCTGCAGATAATTTTGTTGCTCTTTTGGGAAATATTGCATCAGGATGTGTCAGGTTAAAATCCAGAGTTGTTTCCCTTTCCATGATTTTTTAAAATGTAAGTGTAATATTATGTAAAAAATGACTTTACTCTATATAACCTTTTCTCCCAGGGGTTTTTGTGTCCTTTTTTTCACAATCTTAAGTATTCTCGTAACTTCACTGGTAATATATGCAGTGTGTTCAGAAATTTAGAGTAGTTTTGTTTGATATATTGACTGGTAATATTTAATAAAGTCCAAGTTTCCGCTGCGACGATTCTTGTTTCCTCGCATTTCTCGCATTTGCAATTCCAGTTTTTATCGACTTTTATTATTCCTTTAATGGAACTTAGTACAGTTCTCAGTGTTAGAACTGGAGAAACGCACAGCACCTTGTTATTGTGTTTAATCGCTACTTGTGCCCAATAACAATTTATAATATGAATTTCTACTCCCTCTTTCAACTCAAGAGCATCAGCAGCTTTTTCATTGTACGTTTTTAAGAGATAGTAAGGGAAGTAACCTCGAATTATGTTGTTCAATTGACTAATCTGTCCGCCCATCAAGGTTTGACCCAAAAGACCACTCGTGATCTCTGCTCGACCCCGATTATTGTAAATCCATCTTTGATCTTTGTTATCCAAGGTTACTAACCTGTTGTTTCGCCTTGTTCTAAAGTATTGTACAATGATTTGTCTGTAATCCATTAACTGTTCGTTTGTCATTTGTGAAATCATTGAAAGAATATCCTCTTTCAGTCCATCATCATACAGTGAGAAAATGTGTTGAGCTGATACATAGTAATCAAAACAGTTTATTCTAGTTTGGCAATGAGCAATTTCGTTAATTGTGATTTCAGTAGTTGAGTTGTCTTGGAAGTTAAAAATTCTACGCAAAATTGTGCATATCAGAATGGTGCATATGTACGTTGTCACATTCCATGACTCGCATTGCGTGATACAATAAACCTCCTGTGATAACTTTCCGTTTATTTTGTAGTCATTAAGAAGCTTTTTTCGTCCTGTGACGTCTTTCAGAAGGTCCATTAGCCATTTTCTACCTTGTTTTACACTTTTGTCGAATACATTCCGAGGTAAGGAGAAATCCTTACGTAACAAGGCCTCCTTTTTGGTCAAAATTAAAGTTTTTCCTTTTGATTTAATTTCCTTTCGCCCAAAGTTATTTCTCATGAATATTTGGCGATCAAGTGTTGTCGTTTTTGAGGTATTGTTATTTTGATAAGTTAATTCAATACTTCTTCCGAGGCTTAATCTCCCAACTTTTGCTCGTAAAGAAAGATGAGGAGTTATTAGAAGAGTTTCTTCCCACTTGGGGATTCTTAAAAGTTTCAAGTCCCTCTCCATTAATAATCCTCAACAAGAAGACCTAGAATTCCTTTTTGCAGTCCTCCCCTGCTCGCATAATAATGAAATGCTGAGCTCCTCATCTCTGTTCTTGCTTTTTTAGTTGTTGTATAACTGTATAGAATCCCAAGCTATTTGCAAAAGTTTCTCAGGTGTTCCATAAGAAATCTGTCTTAGTTCATATTTTTTCTGTCTTTCGGCATGTCTTTCTAACATAATTCTGTTCTGGCAATTTATTAAGCTTTTTCTTGAAATATTTTTTGCCCCCTCCCATCTCACGATTTGTTTTGCTAACGATAAACTGCTGGCACACAATTCTAAATCAAATTTTGCTGTAATTATTTTTGATGCCTCTAACCAATTATCACATTTTTCTGGTTTTTCCTGAAATATGAGATTAAACCTTTTCTCTTTACTTATTTCTGGTATGATGAAATAATGGGTCAGTTTTTTGGTTTCATCCCAACAATATTCTGCTGGCCAAAAACATATTGGTGTTGTTTTTGCGTTGTGAAACAATTTTTGAAGAATTTTTTCGATTTCAGAATTATCCCATTTATTCACGTTTTCTGTTAGAATGAAAAAATCAATGTCGCCAAACTCTGATGTTATGTTCTCAAGGTAAAGACAGTATCCCCCCGCCAGGACAGTTAAATTACTAATGTTTTCTGAAATAAGCTTATAAACACCCATTACTCTGTTTAAGAAAAAGGAATCATTATCCAGGTTGGTTACGAGGGGTTCTTTAATTCTCTCGATAACTAGATTTAAAAAATGTTTAGGGATTTCGAAATTTTTAGCTAAATGATCTCTTTTTGCTGAATTTATTATATATGTTTTTGTTATCCCACAAATTCCACATTTTTCGTTAGGACAACCTCTAACTAAATCTAGTCTTGGGGAAGGGCTTTCAAGTATTATGGGGTCGCTGACGTTACTGTTAATTATATTAGTTTTAATGCACCAACCTTCTGGTCTTAATCTTTGGTTCATGATGTTTATTCTGGGACAAAAACAGCTTGCTGCTTGCTGAAGCCACCCCTCCCTCTGTTGCTATGGTAACATCTCTCTGTTGCTATGGAAAAGAGCTGTTGCTATGGAAGCTCTGTTGCTAAGGAGGCTCTGTTGCTATGGTTTTCGAAGGGTGTAAAAACGGAGGCTAAGTGTTTTTTTTCCTCTATGGAGCTCTGTATTTACTTATTCTAAGATTTCCACATGTCTGGCCACGTGTTTTCATTGGACTGGGTCTCCTGTATTTGTATGGCTGAAAAAGCTATTTTGCTTAGTTTTGGGGGGGCTCCCAATGATTTTACCCTCTCCTGATATTTTCCTACCCTATCCTGA
This sequence comes from Platynereis dumerilii, assembly GCA_026936325.1. Lineage (NCBI taxonomy): Eukaryota > Metazoa > Annelida > Polychaeta > Phyllodocida > Nereididae > Platynereis > Platynereis dumerilii. Next base: position 12,631,105 of record JAPTHN010000010.1, on the reverse strand, counting down.
TATTTTTCAGTTCTTCTGAAGCTATCATATTTTGGAAGTAGGCTGGCTGTTTTAAAACGAACTATTTCCCCCTCCCCAGGGCTTACAGCGGATGAACAAATGGGTAGATCAAATGAATCTGTTACATATTTTGCTGCATCAATCCATGATTTACAGCTTTGGGGTGTTTTCAGAAAAGTAATTGTGTAGAAAATATTCTGTTTGTTTGATGTTTTCACAAGAAAGTCAACAGTTGTTACATCTCCTATTCCACTGAGGTGTCCTTCACCACGAACGCTTTGCTGCCATAATTTCAGCTGATATTTTTTGCTTTTCTTCTCGAAAATTTTTCGTATTCCTGGATGAAGTAAGTCATAAATTTTAATATCATCCACAAGTACATAGAAATTGATATCGTCAAAGTACTTTGTTAACCCCTCCAAATAACAACTGTACCCTCCCGCGAGTATTGTTAATGGACTTATATAGTTTTGAATGTTTTCATACATCTCCATGCTGAATTTGAAAATATCAGATTTTTTCATTTTCTCAGCAATTTTAGTTTTGTTTCCATTATTTGTCATATTCATAAATGTTTTAATCCAGTGGCGTGAGAATCCTAATTTTTCAAAAATGTTTATTTTTGCAATGTCTTTAGTCCAATCTCTGGAGTAGTAAAACATGTAGGTCTCGTTCCAAAATTTGGTTTCACTGTACCTTGGATAGGGATTCTTCATCTTTTTTAATCAATTTTGATTTTTCCCAATTCTTTTTCTCCAATCTTTAAATGCAAGTATTTTCGTTTATAACTTGGTTTGTCAGCCTTTTTGATGATTTTTGTCGTCCTTTTGAGTCCTGAATTTTCTTTAGTTTTCTTTCTTTGCGTAATTTTATCTTCGTCCTCTTCTGTGTCCTCTGGTTTAAATTGCAGTGTTGTCTGTTTCATAGATTCTTTTTTTCTCTTCTCTTCTCTTTTCTTTTTTCACAAGAATCACATCTGTGGCTGCATCTGGTAAAATGCTCAGCGTCTGGAAAAATACGCCCACAAGACGTGCAATTTTTAGCATCAGGGAAGGCAGTTCTGCAAGACAAGCAAGATTTTTTTGTGCCTGCTGTTTCACAAAATTGCCCGCACAAACGACACTCCATTTTGAAAAATCAGAGAGAATGGCGACGGTCCTTCTGACTTATCAGGGTTTTTGTTTTTTCTTCTGAATCTGTTTCCTGGTTTTTGTTTTGACTGTCTATGTAATCTACAAAATCTTTGGAATTACAACACAAACATATGATGTTGGGTATTTTCACTTTTTCTAGTAATCCAGCCAGTCTAACGTTTCGAGATAGCTGTTCGTTTGAATTTCTTTTGTGGTGGGGGGCTGCTAGGGCTGTTTTCTCTTGAGTGCTGGTGGCGCTCTCCCAGGAGATTTGCTTTCTGTGATGTTTCTGTGAGGACATGGTCTTCCAAAAGATTTTCAATTTCCTCTTGATTGTTGATTGCTTCCTCGTTTCTTTCTTTGAGTAAAGTTGAAATTTCTTGACAAGTCCTACTGAGCTGTGAAATTGCTTCTGGATGAAGAGTTACGTATCTCTTTAATCCTAGTTTCGACAGTTTTAAATCTCTCAAATGAATGTAATAGCTGCCTTGATATTCAGTTACATTGACAAAATATCTAGAAGCTAAGGTTTTTTTGTACAAGGACATGATCCGTGTGTCTATCTCTTTCTCTGGATGTTTGTGTTATGTTAGTGACCTCAAGACAACTTATTTCAGGAAACAGAGAAACAAGTTCTCCCAGGGGATTTTTTCTCTTAAATATTCAATATTTTGTACTCCTAATTTAGACTACTTCAGTCCCACCTCCACATTTTCTGGGGTGTTGTTCAGTTTTCTTGGAATTTTTGGGCATAGGCCAACTTCCTTTTTTGGCTTCTTGGCACTCGAGGTCTTTATCCTGGCACCTATTCAGGTTTTTTTTACTTTATATATACCTGAGTATATATAATACTATTTCTAATTTTGTGGGGCCACTTGATTAAAGATTTCTTAAGAGTAAGATGGATAAGAATACACTGGTTACTGCGATTTTTGAAGGCATTGAGTCTTGGCGATCATCTGACCCTAACATTGGGTCATACTTTTTATTGTTCGAGGAGGACCTTTTGCAAGGTACGCATTTTTGTGACTTATTTGTTTATTTAGTTGGTAATTTCGTGATTTTCGGATTTTTAAGAATTTTTTTTTTTCTCAGGACTTCGCGATGAGATTGATGATTTTTTGGGAGATGACCCACGTCTGGAAGTGTCCTCTCTTCAGGCTTTACTTCAGCATTTGCGTCCCCTTGTGAACCATCCTATTACATTGTGTGTTGAAGGAGATATATATCAAACAGATGCTGAAGATACTGGAATTTTGATTTTTTACGATCTGGTTTCAGAAGCAAAAACTGCTTCACAAGTTAACACGGTTAACTCTCACAATTTATCTTCTTTGCAAGCTGCTCTGGATTTTTGTGAAACAAATCCCCCCCCTCCTATCTCTTGTGAATCGAAACCCCCCTCCCCCACCGGGCTTTCACAGATAACTGCTGTGTCTTCTATTTCTGAGAGTACCTCCCCTCAGAATTTTACTCCTTTACCTTTGAGTGAGGTTTCTTCCTCTCATTGGCAGACAATTGATTTCAATGACATTTTTGGGAATGCAAGCATTACCTCACAGGCAACCGATTATCCTTCAGTGAATACATCAACAACAACTGTCACTTATACAACTGCTGGTTGCTCGCTCTTGGGGGGGAATGTTGTTTCTTCCACAAATACCAGAGAGTCTGGTGTTCCACTCTATTCTCCAATAAGTGATGTTACTTGTTCGCCCCCTGGTGAAGTATTTTTAGGTGCAGCTGTTTCTACAACTCATGATGCTTGTGGCTATGGAGGGGGTCAACACACCAAGAATCTCAGTTATTTGAAGCACATGTCAGAGGAAACAGAAACACTTGATGCAACAAATGATTTGGGGCTTTCGGAATTAAGGGAACTGATGAAGATGACACCAGATGAAGTTTCACAAGAATTTGATAATTTACACACCGCTGTGACAAAAATGTACAGTGCAGGCCAAAAGAGGCTTAAACGCCTCAAAAGAAAACCTATTGAGGTAATTTCGAAGAAAGAAAAAGAAGTTTTGATTTCCTTGTATCATGAAAATTTTTCAAGGAAGAAACATGACTCCATGTTGGAAACTCTTCAAAGAAACATCCGGGCAAGCGAAATTATTCGCTTGTTCTCCACCAGGCTGCAAACCTTCATGCTTCAGCCTTTTCGTTTTTTTGTTGAAAAAGTGTGAAATGGATGAAAAAAAAAATTGATGTTAAGAACAAATGTAGATTATTATTAAAAATCTTTTGAGGTGAGAGAATTGTGTTCTGTTTTTTTGCTTTAAGAAAAAGAATATGTGGTTTTAAAATTTTTAATCATTTGCACAGGAAAAAACCTATTAGTTAATTTATTCTAAACTTTTATATTTCTACTTTTACCTCGTGTAAAATGGAGATTTGATGGGGTGATGCGTGTGTAAATCAATACTAATCTTAGGATAATTTTGGAGAAAAAACAGATTGTTGTTTCTCTTTGGGTTCTTTGTTCAGCTCTTAATTTCCCGCCCTTTCTTGGGGGGTAAACTCTTGATTGGTTGATTGGGTAGCTTAGGGGAGGTTTAATTAATTAACAAACTCCTGGGGGTTTATAATTATGTTATTGGATTCCTTTGGGGTGTCTGGTTAACTTTTGTTTTGTTTGTTTATCATCAGTGTTCAATTAGTATCTCTCATGCTGTCCTCACGTGAAGCTGTTCTATGTTGGAATTTGTTAATTTCTGCCTTTCACCCCTTTCTCTGGGGTGTCTGGAACTTTGAAAGTTCCATCTTGGGTGTCTGGAACTTATCAGTTTGTTTGTCTTTCATCTGTGTTCAATTAACCTCTCACATGTAGACCTCCTGTGAAACTCTTCTAGCTTGTAACTGGTTATTTGATGCCTTCTGGGGCTCTCTCTCATAAGCTAGTGTTTGTTTTTCTTTCATTTTGTGTTTAAGATAGTATCTTATGCCCAGACCTCATATGAAACCCTCTCCCTTTCAGCAAGAACTAGTTACAAATGTGTATCTAACAAAAAGTAAACCTGGGGCTTTTTTTGGTCCACAGAAAGTTCTGGGGGTAGCCAAAAAAACAGATCCAAGTTTAACTATCTCCCTGGTTCGCCAGATTCTCAGCAAATTTGATTCCTTTACATTAAATCGTCCTGTAAAACGAACAAAGAAGACTAGACCCTACCTATCCCCTGGTCTAGGGCATCATTTTCAGGCTGACCTTTTTGTTTTAAATGATAGTTTAGCAAGGGCGAATCGGCAAAAAAAGTATGTGATATTTCTAATCGATTCTTTTAGCCGAAAAATTTTTGCCAGAGCTTTGAAGTCAAAAACTGGAATAGAAGTAAGGAACGCTTTTATTTCGATTTTTAAGGAACGTAACTATGCACAAATTAGGTATATTACTACTGATAAAGGTAAAGAATTTTTGAATTTTCATGTGCAAAAACTGTTTAAAGAATATGGAATCACAAATATTTTGAGTGAGAGTATCTTTCACGCTTCATTGGTAGAACGTTTAAATTTAAGTTTTCGACGTTGGATTGCTCGTTTCACATCACATTTTAAGACAAAGTTGTTTATTCCTTATCTCCAAAATTTTGTTGAAGGTTATAATCATATGCCCCACAGGGCATTACCTGATAACCTTTCCCCAGTAGAGATCACTATTTTTAATGAGTTTCATGTTTGGCGTCATCAATATGCTGGTTATCTAAGGAAATCACCGTATTATATTCGTCCTAAATTTTACATTGGACAGACTGTTCGTTTGGCTAAATTTCGTGGTAAATTTTTCAAGGCGTCGGCAAATTCTTTTACTAAGGAGAAATACATTGTAACCCAGATTTTGAGAACTCAACCACTCACATATAAGGTTAAGCCAGAGGAGGGGGGCTTGGAGATTATCGGGGCGTTTTATTCTTCTGAACTCCAATCAAGTTAGAAGTAAGACGTGGTTGCAAGAATTTTTTGTTATGACAAGTAATTTAAAAGTCTATGATGGGCGTTTGCCTAAAATTTTTCGTATGTTATGTAGCGGAGCCAGTGGTTCGGGCAAAAGTAGCCTGCTTAGAGGCATTATCAAAAACACATATGGGATTTTGACACAAAATTTTGAGAGACTAATCTATCTTCGGGGAATAGCCACTACAGATGATTATAAATTTGAAGAACAATTTGGATCAAATTTAATTGTGTTTGATGGCATTCCATCCCCTGAGGAACTGTTGCCTCTGCTAGAGGAGTCTCAAAATGTTTACTCCCTTGTATTAGCTGAAGATCTCGATACCGAGATTTTTGAGTCTTCTCTCATCTTCCAATTAATTAAAAAGTATTCGCATCATTGGGGTTTTAGTTTTATGGCCACGTGTCACAACTTTTTCGGAAGTGGGAAGCATCGTTTGTCTTTAATAAGAAATTTAACGCATTTCATAATTTTTCCAAACGAATTGGATTCTTCAATTATTCGAACTTTGGCTCAGAGAGTGCACCCCGCGGCTCCAAAAAAGTTTGTTCATATGTTTGACAGAGTCACAAGTCAGCCTTTTGGTTACCTTTCAGTCTGGTCCAATTGCGGGTCTGAGTTAAGATTTCGTTCAGATATAACAGAACCAGTGCAAAAGGTAATTACTATTGATTGAAAAAAAATGTGTCAAGTCTGTACTCCTTTAATTAAGTACAAAGAATGGAAAAGATTTGTATTTTTGTTCAGAAATCTGGGTTTAAATGCTCATTGCCGGTCTCTACTCTGCGACGAGTGTAAGACACTTCTAGAAATTGTGTTGTCTTTGATTTCAAGTAATCTTGACGTATATTATCATTTGGAGAAACTTTTGCTTTTGACTACCAATTTTTTAGATCTCGTCAAAACATTTTATTTTCAAATGTCAAGAAAATTTCAAGCTTTAAAATACGACATTCAGCTTACTTCCAAACTGGAGAAAAGGATAGTTTGGAATAATACATTTATACATCACACGACATGTTTTCGAAGCACGGGCAGAAGCATATTTACTCAAAGTAATATATCATCCTCTTTAAGATCGAGCACTGAACAAGTTTTAGAATCTTATGATCTTTTTATGAAAATGGGGAGCGGGTGGGTCTTACATTCTATAATTAGTTCACAAATTAACATTTATCAAAATGAAATCAGAGGGGGGGGGTGCTACAAAATCATACGAAAAAAACTTCTTCCTTCTCGTTATGTAAAAAATACCAGATGCTTGCTTACTTTCAAACCAAACCAAAACAACCAATGTTTCCTTTATTGCATCTTAGCTGCATTATTTCCTGTTAAAAAACATCGCAATAAAGCTCAATCTTATAACAAGAAATTACATTTACTGGACTCGAGCATGTTATCGTTTCCAGTTAGCATTCAACAAATACCGAAATTCGAAGAAGCAAATCAAATAAAAATCAATGTTATTGGAATACCCAAAAATGAAGAAGGTTTCTTTTTCCTTTATAAAAGTCAATTAAGCAAAAATTTGAAGGAACAGGGAAAGATAAAACAGATAAATCTTTTACTCTTCAGAGAACATTACAGTTTAATAACTAGTTGGTCGTGCTTTCTAAATTATAACAACACCAATAAGAGACAGATGTGCCAAAATTGTGGAAACTTTATACGTAAACACGCTCATCTCAGTGACTGTACAGGATGTCGCAATTCAAGACAAACAAATCTTGTTTTCCCTGAAAAGGGTTCAGTTCAAAAATTTCAAAATTATCAGAAAATTGCAAAATCGCCTTTTGTATATTATGCTGATATTGAGTGCTCACTACAAGACGATTTTGAGCATAGTGAAGATTCTAATAAAATCAAGAAAAAAAAAATTCATATTCCTGTGGCCATTGGTCTGATGCGTGTCTGCGTAGCTGAAGAGTTTTCTCACAAAGAACCAATTATTCATATTGGAAAAGATTGTATGAAGAGTTTTTTTGAAACTCTTAAGAATGAGGTGACTTTTAAAAATAAGATCCTAACTACAGTCAACTATCCAATAGATATGAGTAAACAAGATGAAGAGAATTTTCAGAACGCCGAAAAATGTTATGTTTGCGACAAGATATTTAAAAATTTGTCAGAAAAAAGACGGGATCACTCGCATTTGTTAGCTCATAAGAATTTTTTAGGAGCAGCCTGTGAAAGCTGTAATTTGAATAGAACTGATTTGAAAGGGAAAAAAACTGCTTTAATCTTTCACGGAGCTTCAAAATATGACAACAACTGTCTTATTAAAAGTTTTCACCATTTAAACATATTACCAAGCAATATTATTGCAAAAACTGGTGAATCAATTATGTCAATGAGTTTCTTCAATAATGAATTCATGATAATAGATTCTTTCAATCATCTCCCTTTCTCTCTTGAAAAAGCTGTGGGAATGTTAAATAAATCCAATAAACCTTTGAAACATACTCTGAAAGCTTTAAATAACGATTCAAAAGCTTTAAAACTACTCTCTCAAAAATTACCTTTTCCTTATAGTTTTATTACGCCCGAAAGATTGCGCACCAAAAGGAATTGCCTGATGAAAAATTCTTTTATAATGACCTCAACGAAACAGAGATTTCGGCTGACAATTATGCTTTAGCAAAAGAGATTTGGCGGTATTTCAATTGCCAGACTTTGACAGATTACTTAGAAATTTACCTCAAGTCAGATATTTTATATCTCGTGGACGTTTTTCAACACTTCCGTGCGTTTTTTAATGCAGAGTTTCAACTGGAAAGCGCAAAATACTTGAGTATTTCATCATTGTCTTATGATTGTATGTTAAAATACACTAAATGCCAAATTGAGTTAATTCATGATCAAGAGATGTATAATTTTATTCGTGACTCGATTAGGGGGGGACTAACAAATATCCCACAACGTTATTTTAAGGCTAACAACAAATACATGCAGGATTACGATAAAAATAAGCCCAGCTCTTTCATAGCTTACCTCGATGCAAATGCTCTATATTCTTCGGTCATGACTTTAAAATTACCTGTTGCAGAATTACGATGGGTAAAATTCACGCCCACGAAGGTTAACGAAATTCTGGAGAATTACTCTGATGAATCAAAATATGGATATATATTCGAAACTACCTTAGATTACCCAGAAGAGATTCATCAGAAAACGAAAGATTTTCCTTTGGCCCCTGAGCATCGTATTGTAACAAAGGACATGTTATCACCTTTAACGAAAGCCATAATTAAAAAATTACAGACCAAAGTAGATAAAAATGTTAAATTACTCACGACACAATATCCTAAACAATTCTATAAATGTCATGTAAGCAATCTGATTTTTTATTTAAAAATGGGAATGAAGTTGAAAAAAGTTCATCGTGTGCTTCAGTTTAAACAAGCCGCAGTTTTCGAACCTTATATATCATTTTGCATGCAACAACGCCAACAGACCAATATCTCGAGCCACGAACGCGATCTTTGGAAATTAGTTTCAAATTCAGTTTATGGAAAAACTTTAACCAACCTTGAAAAGAGGCAAAATATTAATTTTGTAACTGATGATAAACAATTATCACGTGCTATAAATTCCCCAAGATTCAGACATGCAGATGTGATTTCTAGTAATTTGGTACAAGTTTCCAAGTCTAAGAGAAAAATTTTGATGAATATCCCCTATCAAATAGGCGCCGCAATTCTAGATTTAAGCAAACTTGTGATGTATAGATTTTATTATAACACATTGATTAAAAAATATGGGATCTTTGGTTGTTCCATGTTATTCCAAGATACCGATTCGATCTGTATTGGTCTACAAACCGAGAATTACTTCCAGGATTTGAAAAATCTGGGTATCATTGATTTCAGCAATTTTCCAGAAGATCATCCTTTTCATGATAAGAAAAACTCCGGGAAGCTTTTTCATTTCAAGGATGAGAGTGCTGGTCATATCCCCAAAAGTTTTGTTGGTTTAAAACCAAAATGTTATTCTTTAGAATATCAAGACACCAGTCTTAACAAATTAACTAGCAAGGGGGTTCCCAGAAATCAAAAAAACAAAATCAAACACAAGGATTTGTTAGAGGTATTATTTAAGCACACCACAAAAACATCAAAAAGCCTGATGATTAGGAGTTTTAAGCACCAGTTGTATACCGTCCAACAGACCAAATTGAGTCTTTCCCCTTTGGACAATAAACGTTTTTTATTACAAGACGGGATAACCACTTTACCTTTTGGCAATTGCAAAATTAGTAGTTCACAAGAAGAGGAACAATGAATACTACAATTAGTATTACAAGAATGAAAATGAATACTAAAGAACCAAATAACACAAAGGAAACCTCGAGCACAAAGAAAGTCAGATTTAATTTACTGAGAAACCAGTATCTTCCAATCCCTGGGAGAGAGCGAATTTATCATAGTTCTAGAGACTTCCCAAGCCTACATCAATCAAAACATCAACAAACCAAGAGATTATCAGAAAAGGAAGAGGACTCAGAAAGGAGTTACTCTCAGGAAAAAGGGGGTTACTCTCAAGAAAAAGGGGACCTGGAAAATCAAATTTGCGTGATAGCGAATAAAGAAGAGCAGGTGCTGATAAAACAAAATGGCCTTTTCATCTGAAAAGAAAGATAAAAAATACCTGATATCTGTCGAAGGGAGTGTTGGATCTGGAAAAAGTACCCTTTTGAGAGAAATTGAGAGTCAAGAATTTCCCAATACCAGAGTCCTATGGGAACCAGATTTTTCAAAAGTTGATTTAAATGGGCAACAATATAACCTTTTGAAAAAGTTGTACGTAAACGATATAAAAAAAGATGATTATTTGGCTATACAATTAGCAATATGCGACAACTTGAGAAATTATTACAACAGAAACGTCACAAATAAAAAATTCCTGATATCTGATAGGTGTCTTTCAAGTTGCAAGATATTCAATCAAATGGGTTTCAATAACGGTCAACTTTCAAATTTCACCAAGGATTATGTAATGAGTCACATTAACTCGCAGGAAAAAAGTTTCCTTGATTCATTTTCTGGAGGAATCGAGGTCTATAAATTATACCTTGACACAAAACCAGAAATTTGTGGGCAACGTGTTATTAAAAGAGGTCGAACGGAGGAACTTTCAAAAAGTACTGAATTTTGGAGCAGCTTTGCAGAGACATTCAAAGAAGTTGCTTTTTCATTGGATAAATATGACCATGTCGGTGACAAAGACTCGATTTACAGGAAAATTGTAGAACTAGTAAAAATTATAAACCTTAGAGAGGGCTCTTGAAAACTAGAAACGTAAAGCAATCTAACCAAAAGCAAAAAAACTTTTTTACCTCAAATGCAGAGAAGTTATAGCTCTTCCAAAATTTCTGTTTTAAAAATTCTGTTTTAGAAGTTTATTCCTTTTTAAGAAGCTCAGTAAATCCAAAATGCCAGAAAATGCCACAAAACTCAACAGCTGGTGTTTGCCTCATTGCCCCAAGCTTGCCCCAAGCTTCAAACACCCCCAGTGCGCATGCCTCAGTTGAAATACCCCAGTGCGCATGTCTAAGTTGAACCTCCAGAGAAAATGCCTTCCCTTAATTGGCTGGGGACCCCAGCACCAGGTCTGCAGATTTCTTCCCCCCCCAACCCCCTATAAAACCCCAAGCCCCAACACACACGTTGCCAGTTCAGACACACACATCAGACAGTACGGATTGTGGGGGCAATTTACTGGTCGCCCCCAAAACCGTTTTAGTTAGGTTTACATTAAGATGGATAGTTAGATAGAAAGATAGATAGATAGATAGACTGAAATTTTACTTCGTTTTTGGAGACTTGTTGTGAATTCCTTTTCCATCACAATGGAGTTTTACTGAACATTTAATATGGAGTTTTACTGAACATTTAATATTTTAACCTCGCACCAGGGATTTTACTTCATTCTGGATCAACATATATACTCAGGTATGGAACATTTTTAAATGAAAGAACATTTTTGAAGGAACACCTCTAATCCTTTCGTGGGGCGGAAAAAACCATCTGCACGGGCGTTACATTTGGACTTGATTAATTATAATTAAAATTTCTGACATTTTACTTTTCAAAAAAGTTAACTTTTTACATTTAAAAAAGTGACATTTTTGCCTTTGTTACTTTTTGTAGAACAAAAGACAGTTACAATGGGGTTGTGTGACTTTGCAAAAATTCATCCAAGGGCTACTTTGCCCAAAAACCAAAATGGATCGAGTACATATTGTGTTACTGGTGTTGAGATGAAATCCATTCCACCCCTTACCCACATAACTGTAAGATCGGGTCTAAAAATATCCAACATCATCAAGGGAGTTGAGCTTCGTCTGCGAACATCATCGGATTTATTTTTCTCGAAGAAGTGCATTGTCCCTTGTGAGCAGAAGCTAACGGGTATCTTCAATGGAGAACTACTAATCTCCTTGTATAACACCTCGACCACCTTAGAAGCGAACATTAAGAGTGGGGAAGTACTGGCAGAACTCAGTTTCCACCATTTTTTATTGCCAGAATTGAGCTGGGCTGGAGGTGCCCTTGTAAACTCCAGAAAAAGGAGGAAAGGAGGACCTGTCCTGGGAGCCTGGAGAAAAGGAGCCACCGTGGGCGAATTCCAGGTTCCCAGAACCCACGAAAGGAGGGTGTTCCATGACAATTTACATACAATTACCAACTCCTCTCCAGAGTCCCCTCCTTGCGCCCCACACACCGGTAATTGGAGAGCATCAGTCAGTAGACCATCGCCACGGGGCGCAGGAGAGGGTGGTACTAGGGGACCTGCTCCAGGGGGGGCTTCGGAGGACTATACCCCCATCTGTCTAAGGGTGTCGCCCCCTCGAGACCAGGTCTCCATTATAAACGATGATTCAGAAGGAGACGTGCAGCTCGTCGAGGAAGAAAATGGGGAAGACGTCCCGACAATCCCTGGCTTTGATGTGTAAGGTAAGTCTCAATTTCCTTCTAAATTAGTGGAATTTTCGTTCATTAACACCATATTTTGGAAAAATTTGAGTGGCAAAAGTCAGTAATTTAGGTTTTTTTGGATCACAATTCCAGATCAGAATTTCATCCATCGTATAAAAGCCAAAAAACCAAGAGATCGTAAACGAGAGAAAAGATTCTGCGGGTCTACTTTCTCCTCGACGAGCTTCAAAGACTTCTGGAGACGAAACATCTGCCTCTGGAGACGAAACGTCGGCCTCTATAATCGCACCATTACAAGGTCACGTTTTTTATAAAAGAGTAAAATTGAAAACAAATCATTTTTTTATTAGTCAGACATTGAACTAAGCCTATCTATCTATCTATTTTGAAAATACGCATATCTATCTATCTATCTATCTAGTATCTATCTATCTATCTATCCGTCTATTTATCTATCTATCTATCTAAAATTGTTAGATAGTTAGAGTATTCATAAATTTTGTTGAGTATTCATAAATTTTAATGAGTATTCATAAATTTTGATGTTTATTAGAGTATTCATAAATTTTGATGAGTATTCATAAATTTTGATGTTTAAAGTTTGTAAGAAAAAAACGGGGGTTAACCATTCATATGTGTGTGTCTGGCTGGTCACGGGGGGAGGGGGAGAAAAAAGGAAAAATGTAACTCTTTCCTCCCCCTCCTCACTTTAGCATAGTCTTGTCCCTCACAGAGTCTCCTCCGCCAGTAGGTGGACAGTTTGCTTTTGGTCTGTTTACAGTTGAAATGTAAAACTGTGATTTGACCAAAAGCACCTGGCCTCTTGTTGGCGAACGGGAGAGGGGGTTCTGTGTGGGAAAAGTCCCCCACGTGGAATCACCAACATTTTGTTCTGCTTGTTCATCATGATAAATTTTTTATTCCGCTTTATTCGGTTCATTCCGCTTTATTCGGTTCTATTTGATTAGCCCCCCCCAAAAAAATTGTGATTAGGCCCCATAAAAAATTTTACTTGAATGTTTAATATTTGAAATATTTGATTGTTGACCTTCAAAAAAATTTAAATAAGATTTGTTAAAAAGTAAAAAAAATTTAAAATTTAACTTCAAAATAAGTATATAAAAAGTAAAAATTCTTAAAAAGTAAAAATTCTCAAAAACAAAAAGTAATTAAAAACATAGGCTGCGCGGCAGCATACCCTCGGCTACTCAGCGGCTATTCTCCAGACAGTGGGAAACATTGAGGCAGGACCCCACTGGGTACTCTAATATCCTCATGAACATGAAATTCCCGTTGAAAAACTTTCATTGAATGGCCAAGAGCTGTGAGCAAAATAATATAAATGTTTCCTGTCTGCCATTTTGTATTGGCGGGAATTCAAAATCCACATGCAATCAGCTTGCAGGATGGGTCCCCCCCCAGAAAAAGAGGGGAAACAGTTAAAATTTGGGCAAGGAGTCAAAAAGTGTGGCACAAGATCAAATGAACTGAAAATCAATGGTTAGCAATTAGCAAGACGTTACATTGTACTGTTGAAGTGGTATAATTTGGTATAATCTGGATAAAGAAATTCAGGCAAGTATTCCACTATGCCTATTGGTGGCCTGTGGCAAAATCTGTGCCTTTTTGTGAACGAGCAATTTGAGAAATAAAATTTAAAAAAAATGAAGTCAAGAAGATGACTGGTTTCGGTGACAATATTAAGAACAATATTATCCGGCATGGATTACCCACAGTAATTCGTCCCCTCTTCCACTACCATTTTAGAAAGTTGGTTTTTTATCAAACTTATTTTTGTCTGAATGTAATATACAGTGGTGACAGACAGGAAAATAAAGCAATGCAGTGCACAATAGACAGGTAATGACCATTAAAAAGACAGCTAGAAATGGACAACAACTGAGATAAAGACAGTCAGAAAACGATCAGGACATGTAGGGGACTGTTTAGATAGATAGATAGATAGATAGATAGATAGATAGATAGATAGATAGATAGATAGATAGATAGATAGATAGATAGATAGATAGATAGATAGATAGATAGATTTTTGGTAGTTTGATCAATCCAACTATCAGTTTTTCTATTAAGATGTGTCATAATTCCTGCAGAAAAGATAAAATTACTATTTCATTTAAACTGCATAAAACTGAATTGCAATAAGGGTAGCTATTGTTTGAACAAAAATTAGATATCTATCAGTTCAATAAATTTCTGTCTGTAAATCTTATATCTAATCAAACATTGTCATTGACTTCAGTTCTACATCATCTTGATCCTGGATCCATTTTAGAATGTAGCCATGTAAATTGTTGGATGTTGTAACAATTTCAGTTAAATTACATTATCCTTGCAGACATTCCCCTTAAAGGGGTTAAAGGGGCTTCCTTAGTCCCCCTCCTCAGCTGCTAAACACCCATATCAATTGGCTATTGTCTGCTGTACCCCAATCTTTTAATCACCTTATGCAATGCCATTATGTAACCTGACAAAAGAATGGAGGGTGGCATACTTCACACACCTCAGAAGTGTGCCACTGTGATGAGGGGGGGGGGGGGGGGTCCAATGAAACATCACTGAAAGTCAATGGTTACCAAGAGATTAAACTTGAAATGATATATCTTCTAGTCAAAATGAAATCTGGATCATGTGATTCAGGCAAGTAGGCCTATGGCTGATTTTGTGCTTTTTGTAAAAAGAGATTAAATTGAGAAAATAGAATAATTCCAGTTGATGATTGGATTTTGTGATATATCCATGTATAGGAATCTTGAATCATTGTAAAGCTTTAGAAATTGTACAGGATTAAAATTACTCTAATAATCTATCCATCTATGTATGCATCTATCAATCTATCTATCTATCTATATATATATCTATCTATCTACATGTGTCTATCTATCTATCTATCTATCTACATGTGTCTATCTATCTATCTATCTACATGTGTCTATCTATCTACATGTGTCTATCTATCTACATGTGTCTATCTATCTACATGTGTCTATCTATCTATCTATCTATCTATCTATCTATCTATCTATCTATCTATCTATCTATCTATCTATCTATCTATCTATCTATCCATCCATCCATCCATCCATCCATCTATCTATCTATCTATCTATCTATCTATCCATCTATCCATCTATCCATCTATCTATCTATCTATCTATCTATCTATCTATCTAGTCTATCTAGTCTTAGCTATTCTTATCATAAATTACAAATATGGAATATGGGTCTAAAAACATAAATTATAGATAAGATGTCTCCAACCAAAACCATTGTAAATAGTAACACTAAAACAAGGTTTATGCCAGTATATATATATCTTTTAAGACTAAGCAAGTTGCTAGTTAATACAAAGGTTAAATGCTGGTCAAACTTTGGAGAAAGTTTAAAGAAAAACAAAACAAGAGAAAGATGTCCCAACTCTGTGTACAGCCTGTATGGGCTACAAAAAGTCATCTCAGCTTCTAGTTGGCCTAAATATTTTATTAAAATTGGAAATTTCTTTATTTGTTCAATATAAGACTACAAAGTTTGTGTCAATGCAGTTTGGACATATTTCTAAGAAAAAAGAAAATTTGTTAAAAAGTTGAGGGTGCTGTGCACTGCTTTTGTGCTCCTTTGTTCCCAGCTTTGGTCACTGGACAGGATTAGTGACACAATGTTACATAACATGAATGGCTGGAGGGGAGGGGTACAATGAAGCACAGACATACTGTCTCCAGGCCCATTCACAAAAAAACTGGACCCCTTCCAATGATGACACTTTTACCCCCTAAACAATATTTCTTTAAAATGCTAAAAATACAATTGGAGTGAGTTTTAAAATGAATTAAAAGACAGATTTATCCAATAATGTCTTGAAATGTAAAATTACACACTGAAATTTGCAGAAATTGGATTTGCATGCCAAGTAATTTTCTTTGATATCCCTCTATATATACATAGCGGTCTTATTGCCAGTCTGTCTTATATGTTTTTCATTAAAGACCAAGATAAAAGTAAGCTGACAGTACTTTATATGTTAAAATGTACATAACTGATGTTAGATTTAAACCATTAAGAACTTTACAATTGAGAGTTTAAGATTTCTTGTCAAAGGATAAGCAGGGAAGACAATTACCCTGTGACATAACATTACATAATCAAGACTTCTCCAGTGCTCCATTCAACAAAAGCCAATCTGTCTGATTCAATCACATTTAATTTTCATGCAAACAACTAAATAAAAGGGGCTGACATTTATTCATCTTCTAAAAATTTACATCACTGAGTTTAGATATTAACCATAAAGTTATAATAATTGGCAGTTTTAAAAAGATTTAGTGTCATATAATATTTCATGAGGAGAGGTAGAAAAAGTCAAATTTAGACATAATTGTGGCAAATTTGATTGACCAGGGCCAATATTTACTGATATATGATTATCTGAAAATCCTTAATATTTATCTAATTTTGTTAATATTGACCTATGCTGCCAATAAAAGTTTTCATATTGTTCAAAATCAGCATGATGATGATGTGAAACATGTCAGGTTTATTTTGACAAAAAAAATGTCAACGACTGGTATGACATCAGAAGGAAATGGAGAGTAAATAGACATTTTAATGATTTTTTGCCTTTTTTCAATCATACATTTCAATGGAAAAAATTGCAACAACTCATGCAATGGCTGTGAATATTAGTCAATAGTGTGTCTAACTACAATAAGACCTAAAGTTAACTAACTTACCCATTACCATTTGGCTTTTCATGCAGAAATATTGGAAAATTGGCATTTTTTCGAATTTTTGGGTTTTTATAAAAATTCATAGGACCAACATTCCAACTGATTAGAGATGTTTAAAGAGGCATAAGTTAGACACCTAAGTGGAAAATTTCATAGATTTAACTTCAAAATTGACTGAATTATACAAGTTTAAAATAATAGTATTTTTTCATATTTTTGGTAAATTGTCGTCCGTTCAACTTTCTCAGAGCATTTAGACCCACAAAAAACACATCTTGGGTATTTAATACATACAATATGCCAATTTCAGTGTCAAAAGTACTGCAGTTTTTTAGCTCTGTCACAGAAACAAAAAATAAACAATTTTTCACATTTTTCAATGATTGTGAGAAAAGTATTAATGTCATGGGGATTAGACCTATGAAAGGCTCAACTGGGATAAAAGATACAATATTTACCCAAAAATGATGAATATGCATGCCATAGTTTTGGCTTGACACCCAATACACAAAAAAATATTTTTTCACATTTTTCAATAATTGTGAGAAAAGTATTAATCTCATGTGGATTAAACCTCTAATAGGTACAACTAGGATAAAAGATATAATAATGTCCCAAAAATAAAAAGTATACATTCCATAGTTTTGGCATTACTCCCAATACACAAGTGGGACGCCCGTTATCCGGACGCCCGCCCGCCCCGCCGCCCGCCCCGCCCGCCCGCCCGCCCGCCCGCCGGACGGACAAATTTTCCCAAAGTAACTACAATACCCGTCGGCAATGTATACATTGCCGAGGGTAAAAATTCAAAACCAATGTAACTTCCAATAAATTTGTTTGTAGAGACAAACAAATGTGTGTGGGAAAAAAAAACAAAAAACAAAAAAAGTTACTGGGTCCATTCCAAAATATATATATATATACCTCGTTGATATACCTTGCTCTTGCAAATATCGCTTCTTTGGAATGTTTGTTGTTTTAAAAATCGAGGTTACTTATTATTGTTTAAGAAATCAAGGTTACTTATTAGTGTTGTTGCTCTTGTTAATATTTCTTGCTTTTAATGTTTAGTAACCTCGATTTTTTTTACTTAAACATCCATTCCAAAATATTATTAGTGGTAAAAATATGTAAGAAATATACCCCCCCTTTACCTCGAGGTTGTAAATATTACTACCATAACTTTTATCCATGGAATGTTTTTTGTTGAAATATTATCCATGGAACGTTCCATGGAATGTTTTTTGTTGAAATATTATCCATGGAACGTTCCATGTTTTTTTTTGTTAATTTCAAGAAAGTTGTGTTTAGTTTTGGCTGATGTTCATTAATTTTTGGTTTATATTGAAATTTGGGTGTCTTTTAAAGTTTAAAGATACCAATTAATCACCCGCAACTAATATCTTTATCTTAATGGTGGGACTTAAAGACTTGAATTTGTTTTTGTCTAGCTATTGAAACTTTTCTTATTTTTGACTGATTGGACGCCTTTGAAAGGCTATTGACCAATCATCTGTCTTTGACTACTGCACTAGAAATATAGCAGTAGTCAATGTACCATAACTTTGGTAATAATGATTCGATTTTAGTTAAAATTTCAGGATTTAAGGTTAGTGGCATATCAAACATTTATCCTGAAAATAAACCTTAATATATGCATTATTAAAATTTTGGGAATTGTTGGCTGATATTGAATTGTTGGCTGAACAATCATCACTTAAATTGTTGGCTGAACCATCATCACTTAAATATCATAAATTAATGAATTGTTGGCTGATATTGAATTGTTGGTTGAATAATCATCACTTAAATTGATGGCTGAACAATCATCACTTAAATATCATAAATTAATGAATTAAATTATTGAATTGTTGGCTGATATTGAATTGTTGGCTGAACAATCATCACTTAAATTGTTGGCTGAACAATCATCACTTAAATTGTTGGCTGAACAATCATCACTTAAATATCATAAATTAATGAATTAAATTATTGAATTGTTGGCTGATATTGAATTGTTGGCTGAACAATCATCACTTAAATTGTTGGCTGAACAATCATCACTTAAATTGTTGGCTGAACAATCATCACTTAAATATCATAAATTAATGAATTAAATTATTGAATTGTTGGCTGATATTGAATTGTTGGCTGAACAATCATCACTTAAATTGTTGGCTGAACAATCATCACTTAAGTATCATAAATTAATGAATTGTTGGCTGATATTGAATTGTTGGCTGAACAATCATCACTTAAATTGTTAGCTGAACAATCATCACTTAAATATCATAAATTAATGAATTGTTGCGCTGATATTGAGGTGTAACATTGTTCGAAATTGATCTTGTTTGATACTCTTGTCCTTCAAGAGTAACATCTATTAAATTTTGAAAACCCAAGGATCCCTTGGGGTTTGTGGAGAGCCTTGGCAGCCCATATAGCCTGGGATATGGTTATAATTTACCGTTTGGACAACAAAAATTAATTAAAATATCTTCAACTTCCACTTAATTAAAATTTCATTAATTTAAAATATCCTTCTTTTTCTTTAATTTAAAATATCCCTCAATTTAATTAAAATTTCCCTTTTAAATAAATAAGTAGCAAAGTAAGTCTCTTTTGTTGCTACTATAGTCGCGCAAAAAGTAAGTCTGTTTTGCAGTAATCCTTCACATGGACAGTTATGACGTGTTCGTTCCCTTCTCTAATGTTTAAGGTGCATATTTAATTCTTCAAATTCTTCATCCCCCTAGCCTCTTGAGAGTTGTTCAGGGGCTATTGAGGCTAAACCTCTTCAAATTACATACCCAGGTCGAACGGGTTCGTTAAATGTTTTTTCATGAAATGTTCAACAGTTCCTTATCCAGGAAGTAACCTTCTTTGCTTCCCGAATTATTCCATATCTTTGTTATTCCATATCTTTCTTTGAGGTTGTAATTATTCCATATCTTTATTATTCCATATCTTTCTTTGAGGTTGTCATCCCAGTGTCACCCAACAATGCAAAAAGATTTGATGATGACATCACACGGGCTTGTCGCCCAACAAAAGAAAAAA
This sequence comes from Platynereis dumerilii, assembly GCA_026936325.1. Lineage (NCBI taxonomy): Eukaryota > Metazoa > Annelida > Polychaeta > Phyllodocida > Nereididae > Platynereis > Platynereis dumerilii. Next base: position 12,611,280 of record JAPTHN010000010.1, on the reverse strand, counting down.
CAATTAGCAAAGAAACGATTTAGTTTGGTAGTATAAATTGTAAATATAAGCGTCCAACCAGTAAATTATGTAAATATCTGTGTCCTTGGATATGTGTTCTGCCCTCATATCCGTTTTCTTAGAAAACATGTCTTGTTATCTTTAATGAGTCATCATTAAAGGAAACATTTTCTTTTCCTTTGTACAGGAATGCTAGGTACTCTGTAACAGTCCTCGAAAATGGATATTTCTCATTTCCCTAGCATTCCAGTACTTATTCTGTGACGGTTGTCGAGGTGAAATCTATTTTCACCCCGCATTTCATCACATATTTGTTGTTGTCAATGACAACAAACATTGCAAACCCCCCTCCCCAGTATGTAAAGTAAACACTGGGGAACAACTCATATCCAGTTTTAAGTTCCAAATTCTTTATTGAGTGGCACGTCCATATCCATTGTTTCTGGTTGTTATTGAGTGGCACGTCGATATCCAATGAGTGGCACGTCGATATCCATTGTCTCTTTATTATTAAACGATTTCCCTTAGGCTTGAGGTGTTGTTTTCGATATATAGATTTGGAAGTCAAAATCTTTAAAGTCTTCCAACAAAAAATCTTTGAAAATTTTAATAATTCCAAAAATGGGCCTCATCGTACAATGAGTGATTAACTGTTGTGTCTTTATCAATAAATCATTCCAGAGATAGTTTCATGCATGCGAATTCATGTTAAAAATGATGGTGAGGTTAATATCCTCATTTGAAAGTTAATGTCCTCATTTGAATGTTACAAATTAAAGTGTTAGGTCACCCTCATCCTTAAACACCAATCCCGGGTCATTGAAGTTTTTCAATTTTCCTTTCAACAATACGGGGGGGTCCCTCTTTCAACTGCATTTTAATTAAAATAGTCCAGTAATTACATTAATTCTTAACCTCACTATTCGACTTTTAACTTCATTAAATATACGATTGGGGTAAATTACGATTGGGGTCTTTGAAATTCTTATGAGGTTAAATACGATTGGGGTCTTTTAACTTCATAAGAATTCGAGGACTTTAATCGTGATTAATGAAGTTAATTAATTTAAATGAAGTTAATTAATTTAGCATTTATGATATTAAGTGAAACAGTATCTGCTCTTGGTCTTGACTATGCTGCTTGCTCTTGGTCTTTAAGGAAATCTTCCAGTCCAGTCCAGTAATTACATTAATTTTTAACTTCACTATTCGACTTTTAACTTCATTAAATATACGATTGGGGTAAAATACGATTGGGGTCTTTGAAATTCTTATGAGGTTAAATACGATTGGGGTCTTTTAACTTCATAAGAATTCTAGGACTTTAATCGTGATTAATGAAGTTAATTAATTTAAATGAAGTTACTTAATTTAGCATTTACGATTTAAATTAATTAGGTGAAACACTATTTTTTAAATAATTAAGTGAAACAGTATCTGCTCTTGGTCTTGACTATGCTGCTTGCTCTTGGTCTTTAAGGAAGTCTTCCAGTCCAGTCCAGTAATTACATTAATTTTTAACTTCATTAAATATACGATTGGGGTAAAATACGATTGGGGTCTTTGAAATTCTTATGAGGTTAAATACGATTGGGGTCTTTTAACTTCATAAGAATTCGAGGACTTTAATCGTGATTAATGAAGTTAATTAATTTAAATGAAGTTAATTAATTTAGCATTTACGATTTAAATTAATTTAGCATTTACGATTTAAATTAATTAGATTTAAATTAATTAGGTGAAACACTATTTTTTAAATAATTAAGTGAAACAGTATCTACTCTTGGTCTTGACTATGCTGCTTGCTCTTGGTCTTTAAGGAAGTCTTCCAGTCCAGTCCAGTAATTACATTAATTTTTAACCTCACTATCCGACTTTTAACTTCATTAAATATACGATTGGGGTAAATTACGATTGGGGTCTTTGAAATTCTTATGAGGTTAAATACGATTGGGGTCTTTTAACTTCATAAGAATTCGAGGACTTTAATCGTGATTAATGAAGTTAATTAATTTAAATGAAGTTAATTAATTTAGCATTTACGATTTAAATTAATTAGGTTTGATCAAGGTAAAACAATTAACATTAATCTTGGTTTTTTTTACATTTATCTTCGTTTTTTACATGAGTAGTCTTCTGACTACATCCTAGCTTCTGTTGTGGTCATCCTCGCTTTAGTCAAACAAGTTCCACTTCATTCATTGAATATTTCTTTGAATTCAATATCCTGTGTCCAAGAGTTCAACTTGGACCTCCTTATTTGTCCAAGAAATGTTTCAACGTCGTTTTTTTCTTCAAAAACAGTCCTTATCTCTCCAACAGGTAGCCGATGCTGGGGGGGAAGTTTTTTGCAGAAGAGGGCTCGAAAGAGATGCTCTTTGGCTTTTGTTCCCCCTGCTCAACATGGTCTCAATATAGAGGTAAGCACTGAGAGAAGTGTAAGACCGGGCAGAAAGTCTGTGTCTCCCAAACTCGCTTATCGTATTTTAAGACACAAACTCGCTTATCGTTTTTATTTTGAGACATAAACTCGCATATCTTCATTTAATTAAAAAAATCTAATAAAATCTTTCTTTTCTCCTCTGTCTCTGGTGGTGACAGTCACAGAGCCAGACTCTGCAGAGTCCCCTCCTTGGTGTTGGGGGCGCAACAGTCAGGAGACCATCGCCATGGGGTGAAAGAGAGGGGGGGATATGTTTTTAACTTATTTAAAATATGTTTTACCTAATTTTAAAGAATCATTTACAGTTGGTATCAATCAGCAAGTCAAACTCATCCCATCTGCCAACCTTCAGCTTCTCACTCATACTTCCCCCCCTTAATTATTTCAGGATTTAAGAATCCATCATTTTCTTCATATCAAAAACATTTTAAATTCTCGAAAACTAAAAGACTCAAATCAAAAACATTTACACTAACATTCCTTATGAGAAAATATAATAAAAACACTGTATTCCTGGTCTAGGCAATGGCCAACAATATTTCTAAAAGTAAGTACTAATAGGTGAGGACAGTTTCTATGTAGTCCTCTTGTGTTCCACTCATAGGTGAGGACAGTTTCTATGTAGTCCTCTTGTGTACCTGAGTGAAAGTCTTAAGGTCGTCCCAATTTGAGGGGTTTTGAGACATTGTTTCTTAGTGACAAGTTTTCCACACTAAGAAACAGACACTAAACATATTCATTTAGTGAATCCAGTTCACCGCTGGGCCGAGTCATTTAGTGAATCCAGTTCAGTGGTGGGGCGCTGGCAAGATAATTTCCGGTCGTTATACCCGAAATTCCGGCTCCTATTTTGACTTGGTCAAAATTTACTGTGAATCCAGTATTTTCCTACTCCAGCAATCTACAGTTACCTCCTCCCCCCCCCTCTAGCGTTAGTTAATTCTTTCTTAACTTACATAATTTAATATAATTTAATTTAATTCTTTATGTAATTATAAGTTTAACAAATCTTTAACAACTTATTTTGTTAAAGAAGTAATTTCCTTATTTTCTTTCTCAACTTATCCTTAATTTATATTGCCTTAATTTCCTTATTCTGTAAAAATCATATATCCAATCGTTAATTAACATTAGGCAAAAAATCTTGAACGAGCCTAGTCATTTGCAAGTATTTCTTTGTTCTCAGCTTCAATTGCTGAAAAACGTCCATTGTTCTCCCGTTTCGAGCAATATAAAAATCATATATCCAATCGTGAATTAACATTAGGCAAAAAATCTTGAACGAAAATAGTCATTTGCAAGTATTTCTTTGTTCTCAGCTTCAATTGCTGAAAAACGTCGATTGTTCTCCCGTTTCGAGCAATAGATTGCTAAAAATAGCAAAACTCGATTGCTGAAAAACGTTTTTTATTTTCTGAAAACGTTATTAGATTGCTGGAAAACGTTTTTTCCTGAAAACGTAAAACATCGATAGATTGTGTCGATAGATTGTTGGTTCTTATGTTTTCAGTTGCTGAAAACGTCTTTTCATTTTGATTTAAAAAAGGTACCTTGCCTTTCTCTTGCCTGCACCACTTATTCTTCTTTGGCCCCTTCAGAGCAAGATCCTGGCAAGATCCTGGCATGGGTTCATGTCAGATCTTAATTTTAATGGTGAATATTTAAACTAACTTGCAACAGGTGCAACATCGCCTGTTATCTGTTATGGTAAATAAAATATTATTTGTCAATACTTTTAACATTTATATTATATTTAGCTTCGCTGAGAAGCTAGACAGATAATTTTATTTACCATATTATTTGTCAATACTTTTATCATTTATATTATATTTAGCTTCGCTGAGAGGCTAGACAGATAATTTTATTTACCATATTATTTGTCAATACTTTTATCATTTATATTATATTTAGCTTCGCTGAGAGGCTAGACAAATAATTTTATTTACCATATTATTTGTCAATACTTTTATCATTTATATTATATTTAGCTTCGCTGAGAAGCTAGACAGATAATTTTATTTACCATATTATTTGTCAATACCTATATCATTTATATTATATTTAGCTTCGCTGAGAGGCTAGACAAATAATTTTATTTACCATATTATTTGTCAATACTTTTATCATTTATATTATATTTAGCTTCCAAAATTAGCTGGGTCTTTCACAATCAGTTTTCTTCTCTAAATGTTAACTTCTAACGAGTTGTTAACATTTAGTCTTATATATATAAGCAATTAGATTTGTGTGGCATCTTGCAGTAGTCATATATGTGTGGCATCTTGCAGTAGTCATATATGTGTGGCAAAGTTCAATTTTAAATGGACAAGCTGTCCTAGTCTTTATTATAACATTAAAAACATTTAAAGGCCTTTGAGGGAAGTGCCTTTTGTTTTAAGGGAAGTACCTTTTGTTTTAAGTTTTTTGTAGCTTTGTGGGAGGTACCAACCTACCTGGGGGGAAAGAAAGAAAAAAAAACCGGGGGGGAGGTGGGGAAAATATAAAACAAAAAACAGGGTTCGAATTTTCAAAACATGACAAAAACAAATTCAAGGAAGAAAGTTGCACCAACACAAAGCTATTGGTTGCGGAAAGTAAAAGAGGCCATGGCCAAAAGAAAAAAACCTAAAAACTATAGGGGAAAGGGTTTCATTAACGTCTTAAAAAAAATTGGCGTGAAAACTAAAAAATTAGAACAGAGAGCCATTGCTAAACACAACCAAAGAAAGAGGTTATACCCTCATCTACGCTAGAAAAATATGAATGTTTTTTTTTTAATTTTTTTCATGTTGTATGTAAACAAGGGTTTGTTTATTCATTCAACTTGTTGATTATTTAAATTATTTAAACTGTTTGATTATTTATTTAAATTATTTAAATTATGTTATTTATAAAAAATTTGTGTGATTGTGTGTTATTTATAAAAATTTGTTATAATATCGTTTTGTTGTACATGAGATTTAATAATGTGTTATTTATAAAAATTTGTTATAATATCGTTTTGTTGTACATGAGATTTAATAAATGTGATTACTCTGTATAATTTATAAAAAATCAAATATGTTCTATAAAATAATAACTGTGATATATAAAAGCTGAATATATGTTCTATAAAATAACTGTGATATATAACATTTAATTTAATTTGTTACTGTGATATATAACATTTAATTTAATTTGTTACTTGTTACACTAATATTTTAACATTAAGATTGTATGATTGTAGATATTCTGTAATTTATTAAAAATATGATTATTCTGTAATTTATTTATATATATATATTATACTAATTTATTAAAATGTGATTATTCTGTTAAATATATATTTATATTATACTATGTGATATTTCTGTGTTTCAGGAATTTATAAAATTTATTTGTGATATTTCTGTTTCTGTGATTTATAAATATTTCTGTTTCTGTGATTTATAAAATTTATTATGTGTGTGAAATTGTATGTGCAATTTGTTATAATAAACAGAATGTTATATTGTTACTCCAAAACTGTGTTACATCATGCCTTATGCTAAACTTAATCCAAATTTTTGATGATAATAACTACTGATTATTGACTGATAGTAGTTACATAATTAGTAGTCATATTTTTGATGAGAGACAACAAGAAAAAAAAGGAAAAAGACAATTTTTCCTGTGAATCTCATCACAGAAAAAAGGTAGTAAAGCTAAAAAGGGAAAAATAAAACTTTTTTCCTGTGAATATCATAGCAAAATGAAAAGGGTATTCTGGAAGACTGAAGCCCCGAGAAAATAGTTTTCTCAAGGTTGAAAGCTTGGCGAAGCTGTTATTTATCTGGGGTCATTTAAACACAATCATTTATCTATAAGACAATATTTTAATAAATTCAAAAGCCTAGGTTGGCGTGGCTAGAGAGGAGGATATTTGGAAGGGTTTTTATTTGCAAGCAAGCCTCTTTGAGCTATTGCTTAGAAGACTTAGAGCGAATGGATGAAGATCTTCTGCCACTCACTGAAAGTCAAGTCATTTATGATAAGACATTTGTGATGTGGGCGAAAGCGGGGGCACCTCCCCGAGGGGGATTCGAACCCGCGACCACACGAACACGAGGAAGATACTGTGTCTCTGAGCCACGCCACCCAGGCTGACAGTGAAAAATTAACACTTTTAGTCACCAGTGCAACACAACAGACCTAAGAGGCTAAAAATAGAACAGCTGATTTTGTAAACAGCGCTCATAGTGGCACACTCATGAACTAAGTAATCTCACTATGCTACCTCAGTGCAGAGCACATGGCCTCGATGCACGAGGAGGGCGAAGAGCATTGAGAGAGGGGAAAACGGGGTTAAACCACCCCTTGAAATAATACCACCATCTAGACTTAGTCGGATAGCCCCCCCCTTCTCATAAAAGAGGGGGGGGAAAGAAACACAGGCAAAAGTATTTACTGTTTGTTTTCAATGGACTTAAACGGCATCTGGTTTTGGTGAAAAACAAGAAATCGGTTTACTGTAGGTTTCTAATGGACTTAATCGGCAAATTCCACTACTACTCCCTCCTAATATTGGAGGTCAATTAGAAGGGTACTCCTTGCTATAGGAAAGTATCTCTGCAAGTCCAACTTGCCTGTGGCCCCCTCCAGAAACTTAGAAGCTCCACCACTGCAGTACACAATAAATGATGACAAATTGCACTTGGCTGGGTATTTTCGTCCCTTTAGTTAGGGACCTTCAATGTTAAGTCTTTCATCATTTGGAGCTTGTAACATAGATCTGAGATGGTCCCTACAAAAAATGTCGGGACAAAATTGGTTTTTTAGATTCAAAATGGTTTTTTGATAAAACCAAATTTCAATGCAAAACCAACATGGATTTTTAAAAAAATCCATGTTGGTTTTTTTCATTGAAATTTAGTTTTTCAAAAAACCATTTTGAATCTAAAAAACCAATTTTGTCTGAAATTTTTTAGAGTGTAGTGGGATGGTTCTGAAATCTGAATCTTCTTATGGTTATTTTATTCCATGCAAGTTCTATAATATGTTATAATGCTATTGTTGATAACATAACTTGATTTGAATGTAAAAGAATGCATGTCAAAATATAAAATATATATATATGCCTCCATATTTTAAAAATTATATTATCAGGACTAATATAGATCTCTTTTGATAGGATAAGGAAAGATAAGGAATCTGTTCCAACCGGTGAAGTCAGTATCAGTGTGGGCAGCTGAGTAATTAAGGTTTCCACCTGCACCGCTGATGGTCTTAACCTGCTTGGGTTTGAACCGCTGACCAGTGGGGAACCCAAAATTTTCAATGGACCTTCTTTAGCAAAATCCCAGCTGAATGTCAGATGAGATCACAGGCATTTCAATCATTTGCAAGTCCTCCTGCTCTCTGGAGTGCATGATGCTGACCTTCTTAAACAGAACAGGGTAAGTGGGAAAGTCAGGGCATTTCCCTTGAATCAGCCACCCTGTACCCCATTAGTACAACATTACAGCAGGGTGGTCGATTCAGGGACTTTCCAACCTTGGTGTGTCTGTAGCGGTGAGCACTGAGCACCAGTGGCAGGGTCTAGTTCAGAAATGTTGTAAACAATTCAAGTGCCTGTGGATGAGATGCTAAGCCCCTTGTATCAGTGTCAGTGCTGGACAAGCAAAAGATCCCTCACATGGGGTGAATGTGGAAAAAGGACCCCCGCTCTCTCTCTCTCCCATCTCATCAATCAACCCTCGTACTCGTGACTCGTGAGCTCCCGTAACAAGGATTAGAGGGCTGCACTTACCATCTATCAGTGAACAGTGTCAATTCACTGCAGACAATAGCCTACTAGAGAAATAAGGCTAAGAAGACGTATCTATCAGCTATGGAATGACAGAAATTCTCCAACAAAAAAAAAGATGAAGCAAAAGATAATTTTGCCAATCTTTTGTTTTCTATATATATGTGGCACCAAGACCGTCTATTGATAGTTTTTTCGGTTTTATGTCTTTCATTATGTTTGTTTCTTTGCTGATGTCTCGTTCAGGAATCCCAGGGGTGGATGATAATGCCACAAAATATGTCCAGAGAGCTTTGATGCCAGATTACACAGACACCGAAGCCCACTATGAAAACTGTCCTTATCATTCATGGTAAAATTTGATCCATTATCACCCAAAAGTGAGCTACATAACGTTCACTGATCAGACCCACACCAAAAAATTCCTTACAAAATTTAGATTAATATGAGCCTTGTCTGATGAGTGAACCCCATGTAGATTGTAGTGAAAACTGGCCTTAAAAGTTTGAATCAGGGCAATTTCAAAATGGCCACCATTTATTGCTCTCTGCACATGCTCAATAGGTCTGAGCATGCTCAGTGGAATTAGGTCACTCCCGGGCATGCTCAGTGCCAAATTAGGTCAGACCAAATTTTCCATTGCATTTCTATAGTGTAGCCAATGCCTTCTTTACAAGAAGCAATATTTACACCAGGTGGCATTCTTGTCAGTTATTGCTCAGTTCACAGCAGTGTTATATGGATTAACTAATATTCTGTGTGAATGATATTGTAAATTTGATGGATTTCCACTTCTTCACCATTCAGTGATGGAAACATGGAAATGGAAAATTTTGGTCGAAGGAACTCTTGGCCAACACAGATGACCACGCCGTGCACCATTCTAAATTAAAAAAATTATATGCAAATAATTTGTAGGCCAATGTACAGAAAATCATAGACACACGGAACTTGTTAGAAGCACGTGCACTGTAAAATTTGAAAACTGTGTTGAAGCAATATTTTGAGCTGTCCTAGAACGTTCACAATTTTTGCGAGAGCATGCATCTAATTACTCCCTTAAATTAAAAGAGAGATGAAATGAAAAGTGACCAGCTAAAGTGGTTTGCTACTCAATTTTCTCAGGGATAGTGTAATATGAACGTTCTTTTTCCTTGTAAGTAAATAATTCTTTTTCCTTGTAAGTAAATAATAATCTCTCTTAAATTAATTAAATAGATGCATGCTTTCGCACATGCCATTCTTTTTCCTTGTAAGTAAATAATTATTTAAAACTTAATGCAGTGCTATGAGAAGTGCTTGTTATATAGATGGCGCTATATGTGGCATGGTTGAGATGTCAAGCTATCTGTGACAACTGAAGTATTCATGTTTTCACAGCTTAATATTATGATTCGTTTGGACAACTTATAGCATTGAGCAACCATAACTCCAAGAAACTGGCGTGCGATATCGGCCAGCAAATGGATTGTCTGGTTTATGAACAACCATAGCTTGAAAATTGTGAACATTCTGGAGAGCTCAAAATACTGCTTCAATACATTATTCAAATTTTACATTACAGTAGATATCATGACATAAATAATTTCCCATCCAGGAAAACTCACAAGCCCCCTCAAAATCTAATGTTTGCCTGGAACTGCCCCCTAAGCAGGCTAAGGCCACTCATAATTGATCTTTAGCTTCTCAGATCCCTTTTTTTTCAATTTTTTTTTTCCATCGGTAGGAAATCTGTTGTGTCGGCGGGTCCGTGAAGCTAAGAATCAATTATGTGTGGCCTAAGCTAAAGAGCCAAATGTCATGTATAGGGCCAATCGATAATTTTAAATTTTGCACCCCGACAGGAAAGTTATTGACTGGCCTGAAGACCAGAGAGTCAGAGAAAACCAGAGGATCAGAGAAGACCGGAGGATCAGAGAAGACTGGAGGATCAGAGAAGACCGGAGGATCAGAGAAAACCGGAGGATCAGAGAAAAGGGAACAGAGAAAACCAGAAGATCAGAGAAGACCAGAAGATCAGAGAAAACTGGCATATTAGAGAAGACCGGAAGATCAGAGAAAACTGGCAGAGTCCAACTTGGCGAGGAGAGGAGCATCGAAAAGACTGATCTAGACATATATAGTGGAGGCTGGCGAGAAGACCGGAGAATCAGGAAAGACTGGAGGATCAGGGAAGACTGGACTAGCCCCCTCAAAATCTAATGTTTGCCTGGAACTGCCCCCTAAGCAGGCTAAGGCCACTCATAATTGATCTTTAGCTTCTCAGATCCCTTTTTTTTCAATTTTTTTTTTCCATCGGTAGGAAATCTGTTGTGTCGGCGGGTCCGTGAAGCTAAGAATCAATTATGTGTGGCCTAAGCTAAAGAGCCAAATGTCATGTATAGGGCCAATCGATAATTTTAAATTTTGCACCCCGACAGGAAAGTTATTGACTGGCCTGAAGACCAGAGAATCAGAGATGACCGGAGGATCAGAGAAGACCGGAGGATCAGAGAAGACCGGAGGATCAGAGAAGACCGGAGGATCAGAGAAGACCGGAGGATCAGAGAAAACTGGAGGATCAGAGAAGACCGGAGGATCAGAGAAAACCGGAGGATCAGAGAAGACCGGAGGATCAGAGAAAACCGGAGGATCAGAGAAAAGGGATCAGAGAAAACCAGAGGATCAGAGAAGACCGGAAGATCAGAGAAGACTGGAAGATTAGAGAAGACCGGAAGATCAGAGAAAACTGGCAGAGTCCAACTTGGCGAGGAGAGGAGCATCGAAAAGACTGATCTAGACATATATAGTGGAGGCTGGCGAGAAGACCGGAGAATCAGGAAAGACTGGAGGATCAGGGAAGACTGGACTAGATGGTCAAGAGAAAGGCCTAGACTCAGTAGAAGTGAGAGAAGTGATGGAGGTTATAGAAATAGACAGTGTCCAACTTGGTGAGGAGAGGAGCATCAAGAAGAACAAGGAGTCTTGTTTGGAGCAGCAGAAGGTCATCATGTTAAGATGAGGGTTATAAATATGATAATGCAATCTCTCTTCAGTTATCTAATCAGAAGCCAGACAGATATTACTGCAAATTAAAAATCAGTGTCTTACTTCACGTCGGTACACTGACATTTGTAATAAGAGTCTTTAGATGAATTGAACTGCAATAAACTTCATGTTGGCCTAATACCTGTCTTTATCTGCCTATTATGAGCCATGAACAGTTGATTCCTGAACATCAAATACAAATCCAGATCACCAAGGGGTATGTCTACAATCAAAGTTACATTGCAAAGTGCAATGAGCTTTTTATGTCTTATAGCTTACAGTCCTCGTCATACTTACGTGGAATCGCAAGTTCTTTTCTATGCTGTTGAACTGTGATGTCAGAGATGACACTATTCTAGCATTGCAATATATTTACATTAACTTCAAGCTGTGATGTCATTTTAAACTGGGTCTGATTCCCCAGCTTCCAGCCAATGCGAATCCACCAAACTGAGCATCACAGTTTCAACTCAGTGTCAGAGTGAAAATTGGGTCTGGGAAAACCCATACAAGTTTGACATCACAGCCTCTCAGCCAATGGGCTGCCTGAACAAATATACATAACACAAGTCATGTGTTTACAAACAAATTGTCAAAGCCTTCTGTTTATACCAAGTTTAAAGTTGTAAGTTAGCAAGTTTGTAGATTAATCAAACAACTCTGTGGGGATTATAACAGTTGTCTACTGTGAATGCTCACAAAGCTGCCATTTGGTAGGATTAGCCTGGTGATTGCTGTAATAAATTATCGGGATCACAAATGTAATGTTTCCTTCAATATATCAATGTTTGAACGTTGATGCATAGTTCACTGTCAGCCCAGTGGCTATCAAGCTGCGATGACGTGGTTGTATTGTCTATCCCTGATAAAATTCTAACTCTGACACTGTGTTGAAACTGTGACGCTCAGTTCAGGAGGATCAACATTGGCTAGAAGCAGGGGAATCCGACCCAGTTTGAAATGACATCACAGCTTGTAGTTAATTTACAACTTTTTAAACTACCCTTTCCACCTTTGTTCTCCTTGAAAGCTGCAAAGGTATACACACAGGAGAGCTATTTCTACAATTTGGTTCAACTGGCCCCTTTCTCCCCTACTTGGTTCGATTACTAGGCATTTATTTTTTTATTCTTTTAAAAAGTAGAAATCAACTATTATATAAATGAGAGATGTCATGTCAATGGGAATTTCATCACATACGTTAGATACTTGACTCTATGCGCAAAAAAATTGATTTATGGGAAGAGGAAAAGGAATTTGATCACATCAGTTTAAGAATGGTAAATTAGAGAGTTTAGGCCTTACGTTGGAGCCAACATTGCAACTCTAGAGTTATTTCTATTTTTTTTGGCCATGTAACGCTTTGGACACAGTTAGTAGAATCTGACCCATATATATACCTGCAAAAACGAACATCTACACTAATTTGGCATTCGTGGAAGTGTGAAATATTGTCACCTGCAAAAACGAACGTGTACACAAATTTTGCATTCGTGGAAGTGTGAAATATTGTCATTCACAAATTTTTATAAGTGTAATTACGAACATACTAACCCTAAACTTGGCTAAAACTAACGCTAAACCTAATTTTGACCCTAAAACTGAAACCTGTTAAACCTCCACGAATGTTAGTATTGGCAGGTCCACGAATGAAAAATAAAGCACATCCACGAGAGTCAGTTAACTTATTACATATTCACTAGCACTTATACTCGTTTTTACACATCCACAAACTCGTACATGCTCGTTTTTACACCTCCAGGAATTCGTGAACATGTCAAATAATGAAAAATATATACATGCAATTTACTGTTCTTAATTAGTTCTTGGCCTTGGCATCTTAAGCTTAATTGTTTGTCAAAGTGTATAAATGCATCCTCACCATAACGGCAAATCAAAGGCATAACATTTCCCAGCCAGTTTCCACTGATCAACAGAACTACTGATCGTCTGCTACAGGCAGCACGTGCTTCCATTTTGGCGCCAGACGTTCGAATTAGGTCACATGGCACGCAGCTGATCCAGAGCAGTGGTTACCAGGGAAGGAAAACATTCGACTTGACAGCTTTTGAACAATAACACCTGGACTCTACGACTTTATGGAGTTCAAGATTGCTTTTAGGAGTACAGGTCTACATCTAGACTAAACGGGAAGAACTGTAAGTAGCAATCTTGTGTTTGGCAGGCATTTAAATTTCGAATGGGCAAGATGTATGTGTTGTAGGGAGTCTATGAAGAAGTTTGCACGTCTGGTTTATAGCCCTGAACACCAACTGGAAGTCTAGAACTTTGACAGGTTATCTGAAAATGAACTGCCTGCATGAAATCAATTGTGCCATGTGATGACATAATATTGGGGACAATCTTCAACCAAATTCTCCAATGTTGTCATTTCTCTTCTGCAATGCATTGCATTGATGCGGCACGCTGCACCTGTAATTTTCATGCTCAACACAGCTAGCAGCTGCTGTGGGGAATTCCAAAGCCATGCTGACTGCTGATGTACTATTCAAACTCGAATGTTTGAAAATCTGGACAGTGGCCTCAGTCCTGTCTCGTAGACCACAGCACCTTCTCATATGCCATGTTCTATACTTATTAGTTAATTCACTAACTAATCATTAATTATAAGATTAGACAATTAAAGTACATACATATATATACTAGAATTACCCAGTGATAAATGAATAAAGGATGAGTAGTGGAATTGTAAATATAGAGAGATATTTTGGTTGTTTTTGGAGGGGGGGGGGGCGAGTCGGTAATGTGGCCAGGAGATGCCAAATGGTAGCCCTGTGAGAGAGAGAGGTGATAAAATGTGATGTCTATCTGTCTATGTATGTGTCTATCTGTCTGGCTATCTGTCTGGCTATCTGGGTAGCGACTATGTCTTTGACTGTATGTATGACTATCTGTCTATAGCTATCTGTCTATCTGGCTGCCTATATCTATGTACGACTATATGGCTATGGCTATCTATCTATCTATCTGTGTATCTATCTATCCATCTATCTATCTATGCATGCACGCATGTACATATATATAGGTACCAAGAGATTCATCTTTCATGTTAAGTCAGAAGTCATGGTCTCACTCATGGAAGATAAAATGTATGATTAAATTGGTAGTTGTCTGATTGGACTGTGGATAGGTGTGAAGGTAAGTTACACTTGACAAAGTGACACTTTAAGTGCCATTGAGTCAATATATGTGTGCTTATTTAAAGTGACTTTGCAGGGAAAGGTACTAATTGAGAGGAATATAATGTAAAAAATCACAAAGATTTTCCATAATTTGAGTTTGAAGGCTGTCTTAAAAATTGTTGGACAATTTAAAAGAAAACAGCCCAATGACAATGGCATTTTAATCTGTTAGAATGGTTCTTTTATGAAAGTGCAAATTGCCATCAATGTTTAACTGGCTTAAGTGCACTTCAAGTGTCACCAATTCAAACTTGCGTGCTGCAATGTGTGTGCAATTCAATTCAATTGAACAAAGCAGCAGTTGAAGGCAGGAAATATATGAGAATGACGATCGTTTTTAAAACGGCGCGAAATGCTGGATCCAGCGTGGATCACAACAAACTCTTCAGACCGGAAGTATAATCACAAAGGGAATGGTATGGCTGCTGTGGCATTGCTTGTTCTGTCACTTCATGTATATTTGAATCGAAGGGGAAAAGACACCAGAAATTGATTTGCATGTGGATTCATCAGAAGGCCATGTTTGAAAAAAGAGGAAATGTGCAGATTAGATGGTGTGAGGAGTGGCAGGGCTCTTGAAAGTCGTGGACAAAAGTGGACTGTGAAGCCAGGCAGAGGCTGATCTAGATACTGGGGGAGGGGGCTAAAAAGAGCTGTGTTTGAAATGAGAAATTTGGGTGGTATGGGTGAGTAGGTTATGTGGCTATGGCAAGTAAAAATATGTTTTGATTCATATGGGGGTGGGGAATGCTAAAGAGGTGAAAATGGGGCGATTTTGATGACGTCAGAGGTGGGACCCCAAGTGTCGAATGTGCCACTGGTGTTACACTTTTATTTAAATAGATATTTAAATAGATTTATTTAAATAGATATATATATGCTGTATATCTATAGGCTTTCACTTTGCACGATTTGCATCGAAGGAACATGCAGGCACAGCATGAATGCATAGATCTGAGGTAGGCCTACAGTATACTCATCAAAATACAATTGTACATTTGTAGATATATATATATATTGTGATTTCCTTTCCTGAAGGCTTAATCTGTAATCTCCCTTTAATTTAAAGGAATGTCTTGTTTTTCATTACATTGTTCAAGATTTACAATTTTTACGTATAATAAATATCATTTGATTTAGAACTCTATTTTTCGGCTATAGATACAAACAATAAATATGATTTTGTATCGTATTGTATCGCAAAAATAGGATTGTTCGATTTATAAATATTGAATTTTTTTTTTTAGCCCCAGCAACGTGGCTACTCTTCTGATGGCTAACATGTCGTAGCCACAGTTCCTACGAATCCAAAAATCGTAATCAATTCAACGGCGCTACTTACGGGAATTTCACGCCGGGGATCTCTAGAAGGGGCTATTAGGACTTGATTTAACTCCCACAGTAGTGTAGTCAAGCCGTCAATGCTTCATAATCATTGGGAAATACCTCCCCAATCGACGTCTGCCTCCCAGATCGACATTGTTGACAATGACGTCGCGGTCACGTGACTACCGAAGGAGCGTCATGGCCCCAAAGTGGAGAAAAAATAACACTGTTTTGGCTCATAAAACTTACTTTAATCACAATTTCGTCTCCAAAACTGCTTTATGTGTACAATTTACTCACAATATACTGACTCCTTCCTTTTCTATCGCCATATTAATGTTTTTTTTCTGGCTTTCACTACCTATCAGTGAATTCACACCAGGAGGAGCTGCTGTGTCAAAATAAAATATATCACAGGCTGTGTGGCAGCACACCCTCGATCAGCTTTCAGAAGCTATTAAGTTTGCAACTAGGCAAATCAATCTTAAAATCTTTTTTTATTTACCCATACTGAACAAGAATCTGGGATTCAATTCCCGGGAAGCTTTAGAATGGCCTGTTAGAGTGCATTTACAGAGGAGTTAGATTATTTATCTGTTTTAATATTTATTTTATTCAACCCCCAAATTTGGGGAAAATGGAAGTAAAACGTAAGTATGCAATCATGGTGAAAAATCAAAATAACAAAACATATTAAGATCAACAAAACAGATTTGTTAGGATATGTTCATCAGACTGCGGTTTGATATAATTATCATGAAAAAGTAAATGGCGTAAAGAGTCAACAACACCTAATTTCTCATTAAGAAATCCTACACTTAAAAGCAGTATCAGACGCAATAGACATAGGGGAAAACCCATAGATACAACCTTAATTGTCCAGAATAGTATTTTTATAGGTGCTACCATTTATCATATATTGTAGAAAATTAATTTGCATATATATATATATATAAAAGAGGTGACTCGACATCAAATATTCTATTATAAAAGCCCAGTGTGTTTGTTACAACAACGTCATCTATTATTGGAATATTTAGGGCTGACAAGAGCTTACAATGATGATTTCTCTTACTGAGACCTAAGACATTTTTGTTGACATTTTTCTATGTTGATTTTAGACTATGCAAGTCATTATTAGACAATGGTATACATTCCGACTCATACAATTAAGTTGCAGCACCAACAGATTTCCAAAGATAACATTTGACATCAGTGTGCAAACCTGGAGCAGTATAAACCTCCCCTAAAAAAAATGTCATGCCCCCCCCCCCAGATGACACCCAGCAGGAACGGACTGGCCTATGTGGTAGTTGCCCCAAAAAAAATCTGGAAAAAGTCAAAAGTGATATATATAAAAAAAAAATTTCAAGAGTACTCCACGAATGAGATGGGGAAAAAGCAATGGGATACCCCCTAACCAAGGGATACCTATTAACTTCAATAATGAAGAGATAGAAAGGGTAACCAGCGGGATACCCCCATTTCTGCACTTCTGCAACTGCGTGGCTGAAGCAGCAGTTCACGTTCTATTATGGAAATTCTGCAGCCTTTTTACAGTACTTCTGCAACAATTTTGCACTTCTGCGGCTATTCTGAAACAGAACTTATTCAGAAGAGCTGTAGAACTGATGCAGAACAGCTGCAGAATTATTGCAAAACTGCTGCATGGTATGTAGAACAGCTGTAGAACAGCAAAATTGTTGCAGAACTTACGAAGCAGTCCTGCAGAACAGATACAGAATTGCTGCAAAAACTGATGCAGAATTGTCACTGTACTGCAAAATTGTTGCAGAAGTGCTGCAGAAGTGCTGCAGATCTGCCATAGAAGTGCTGCATAACTACTGCAAACTTAATGCAGGACTATTGCATGACATGCAGATGTGCTGCAGAACTGGTGCAGAACTGCTGCATGTTATTGCAGAAGTGCTGCAGATGTGTTGCGGTACTGCTGAAAAATGCTGCAGAACTGCTGAATTGATGCAGAATTGACGCAGAATTGATGCAGAACAATATCAAAATTGCTACAAAATTGCTGCAAAACTTCAAAACAGAACTGTAGCAGAACTGTAGCGGAACTGTAGCGGAACTGTAGCGGAACTGTAGCGGAACTGCTGCCGAACTGCTGCGGATGTGCTGTGGAACTGCTGCGGAACTGCTGCGGATGTGCTGTGGAAGTGCTGTGGAAGTGCTGTGGAAGTGCTGTGGAAGTGCTGCAGATGAAGTGCCGCAGAGGAAGTGCTGCAGGAGAAGTGCCGCAGAGGAAGTGCTGCAGAAGAAGTGCTGCAGAAGAAGTGCTGCAGAAGAAGTGCTGCAGAAGAAGTGCTGCAGAAGAAGTGATGCAGAAGAAGTGATGCAGAACTAGTGCAAAATTGCTAAAAAAAAATTGCTGCAAAACTCATGCAGAACTACTTCAAAATTACTGCAAAGCAATAGCTGAACAGCTGCAGAAGTGGTACAAAAGTGCTGCAGTATTGCTGCATGGTATGCAGAAGTGCTGCAGAAGTGCCGCAGAACTGCTGCAATTAACTTATGCAGAATTGAGCACTGCTAAATTTAACTGCCGCAGAAGTGCTGCAGAACTACTGCAAAATTGCTGCAGAACTACTGCAAGGTATCCAGAAGTGCTGCAGAATTGCTGCATGGTATGTAGAAGTGCTGCAGAACTGGTCCAGAATAGCTGCATGGTATGCAGAAGTTTTATGAGGACTGCTGCAGAAGTGCTACAGAATTGATGCGGAACTACTGAAAAATTGCTACAATATTGGGTGGCCCCTTGATAGCGGCCTACTAGCCTTAAAGGTGTCACCCTCAATAGAGAATAGCTGCATAACATATCAATAATTTATTTATTTGTTTTCCAACCTTGTCCTCTATTGAAAAATAAATATGTCTGAGTTTGCTGCAAAACCTGCACAGAACCGCTGCATAACTGCAGAAAAATTACTGTAGAACTGCTTCAGAACTGATGCAGAACTGCTGCAAAACTGTGGTAGAACTGCTATAGAACTGCAGATTGCAGAACTGACACAGAGCGCGAAAGTGCTGCAGAATTTCAGCAGATCTTCTGCAGGATTGTTAACAAAGAGCTGCAAAATAGTTGCAGAATGGCTGCAGGAGTGCTCCAAACTGCTGCAGCAGCAGAAGTGCCGCGGACCTACTGCAAAAATCGCTGTAAAAGTGCTGCAGAACTGCTGCAGATCTGATGCAGAATTGCCGCAGAACTGGAAAGTTGTTGCAGAACTGCTGCTGGAGAGCTCTTAACTGCAGTAGTGCCGCAGAACTGCTGCAAAAATCGCTGTAGAAGTACAGCAGAGCTACTGCCGAATTGCTGCATAGTATGCACAGAACCGGTGAAGAAAAGCTGCATAGTATTCAGAAATGCTGCAGAACTGATGCTGATTTGCTGCAGAACTTATGTATAAGTGCCAAAAAAGTACTGCAAAACTGATGCAGAACTGTTGCAGAAGTGCTGCCATACTTGTACGCATAAGAGCTGCAGAACTGCTGCAGAATCGTTGCAGGACTACTGCAAAATTGCTACAAAATTGCGGCAGTTCTGAAGCAGTTCTGCAGCACTTATGCATACCATACAGCAATTTTGCAACAATTTTGCATCAGTTCAGCAGCACTTTTGCATTAGTTCAGCAGCACTTTTGAAGCAGATCTGCAGCAGTTTAACAGCACTCCTGCAGCAGTTCTGTGGCAATTCTGCAACAATTTTGCAGTTCTACGGCAATTCTGCAACTGTTCTACATCTGTTCTAAAGCAATAATTTTGCATTAGTTCTGCAGCAATTCTGCAGCAATTCTGCAACAATTCTGCAACAAATATGCAGCAGTTCTGCAGCAATACCACAGCAATTGCACAGAAATTTCACAGCAATTCTGTGGTAATTCTGCAGCAGCCATGACGCAATTCTGCAGCATCGCAGCATCAGTTCTGCAGCAGCTCTACAGCAACTCTGTATCAGTTCTGCTGCTATTCTGCAGCATTTGTGCAGCAACCATGCACCAATTCTGCAGCAACCATGTGCAGTTCTGTAGCAATTCTGTAGCAGTTC
Source organism: Platynereis dumerilii (assembly GCA_026936325.1). NCBI lineage: Eukaryota > Metazoa > Annelida > Polychaeta > Phyllodocida > Nereididae > Platynereis > Platynereis dumerilii. The sequence continues at coordinate 12,591,454 of JAPTHN010000010.1, read as the reverse complement.
TGTAACAAATCTGCAGCAATTCTGCATGCAGAATTTGCAGCAGTTCTGAAACATCCGTGCACCAATTATGAATCAACCATGCAGCAGTTCAGCAGTTCTGTAACAACCATGCATCAATCTTACAATTTTGCAGCTGCTCTACAGCAATTATGAAGCAATTTTACAGCAGTTCTACAGCAACTCTGTATCAGTTCTGCAGCTATTAGGCAGCTATTCTGCAGCAACCATGCAGCAATTCTGCAGTTTTGCAACAACCATGCACAGTTCCGTAGCAATTCTGAAGCAGTTCTGTGGCAATCCTGCAGCAATTCTGCAGCCATTCTTCGGCAGTTATGCAACAATTCTGTGGCAGTTGTGCAGCAGTTCTGCACATTTTTGTGGTAGTTCTGTAGCATTTCGCAATAATATTGTAGCAGTTGTGCAGCAATTCTGTGGCAGTTCTACTGCAAGTTCACAGCAATTTATCCTTCAGGAGTTCTGCAGAAATCTTTCAGCAGTTCTGCAGCAATTCTGCATCAACCATGCAGCAATCCTGCAATTCTGCGGCAATTCTACAGCAACCGTCCTGCAGTTCTACAACAACCATGCATCAATTCTGCAGCAAGTGTGTGTTTATACAGGCCTATATATACATGTAGTAATTCTGTTGCTGTATAACTGCAACAGAGCTCAGAGGTGGCGGAACGCTTCGTAAAGTGCGGGGGGGGGGGGCACCGGACTCTGGGGCACCTTGTCTACGGTAATCTCAAGGAGAAAAAGGGGCATTTTATGTATTTTTGGGCCCAAAAGTGGGGGGCACGTGCCCCCAGTGTCCCCCCAGTCCCGCTGCCCCTGACAGAGCTGCTGCAGAATTGCTGTTATATTGTTGCAGATTTGCTGCATAACTGCCGCAGCAGTTTGGTTCTGCGGTAACTCTCTTGTGGTTATGCAAAAATTCTGTGCAATTCCGTTGTGGCTATGCAATATGCAGCAATTCTATCGCAGTTCTGCAGCGGTTCCATAGCAGTTCTGCAGCGATCCCGCAGCAATTCTGCAGCGGTTCTGCAGCAGTTACTCAACACTTATTCAACAATTATTCAATACTAATGCAGTAATGTTGTGATAATTCTGAAGTGATTGCACAGCAATTCTGCGCAAGTTCACCAGCAATACTGCAGAAATCCCTTAGAAATTCTGCAGTGATTAAACATTGATACTGTAGCAGTTCTGTAGCAATTCTGCAGGAGTTATGTAGTAATTCTGCAGCAGAGTTGGTGCCAGAACTGCTGCAGAATTGCCGTTAAATTGCCGCAGAATTGCTGTCAAACGTCTGCAGAACTGCTGTAGAATACAGCACTAATTCTTGCTGCCTTCCTATTGCACTTCCGCAGGAGTTTTGAAGCAATTTTTTAGCAATACCCTTGAGGCATTTCTGCGACAATACTACAGCAATTCTGTAGCAGTTATACAGTAATGCTGTGACAACTCTGAAGCAATACAGTAATAATTGTGAAGCAATACTGCAGAAATCCTGTAGAAATTCTTCAGTAGTTATGCATTAATAGTACTTAGCAATTCTGCCAGAATTCCAGCAGAATTGCTGTTAAATTGCTGCAGAACTACAGCGGAATACTGCACTAATTCCTGTTGCATTCCTGTTGCATTCCTGTTGCATTCCTGTTGCATTCCTGTTGCATTCCTGTTGCATTCCTGTTGCATTCCTGTTGCTGCAGCAGTTATGCAGCAGTTATGCAGCAGTTATGCAGCAGTTATGCAGCAGTTATGCAGCAGTTATGCAGCAGTTATGCAGCAGTTATGCAGCAGTTATGCAGCAGTTCTGCAGCAGTTCTGCAGCAGTTATGCAGCAGTTAAGCAGCAGTTATGCAGCAGTTATGCAGCAGTTCTGTAGCAGTTATGCAGCAGTTATGCAGCAGTGTTACAACAGTTATGCAGCGATTATGCAGCTGTTCTGCAGCAGTTATGCAACAGTTATGCAGCAGTTCTGCAGCAGTTCTGCAGCAGTTCTGCAGCAGTTATGCAGCAGTTAAGCAGCAGTTATGCAGCAGTTATGCAACAGTTATGCAGCAGTTATGCAGCAGTTATGCAGCAGTTATGCAGCAGTTATGCAGCAGTTATGCAGCAGTTATGCAGCAGTTATGCAGCAGTTATGCAGCAATCCTGCCGAAGTCAGTAATTCTGCAACATCCTTGCTGCATAACTGCTACATAATTGCTGAAAAATTACTGCAGAATTGCTGTTGAATGGTTGCAGGCCTCACAGCAACCGCGACTAAATTTATAGGGATATTTATCGGAATTATTCAATGAAATTTATAGGGTTTTATAGGGTCATGAGAGTGAAAATGCAGGGAAAATAAAGCATTTTTCAGCTTCCAATGTAAGGTAAATTTACATAAAATTTAGTTAATTCACTGATTGAGTGCTCGACCGGCGACACGTCATGTCCAGAGAATGAACTGAATCTGACTTGACCAGGGTTGAGAGTAGATACACTGACATGTTGACCAAGGGGAAGAGCTGGAATTCTGGTAATCTTCCTTGCAACACTAAACAATAGTCATTAATTTTAATCTTACATGAAAAGAGGCAAATTGCAAATTTAATGCCCTGAAAATATAGAAATTTATAGGGATGAAAATATAGGGAAATACAGGGAGCAAAAAAATATAGGAATTCAAATACAGGGCAGCTGGGAGCCCTGTTGTAGAACTGCTGCATAACTGCTGCACCAATTCTGTTGCAGTTCTGCACCAATTCTGTTGCAGTTCTGCACCAATAACGCAGTTGTGCTACACACTGCTGCAGCAATACTACACTAATTCTTGCAGTATTTCTGTGTCAGTTTTGCAACAGTACTTTTGCAATAGTTATGCAACAATACTGCAGCAATTCTGTAACAGTTATGCAGCAATACCGCAGCATTTCTTCAGTGATTCTGCAGGAATTATGCAGCAGTTATATACAGCAATAGCTGCAATACTGAGGAAACCATGTAGCAATTCTGCAGCAGTCATGCATTAATTGTTCGGTAACAGCAATTCTGTGGCAGTTGTGCAGCAGTTGTGCAGCAGTTGTGCAGCAGTTGTGCAGCAGTTGTGCAGCAGTTGTGCAGCAGTTGTGCAGCAGTTGTGCAGCAGTTGTGCAGCAGTTGTGCAGCAGTTGTGCAGCAATTGTGCAATACTGTCACAATTCGGCAGAAATTCTAGTAGGTTTGATTTTTAAAATTTCAGAAAAATTGTTGTGCTATTCTCCTGATTTTTAGAAAGTGCATAAATTCCAGCAGAAGTAGAGATATCCAGCAAAATAATTATTGCAGCAACTAAGAATTGCTTCATCTACAGATTCCTGGCTGGCCTCACTGACCAGTGACCAAGCATAATTTTTGCAAGTAGCTACTGCCACAGAGCAAAAAAGAGTACATTTGAAGCACTCAAATTATTTAAATTACTCAAATTCACAACTCTTAAAATTATTGTTCGATCGCAGTACTATCTGTTAAATTCTGTTTATGAATTGAGTTCTTCACACATCAGGCCGAATAACCAAAACTCCGTATAGAAAATCTAAGACTAATAGGAAAAGTTTCTACCCAGGACAGATTTTCATGTTACTACAGTTTACTTTATCGTATTTCAGCTCATCTGTTTAAAATAATCAGCAAAATGCTTCAGCAAAGCCAAAATTCCGTACTACAAAATCAAAATTCCTTACTTTTTCCCAACTTTCCAGGTCTGGAATATGGCTTTTGGAAATTCCCCACTTTTTCCCTACTTCTCAAGACTGTGGGAACCCAGTGCACATTATTGACATAAATTTGAACATACATGTTCATAAGAAATTGTTTGAAAACTTCAAAAATATAAGAATTCATATTTTTCCAAAATATTGGATATTATAAAAGGTCCATAAAAGTCCTGCTTCATTAATACTTTCCTATGCAAATCCATATATTTGCTTCAAATGCATTCCCTTACGGGCAGTCTAGAAAGAGCATAATACTGCCCGTGCAAGCCAGCAGGAACTTGCCAGGAAGCACATCTGCAGTGCAATCAGAATAGGCCTACATTTCAATATCAATGCTTAATTAATTTTATTGGCTAAATGAGAAAGTAAGAATGAACCTCCTTGGCCACCAAGATAAAACTTAAGAGAAGATAGGTTTGAATTAAGAGTCTGTGAGGAGATACGACCCGTTAGAATTATGCTCTTCAGTCTTCAGTGCCCTAGCCAACAGGCCACCTTATATTTTAAAACAATATACACCGAATAACAAAAGGATTCAAGATGAGGAAGTGTGACTCCAATCAATGAAAAAATTCACACTGACACCACAGCATGAAACAGCAACCAAAACACTAGGTTTACCATCTTATCCCTGTGATTTGACAAAATACACTATATTAATATAGGCCTATTTTCAAATTTGACATTTATAAACCAGACCTCTCAGAAGCTGAATGAAGAAATATATAACAATATAGGAAATAAAAGATAACATAGGAATTTATATGAAAACTCATAAGCCACAGCTGCAATTTATAAAGTTAATGATACAACAGTATTTCCGATATTCATCAATATGACGAGATGTCCATGAAAACCAACAAGAAATATAACATCTTTTCTTGCCAAAACCATCTTCATTAATTATCAATCGCAAACAGCTTGAAACTTTTAAATATATTTAATTACCAACAACAGGCCCACCCATGAAACCAGATACATCTGGTTAGGCCTGCTATGATCTCCGGCGAATCAGTTGCTAATATTATTTAGCAAATGTAATATTCACATTTCTAATAGATTGATTTTTAGGAAGTCCGGCTCTCCAAATGTTAATATAAAGTTGTATATATCTTCAAACTGTAGACCTCCTGCGTTGTTGCCTGAAACCCAAAAAATTAATAATACAACTTGTTTACAATATCGAAAAGAGCTTTTGAGTTGTTAAAATAATCTTGCATTTGTGGGACACAGTGAGTACTGTTATAAGTGATGTAACAACATTACACTGGGCTAGGGTTGCAAAATTCCCGGGAATTTTCGTTAGGGAAATTTTCCATGGAAATTTTCGGAAATTTATGGGAATTTACGGGAATATTCGGAAAAATTGGAAATATTCAGAAATTTATCCGATTACTTGGGAAATTTCTGGGAATATAACTGGATTGGATAACAAGTCAGCTTGCTGAAGTTGTGAGTTAGCACTCAACACCTTATTTCATCAAAGTCTGAAATGTATGCAGCAAATTATGGAGGTTATTTGCAACTCAACTGTAAGGACACACAAGAATTGCACTTTTGAACTAAAGGCACACACTAAGCCACTTCAGCAAAGCCTTCAGTGAATAAGTCAGACACACCCACAAAGCTGACCAATGAACAGACCTTCAAACACGTTATGCAAATGAGGCCGATTTCAAGTTTCGCCCCATTCCCGTAGTCGAAGCACGTCATTCTTAGATGGATTGATAGATCTCTCCGAGAGCTTTAAAATGATGGTAAATACGTCTCTGTAGACCAGAAACTCGCTACGAAAATTGCGGTAAACTTTTGAAGTGGAGAGAAATCCTGCACGCTGATTGGCTGTGACGCTCTGACGCAAAATCTTATGATAATATGCTACGATGGAGTGATTCGTCTAGGGTAGATTATCTGGGTGACACTAAGCAAGATATTGAACAAATTTACAAAAACTTTCACAATTACGGTCTGTGTCCTTCATCATGTTGCCAATATGTATTGCTTGGTGTATTATCAAGTGATAAATTCGTATTTGTGCAACAGCAAACTTGACTCTGAGACTTTCCAAAATGTCAAGAAAATCCAAATTGAGACCATTATATTTCTGCTGATATAATTGGGATAAAGAAGATGACATTTGCAATCGCTGATATTGCCTCCTTTCCAGTTTGGCAAAGGAAGTATTATACGCACTAGATACCTAAATTTTGTGCAATTTTGATTACATTTGCAGCAGAGGTAAAAAAAGCGTTGAAGTGCTAGACTATATATCTCCATGCACTGTATATACTGTGTATAGCATAGTGACAAAGTCTAACACTTCTGGGTCTGTGCTTTAGATTTCTAATGGAAAAGTGTTCATCAAATATCCTTTAATTGGAGATTAAACCAATCACAAATATAACCCCTCGGAATCAAACAGGTTCGTAAGTTTCAAAGTTTTCCTCCTACAGAATAAAAAAAATCATAATCGTCATACTGCAATCAGAACATTCATTTAGCTATGAAGTGATAAACTACAAGACTCTTTGAGAGAGAAACAGCTGTGAAAATTTTGCTGCACCGAGTAGGTACTCTGGAGAAGTCCTCCGTAATTTTGAGCAGTATCTAAATTTCGGAAATTTAATTTCCAATAATTTTACACAGGTCTCTACTTCGAAAAAAAATATTTTTATCTGAAAACTGAGCCAGAAACATGTGATGGCCTGTTTATTATGGTTGACTCTTCCTTAGCACCGTCCCTCAATGAACAGGCTTGCGCAAAAAATATCTTGTTCAACAAAGTTTCCTTTGGTAAATACAGAATAATTTAGATTTTACAAAACAGAAAATTTAAAAAACCCCAAAATTATGCCTTAAAGATTTTGAAATTACCAACTCGAGAACAAATGGCAACGAGCTTGACCCTCGTTGCCAGACCAATACATGAATATGCAAAACTTGATATCCAGGAAGACCTAAAGACCAAATACTGCCATACTGGTTATCAAAAGAAAATGGCAGACATCCAAATTACCACTATTGACAGGACCAATGACAAATATATAAATATTTAAGCAGTTTATTTCAAAATTCCCAATATTCCCGCAAGAATAAATTCCCGGAAATTTTCCCAAATTGAATTTATGGATGACGGAATCCCTGCTTCTAAAATTGGGAAATTAAAATTAAAACAAAAAGTTCTACCCTTTTGAATTTTGTTTCACTGCATCAAAGATGGAGTACTTTTCATGATATTCCAAATATATAAGTATGAATCCCTGTATAAGTTAATCCTTCCGAAGTCAGATGTTTGTCAGGCTGAAAACTTTTCAAACAACCCTCGTACGACGTACATACATTATTCATAGGCTATGGAGTCAAATTACACTGAGATGGCACTTAAATCATCTCGAAAGAATTCCAGACTATTCTGACATACTTTGAACCCCATTTATCGCGCTTTCATCCCGCCAGTCAAGTTCTATTGAGCCTTAGTTTATTGTCAATATTGAGGTGACAATGACAGAGAGTCTGCTCTGAGGTGCATTGGCAATTACTACCTCTCAACATAATATGCAATCAAATCCAATTGAAAACACATTAATTGAAGCATATGATGCGTACTGCATGAGAATGTAAAACAGGCACAATTGACGTGAAACTGTAAATTTATTACTTTTATGATCATAAGTGTATCAAAATTAAAAATAAGATATGATACAGATAACACTAGTTAAAATAAGTTTGAACAATTTTGATTGTAATCAATTTAATGTTTATAATTTGTTATTTGATTGAAAGATGACATGTTTATTTTCTTGAACAAATTAACGATAATTCATAAGAATTCTAATCATTGTAGATGATGGATGGATGATTGGGGCTTTACGAGGGGTGTCCCAAAAGTACTGACCAATTTTTTTGGCAGACCTTTCTGTTTGAAGCAGCTGTATGAAATTTTCACAGAATCAATTTCGGGTATTTTACTATCCATTTTTAAAATATAGTACCTGTTAGAACAGTTTAAATAATTTTTTTGTTGCCATGGAAACAGAAGGTCAGTGCACCCAGCGCAGCTCAATTTTTTAGGCCAAATCCAAGTGTCTAGGCTTGGAAATAACCTAGGAATTTACGGTAAATATGCAATGGATGATCATGAAAAATATTATTTGGAAACCTAACAGTATCTCAAAGTTTTTCATTTACATATAAAGTCACTGTGAATCAGTTTAACCAATGTGCTGAGGCGATCACCTGGGTCCTCCAAACTGGGCTGTTCTTAAATTGTGGAATTTCAGTGTATGTGGCGACTACTTCATTTCTCGTTATGACAATTATTTCTTAAAGAAAATTTCTTGAGAAATTGAGCTGCGCTGGTCGCACTGACCTCTCGTAACCATCGTAACAGAACAGTAACTTAAATACTTATTACAGTCTTCATTTTTTTCAAAATAGATGGCTAAATACCTGAAATTTATTCTGTGAAAATTTCATTCAGCTTTCAAATAGAAAGGTCTGCCAAAAAAAATTGGTCAGAACTTTTGGGACACCCCTCGTACGTCATGTATTTATGCACTCGGTAGGCCAATTAGGATAGGAGGAATACATGGCAATGAGGCAAAGGATGATTGAAACAGCCGTCCAACATAGGCCCAGGAGACCCTGCAAGAGCTGGATTCGAACCCTGGACCCAGCGATTGGCAGCCCAGCACACTACCACTAGAGTCCAACCCTCCGCCCTCTTATCATTGTGGAAGCATGCCTCATAAATATTTGGACCAGCAATTGGCGGTAAGGGCTCGTCTGTACCAGTAGGTCCAGTGGTCGAAATAAGGGGGGTCTTTGACCCCCCCCCCCCCAAATGCTCTTGTAACCCCTCAAATACATTTTTCCAAAGGGGGTCCTGAAAGACCCCCCCCCCCCCCCCCAGTACTAAATGTGTCTAGAGCAACCTCTTGTGATTTATATACATCATCAAAAGGGTTTTCAAAACTCGTTTTCTGACATAAAACATGGCATTGAAATGTCCAGAATTCATTTTTAGAACATCTAAAAGTCTTTGGCTTCAGGGCGCGACCAAATAGCATGGCCTATTTCGACCACTGAGTAGGTCATTAGACTGATCAAGCAGGACCACTGGCAAATATAACAAAGTTTGTTATTTGTGTTAAAACATTCACTCTCTTGGAAGTCTTCCAGCTGGATGAAAGAGTTTTAAAAAGTTGTATGTAAATCTCGCTCGCCTAAAATTTGTAGTTCCCTCACTTGCATTAGAATTCCTCTCAAAAATTAATTTTATTTAGAAAAAAATAAATAATAAGCTTGCTTGCTCCATTTTCCCCCAAAAATATCCGTCATCCACAAAATCAATTTGGTGTGGCCTAATAATAAAACAGTACATTTTGAGAATTTCGATTACCTTATTTTCAAAGTTTTTAGAATATTTTGCAACCCTGTTCACCACATTTCCTCTATATTGGATTTGTCAATGATACCGCGCGCTTGTAAAAGGCCTTGATCCTGAGTGAAAACTTCAATGGTCTGAAGAACGAGTACACATCATCATCATTTGACCTGAAATAAAGATGCAATAAGTGAGGTAGTGGGAAATTCGAAGCTCCTAACTTTGCATATATTTCCTCAAGAATTTCATGAGAACTAGAGACAATTTTAAATTTGCCTTTTAAATATCTTATAGCCTACATTATTCTAAATTGAACATGTGACAATTACCACATATTGTAATTGTATTCACTACCTTCATGTAGAAAGTTGATTTCAAGATTTTGAAATATCCTTTAAGTGGAAATGCTGTATGCCATGGTTTCAATATCATTAACATTAGGGCTATTCCATTTAAAAATCTGGGGGGGGGGGTGGTCGGGCTATGCATCTAAAACGATTTTTTTTTACCCCCCCGATGCATTAACTTCGATTTTTTCACCCCCCGTACATACATCAAAAAAAAAGTTTCATTATTACATTGCGTAGGCCTGAATAGAGCAGATAGTCCCCCCCCCCCATACATCTACAGTGATTTCCGCGAGTGCCCCCCTTAGGGGAACATGGACAGATGGATGGATATTGAGGCTTTATGTCCTGTATTTATGCATTTAGTAGGCAAATTAGGACAGGAGGAGGTCACGGCAATCAGGCAAAGGATGATTGAAACAGTTGTCCAACAAAAGCCCAGGTGACCCAGAAAGAGCTGGATTCGAATCCCGAACCCAGTGATTGGAATTCCAGCATGCTAATACAAGACCAGCCTTACCCTCCCCCTCATCTTCGGCACAAAATTAGTACTTGTAAATTATATGGTAAATTTAAAACTCATTTAATATCAAAATAAAATTTCAAAATCTGGATTATCCATATTGAAATTCCTCCTGATACACAAATGTTATATGTTGGGTAATGTTTATTGCCTTGACTTTTTTCAAAATTTGGCTCATTATCAATGTAATTATAGGTGCCATCCAATTAACAACAAATAAACCTGTAGTCGTGTACTGCCTTATTACCTTTCAGCATTGTGACTAAACTCTTTTGTGGAACCATCTTCACCGGCAGCAACTGGAGAAACAGTTTGACATTTTCTCCCCAACTCATTCGCATTCCCTTACATCAGCATAAATCTTTCCACCTCCTTCACAAAGCACCTGAAATATTTAAAAAAATTAAAATACTTGTAAGAATCATAAATTTTATATCAAAAAATGTTGTACAATGTTAATGCATCACCTGCTCCCTGGAATACCAAATAAGAGATCCAGCATCCCATCTTAGGAAATAGTCAGATAAGTTGGTTATTTTATTGCTAGTTTTCCATAAAAACCTGTCAATAATTCAAAATCAGTGGCGTAGCTAGGAAATTTTCCAGGGGGGGGGCAAAATATTCAAGTCAGCGATCGAAACGGAACATTTTTGTCGGGGGAGCTATTATCGCTGTCGCGGCAGAGGCGCGCCATCGGCAAAATGCAACGTTTTTTGGCAATGTAATCATTTCTTTCCTGGTCAGGATGGAGCCAGGGGGGGCGACCAACCCCCTGCCCCCCCTGTAGCTACGCCACTGTTCAAAATATCAAATAAAGTAAAGCTGGCTTTAATTATATTTTCGGAGACTCAAACTGATACCTATAGCATTTGTCCTGGTGATACAGGCCTACTGCCATTACTGCATGGGCTTGTTTTATTGCAATAAGCCTTACTGCTAAAGACACCGAAAAGCAGAAAAATTCAAGGCTTTACTTTCAATTATCGACTCCTTTAGCTTCCTGAAAATAAACTCAAAGACTGCTAAGCAGTCAGGGAAATTATCACCAGCTGATGACAATCAATGTCCTCAGCCCCACATGACAATCACCCTAGCACTGTCATCACCCTCCCATGACACTCTCATGGTGTCATGGCCTAGCCATGACTTTGGCAGTGCTCAAAATCATCTTTGACTGGCTATTTAAAAAGAACTAAGGCAACTATCACTTCCAAACTTGGTAAAAAGTTGTATCACAGTGTCAACTAACTCTATGAATTTTGGCAGACCTATCCATTGCATAATGAGGAAAAGAACCCGAAGGCTCCAGAGAAATTAGGAAATTGTCATCAGCTTCTGATGACTTTGCAGTATTTCGTGAAATTGGATAGAATTAAGTCCCGCAACTGACATGCTGCTGTGTAGTGAGGATGGCTGCAAAGAGATCAGACTTTCTTCTGAGACCCAACTGATCAACCCCACACACTCAATCATCCTGTCAGGGCCAGGACTTGGCTGGAATTGCAATTGTCCTCATATGCTGGTAATTTCCCTGACTGCTAAGGGACTATTCTGAATGTACGAGGGGGTACTAACTTTTTTCATGTGTTTGAAGGGGGGGGGATAGTAATAAATTTGTTTTTTTATGGATTTTTCACGCGGGAAAAACTTGTTTTTCATTTGTGAAGCATGGACAAACAATTTTACGCGTGTGGATGAGTCACAAACTTTTTTTATCACAATTTTCTTTGCCAAGATCCAAGATCCCATGCTGGACGGAAATTGATATTTTGTCTAGTTCCAAAACTTTTTACATGTATCCAATGACAATTTTTTGGACTGGACTGCCGGACCGGTTGAAAATCTGCCGGAATTTCCTTTGGACCGGCTATCTTCGCAAAGACTGCCCTAGCCTAGTAGGCCCTAGGCCTAACTACAGGTGGAAACTAACTTTTCACAAATTTTCCAAGCTTGGCCAAGTGCTGAACAAACTTTTTGTTTTTTCATCAAAAAATCCATAGCTTTCCACCCCCAAATGTCAGCCGGTCGCCCCCCCCCCAAAGATCAGCTGGTCACCCCCCCCCCCCTCCCCAAAGATCAGCTGGTCGCCAGTGGTCGGCCCCTTAACTTCAGTAAAGTCGTCTGGCAGTCTATTATATTATGTGTCTAGCTAACCAGGTCCAAAAGCTGTCACAAGTCTTGAAAAAAAAAATGCAACAAGCACAGCACTTAACAAAGTCAACATTGACAACTCAGCAACTGTCAAAAAACGTCACCCAGGCAAATGGCCTAAAATTGTACACAAGTTCTCTGTGGTAGCAAATGTGGCATGCAATACAATCTAGAATGTTCATAACATCATTCTATGCTTAAAACCAGATGTAAAACGGCCAAAAATGCACTTACCAGCCTCCAAAAACAAGTGATGTGTCAATGCTTGTTGATGCCAATTTTAGGCTCAGTCTTGGGCCCAGTCCTCTTTGTCATTTTTATAAACGATTTACCAGCAGATATAGATTCCAGCATTTTCTTATTCGCAGACGACACCAAGCTGTACAGAGCGATTGACCAAGATCAAGATGTGGACCACACTCAAAAGGATCTCGACAAACTGCAGGACTGGAGCGACAAGTGGCTATTGCGTTTCCACCCTAACAAATGTAAAAGACTGTTTGTCCATAGAAGATCTGCCGACATAAGGGCAACAAATTTGTTCCTGAAGAAGATGGACCATGGGGGACAGCAGAGCCTAGTAGCCTTGGAGACGGTTAAATCATACAAGGACCTTGGAGTGCTTGTGGACGACCGGCTTACCTACGACGAGCATATCAACAATATCACCACCAAAGCGAGCCAAATTATGGGCATCATCGGCCGCAACTTCAAATTCCTTACAAAGGAGATCTTCGTCCCACTCTATACGTCCCTGGTACGATCCCGTTTGGAATATGGCCAAGCAGTTTGGTCACCCCACTTAAAGAAACATATCAGGAAAATTGAGGCAGTGCAGAGGAGGGCAACCAAGAAGGTTACTAGCCTGAGAAATCTAGAATACCCTGATAGGCTGAGGGCCCTGGGTCTTCCTACATTGTCTTACCGTCGACTACGAGGGGACATGATTGAGGTCTATAAGACTCTACATGAAATTTACGACCCTATAACATCAATAAAGCTTGAGAGATCGCAAACAGGACTTAGGGGTCACGATTTCAAGTTGTATCAAGTCCGAGCATCAACCGAAATGCGTAAGCACTCCTTCCGCTCAAGAGTAGTGAAGCCATGGAACTCCTTGTCCTCGGATACCGTGTCAGCACCATCCCTGAATGCCTTCAAGTCGCGCTTAGATAAAGAATGGTGGAATCACCACCTCAAGTTTGATCCAGAGTAGGTGTCCTGGCGTTTTGCAGCACTCTGGCAGCCTCGGCGGCCACACAAGGGCAGCTTCGGCGGCCCAATTTTGGAATCATGAGACGTACATGGCAGCTTCGGCGGCCAACTGTCTGCTGACCGTCAACAACGCCTTCTCTGGGGGAGACTTGGGGTGGCCTTCAGCAGATTTCCTTCAGTATCCTGTCAGAATCGAGCGTTACCTGCAGCCGCAGTCTCAACAAGGGTCAAGATCCACCCTACCACCGCCGTACAGCGATGCTCCCTCCGAGTCGTCACCCGTTTACCTGAGCTTATATTTGCACCCTAAAGGCAGCCTCGGCGGCCGGGATGTTCTGATAAGACCAGTTTACCTATTTTGGCAGTTTCGGCGGCCATCCGGGCTAAATGGGTTTTTGCTACAAGGAAAATGATCAAAATCCGCAAGTGAATTACCAGGCGTCTGTTTAACTGTATATACACAACGCACCATTGACTAACCCCCATACGGAAGAACTATATTATCAGTAACGATCTGAGAAAAGAGGTTTTTAAAACCTGCTCTCAGTAACTTATTATATTATTATATTATTATGCCACTTCGCGCCAGTTGAGCACGTGCGAGGAGGGAATCCCGCGCGATGACGTCATGGCGCCATGACGCTTGGGAGAATTTGTTATCAAAATGGAATTCCGGCTGAACTGAAGCAGAAACGATCTGGATACCATTTATTTCGCTTGTCGAAGATAGTAGGGTGGCTATTCTACAGGATAAGGTCGAGTATCTTTGACGGCATGAGCCTAATCGTCTTATTTTACCACATCTTCGTCGGAAATAATTGATCGCCACTTTTTGGGTGCGTCGGAACAGTAGCCCCGTTCGGGCAGGAGCTAGTTTTTTTTAGGAATGGGGAAAAGGGATAATTACCAGTGTGCTAAAACTGCTGATGATTTCTATTATATGGGAGACATGGAGGAAATCATAATTTATAAGCCCTCCACCTATTTCCCCTTATAATGAAAGTCTTATTAGGCCTGACACTGTGATTCAATGCAATCAATTCATTCCTCAGACTGAACTGCCTCAAAGATTTCTGGAGCTTGGTTTTTTGGCACAGTTTCTGTTAAAGATGATGAAATATTCAATGGGCAATCCAGGGTGCAGAAAGTCAACTATCAGGGAAACTAAACTGAACTTAATGACCGTGAAACATCATTAGAACATGATTATTCATGACTATTAGGTTTTATAATTCGTCAATAAGATATATTTGTGGTTCTTCTCGAATAAACTAGCATTTAGATTCAGTTTTTTATTACCATTTACCGTGTTTACACAGATAAGTAAGGAGAAATCTATACATTTGGTGAGAAAGCTTTCAATGTTCACTGCAAATAATCATGGTTGAAGGAATTTGATATAGTTATAGGCCTACTGTCAATTCAATAAGTAAGTTTTTATTTTTATTTCGACCCTACTGTTTAACCACACTATAATTTGTTTCCATTGTCAAGAAGGAAAGTCTGCAAAAAGCATATGTGAAGGAACTCTTAATTGGCTAGTGTGAAAACAATAGGTACATATTTAAGGCCTCAATAAAATCTTTAAAATACTTCCTTTATTTATTTAGAATACTGAAAAGTTTATGACATATCATTTCTGGTTCAAGTAATCATTAAGTCAAAGATTTCTCAAGACGTTCCTACGATTCTTTCAGCAAAGGTTATTGACCCTTTCAAAGGGCATTGAACCTGGGTAGGATTCATTGTTGTGAGGAATAACAGGGTGTCAATTATTCTGTAATGGGGAAAACTATTGTGGATTAGTAGAAGTCAGCAAATCAGGACACCCCAATATTTGGTTTATTCGGCACATAAGCTATTTATACTTTAGGAAAAAAACAACATATTTTTATGTCATTAAAAAATTACTGATACTGACATAATTTAATGTAAAGTAACAGTGGCGTAGCTAGGAAATTTTCCAGGGGGGGCAAAATATTCAAGTCAGTTGGGGAAATGGAACATTTTTGTCGGGGGAGCTATTATCGCTGTCGCGGCAGAGGTGCCCCATCGGCAAAATGCTACGTTTGATGACAATGCAATAATTTCTTTCCTGGTCAGGATGGAGCCAGGGGGGGCGACCGCCCCCCCTGCCCCCCCTGTAGCTACGCCACTGTTTTAAAAGTATGCCTATATAAGAAAAAAAAGAAAGAAGACCTGGGCAACAGACTATTACTAAATCTTAGCTCATAAATGATGTCAATCTAGTAAAGAAATTGTTTTCTTCTAGTCAAGTACAATTACATGAGTAATCACATTTATGTCACTCAAGACTTTTTAAAAAATTTCAAATTTAGTATAGATAATTGAATTGTTACTTCTGTTTTCTTAGCAACGCCGGCAAATATAGACATTTTGATTTAAAGTCAACAGTGATTTGTCAACGAGACCATGAATTATAATGATACATGTTCAAGTCATGTTATGGTGATTGATAAGCTGAATGTATATTTAACTTAGCCATGACTAATGAGGCATGAAATATGATGTTCAGTGATTCATAAAATCTTTGGTATCTTCTAGTAATCTTTGACATCAAAATTCCAGGTCAGAAAGCTATCTGTTAGTATAATTAATAGGTCCATTGTTTACTTTGCTTTATTATTTGCATATTATGTGAGTATTTCTATATTTGTGAGTTATAAAAATTATGAAATTATATCATATTTAGTTCTCTGATGAGCATAACCATTATCTAGGAACTCTGGGGTTTCTACCATAACAAAAAATCATTTTAATTCCCTTTCGGTAGAAATTTGTATTGGTTATTAGCAATTTTATCCTAATATGACTCCTAATTAATCCAAAGTGTGAAGTTACCTAAATTAACCTCTTCTTGAAAAAGTTGCATTAAATTTGAAATTATGTTGCAATATTCTTCAATGATTGCATGGGAAAGGCAGTCAGATATGACTGCGTGCAAACATATACTTTTAAAACAATTCATTTGTGCTTTATCAATTGAGCGAAAATAGGCAGAAAAAGTCAACTGGACATATAGTTCTTGAAATACCTGTACATTTACGTAAGTCGCACATGTTTCTGAATTAATTGTTTAGCTCCCTGTCACTAAATTACAGTTTGATATCTTTTTTATTTTATGATATTTTTAGTGATGGGTTGACAGACAGATGTTTCATTTGGATGGTAAATTTGTACAGTGTTGGAGAACTCCTATCTGGTAACTTCCATACATTTAAAAGCAAAATTGCAAAAGATAGCAGCAGTCGATAGAAATTTTATGGAGTTATTTTTAAGAATTGTAATAACTTCACTTTTTTTTCTGAAGTTCCATACATTGTATATCTCTGGCACTTGTAATGGTACCATTCGCAGTGAAATTATTTTGAACAGTCACATGCATGAATGCAAAACAAAATCATCCAAACTGGTTTAGATCTCATAACAATGTTTCAAATGTCTAGCACCCCAAGTGCTTCAAAGTTGCATTTTGAACAGTAAATTAACACTCTACAATAAATAAATAATGTTTAGGCTTAGTGCATTTCAGTATTTCAAATAATATGTCTGGCAGAATAGAATGTGAAGGACCCTTAAACTGTTTGACCCATCACCCACTGTGAGATACATGCATTGAAATGAATAGAAAAACTTGTTAATTCAGTGCATTGATGACACTGGTTCTGAGGAACGTTATTGTTTCATATGGATAACATGGGTTATATAAAATTTTCAGTATATAAATAGTATTCTAATATTTTTTTCTTCAGTTTTTCCATGGTTGTCATTAGGCAAGCAGTTGTGGATTAATTCACTAAGCAGCAGGAATATAAGCAATGCAGGACTTTTTGAATGGCAGAATTTCACAACTGGAGACTGGCCATTACATTTTGAAGAAGGATACCTCAGTGAACATTTTCTTTGTGATTGAACATTTGGTTGGTAGATTTAGTAGTAAGGAAGCTGATACTTCTTTAGTCAATGGTGTACATTTTAAAATTATTTCCAGATTAATTTGATACAATTAGTATATTTGAATTTTTTCTGCCTCCAAAAACACGGAATTGTCAAATCTCAAGGCAAATTGATTGATTGTAAATCAAATATATAAATTAAGAAGTTATAGTGCATGAGATATTGGAAGGATTTTCCTTGTATGAGATGTTTCCGTGCACTTCAAGTGAGGTGTGTCAAATTTTTATATTCTAAGCAATTATGCAAATAATTAAACTGATCTCATGCTTTCTTTGTGGAAAAAATTATATTCTAGAAAGCTAAATCTTAAATGCTATTGTCTTTTTATGGGGTTAACCAAGATACAATAGTTCCATATTTGTATTTTAAATTAAATTAGGCAGACTTTGTTGATGGTCAGGTTTTCTCAAACTAGGGTTCACCACAAAACATCAAACTTGAACTTTGTCAATATCCTTAAACTGACATAGATATAACTCTTGATCTGAAAGCTTATTACATATCCTCGTAGTGATTTTTGATTGGTCCAATGCTGACATATTGAATGGTCATGTGCCTGGATTAATGCCAACAATTTTCTTTGTGAAAAAGAATTAGTTCAGTTGACCTCATCAGACTGAGTGTTGAGTTCAAGCAAAACATAGGATTACCTGTGTGGGACTTGGGATATATACTTTCACAAAGGTTTGTGTATTTTTTTGTTAATTTATGGAAACAATTCCTGTTTCTCGGTTATCTCCGTTCTTTTACAAAGTCTTAATCAGTAAAATTTAAAATAAGTCATTGGTTTATTTTGTATAAGTTTTTACAAGACTATTATTATAACTATCTTGTAGGAGAAAGTATGATTCGGACAAATAACTCATTACATTGGCCTTTGAATGAAAGACAAAATCCTCAATTACCTTTTGTTTTCAATTTTGATCAGTTCTTGCTTGTCAGCTACAGGACTTCTCTCTCTTGACATAAAATATAAATGGTAGTTTAAAATTAAATCTGTCAATTATGACCAGTTGACATAGTGAAATCTTTCATGTTTGCCTATAAGCTATCTACAAACTTTGCAAAAACACTAGTTAACTGCACAATGAATGCCAATGGGCATTCTTTCCATGCACAACATTTGTGGTTAATTGTTAATGGTGATTCTACTTTATATTAACAGTTTAACAGGAGAGAGGAATGATGGTTTAAGAGAAAAAACAACATTTGAACAGTCAAATTGGAAAAGAAAAATTTAATGATACATTTATGTTTTCTTGTACCTTAAAACCTCCAAATGATTTAAAAGATTACTCCTTACATCATATTTAGGGGCTAACCAGATGATATTTGGGAGCGAAATTTTGCCCCCAGGACAAACCTTTTTTTGTGTGCGAAGCAATGATCAACTTTTTTTGCCTTCAAAGGAACGACAACATTTCTTTTGCAATTCTAACACTTTTTGACCAGTGCCGTAAAGTTCTGCGAGTGGAAACAAACGTTTTTAGCTCGTCTGTTTTCTTTGAAAACGAAGAGCTATTGTCGTCACTCGATCGTCCTCGTTGTCCCGGTTAAGGTTTTTGTAAGTGTCCATTTGAGACCATAGTTTTCAACTTAGAGTTATGAAATTTGGTACAGGTATGGGGCTATGGGTACTGATCGGGAACATGTCGAGAAATCCAAGATGGCTGCCATATTGTGGCGGCCATTTTGGCAACCATCTTTCTTCATTCTTGAACTGCCCATTGTGAGCTTAATATTTCACTTACAGTTATGAAATTTGGTACAAGTATGGGCCTCTAGGTATGGATCGGGAACATGTCGAGAAATCCAAGCTGGTTGCCATTTTGTGGCGGCCATTTTGGCAGCCATCTTTCTTCATTCTTGAACTGCCCATTGTGACCTTAATATCTCACTTACAGTTATGAAATTTGGTACTGGTATTGGCCTGTGGATATGGATCGGCAGCATGTTGAGAAATCCAAGATGGTGGCCTTTTTGGCAGCCATTTTTCTTCATTCTTGAACTGCCCATTGTGAACTCAATATTTCGCTTAGAGTTATGAAATTTGGTACAGGTATGGGTCTGTGGGTATCGATCGGGCACATGTTGAGAAATCCAAGATGGTGGCCATTTTGTGGTGGCCATTTTGGCAGCCATCTTTCTTCTTGAACTGCCCATTGTACCTTAAAATATCGCTTAGGGTTATGAAATTAGGTATTGGCCTGTGGGTGATAATCTACCACACATAGATTTCACATTGACAGACGAGCGTTGAAACCGCTTGCGGTTCTGGTTTGTTTCTAAGTGCTGAACAAACTTTTTATGTCAGTGTCAGTGTCAAACAAACTTTTTTTTTAACCAAACACCCATAGCTTCCCCACCTCAAAACAAAAGATATATAGTTGGCCCCTTATTGGGGTTCGATCATGATTTAAAGTACTTCAAATTATAGAGTTTTCTCTTCCAAATCAAATTCAAGAAAATCTTTGTTTGACTTTAAAGGCATGCTAAACGAAAAAATGTTTGAATAATTGGGTGAATTTTGTTAGTCCTGTTAATTAAACACTTTCACATATAGATTATCATGAATATTCTAATCTCCAAAAACCTTGGTCAGTGCTTCAGTAATCAACACTGCAGTCCAAAGAAAAACTCACCATACTGCAAGAAAAACTTGCCAAGTCATTCTTGTATTGATTAATTGCGACCTGGGAGGCTTCTGAGTACTTTGCCAATGAAGGATTTAGGTTTAGTGCAGAAATCCAGTGTTTACGTTCTAGATTACTATGCTCTCATATCATTTTGTTTGATTTTATAGGATTTTCATGACATGGAGATTTAAAGAATATCTTGAAGCTCTTAGTTGATAAATTGATTTTATTGTCTTTTTTTGCAATTTTTAAAGCAGATGGATGGATAAATATAATATTATTGCAACTATAAATCAATAAGCAGATTGACTTGTTGTTGCTTCAACGAAAATAATTTGTCTTCTTCCTCAGTCTAGGCGAAGATATGAAATTTCTGAGATCTTCATGGTTAAAAAAAAAGTTTTAAAAAATATAGTTTTTCCACCAGCTCTGACAGGCTTTCATTAATCGGTGCAGTGCATAGGGTCATTTGGACTGACAAAATTGTACTTATTTCTTTGTGGCAGTTAAAATCATCTGTATTCATTTTAACCCCTTTTCTCCCTAATTTGAAGAATATGGCTAGGTATTCTTCAGCGTAGCACACCACCTAAATCAACAATTTTATCAAACCAGAAACATGTTCCAGATACTAATGCGAATTGTTCTAATTAGTGTATCATTATTTGTACTAGATTTCCACTAGAATGAGACTACTTCTCACTCAACTGCAAGGCCCAAGAATCTAGTAATTAAATCTCCAGTCTACTGAGTCTAGTTTCCTTTGCAATAGTTGCATGCAAAGACTTGAGTCCAGAGCTAATCTATTGATTTGCAATGTTGATTGGGAACTATGGAAAACTAGACAGGGACTGAGGGAGGATAAAGCCAAGAGTTTGCATGACTTCGCTCCTTTAAAAGGCAAGATTTAAACTGGGTCAGTCAGTCTTATTGATCAGAATATTAACTTAATTAGTTACATAAGACAATTTGAATGTTATGTATGACTATTGTATCATCTTATCTGTCTCTTTGTTGCTTAGTGCTAATTTTTTGTCTTAGTTGTGTGATATTTATTAGTCTGGTATTGATTGTTTTTCAGTTGTGCTAAGCAAAGGCAAGATTTATACTAGGTTAGTCAGTCTAATTCATCAGAATATTAGCTTAATTAGTTGCATAAGACAGTTTCAATGATTTGTATGACTATTGTATCATAATATGGCTGTATTTATTTAAGTTTGTGCTCATTTTGTGGCACAATTTTGTGATATTTATTAGTCTGGTATTGATTATTTTTGGTGCTCACTGCTCAGCTAGAGAGCTACATGTATGGTTTTGAAGTTTGAAAGGGTTATAACAATATCCCCAATTCATTTACAGAACTGACTGGCATATCGATGACCTTGGCTTGTGTCAATTTTATTGTAACACATATCTGTTTTTGTTTTACATAAATTTGTAAATTGATAATTTTGGTTGCCGGGAAGTGTGATAAATCAGTTCTCATTTTGAGTCGGCAACTTTTACAGTGTGATAAACAGTTACTATTCAAACCAAGTGTTAAAATCAATCAAGTTTTCTTTTCCAGTACCTAATAGTTACCAGTCACAGTTCAGATACGTGCAGTTGTGCAATATAGGTGATATAAACAAGCCGTTTACAAATTCAGGAACATGTGAAAATCAGAATCAGAATGACAAAACATTTTTGATGCTCAGTAGGCAAGTACTGTGCCAAACCTTAATAGAATTTCAAGCTGACTAAATTATCTCCAGCTGGATTGTATAAAATATAAAATGGTAGTGTCTGGATTTTATGTCAATCTAATTTATCTCACCCTATAAGTGCAAGAAGAACCAAGACTCTAAGAGGTTATTGTATAATAAATGTGTAAAATGCACTCTAAAAAATGTTCAGACAAAATTGTTTTTTTAGATTCAAAATGGTTTTTTGAAAAACTAAATTTCAATGCAAAAAACCAACATGGATTTTTTTTTTAAATCCATGTTGGTTTTGCATTGAAATTTGGTTTTTCAAAAAACCATTTTGAATCTAAAAAAACAATTTTGTCCCCACATTTTTTAGAGTGGGGACAAAATAGTAAATGCTCATGGCAAATATTTGAAATTTTTCAGCTGAAGAACATGAAGCAAGATGAAGGAGAACTTGGACCAGAATGAGAGGGTGGCAGGGAGGCTGGGAAGTGCTACTTACTACAACTTCGCCAGCTCAATATTCGACCTGGAAGGGACAGGTCACGAGGAAAGACTTATCTCTGCTGTCAAGGTATGATACTTCTCAGAGAATGATAAGTTAATTTATATCTTATGTGATATATATATCTAAAAGTTGAACTATATCCAACATTATCCTTGTAGGTGTAAATCTGGTAACTATTTGCTACAAACAGTAATTTACAATGACTTTCATTTTGTAGTGTTGGACTGTTTACTGGAATTAAACTTTTCAGTTTATTGGATGCATGTTTTAATGTAGGCATTTCATTTTTGGCATTGAGTGGTAGAATTTGCCATCAACCCTCGGGTATGATTCAGCTAAATGTTCTCTTTTTTTTTTACATGACGCTTTTTTCAGTCCAGTGCCTCTTTAAGAAATTTCTTTAGATTTTATGTTACTATTTATGATTTATGTTTCAGGAAAATGACTTGCAAAAAGTTGAAGAAATCCTGAATCAAAAGAATGACAGTTTGGTGGACATTAATGTCAGGGACCCAGAACGAGGCAACACTCCATTGCTATGGGCAACCATCAGGGGCCATTCCAAGGTATGTATCTTTGTTCATCTGAATCATATTATTTTTATACAACCTAAATTCAATCATTGATCATACCATGAACCAATCCAAGCACAGAATGAGTGTAAGTGATACAATTTTGTTAACTCACAAAATTAGAGTCATATCTTTAAAATGGGAAGGAATCCAGAATGGGAGTCGCTGTAAACTGACCCTGAAGCCCTTCTATATAGGCCTACATGCATTTTTTATTTTTCTTTATTTCCTATATTTCATGGCAGGCCTAAGCCTCAAGACAAAGCAACATAGCTGGCTATGGAATTGTAAGTTCCTATAAAATGGATTAAGTTTTGAATCTTTAAAGCATTTGATTTGATATAATTTTCCAAAAATTATATTGGGATTGTTTTTCTTCCACAGACCTGTGTGTGACGTATTTGAATAAATTTACTATACAATAATTGCTTCAAATATTGTACAGATGGTTCAAGTTCTTCTGCAACATGGTGCTGACGTGACCTTGAGGAATTTTGAAGGTCAAACTGCAGTCGAAGTGGCTTCCCCTCAAATTCGCCAAAAGTTGCTAGAAGCAGTTGACAAAGGTGGACCCCAAAGAAATCTACTTCAGGCTGCCTGGCAGGGAAATGCCATGGTCATGAGAAAGAGTTTGGTAAGCATTTGATGAAAGGATATTTAGTATTTTATTTACGATGTATAGTCTTCCTTCTACAATGGAGGGAGACTTTCCCCAGAACTGTAGTTTTGTGAGCAAACACTCTCCTTGTTTGCTTTGTATGGAACCAAAGTTGAAAAAATTCTTTGAAGTCGGTATGGTAAATTAAATTTATCATTGCTAATCAATGTTGTCCCAGATATTTTAATGGACCTGGTGAATTATTTTTATTTTGAAATATATGACACATGGTTTCTTGGGGTTATATACATTGCTGCCCATGCAGGCCTACTGCCATTTAATGATTCAAAACATTAAATAAAATGTCCACTTTCTCAACTTTCAGGAGGACCCATCTGTGGACATTGATTGCCGCAACTCTGAAGGCTTAACCCCTCTGCTACTTGTTACTCGAGATCTTCAACTATTTGAGAAGTTTGGGGACCGTCTTTCCCAGAACAGTAATCCTGCAGAAACTTTGAAAGAATTGCTCACCCACAGAGCGTAAGTGAAATTCATTGATTGACTTGATTGATTGATTTATTCAATACCTTATCCTATATTATTTGAAGTGTCGACATACATGTTCAACAAGAAGTGTTCATGGACAAGACAGTGTGCTCATTCACATTGAATATGTGCGTTTTTAAAGGCTTTCAATCCATATGTTTTGGATTTAGTTTAACACACTTTAGGCATAAGGCAAGGCAAGACATTTATAAATGATTTATGACATTCCCTCAATCTTCCCAGATTCTCATAGCTTTTGAGCCATGATTTTTCTTGCCGATTATGCCCTAATTGTGATGGAAACTATAATCACACCTGGTGACCTAGACAATGATATCATTTGCTGCTAATCATTTACTGGCCTTGAATTATAATAAGACTTACCAGCTTGACATTTTCCATAAGCCTCTCATAACTAAGATGCAAGAAATAATTATTTTTATTTTTTTAATCCATTTCAGCAACACCAATGTTCAAGATCCAGATGGTAAAACCTGTTTACACTATGTGTCTTCCACTAAAGCATCTCAAGCTGCCAAGTTAGTCAAGCAACTCATCAACAGCAACTGTATTGTCAGTAAGTATCAATGATTAATAACTTCCATATAGCTCTGGTGTATACTTCTGTAAAACTAGATAGGTATTTAAATCAAGATAAACTTTTATTGCTTTCATTTTCAGATTGTGGAGACAAGAATAGCTTCAGTCCTCTGCACTGTGCTTCCCAGAGCGGAAACACTGAGGTTGCCTTGGCTTTATTACATGGAGGAGCTGACAGCAATGCTAGGAGCAGTTGCGGAACTACGCCTTTACATATCTCTGTAAGTTACATAAATGTAGGCATAAGCCTATACTATTGTAAACTTCTTTAATTCAATGATGAAGTAAAGGTAAATAGATGCAAATATGTAGTTGAGCGAAATTAAATGACAAAAGGCAAGGGCACTGGCAAGTCAAAACACCCGTAACTGTTAAAACCCCACGAGAGAAGAGACTCTAGTTGATGTGACTGTACTTGAATACTGCCTATTGATACATAGCAGAAAGTGGAATTTGTAGCACTTCTCAAAAGATTATTTTGATGGGTTCTAACATGTCCAAATATACCCAAAATCACTATGATACTTCAATTCCCTTTCTGAGTTGCCAATAATTTGCATATTGAATAAGAATTAAACTCCAAAATTATCATTCTTATAAAAAAAAATTATATATTGGAGAGACCTCATTAAAACAAGATTCTCTTGTGTGTTTTTTTCAGGCTTTGCACGGCCATGACATAATAGCGACAACTTTGTTAAAATTTGGTGCTGATATCACTCTAGTGGATAACAACGGTTACACCCCATTCCATGTGGCAAAGACAAAAACCGTCAAAAATGTTCTCCGCCAAGCTTGGACTGAAGCTACTCAAGCAAAAATTGAGAAAAATTTGCATCCAATAAGAAATGAAATGGGCAAAATGGAAGGGTTGGCCCCTCCTGTGAAAGGGGGACAAGTTATATTTGATGTGAGTATGAAGTTGTGTTTTGTTTACAATTTCAAAAGTTTACTGAGATTAACTCATTTATCAGTTCCCAGAAGTTGCTAATAAGTATGCATAATTGTGTGCATTATTATTACTAAATGTGTTGTATGTTCATTGTTAGGCATGGAAGGCACCCCTCCTTCTTTTCTTGAAATATTAACTTAGTGCATATATGTGAAATTGTTTGTGAGCCATGACTTTGTACTGTTGTGGCACTTAAGATATATCATTATTAGCAGAGTGGTTGGAGGCCCAAATTGTGGCTGATACTGCCCCCGCTCTGCAACCTCACAAATTGCATATCAAATCGATCCTTATAACCCATACTTTGAAAAAAACCCGTCTGACGTGAAAAAATTAACGTGGCACTTTGCCGTCCAAGGGGTCAAAGGTCACGACCTCCATAGAAAAATGCCAATTTTCAAGCACGGACGCGAAATTCACTTTACAAGCCCTCCTGTGTGATCTGATTCAGATACAAAGACGTATGATACATCAAATGAAAGGTCTCATTGAGCACAATAATTTAAATACAGGCACTTGACCTTTGACCTCATTTGCATATCGCAGGAGTCACAAATATGTCAAAAATCAGTAGAAAATTCCTTATTTTTTTCAAATGGAAACAAAGAAAGTTTCCCTATAATGTTATTTTCATAGATCCAGTCCCTAAATTTCATGTGCATGCATCACTGGACATTGTGGTGAAAATGTATGCAAATTTATTCAACATAGGTCACAACAAGGTCAAAGGTCACATAACCCAAACATAGCTTCCATATTTCTCAAATTTTGAGCAGAAATGCATTATTTCAGGCCCATTGTGTCATAGGCATTTTGTACTTGGTCATACTGTACACCATATGAAGGGTCTCAATGAGCATAATAATTTGGTGATACTCAATTGACCTTTGACCTCATTTGCATATTGCAGGAGTCATAAATAGGTCAAAATCAGTAAAAAAAATTACCTACTTTTTTCAAATGGAAACAAAGAAAGTTTTCCTACTATTTTATTTTCATAGATCCAGTGCATAAATTTCATGTGAATGCATCACTGGACATTGTGGTGAAAATATATGCAAATTTATTCAACATAGGTCACAACAAGGTCAAAGGTCACATAACACAAACATAGCTCCCGTATTTCTCAACATTTCAACAGAAATGCATTATTTCAGGCCCATGGTGTCATAATTATGCATTTCCAGTATGGACTTGTCATACAACAAATGAAAGGTGTCAATTAGTTCTATAATTTGGTGATTCTCACTTAACCTTTGACCAAATTTGCATATCGCGGGAGTTAGAAATAGGTAAAAAGTCACTAAAAATTCTTTTTTTCCGTTTTGAAGAAGGGAAGTTTCCCCGACCATATAATTTTCATTGATCTTACCTCCTTAACTAATGCACATTCAACATGGAATGCTGTGACTTATATTTATGCAAATATATTTGATATTGGTCACACAAAGGTCTGAGGTCACATGACCGAAACGTAACTCCCATACGTAGGGGAGACCGGGGTTAGTTGAATCGCGGGGTTAGTTGAAACTTGGCCTAAAATCAACTTCATTATATATTTTTGGCCCAACTGGTACTTTTGGTAGATACCCTAGTTTATTGGCACAGGTCATCATACCTTTATTCATTCAGATTTTCAAAATGCCAATTCTAGTAGGCAAGAACATTTGTTTTTGGGGTGCTCAAGTAACTTGCTTGCTCAGTCTTCGAGGGGGGTTATTGTTTAGCTATGATTTTAATCCAGGTGAATTTACCTTATTTCTAAATAGGCAAATCCATGCCTAATCCACAACCAGAAGCTTTTTGTTGTGCGACTTTGATAAAACTGGAAAACAAGACAATATTGTGTTCCAGGTGTGATGGGGTTAGTTGAATCATGCATGGTGGAGTTGGCCGTAACATAGATTTCAAACGTTCAAATTGCCTTGCAAGTCATTGTTAGTTGAAGTTACTGCAGTTAAGAACTACTACATTGCATGTTTGTATTCCTGAAAGGGAAATACGGAAAAAACAGCTTTTTTGCCAAAAATAGACAAAAAATTTAGTAAATTACAGTACACAATTTCTTTTCAAATGAGTGTTGTACTGAAGCTGATGGTCATCATAGGGATATCAGTTATGCAAAGGAAACCCCTTTTATAAGAAGTTGTCTCAAAATTTTTATAGCGCTTCAACTAACCCCGGGGTCGGGGTTAGTTGAATCAAAATTTTTTCTTGAAGTTTGTGTCTGTGACACAAATTTCAATAATCATTTACAATATCTCTTGGGCTGATCATTGAGTTAAACATGCTCACTATCACATACTAAAATTTGGTGTGAATATCTTGTACCGTTTGCTCTCCAGAGCAAAAATAAAAATGAGTATGCCAACTAACCCCGACTCAGACTCAGACTCAGACGTAATTCAACTAACCCCGGTCTCCCCTACTTTGTTTAGAATAACTTTCCTGCCTTGTAACTCCCGGTTTTCTTTAAATGTGAACAGAAATGCAATATTCAGGCCCATTGTGCCATATGCATTTTCTGAACGAACTTGTTGTACACCAAAAGAGAAGTTTAGATAAATTCTATTATTACTTGAGATGCTCAATTGACCTTTGACATTATTTGCATATTACAAGAGTGATAGCCGCGAATGCTACATTATTTTCTTAGATCTTACACCTAAGATATTTTATATCAACTTACAGGTTTATTGTTGTGATGATTTGTTGATAAAACTTAATGTAACTTGAAATGGCACTGTCGGTTGTATTATCCAAGTGCCAGCATATCTTGCATGTCTGGTTGTTTGTTATTGATACATTCTAGTGATACAACTTAATGTAACATGAAATGGCAATGTTTGTTGTATTTTCCAAGTGCCAGCATGGTTGCTTGTAGAGATGATTTTGTGATGAAACTTAATATAACTTGAAATGTGACTGTTGTTGTATTATACAAGTGATAGCATATTTGGTTGTATATTGAAGTACCATAGATCGAAATAGAAAAGATGATGTTATTATTTTTACTTAATGAAGCATATTATAAAGCCTTAAAGTTAAACTGCTCTTAAATCTTAATGGAAATATCCAAAACAAATTCCGCCTGAAATATCAGGAAGTATGTGCTGTCTTTGTGTATGCTGTAATAAACATTTGTAATTAAATTTAAACCATGGATACCCATATTTTTATTAAAGAACATGCAAATACCGTCAAATATAAAATTAATGCGTAAAAATATTGTATGTTATTATATTATAAGTCAAAATTAGTAGTAAGACAAGCTTATAGGAAAAAAATGTTTGAAAGAATCACGGTGCTCATTAAAAAAATAAAAAGGCAGATTTACCAAATTTATTGATTCTTGCTATTTGCAGACAGGGGTATCCCAGCAATCTTTCACAGGTCTGTTGTACAAGAAAGCCAGGCAGAAAATGAATACATGTGACATGAAGGGCCTGAAAAATTAGCATTTATGTTTAGATTTAGAGAAATACCGGAGTAATTTTTGGGTCATGAATGCGACCTTTGACCTTGGTATGACACATGGCCAATTCCACGGATGTGTACCACTTTTGGTGATTTTTGAGATAGCTCTAATTGCCAAGTTTTTAGCATAATTAAAAAATGTAAACTGCTATTTCATGAAGCTTGTTGAAATGCAGTAAATCTATGCTTCAGTTGCAAGAAGGCAGGATTTTCCATTTATTTGAAATTTTAGCAAAATCCTTTTTTTTAGCAAAATGCATCAAACTAGGCGAAAATTAAAAATTCCTTTTTCTGAACATTCTTTGACTACAAACCAACTTCTTAATACTACTAATGAGCAGAAAATATAAAAATCAGTTGGTTGTGTGTGCCTGTTTATTTTCTAGAAATTTGGTGTATTTTTGCCTATGAAATTGCATTATTTACTCTCAGCGATTTGAAATTTGACAGACTAAATCAATTTTGAATGTGTTTACCCTAGATTAGATAATCGTGACCCAAACAATTTTCCTTCAGATAAGTCCCATCAGTCACAGTGATTTTGTCCCATCAGTCACGCCAAAAAATAATAGATTTCCCAAACAAGGAGGGATGCAAAAAAGTAAATGTTGGTTTCATTTGAAGGCCACACTCAGCAGGAAGTAAATGCACCATGATACAAATTTATGGCATGCTTTTGAACACAGATATTTCAAAATAAGCAAATATACCCAAAAACTTGAAGTGTCCCATCAGTCACGACAGTATATTTAATTTAATTGCAGAAACAGCAATAATATCCGGATGTGTTTCTTCACAAATTTATTCTTTAAGGCAATAAGAATAATGTAGCTCAGCCACACAATTCTCTTTTAATTTTTTCTGACAAATTTGGCTAGTGACATGGCCAGAAAATGTATCAACTGTCCCAAAAGTCACAGTATAATTGACCATATACTGAAAAAATTAGCTAAATTTTAGATGACAACATTCACAATGTCATGGTGTATACGTACACTTCTTAGGTGAAAATAATGTAGCATTCGCGGCTATCACTCTTGTAATATGCAAATAATGTCAAAGGTCAATTGAGCATCTCAAGTAATAATAGAATTTATCTAAACTTCTCTTTTGGTGTACAACAAGTTCGTTCAGAAAATGCATATGGCACAATGGGCCTGAATATTGCATTTCTGTTCAGATTTAAAGAAAACCGGGAGTTACAAGGCAGGAAAGTTATTCTAAACAAAGTACGTATGGGAGTTACATTTCGGTCATGTGACCTCTGACCTTTGTGTGACCAATATCAAATATATTTGCATAAATATAAGTCACAGCATTCCATGTTGAATGTGCATTAGTTTAGGAGGTAAGATCAATGAAAATTATATGGTCGGGGAAACTTCCCTTCTTCAAAACGGAAAAAAAGAATTTTTAGTGACTTTTTACCTATTTCTAACTCCCGCGATATGCAAATTTGGTCAAAGGTTAAGTGAGAATCATCAAATTATAGAACTCATTGACACCTTTCATTTGTTGTATGACAAGTCCATACTGGAAATGCATAATTATGACACCATGGGCCTGAAATAATGCATTTCTGCTGAAATGTTGAGAAATATGGGAGCTATGTTTGTGTTATGTGACCTTTGACCTTGTTGTGACCTATGTTGAATAAATTTGCATATATTTTCACCACAATGTCCAGTGATGCATTCACATGAAATTTATGCACTGGATCTATGAAAATAAAATAGTAGGAAAACTTTCTTTGTTTCCATTTGAAAAAAGTAGGTAATTTTTTTTACTGATTTTGACCTATTTATGACTCCTGCAATATGCAAATGAGGTCAAAGGTCAATTGAGTATCACCAAATTATTGTGCTCATTGAGACCCTTCATATGGTGTACAATATGACCAAGTGCAAAATGCCTATGACACAATGGGCCTGAAAAAATGCATTTCTGCTCAAAATTTGAGAAATATGGAAGCTATGTTTGGGTTGTGTGACCTTTGACCTTGTTGTGACCTATGTTGAATAAATTTGCATAAATTTTCACCACAATGTCCAGTGATGCATGCACATGAAATTTAGGGACTGGATCTATGAAAATAAAATAGTAGGAAAACTATCTTTGTTTCCATTTGAAAAAAGTAGGTAATTTTTTTTACTGAATTTGACGTATTTATGACTCCTGTTATATGCAAGTGAGGTCAAAGGTCAATTGAGTATCACCAAATTATTGTGCTCATTGAGACCCTTCATATGGTGTACAATAGGACCAAGTACAAAATGCCTATGACACAATGGGCCTGAAATAATGCATTTCTGCTCAAAATTTGAGAAATATGGGAGCTATGTTTGGGTTATGTGACCTTTGACCTTGTTGTGACCTATGTTGCATAAATTTGCATACATTTTCACCACAATGTCCAGTGATGCATGCACATGAAATTCAGAGACTGGATCTATGAAAATAAAATAGTAGGAAAACTTTCTTTGTTTCCATTTGAAAAAAGTAGGTAATTTTTTTACTGATTTTGACCTATTCATGACTCCTGCGATATGCAAATGAGGTCAAAGTTCAATTGAGTATCACAAAATTATTGTGCTCATTGAGACCCTTCATGTGGTGCACAATATGACCAAGTGCAAAATGCCTATGACACAATGGGCCTGAAAAATGCATTTCTGCTCAAAATTTGAGAAATATGGGAGCTATGTTTGGGTTATGTGACCTTTGACCTTGCTGTGACCTATGTTGAATGAATTTGCATACATTTTCACCACAATGTCCAATGATGCATGCACATGAAATTTAGGGACTGGATCTATGAGAATAAAATAGTAGGAAAACTATCTTTGTTTCCATTGGAAAAAAGTAGGTAATTTTTTTACTGATTTTGACCTATTTATGACTCCTGTGATATGCAAATGAGGTTAAAGGTCAATAGAGTATCACAAAATTATTGTGCTAATTGAGACCCTTCATATGGTGCACAATAAGACCAAGTATAAAATGCCTATGACACAATTGGCCTGAAAAAATGCATTTCTGCTCAAAATTTGAGAAATATGGAAGCTATATTTGGGTTATGTGACCTTTGACCTTGTTGTGACCTATGTTGAATAAATTTGCATACATTTTCACCACAATGTCCAGTGATGCATGCACATGAAATTTAGGGACTGGATCTATGAAAATAACATTATAGGGAAACTTTCTTTGTTTCCATTTGAAAAAAATAAGGAATTTTTTACTGATTTTTGACATATTTGTGACTCCTGCGATATGCAAATGAGGTCAAAGGTCAAGTGCCTGTATTTAAATTATTGAGCTCAATGAGACCTTTCATTCGATGTATCATACGTCTCTGTATCTGAAACAGATCACACAGGTGGGCTTGTAAAGTGAATTTCGCGTCCGTGCTTGAAAATTGGCATTTTTCTATGGAGGTCGTGACCTTTGACCCCTTGGACGGCAAAGTGCCACGTTAATTTTTTCATGTCAGACGGGTTTTTTTCAAAGTATGGGTTATAAGGATCGATTTGATATGCAATTTGTGAGGTTGCAGAGCGGGGGCAGTCACGACAAAAACTAAGCCACTTTTTGGCCTCCTGCCACTCTGCTATATCTAGTCCCTTGTCATAGTTGCAAATTCATTGTCCATACTGTCTAAGCTTGTTACAGTAAAGTTGAGGCATTACAGTATTAAATTCATTTAGAAATAACCTTTTTGTCATCTTAATAGATTTGTAAATTAAATAACTTTTGCATTTCAGTCAATGCCAAACTCTTTGGCTAACTTTGATGCCCTCACCCCAAGAAGTGAGTACCTTTCATTATCTGTTTGTAACTACAAACGTATTATTAATAGGAAATTAAAATGGATTGATTGACTGAGAGTTCATTGTCCACTGTCCTTTTAAAAAAACATAATACTGGTATTACTTCTTACATAATGGAATAACTAGCAGATATTTAAAGTATAAATATGTGTAATTATACCATTCGACACCTCTGTCAGCCAATCATGAGCCAGTATTTCACTGCAATAAAACCCATATTCTTTGTTGTCCAGTTATCCTCCCATGGGAGAATAATAAGTGAAGCTGTGAAAAAACAACAGCAACAAATGACAAGTTTCAGTTTTGTCTTATGGTATAAGCCAGTTATTCACCGCGGGATCGGCAATATGTGTTTATCATAGCTCGGGCTAACGCCCTCTCTGGATAAATCACATATTGCCTATCCCTAGGTGAATAACCTATACATATTTTATATTCATTCCAATTAAAATTATATATTTTTATTAAAGGGGCAGCAATAAGTGTCTTGCAGAGACAGAGCACCAATGCTGAGAGGGCTCGGAGGGCAGAGGAACAACGACTCAGGGAAATTAATCAGGGAATTTTTGGTCACACGTAAGTTTCATTTAACTCTTTTAAAAACAAGAAAATTTCCCAGCGGTGCAAATATGAAAAAAGAAAATATAAAGTCACGTTGTGGTGGAATTTCAAGTGAGAGCTTTGTGTTATTGGTAATTTTTCTCTCCAAAGTTTGATCTTTAGCTTTGTTCCCAAT
Organism: Platynereis dumerilii; assembly: GCA_026936325.1. Lineage (NCBI taxonomy): Eukaryota > Metazoa > Annelida > Polychaeta > Phyllodocida > Nereididae > Platynereis > Platynereis dumerilii. The sequence continues at coordinate 12,557,962 of JAPTHN010000010.1, read as the reverse complement.
GCTTATGCCCTCATGCAGTTGTGTATCAGCCACTATAACTGTGACATCTACATAGATGGTTTATTTGAATATGTCATACAAAATAAAGTTTCAAACTATTATTATCTGGACGGAGTCCAGATACTGTTTGGCTACACTACTACTTCTGTCAGCCTTGACTTCCTGCCAACTATTCCAGCATTGAACATGACATATAGTGGTTTACTCCCCTCAGCTCCTATTTCACCCTCCACCGCTGCACACATGCCATCCTAATGCGTCAGAGTGATGCAGCAGATAGATTAGGGCTAGATCTATCTGTAACAACTGTGGATAGATGCATACACTGCCGAGAATAGGCAGAAATCACTAAATCTGATGCATTTGACTGCTATCTGGCCCACCTGTCTGTGGCTTAGGGGGGACCAGTCCATCGATACTATACATTAGCTCTGATAGAGTAGATGGTTGCCATTGGAATGAAGCGATGTGATTGGTTGATGTCGTCTGGCTGGTTCCTGCCGTCTTGCTGCTGTAGTTCTTAGGTTTCCCGTTAGGGGGACACTCTCCGTAGCCATTTAACGTGCAAAATGCGTACCAGCGCCATTGGATTTGTATGCTGTGCTAGGATGGTGTATGGAATGGTGTTGGGTTTGCCATGGTTGTCCTGAGTTGTGATTACAACAATTAAATCATATGAAGGATATTTGTGTGAAACCAAATACAGTTAATGAATTATGATTATCTCATTATTGTCATAAATGTATCTTTATTGAGATCGATAGAAACCTTGGGGTCGCAGATAAGGGTCGCCAGTTGGTGTCGATAGAAACTGGGGGGCGCATCTCCGGGGGCGCATCCACGGGGGCGCATCTCCGGGGGCGCATCTCCGGGGGCGCATCTCCGGGGGCGCACCTCCGGGGGCGCACCTCCGGGGGCGCACCTCCGGGGGCGCACCTCCGGGGGCGCACCTCCGGGGGCGCACCTCCGGGGGCGCACCTCCGGGGGCGCACCTCCGGGGGCGCACCTCCGGGGGCGCACCTCCGGGGGCGCACCTCCGGGGGCGCACCTCCGGGGGCGCACCTCCGGGGGCGCACCTCCGGGGGCGCACCTCCGGGGGCGCACCTCCGGGGGCGCACCTCCGGGGGCGCACCTCCGGGGGCGCACCTCCGGGGGCGCACCTCCGGGGGCGCATGTTTTGTCAATAATATACACTGATATGCCATTGCAAAAAATGCATCATGATATTTCTCTACATAACTCAAGCCCTACAAACTTTCATCTCGCCCAATTCAACATAAGTATCAATCAAAACACTTTTGTGCGTTGTCGCATGTCTGGCAAAATATGCATTTTTCCCTCTCAAGGTCACTTAGGGCTAAGGTCCTCACAAAATTGAACCCCTGCTACTATAATTCAGCATACCAAACGACTAGCACTAGCTTGTTTTACAATGGTCAGGTCGATTATCACCGTCCAGATATGCAAATTCCCATTTGCCTTCTAGTTTCACTAATCAGCTGCTAATATGGTGATCAAACATAGTATAGACAAACATAGTATGGACAGGTGTAGATCTATTTCTTTTCTCTAATGTAATTGTATAGTATACCTAAAAGGTTTTTGTGTTTGTCTCCACACATTATAGAGCACTTAACAATAGAGTGCAAACTCTTCAGAAAACTGGGAGAAAATCAGAAAAACAGGAGTCAAGAGGAATCGAAGCAGCAGGGAGGCAAAGCGCCACAAGAAGGACTGGTGGTAGGCTTAATTATGTCATTTACTAATTTATATTTTTTTAATGGAAAACAATCTCTTGAGTGGCATAGATCTTCTTGCTGTTCACTCCTCAGTATTCTTAAGGGGCTGTCTACTTAAAGAATTTATGAATATAATTTTGCATTTTTTTCATGAATGAAGCAAAAAATACTGTGTTGGTTACAGAAACAAGATTACCATACATGAGAGAACACCAAATACCGGTTACTGTCCTTGGAACTGAGATGGAGGAGACGGGACATGAAATCAGGTCGGTAAACTGAAATTATCTGTATATTAAATAAATGTAATCTATGCATTGCGCAACCATGACATAAATATTAAAATCTGACACCTTTACATCTTTGTCTCGTCTCTGTAGGAAGATATCTACAGTGGCATACCTCTGCCATGTACGGAGCAGGTATTCAAATTAAAATATGTAACACAATCAATCTCAATCATTTTAGACTACACTAATTAACAACAATTCCAAGAGATCGAAAACCTCACCGCTTTCACTCCATTTAATCATACACTGACTTACACCGAGACAGGTAGTTTAAACATTTCATCTCCAATTTAGATCCTGTAGTTTAATTAGGACCCTCTATAATAAAACAAACATTATCCTCCATGCATATAAATTTCTGTAATATATTTTAAGCATTGATACAACACACCAGATCACTAACTACATCGTAGAACTGTTTCCGGTATAGTCAAATATATTAAACATACTTACAAATTGTGAGACTTGACACTTGCCTGTTTTAGATATACCCAATTAATCAACAGAAACAAAAAATAAGGGGAAAACTGTACACAGTCACAGGCAATCTTGTCATTTAATACTGCCCTCATGCATTCACTATTTTCAATTCCTCAATGGATGAACAAATACTTGTCATTAACTGCAATACCTGCATTAGCTACATCTCATTATAGACTACTTGTATTCATGTTTGAGAGGGTCGTGCACACTTAAATGTATGTTTCTGTGTAGATCTCACAAGAAAAATATATTGATAGATCTATTATGTTGAACCAAGTTAAGATCTGAGTCAGGTCATCTGACTGAACAAAATATTATTGTGCTATGTACACATAGTGCCATCAAGCTAATTAATCCTGCTAAATCTCAATTGATTACTGAGATTAGCGTCTCTGACAATCAATTAAGTGCTTTCCTTGTTATCATCCAGAATGAAGAGACTTCGACCAAACCAGCAGCTTAAAAATCAAGGACACTTTCGTAACAATTCAGATCCGACTGAGTCAAACCGAGGCGAATTGGAGTGTGACGATGCTTTCCAGAGGGGTGAGCTAGATTAACTTTAATAAATTACTATATTAATATTTTAGTCCATAATTCTTTGAGTAACGTTGGATTTGAAATTAATGGGTTAAATAGAATAATCTGAATTGGAGTATGTTTTGTTTATTCTACTCTCTCTCCCACACTTACTCTCTTTAAAATTTTAATGTAATTTGAACTGATTTCATTCTGAAAACCTAACAAATTGTTAAATGATAATGACATTGGACATGTAAAGTGTGTATCTATGACATCCAGAATACATTGCAGGACTAGTTATTGACATGTTCTCTTTAATTTTCAGGGAGGTCTCAGTCTAAAGCTTCATCATTGTCTGATGACGTTGATGAACTGAGTCAATTCACTTCTGTAAGCACAATGAGCTGTTTGAGTCAAACGAGAATAACTCCCCCAGTACAGACACCTTCGCTATTTGAGAGAGGGAAAACGCCAAGACAGGAGGACAGAAGGGCTATGGTTCTAGATCTGGGTATGCATCATTATAGGACAATGTAGGTGTAAATGCATTATTTGATAGTAGTTTGTGTTTATAGAATGAAAATTGAGGTTGTTCTGCAATGAATTGATATGTTTTTCACTAGTTTTACATCAGTATGTGACATGTTCGAATATCCAGGATTTACAGTTTAAGAATAGAGGTATTACTGCAAAAGGTTACTGAGTGTTAAACATTTTTTAATACTTTGTGAACTTGAGAGCTTGATAAAATATAATATAAGGAACAACAAAGATGAATCTGAAAATAAGAATATTCCATGGTTATGAATTTTCAGATCGTATGCAGCTGACCAACCACTCTCGGACCCCAGTGCAGGGGGAGCCACTTTACCCACATTCCAGAAGCTTGCTTCCTCCTACCCCGATGTTAAATTATGGGTACAGTTACCAAGGTGATACTACAGAAGTCACCAGTGATGTTTCCAACCCTAGTTCAAAGGTTAGTTGGTTTTTTAGTGTTTAGTTGATCTTTTATTTAAAATTTATGTTGCTGTGTGGAACGTCTCAAGAAAAATGTAGCTTTATTGCAGAGACTAGGGTCAGTTCCAAAATCTATAAAATATGTTTAACCACAAAGCATCCCTCAAATAATTGCCACAGTAACCCCAGTTTGAATCTTAATAAACAGATATGGCTAGTGCCTGAGGAAAATGGCCTGCATTGTCAATACACATTCTGCCGAAAGAAAAACTCACCCCTGTCTCCCTGTGTGTATAACACTAGATTTAGTGGTTTTGTTATTGTTTTTCATGAATTAGCAACTAGGAGTTCTGTTTAATGTTCTGCTATTACCTTAGTATTATATATAGTTTGAGTGTTAAAAGTTACTAATATTTCCATTATATGACAGCATAATATTGTTCATTAGTAAGAAAAATGAATGCAATGTTGACATCTCATGCTGTGTCAGTTTTAGTCACATTAGGAAATGTTCTTTTCTTCTCAACACAGGAAAATTCTCCTCGAACAAGTTTCGAAAGTGACGACCTGGAGGAAGCAGATGAGGAAAACTTGGAGGAAGAAAGTAAGAAAACGGTTTCGAGACCAAGGACCATTTTGCGACAAGGAAGTTTCCACATAGAGGACACCCAGGTCCAGAATTCCAGTGACAGCGGCTGTCCTGAAAAGGGGTCAGGAAAAGGATCCAACAGAAGTAGTGTGGCTTCCAGTAATAATAGTTCATTGGCGGGAACACCAGATGGTGCCGGTGAAACTCCACGGAACGTTGTCAGCGTTGGTCTCGGAGGGAAGAAGATGGTATCAATGATTATGGACAAGTTTCGAGGAAAGAAGGTTAGCGATGATGCCGCACAAGTAAAAGTCATCAAAGTTGGGTCGAAAAATGGATCTTCATTGCATCATGCATCACATTTTGGAACAGCCGGACAATCGCAAGATCAATCAAAGGTCACTGAAGGGTCATCAAGGTCAAATAACCTTCAGAAACATGAAACAAGTGTTCCTCAACCTGTTATCATCAATATCACAAGCGCTTCTGAAGTGGACGCCACTATCGCTGCCAATGCTAACAAGACGAAAACATCTCAGGATGCTTCGAATGGAAGAACAGATAATGTGGCAGAAACTATTGTAGAAGAAATGACACCTTCTGGAAGACTTAGCACAGATTCAAAACACATTGATGAAAGGCACACAAAATCTGATGTATTTACAACCAAACCTAAAACTACAGTCATCACAGTGACTGCTAAAACACCAGATATCAAGACTGAAGATGGTGAAAATAAAGGGGCACTTCAGTCTAGCAGTGTAAACTTAAGTAGCAAAGAAAATGCGGTGTCAACTACCTCAACTGCTAAACCAAATAGACCCCCACCTCCAAATAAGAAACCGAAAGCTCTTCCAAGAACCAAGCTTGCCAACAAAGTGACTTCCAACTGCACTTCAAGTTGTAATACAAACCAGACCAAGCCATCAAGGCCACCTCCTCCAGTGGCAGACTGCAAAAGTGGTGTACAAGCAGTTTCAATATCCAGGGCACTGAATGTAGAAGTGAGAAGGGGTCCATGTTCTAATGCAGGTGGTACCAGCAAAGGGAGTGATAAACCAGTGCGACCACCACCTCCTGATAAAGACAAACTCAGTGCCAGCCAAGAAATGGCAAAGGCAATCGCTAAGTCAACTACCGCTTGTACTGCAACCTCAAATTCCACATCGAATTTCTTAGCAAAGTCATGTAATACATCTTCTACCCTCACAACAGCTGCCGGTATTTCAAATTTCTCTAAATCTACCTCAGCTATACCTGCAACTTCAACTGCCACTGCTTCAAATTTCTTGGCAAAGCCAAATGCTTCAACTGCTACTGCTGCAGCTGCTACTACCGTTTCAAATATCCAAGCTAAAACAAACACTTTGATGACTGCTGCAACTGCAACTGCTGCTAACTTCTTGGCAAAGTCATCTACCTCTTCAACTGATACTGTATCCAATACTTCCCAATCTAAAACGGGAGCCACTTCACAAACACCGACCCACGGAAAGGTCAGTAAACAAGGCTTTGGTGACAAGAAATCGGTTGTAACATTGCATTATTCTAGTGCTAAGAAGAACCAATGGCCAAGAAGGACTTCTAAGTCTACTTTTGTTCAAAACGCACAGACCGCTAGTAATAGTCCTACTCGGAAGAATAGTGACACAACTACAAAAGAAGTGGAAAAAATGGTTGAGACTATAAACAACCAGGCAGTATCATCAGAACAAGTAGGAGAGGCTGACCCTAATTCACAAGTTAACTCTCCAATGAAACAGGCATCAAACAACAAGGATATCAACATGAAAGCAGAGAAGATAGCTACAGAACCAAAGAGGTCATCTCCAACTGTGAATTCCTCACTTCAAGCCAAAGTCAACATGATCGAAGGTTCCTTGCAAGCAAACTCCGGAACGAAAACACCCACCAATGGATCGAAACCTACTTCAAGACCAAGCAGTAAAACTTCTATCAAGGGAGGCGCAAAGTCAAGAAGGATTTCTGACTACACTGGACCCGTAATACGGGACGCATTCGAAGGATTTAAAGTGCCTGAAGAGAAGACTAATGCTGTAACAAGACCACTCACAAGAGTCAAATCCGCAAAAATCAAAAGAAAAGTCGGGGAGAGGCCATTGTCAAGTAAAAAGACAACAAAAGCAAAGAAGGAGAAGAAAGTCCAGCCAGCACAACCAGTGGATGCTGTTAGAGTTGTAAAAGGGGTAAAAGGAAGAAAAAAGAGTGCAAAAAAAGGTCTCAAGGACAATCTAAGGATCAGTAATCGCACTGATGCTGTAGCTTTCATATCTGGCCAAGGTTGGCATATAGAAACTGATGCAGTTGCTGATGTAGTGATGGCTGAAGACAGTTCATCTGATGAAGAAGAATCAGTCGTTCAATTGGTTGTTCCAGGAGCTTTGTCCACGTTAGAATCTGATGACGGACTTCATCGTCTACAAATTTCACGACAGAAAGAGAAGAGACCAAGCCAAACTCTTTTACCCGGAGCTCTCGTGACGTCAGAATCTGAACATCACACAGATCAAGAGGAGGTCAATCCTGATGTCAAGGATTCCGAAGAAGTATTAGATGAAGTTGTCTTCCGAAATAACACATCATCAGTCAACTCAGAACTCCGACGGCAGAGTCTCAACTCAACTTTCGTCATCACTCCCAGAGGTATTTCAGAAGAGTGTGGTGATAACGGTGAGGAAGCTGATATTGATGATAATGATGAAAATGATGATATTGAGGTAATACATGATGATGACAACAAGATGAAACCAATCTGGGCTGCTGAGATGAAAATCAGAGCTCACAGTCCTACCAATCTTCAAGCAGCTGCTCCAAACACGGCCAAAATCATCAATAACTTTGCGAGATCAACGTGCCAGAATCCTGATGGAGACTCACAAGCAGATGGCAATAGTACAGATGCCAGTTCTTCCAAAAGATCCGTCACCAAAGAGCGTCAAAAAAGTCCCAGAATGCTTCATGTGCAGCCATACAATGATGCGGAGAACAATGGCGACAGTTCAGATGATTGTGACACAAGGTCAAGGCCGTTGACGAGAGGATCTAAAAGTAGGTCAACTTCAAGGTCATTGTCAAGTCAACGATCTATATCTAGGTCACCTTCAGGTCAAAGGTCACCAAAGAGGTCACCAGGGTCAAGTCCATCCAGAATACCAAGGTTGACCCTGAATTCGCCGAATAAGAACTTAAACATTAGAACGGAAAAGGTTGCTAAGACTCTCAGTCCGAAACACCAACCCTCATCACCAAAATTAAATGGGTACAAGATTTCGGGAGTCACTGAAAACAGCAGCAAGACAGAAAGTCCGAGGACTCGTTCAAAATTTCAAACGAATGGCACCAAAACGCCAAGGTCATCACAATCCAAATCAAAAGAATCAGCCCGTAAATCTACAACAGGCAATTTCTCAAAGAAGGATGATGTTGTATTTGAACCAGATGTTGATGAAGCAATTAATGAAATCTTGAAGAACACTCCCTCTTTGACAATGTCCTTGAAGTCTGGAAAATCCTCATCCGACGAGCCTGGGAATGGATGCACTCTGGATGACCTCCGCAACAGTTGGGGGAGCATGACTTTCAGAGAGGTTGGTATTACTACTGACACACTGAACAAATATAATAACATAGGCCTACACTGAATAAACTGGTACTGAGATACCATTCAATAGAAAAACAACTAGAATGTCACTTCAGTAGGCTAACAAGCAGAATTCAAGGTGGCTGGAGTTTCCTAATTCGCTTGAGGTTGATTTACATTAATTTTTTATCCAACTTCTTCATAGTCATAGACTAATCTTTGCAATTGTAACTTAAGAGAGTTGTACATCAACCGATTAACAAAATTTAATAATTAATATATTTAAATTGGTCAGCACCTTAGAGCTGTAGTTAGTTATCAAGATCAGCCTGACGATGATTTGACTAGACATTTTCTTGGGATTTATCACAAGATTTGGAGGAAATTTCCAACTAATTGCTTTGCATAATCTTTTAAACCACCAATTTATATTCTTTTGTTATTTCAGCTTCCAGTCATCAATCCACAAAGCCCACAAGGTCCAAGACAGGAGAACAACGTCATTCAACCAGATCAAGCCATTCTAGATCAACTTGCTGAAGAATTTGACGTCAGTGCTGCAGAAAAGGCCCAGTTTTCGAAAATAATGAACAGCTTACGAAACATGGAGCTAACTGTGTCTGTGACAGACAGTGTCAAGGAAGATAGGGCAAATTCAATCTCTCGTAGACCCCCTGTTCCCCCAAGACCATCGAAAGATGTGGGTGCTCAAAAGCTTGAAAGAAGTCCTCGATTTGTAAGGAAGGCAGATTCATTCAGAGGAGAACAAGCAGGGACATCAAGTGCTAAGGTAAGCTGATAACTATGTGCCAAACAAATGTCTCTTCAACGTGTAAATATGGTCTCTTGGAGTCAGAGTCTAATATTGTGCTTACTGAAGCTTTCTGCCAATTCCTGTGTGATGGCCTTCAGACTTCGCCCTTCAGTGCTAATGCAGTGTAAAATTGTTAAGACACAGTAAGGTGACTGATGTTGTTGTAACTTCTTATCTTGGTTTCGCCAATATCCATTACAATACATCTTTTCATATTTTGTTTCTTATCTCCAGGGTGAAGAATCTTCGGAGTCTGATGTTGAATTTGGTTCAGATATATTGGAATTCACCAGTTCAACAATTAATGATGATAACAACATTAAAACTGAAGAAAGGGTAAGTCTATTTGTTCTGAAACACAATTAAATAATTCTTTAGTTGATAATTCAAATTGTAAACATCTTTACTTCTCAATGCTTTGAACCAATTAGTTGTAACATTAGTGATGTTTGTATAAGACCAATTAAATTCACCATGCAGTAACAATTTATTTTATGTACACAATAATTGAAATAATTAAATTAAACATGCGCCATACAGGCATACACTAAAAAAGGGAAAATGAAACAAGATTCATTACAAAACATATTGCGCAAGTGCATGCCTCCTCTTGAGTGACTGTAATGATTTAACCAATAACACCTTTCTATTTCACTTTGTTTCAGGTGGTCACAAGTAGATTGGGAAGAGTGTCCAGTGCGATGACCAATGATTCAAACACAGAAGACAACGACACAATTCACTGGAAGAGAGGGAACATGCTGGGCAAGGGAGCATTTGGAACTGTGAGTCATTTATTGTCTACTTGTTTGTCACCATTAATATCTTAATTCAGAAGTAGACACTTATTTTAAAGAAATTAATTTTACATAGGACAGAGCTGTCCCAGATTATAAGGCTTGAATTTTCCAACAAATTAGCACCAGTATGTTGGTGTTATTTACTCTTGAGAAATTGCTGCACATTTTTGCAACTGTTTCTCAAGAGAAGATTTGTCTAAATAGCTTACACCGGTGCTAATAAGGGGGGGGGGGGTAAAAGACAAAGTCACTCAGTCACTCGCTCACTTTCAAGAAAAGATGGGATGGACACTGCTGATCTAGAACTGACATTGACAATCTCTGTTTTATCTGCAAACCTACAATTTGCAGAGAGAATAAATGAGAGATATACGTACAATTAACGTATTTGTCTTCAGATTTATAAAAATGACATTATTCTAAATTGAACATTCAATTCTCTATCAGGTGTGGTGTGGCTTGACGAATGCAGGTGGACTGATTGCTGTGAAGCAAATTGAGCTGAATATAAATGACATGGACAAAGCGGAGGCCGAGTACGAGAAGATCCAACAGGAGGTGGAAATATTGAAGACCCTCAACCACAGGAACATTGTCAGGTAGATTATCAGAGACTCAGATGGGTTAAATTCATATGGCAGCCTTTTATATTAGAATATGAGATGCAGTATTCCCATTTCTGCACAGCTGAAAAGATACTTTTGCTCTTAGAAGGCCTGGAACTCAGGTTGAACTCCCATCCCAGGCAACCCACTTTAAAAGAAATGTACCTCGCAGCATTGCTATGGTCCCTTATTGTCGTATTAAGCCTAATTAATAATTATTGCATAAATACAGGATGTAAAACCCACAGGGGCTTCTGAACCAAGTTTATGCACATACATTATATAATACAATATTGTATATATCTAGCATTGGTGACAATAAACAAACTAGTTAAATGACTTAAGGTGACTCAACCGTGGTACACTGCACATATTTCTGAGCAGCCTGGTTGCCTAGCAACATAGCGTCACCACTGCTGCAGGCCCTGAAAAAGTTGTGACGTTACCATTTTCTGCTCTCTTTTTTTTAACAGCATGGCAGCCAGTAATTTGCTATTTAAATGAGATCTAATGCAGCTAGAAGCATAATTATTTTTTTATTGAATGCAGTAACACCTATTCTATGCTAATTCAAAGTTTCAGCTTCTTGTCTTTATCAAAAGAATTTTCTCAACTAATTTCAGTCAACTGTGTCTAAAATTGTCTTTATTTCTTTAAATTGACATTGGCATAGTCATGGTACTGCAGTTGAAAAACGACTCGGTGATATTTTTTTATTTTTGGAAATTTGTTTGACAATAACCTGTTTATGATATATGCAAATTTTAAAAAAAATCTGTATGATCGTTTTCCTAAAATTTGATTACTGCCAAAACTGATGCATGAAAAATCTGCAATTAATTAGTGTGTTTGAGCTCTTACAGAAAAAAGTAAAACCTTTTTCTTCAAATTTGTGGCAAATGTATTGGTTTACATCCATGGGAAGACATTTCTGACATTTTTGTGTGACAAATGCATGTAATGCTTTATTCTGTGGTACATAACCAAAAACTCAATTTATGACTTTTAAGCAGTCATCAGGCCAAATATGCTGTTACCATGGCAACCAAACGAGTCGGTGAAATTTTTTTATTTTTCATTTTTGGAATGTATTGGTCCCATAGACTACCTGTGCAAAATTTTATAAAAATCTGTATGATCAAACTACCACGGTTGAGTCACCTTAAGATACTTCATCAAATAAGAAGCTTAGGAGACCAACAAAAAACTGTCAATACAATGACATTTCAAAGCTTGTTTGCAAGTTGAAAATAAGAAAATTATTTTTTTCCTGAGGACCGCCAATCTGCAAAGAGCTCTAATAAGGTTAAGGAAAAGTGTGTAGCCTGTCTGTGGAGTTCTGTAGTAACGAACCCGATTAATAACTTACTGCTCTGTTACTTTTCGAACATCTATGATAATAATGGACTAACTTTGGACTTTAAATTTCAATTCTTTACAGCTATCTTGGCACAAGCCTAGAGGAGAACATAGTCAGTATCTTCATGCAGTTTGTCCCTGGAGGGTCAATAGCCAATATCTTGGCGAGGTTTGGAGCTCTACAAGAACAAGTCATGCGCCATTACACCAAACAGATTGTTGAGGGAGTGGAATATCTGCATGCTAATGATGTCATTCACAGGTTAGTGTGTACTGTACTGTTTAATAGATCTAGCTGTTTTGAAATGGAGATTTTGAATTGTGATTTTTGGAGATGTTAACCAATCAGTTGAGAGTTGAACTACTTTCAAGTCAAGGGAACCGACGGATTTCCCAAAGTCATGGAAAGTCATGGAAAAATTTGTGGTCATGGAAAATTATAATTTTCTGAAAAGTCATGGAAAATTGAGATTTTGACAGCAAGTCACGCTATAATTTAGCACACATTTCTTTAGTTATGTCACTTATTGGTTGACCAAACGGCCTGGCTGTGGTCAAAGGTCATCCAGTGAATAAGTTTCAGGGTGAATCTCAACCTCAATGAGTAAAGCACTAGTGGCTTTCACATCGTAAAAATGTGTGGGAACACTGAACCGATATAGATCATGATGTGATTCTGATGCTCAGTATTCTACACCATATACCATGATTACGTTTGATTTTGACAGATTTGACATTTTGTATCTAATCACTGCTCTTTCTGTTACAGGGATATTAAAGGAGGTAACATAATGGTGATGCAAGATGGAGTCATCAAGCTCATAGACTTCGGATGTGCCAAAAGACTCTGTTTGAATGTGAATGTCCTTGTGGGTGGAAATAACAGACTGCTGAAGTCAATGAGGGGCACGCCATATTGGATGTCACCGGAAGTGGTCAAAGAGACTGGTTATGGAACCAAGTCTGATATCTGGTGCGTATTTTTATATCATATCACTTTCAAACTAAAACTCTTTTCTGATTAGTAGAATTAGTAGGAACAGGCTCCACAATTACATGGAAACGATAAGAAAAACCAGAAGATTTCTGCTCAATCACTGCTTGCCATATATGCGATCCATTCTTATTTGCATCTTGTGTTGATCTATTAATATAAGTTGCAATAGTTCGAACAGGTCTTTAACAGCAAGATTATCACCACACAAATAACTGAAACATCACTGCTTAACTTTTGCACTCAGATAATCCTAACTGAAGTCCTCTTTTCAAGTTAGTTATATAATATGTACTGGCAATTAAGGATAATTCTTACAAAGTCTGATGACTAGATCAGGAGATTAATTCAGATTTTAGTTTTAAAATACGATTTAATCTCTTCTGTTTTTTCAGGAGCATTGGTTGCACAGTTTTCGAGATGGCGACCAGAAAACCCCCATGGTCAGACAGAGACCCAATGGCGGCCATCTTTGCGATTGGTTCCGACAAACCAGTTCCTCAATTACCGAACACTTTCTCATCTGAAGCACGAGATTTCGTTAAATTCTGCTTGACCAGAGACCAAAGCAAAAGACCATCAGCCTCGGAGTTACTTGAGCATCCTTTCATGAGGAAACGAAGAAGATAGTGTGGGAAAAAGTTATTTGAAAAATTGTCTTCGAATACTTTATTGAGAAGTATTACTGTATAACTCAATGGACAATTGCAAGTGCTTTTACGCGCATATATATTTTTGATGTAATCAAACGGTGGAGGAATTTATATTAATTTACTTTATTATATTGTGTGATATTTATTCTTTTACATTTTATTTTTTACAATGTTTTCATAGATTTTAAATGTGACAAATCTGTAGAGGCCTAGTCAGAGTAGGTATTGAATTTCCTAATACCAAGTTGAGTTGAATTATTTGTATGTAATTACAATCATAAGCCACTTTAATTGCCATGCCATTTATGTGTTTACGTTAAACGGCAATTAATTTGATATCATAGGCCTTGATGCTGGTCGTAGATGTAGGCCTATAACATGTAATTATGGAAGGCTAAGATTTGTGATTGGGTTTTTGAATCTCATATAGTATGAATTTGGCTGCATAAAATTGATTGTGCATAAAATCAACACTAATTCTGTGTAATTGTTAAATTCCTCTGTTTTAGCAGTCTCAGTTAGAAAATGTCTTTATGCTTTGTACTAACATTGTATATTGAAATGTAAATACATATTTGTGATGTAACGGTTTGTATATCTAGACCAGTATATGAAAACAGATGCAACAGTATTGTGAAGGGTAATCATAATTATCAGTAATATGGTTCTAAGGTGGTTGAATAAAGTTTTTATAACATTTACTGTAGTTGGTATTGTCACTGAAATATTTCTCTCGCTCACGTAAAAAATCTTAATAATTTCTTAGTCTGAATTTAAAATTGTTGGCGAATTTGACGGCTTAGAGGAGGCCCACTTTGATTGAAGAGACACATGTTAGGCAGATATTCAATAACAAGGTGGAATATAACCCACGAAACTTAGTTCAAACTTTACTTAAGTGGAGATATTTTTAATTGATGAGACTTTTTTTACTAGACCCCCCATACTTTAGAAGGGGCGACATAGAAATCGAGACTTGCATAAAGTCACTTTTTGTGCTGAAAATCAGGAAACCAGAAATTGAACTCGCGCAACTTTCCTTCAATGCTCATGGAACGTTTCGGCTAAAAGGCATACCGCAAATGGTCTCTTCATAATCATTGCATTTTTTATTTTAAAAAATATAGGGGATGACCCAAAGTGCCCTGAGGTCCAACTTGCCCCGGTCTCCCCTACTCATTTTGTCGAACATCGCATATTGTTCTGAGACTGAATTTAACTGGTTCTCTAACTTCAATAAGCCAGAAAATTTGTAATTTCAAACAACTACTTTAGAACAGATTGATGAAAATCTGGAGAGGTACCGCTTCATAAAATAGCTCTGCAGAAAACCCAATATTTCACAATAAACTGAAGATATATCCACACCACTGAATACGACATTTTTGCAAATTGCAAAACCACCTTAATTTAATGAAATTCACAGAGTGTAAGGACAGACTCTTTTCATAAATGTTACTTATGACAATAAACAGCAGAATAGAGGATAAAGTCATATTTATTGTACAATGTACATTCCCATAAGTCATAATAGTAATGTTGTTATACATGCAATGCCTGCAAAACAATGTAAAAAAAATTGTACAAAAATAATGGTGTATATTTCAAAATGCAAGTCTCTGTAAATGCTAACTGTGAAATCTTCTTAACATTCTCTTGAGTAATTTTCCAGCACATTTAAAATAAGATAAACAACATGTGGGCAAGAAGTTAAAAACAAGAACCTCAAATTAAATTTTGTGTAGTAAATGCCTATTTTGTTCAGATACTGTAAAATCTTTTAAACCATAAAAAAGTTGACATATATTTATTATATATATATATAATTCGTAGTCAATGTCAGGAGGTAGTCTAAACTTTTCATTCAAAAGGTTGAAAGTTTGGAGCAAATGTTGTAAAACTGGATCATTTTTATTAAGTTTAGAAGTCAAGTTTTTACTCAGCAGAGTATCATATTTGAGTAATATTTTCAAAACAACCCTATAATATTATACATCGACGTAACATCGTTCTAATTCTTATTCCTCCATAGCCCAGTGGGCTATGGAGGATTGGACGGCTACGCCACCTGATCCGTCAGCCTTGGTTTCCAACGCTCGGTAACATAACATATAGTGATTTACTCAATTTTTGCCTCCAGCTCTGCACACGCAGCATCCTAAAGGGTCAGAGTGATGTGGATGATAGATTAGGGATAGATCTATCAGTGATGTCTGTTAATAGACCTCCGCAATGCCGAGAATAGCCAGAAATCGGACATTTTCGATGCGTTTTTGACACAGCGACGCACCGGAATCATGACAAATTCAATATGGCTGCCCCCGCCTGTCTCTAAATGGGAATGCGGCAACTTTTGGCTGATGTCATAATCGGCGTAGTCTTGCCGGGTCCCCGCCGGATTGAAGCGATCTGATTGGTCAGTCTGGCTGGTTCCCAAACTGCTTGCAGCGCCTCCAAGCGAGCGCCCTTCCAGGAAGAACCCCTGGCGACCTCTGGCGAGTCTTGACTTCGGCAGTCGTCGTAAAACTTCGGAGAGGTGCGCGATTTTCGCGGGGCGAATATTTCGTGAGACACTGGTCTCTAAAATGACAGAAAACTTGAAATCTCGATCTGATTGCTGGATTAAATAGGCCACACGGATCGAAAATAAGGTCTGTCATATTAATCTATCATATTTATCTTGTTGGCTATCTTCTCTGCTTCATTTTGCACTTTGTTTGGTGTTTCTACGGCTAATATAACTGGAGAAATCTTCCGTTTTGTCCAGCGCTTCAGCTGTTGTCATTTGATAGAGAGCAATGCTGTTGTCAAAATTGATTGCCAGTCAACCAGGCGACAGTCAACCAGGTGACATCAGTACCAGCCAGGCGACAACTAACCAGGCGACACACCACTACTATCTAGGCGACACAAATATCTAAACAAGAATCCGAGGATTCAAACCCTGGGTTCTTTTGGGAATTAGCAATTAAGCATAAGATCCGTAGATACAAGATCAAGGTAGCACTGTACTGCGAAGTGCAGTCAGCTTTGACACCTGTCAGATTGACTTTAGAACTTGCAGAATTGCAATTAGCATTGTTAGACTGCTTCTGAGAATATATGCACTGCAAAAAGCAATTGCCAAATGCATTATAAGCCTTCCTTGAATTGCATGGGCGATCGTCACGTGGGCGACATTATAATGCGAAGTCAGCTTGAAAACAGTCCCTCAAGACTCAAACGATCTATTACACAACAAACTACTAAAAAAAAAAATAATAAAAATAAAAATTTTTTTTTTTTTTTTTCAGTAAAAAAAAAAACCACAGCAAACCATCCCCAATTCCACAAAGCATTTTAGTTCACCTCTATATGAACACAAAATGGCCCACTAGACCACATCCACACCAGTATTAAGGCTGGGAAAACTTTTTTCCAAAAATCTCTCAGACTGGTTTTTAGATAAAATTACCCTGGGGGAACCCAGGGTAACAATAACCAACCAGGTGACATTGGATTGAACCAGGCGACAAGCACAAAAAACGTTGCGGTCCGTGTCTTAAATTTGCGGTCAATTTTAACCAACTTCTACTTAATTCTCAGCAGAAATATGCATATGTACATGTAGAAGAAATCAATATCTACCCAATAAATGTTATTTGAAGTCGATCGGACATTTGGTTGACTCATAAACTTAAATTCTGCAATCGTCAATTTATTGGAAAAGATAGCAAAAAATGTATTGCTTGTCGCCTGGTAAGGTAGCAGGACGTTTCACCGCTGGGACGTTTCACCGCTGGTAATGGTGGGACGTTTCACCGCCAGTTCACCGCCGATCTTTTTCCTGCTGAAAGCTTTGATGAATTTAAATGATAGCTAACAGAAAGACAACCGTTGGGTGTACAAAAATGGCAAACCACTTTTTGGAAAGCTTACACGATTTTCTGTTGAAATTAATGACTTAATTTAATCATAGCAGTCTTTCTCCCACGAAATGTGACACTTTTTCATAAAATTATTTTCAATGTGACACTTTTTCATAAAATTATTGTCAAAAGGCTAAAAGTTAAACATGGCATCACATGATTTCAGTTATTTTAGTTTGGCTGACAGACTTTCTGTAATCAGGTAATCACTTGATTTCAGTAATTGAAACACATAGACACAGCTAATTACAATTCACAAGGTTTTATTGAGCTTAATTGCTACTGTGTAGGCCTATTGGCACTGATTGGGTTGCAAAGATTGCCAAAGACGATTACAATCTGCAACAGCATCCAACATCAAATGCTATCTGAGTGGCAATGAATCTCTGCATGTTTCTTGGCTTCACAAAGCTTTTACAAGACTGATGAGTCGATTTACATCATTTTAGATCAGCGGTGAAACGTCTCATATTTTATTTATTGGCGGTGAAACGTCTCACTATTACTGGCGGTGAAACGTCCCAGCGGTGAAACGTCCTATAATCCTGGAAAGAACTGATTGTCACCTGGTTGGTACTGCTGTATGATTTCTAAAATTCCTGTCACCTAGTTGGTAGTGGTATACTGTCGCCTAGTTGGTTGTCGCCTGGTTGACCACACACCGTCAAAATTAATTGTCAACAGGTCGCGGCCGACCGCAGATTTCAGGACGTCCTACGATTTCAGGATGGTCCTTCATTAAAGTGTCTTTTGGGGGCTCAGGAATATTAAAGTATCAAGTTGAGGTGATGATGCATATAACTTAATAGCAAGTTATGTACAATTGTACATGTATCTAAAAGTTCTCATTTCAAAAGATACATGTCGAGTATGTTTGCCAAAGAGACTGCACAGTCAACATCACTCTACACAATAAATACAATTTTGTCTCAATTTGTTCCTAATTAACTTTTCAAAAAGCTGTATTTTGGTGATGGTTGTTGGAAAAACATGCTGTTAGACAATTCTGTGGTTTCACTGATGAGCTTTCAGAGCTTCTAATTACAAGATATGAATTCATATAAAGTTATGTTTCCCATTGGGCTTCAGCTGCACAACTGTCTGAATGTACTTTGGTGCTTTGTCGTTCAATGCCTTTGAGGTTGTACTCATCAGCTTCGATGCATTCTAGTAGGAACAGGTAGCCAATGAAATTGCTTTCTGTGTTGCCCTACACAGTCTGCCTGTCTCTATGAGACATATTCATTCAGGGATGTCCAAGGTCTTTCAGTTGCCCCAACACAACATTGGCCTAAGGGGACAGGAGGCAACCCAACTATCCAGCTATGGAGGTGCGGATTCCATCCGCTGTCTAGTTTCTTCTTTCGACAGTTGAGATACTTGTCAATTACCAACATTTCTTAGTTATTTTACAGTAGGTCTAACTTCTAAGTACAGTTAAATAAGCAATAACGGTTTGTAGATCACTTGAGCACCAAAAAAACTTGCGATAAAACCAAAGGAAAGAGCATGCATCTAACTACACAGTCCCTTCTTTCGAGCGAAGGTATTTACTAAAAGGCGCCCAAGAAATGTCCGGATCTTCTTTCTTCATTCGTAGTTTAATTATTCCTTTTTCATACTGAAAGTAAACAGAGAAAATATATTTAAATGACTTGACATGACATACGATATGACCTTATCAAATATTGATGGAGACCCTTAGAGGAGTTCTGACTTCAGTGAATAATGCGGAATCTTGCCACTATGGAATCAATAATACTATAATTACCGTATATACTCGTGTATAAGACGCACTTTTGATACCCAGAATTTTGGCCTGTAGACAGGGTGCGTCTTATACGTGGGATACACTAAAATATCAAAGTTTTTCGGTAAAATCCAGAAAATTCTTTATTTTCGTCACTCTCGTCCGCCATTTTGAAACACGCGCCGTCAACTTCGTCAAGTTCTCGCTTTCGCGAGATCTCAAGCGAGAGAAGACGTGATGAAGATGGCCAAGATGGCGTCGCATAGACGTAAACAATGTGGATTCGAGTTGATTTCTTGCAATTTTAGCTGATATAGAAGGTAAATTTACCCAAATAAGCATCATTCCTGTCGGAAATCCAGCAATATTTCGTCCGCCGCACAGTTTTTCGATGCCAGTCAAATCTAATGCGACTTATACAAGGGTTTCACTGGGAGGGGGGTTTTGGGGTCTTAAAGAATGGGTGCGTCTTATACGCGAGGGCGACTTATATGCGAGTATATACGGTATTACGATTAGGCTTCTAGCAACGTCTTAACTTAATATGATTACACACCTTTACATCTGACATCTTAGGGTTAATAGGTTTAGGCAGTTTCTTCTTATATTCATACACAATACTTTCTCCATCGCTGTTGGACGTCTTAACACGGAGATATATTTCTCTGAAATACGTAAAATTAACTTGAAAGTTACAATGCATAACTGCGGAGTAGCTGCATGAAAAACATGCTTTTCAATAGGTTGGTTTGATCGATGTTCGATGTCGTAAAATTGACTTTATACCAAATTAATTTGACTTTATACCATATTAATTTGACTATATACCGTATTAATTTGACTTTATATCATATTAATTTGACTTTATACCATATTAATTTGACTTTATACCTTACGAAATTGACTTTATACCATATTAATTTGACTAAATTGACTTTATACCACATGAATTTGACTTAATAGCGTATTAATTTGACTTTATACCATATTAATTTGACTTTATACCATATTTATTTGACTTTATACCATATTAATTTGACTTTATACCATATTAATTTGACTTTATACCATATTAATTTTATAACTAATTTGCGTGTAATCATGAGCAGAAGACTTACTTAGTATAAAATCTAAATTTCATAAATTAGGTGAACTGATGAATAAATTGCTCATTTTTGCGACTCTCGACTCACTCTTAAACCTGTTTAATGATTTCATCAAATTCACTGAATGATTAAATTGTGTGCTGTGAGGCCTTTCCACAACAATTTGAGCAGGGATTCCTTTAAAATCACTTTGCATCATCCACACTCACTTTTCACGCAAGATCTCTTCAGGGTTATAAATGTCGACATTTTCAGGTTTGTTCTTCGCCATGAAAGAGGTGGAAACACGAAGTTCTGGAACTGTCACTAAGATGTACACGTATCCTTTCTTCGGATCATTCTCTCGGAAGTCCACTGAAACACAATTTGAGAATTTACAATTCAAGCTAATTTGCCTTGAGATAAGCTGGCCAATCACAGACGTGCGACAGGACTGGCAGGTTATATGCGCCTTGGTGGTGTTTTGCAAAATGAAACTTTTTGAAACTGTGCCTTAAGTTTTCATTGCGGCACATGAAATAAACTATTCTCTGAGTTCTGAGAGTTTGTACTGATATATTTCATTTCTCTTCAGCTAATTGCGGCATGTATACCTGGACGTGGCCATTTGGCAGTTGTCTCACTTTCCACGGCTGCGGCGACGTCCATCTTCTCAGATTCTGGAACGCCTTCCTTTCCCTCCTCTCCATTCTCATCCGTTGCTTTGGTGTCCATCTTTAAATGGGCATTTGGTGTGCTATAGTCTCATCGGAGCATTGCTATACTTCCAATACCTGAAGGCAAAAAGGAAGATAAATGTTAACATAAGAAATTTATTCATGGACCTCTGGAGGTTAAATTGGAAAATTGAGCTTTTGACTAGATTTGAGAGAAGCCTTCTTTCTTTCTCTCTTTCTCTTATTAAAACAAATTTTCATGCACCAAACTTATTATAGCAATGACTCCAATGAGGAGCAGCGCAACTCTTGGTTTTAATACCCCCATGCAATATGTTGTTACGACAATCCGAACGCAGAGATCCAAACTCCCATGCTGGACTGAAACAATCTAGTTCCGGTCTGTGATTCAACAGACTAGCAGGGAGTACCGCTTTCTGGACGCTGATTGGTCGAGAAAACAATCAAAGTGACGTCACCGATTGAGAAATGTTTTGTGACGTACATCAGTAGGTGCCTACAGTTTGTCACGTCAAGCATTGAGACAGAAATTTAGCATAGTTTGTACAGGCCATAAAAATCACCACAATGAGATTGGAGGTCTATTTAATACCAACTTGACAAGAACTAAGTCTGGGGTGGCGCTGCAGTGCACTTTTGTGACGTCACTACCCATTGTCTGTCAGATTGACAGCATCACAAATGTCAACATTTTGTGAAATTTGACTGCCATTTCCATAAATAGTCAAATATCGGACAAAAAGGGCACCAATACATCGTGAAAACGTGATATTCATATTACAAATGACCTAAGCTATACATAGGTATGTGTATTTCTCCTGTGGGGCTTGTGGTTACCGAGATACTTGCGCAAACGTCTGTCCTCTGCTTGACGTGACAACTATAAGGCCATAATATGCCGTGGAAACCAGACTGGACTACCATAGAGCCCATGGACATTTCGATTACCTTTCACTAATTTTAACATGTAACAAATTTGTTTTTTGGCCTGGCTTGTTGGATAGTTGAAATCAGAGGTGGTGGAACGTCTTGAGAAATGGGGGGGTGGGGGACACCTCGTCTACGTACGGTAAATGCAGGAGAAAAAATGGCTTTTGACTTTATTAGTCTTTTTGAACACATTAATCAGTGACTCTTACTCAAGCTAATTTACTGAAAGAGAAACTAGTGAAACAGCAACAAACATGCACTTCCTAAATTCAATTATTCAATTGCACAGAATAATCAGTTATCAAGAACAAGATCTGTAGACTTTGCTTCAATGACATGGGCAGGGGATTATGTAAAGTTACCAAGACACCAATCATGCATACTTCACACTATAAATTCAGGACATGTCAGCTAATCATCTGCATTTCCCCAAGTGCCACTCCTCTGCTGCAGAATCCCAAACTGTGAATCACCAATCATTTATTTATGGACATCAGCGCCACCTCGTGTTAATTTGAGAACTACTCTGAAAAAGAAAATTCAATCCATAGGACAATAAACCAATTTTAGCTCAACATTTCAGCTCCATTTCATCAAGTACTTACCAAAAAATTAGATAAATGCATCTGAACCTGATTTATCGAGACCAAAAACGTAAAAATTACCTTTAAAATTTCACAATTAATTTCTATAAAAAACACCAGGGGAGGGGAGTTCTCAATCATCGCTCATTCAAGATAAACAACTCTTGCTGATAAGAAGTTCCTTGTTCATCAGTCACCTGTAATCAGATAAAAACAACTATTCAAGAGTTGATAAGCTTTGCTGTAAGTTTACTTAGTTTAGTGCATCACTGTTGCTCGAAGTTTAATGCAGCTAGGACTGTCCATTCGACATGTTCAAGTTGAATTATTCAAGCTAAATTTAATAAGCATGAACATTGATGAATTCAGCTCAGGATTTCAGATCACTCAGTCATCAGTCCACTGCTAATTGTGTAATTTCCCAATTGTACATATTTTTGCTGTATTGGTTTAGCAATTGGCTTTTGGGGCTCTGGCATAGGCATACTAACTTAGGGTTGACCATTTAATTTCCAGGGGGGCTCGGAGTTTTCCTCGACGGGAAATTATTTATTTCATGGTAACGGTGTGGGAATGTCATCGATAAGGATTCCTTGTCGATACGATTATCGACATGAAGCTTGTCGATATTCGACATGTGTCCATAACTTCTAATTTTAAGTAGTCGTCAAGAAAGCTCGTAAATTTTATTGCAGGAAGACAGATACATCTTCTAAATTGCCATTATACATTTCAATCTATTTCTTTCATCAATGTTCTGCCTTGCACTCTTTTCTTGTTGATACCAACAGTGCGTAATTGTAAATCCAGGGATGTACATGGACTATAACACTGGCAGTCATTATTTCTTTCATGCGACTATTCATTCCAAAATCAAATAACACCTTGTTAAGAAATAACCCCCCCAGGAAATCATTTATTATTTCACCAAAAATGCAATAAATTTTTTTTTTTTAACTCCAAGCCCCCCTTTCCCCGTAAAATTAAATGATTGCCCCCTTAGTTGGTCTGCACTGTACACTGTGCTGAAAGCCGTTTACCCAAAGGCGTACTGCGCTAGAATTTTTTGGGAGCGAGCCACATTTGCCTGAATTTAAAGATCTAGCTTTAATACCATTTCAATTTAAATTGCTTGGAAACAATTGATTTTAAATAATGTTCATGTAATAAATGTTAAAACTTCAAGCCCCCCCCCCCCCACTGGAAATGTCTAATGGTTGCCCCTTAATGCCAATGATTGCAATGAATGCATATGTGTTTCTGTATATTTCAGGCATATTTGTTTCATTTTGTTTTTAGGTATTACTGCTCCTGTAGCAGTATGACAAGTGGTCACTGAGCAGCTGAGATGGACGGTGCCTCAAAGGGCAGCCCCGAAAAAAAGGGTAGCCCTGAAAAAAGGGGCAGCCCGCCTCCTCAGGCGCTTTTCCCTGACTCAGGTAATCTAAATGAGTAAAACGTTCTCCCCATGCATGTGCATTATTTTGAATGTATAAATTTGCTGTTGAGAAAAAGACTCTGAAATTTATTATTTATTTAATGGCATTGATTTAAAAACTTGTTTTTTTTTTTTAGCACATGTGTCATTTTGAGAGCTCTTTTCTATGTCAGTAAAAACATATTATAATCACATTTTTGAACTTTCTCAAAGTTTCAATAAGCAAAATGGATCAACTTTTATTGCAAGAAGGAATTGTTCAAAAGAAATAGTCCAGGAAAGAGTCTTCAAAGTGGTAATTGTTCTTTTGGGTTATTAATGCCCCGATTATTTTAGTTTAATATCTTAAGAAATTGAGAGTAGAATTATACCAATTTCAACCTTTTCTTGTGCAATTAGTTTAACAATTATTTTAATTTCAGTTGCATTTCGTGAAAATGATCCTAAAGAGGGGTTTGTTTACCTCCTGATTAACATCCCGGGAGTGCTTGTCAAGTCAAACCTTGGTAAAAAATCTAAGCCTTTAAACGTGGAGGTTTTAGATGAAGCATCTACTTTTGAAACGAAGTAAGTAAAGTTATAGAATTGAGGCTCTGTGGTTGTTCAGTGTTTTTTACAATGGGAATTGTTCTCTGTATTAGCAGGTGGTTAAGATTGCTGGGTTTATTAATATTTTGATAATTTAATTGTGTTGATTGTTTTGACATCTGTGGTGCTGTTCAAATATGGCTAAGCACTATGTAGAAAATAGTTTTAAAAGCCATCAATCATAGAGTCAATAGAAAAAGGGGTTTTACTTTCCAGACGTTTATAAAATTTTCGGAGGTTTTTTATTCGGTCGTATAATGTATTTTTTCTCAACACGCCCAAGTTAAGATCAAGACTCCTTTTCTAATGTGTGTTATCACAGGGAACTCGGGGAACTAAGATTGTGTTTCATTGTCACTTATTGCCTCAGTCTTTTATAATTGAAAATGACAGTTTGTAATGTTTATGTAACTCTGTGACAGTCAAAGATAGTGCTTTTAATGTTTGTACTCAACATTGTTCCAGCTACCAGCTAGGATTCGATTCAGGCATGCATTTTTCTAGAAATGAGAGCACAAGTTAAAAAAATTATTATTGTTTTTTCAATTTTTTTCAATTGCGGACAAAGGCCTAGCTGGAGCACTGCTTCAGAAAATCAAACAATAATTATGAAATGTCATTCTTGGAAACTGATTATCAGCCATGATAGCTATATTGTATGAAGTATGTTGTCATTGTTGTGTCATTGAATATTAAAGTTTCATTCTGGTTCATGAATCTTCTAATATTTACGATTTTGTTTTTCTCTTCCAGAAATGTATGCCTCAGACTGAATGTTATGAATGAAGGGACAGCTCAGAAATATGAGTATAAGAAATCTCTTGCTAAACCAATTGACCCTAAAGCTTCCCGTATTAAGGTATCTTTTGTCTTGATTCTTAATGATGTTATTTGATTAAATGATAGTCTTAGTACATGGATTTGAAGTGACAGAAGTTACATACTACAGTGCAAAGAGATAGGTAGGCCAGACATAATTCATTTTTAGCTTCTTGGAAGCTAAAGATCAATTATGTTTGGCCTTCGGCAGATCACCAGCTTAACTTTTCCACAAATTGCCTGATATAATTCATCTGAAATCTTAGAAAATAAATATTGAAAGATTGAAATTGCCAATATTCTTTTAAGAGTTCTTTTATTAATTTTTCTTTTACGGTTTGTTTGTAAATTTATAAAGTAACTTTGATCTGCATGTAGGACTTTTGTATTGATTGGAGTATGATCTATTTAATGGTGCATTATTTATTTGCAGTTTGAGAAAAACGGACAAATTAAACTTAGGCTACGGAAGTCGGATCCAGCTATTTCTTGGGGACCTTTCGCACAATATTTGACTTCTGAGGACGAGCCGGTCCAGTAATTTCATTGGTACTTACAATATATAGAAAGACTGGAGTATAGGTCTGATAAAGTTCTCTGTACTCCTGCCGGTGTCCAAGGTTAGCCCGTCTGCGCCCGACTCAGCAAGAACCAAGAAATCAGGTTGCCCGGACTAGTCCAAGGTATTTTTATTTGGCAGCGTTAAATCATCTTTTGACTCTGGTACAATTTGTGTTCAAGTTCATGACTTCAAGTAGCTGCAAATCACGTTCGATTGATTCTCAAAAATGTGAAGTGAGTTCTGTCAATTAATTTCGTCAGAAAAAGTGTCAAATAAGAAGTGTTTGTTTGTAAGACTTCTTTTTTCAGCTACTTATGCATGTGTTTAGCCTTTTAAGAGTGATAATATTTGCAATTGTATTTAAGAGGGTGCTTCAGTTAATTGTCATTTGATAGGCAAAGCCTACCTTATCTTGATAGAGTACTATAGTAGGCCCACATTGTTTGGATCCTACTTAGTGTCGTTATCTTAGATCAGTATACATACACTGTATGTGATCCAAGTTAATCATCCAATTTCCCAAAATGATGGATCATATTTCGGAAAAGTTGTTTTGTAGCATTTAAAACATTTTTTGTTATTCGTTTCTTTGTAATCATTACTTTTCGGAAAAATGAATTAAAATAATTAATTGTATTTTTAGGTGACATTCCTGTGTAAATGTTGTATTATACCAGTTACTTACAATATCACACATCTAATAAATTATGTTGTGTAACTGTAACTGTCATATAATATTATTGGCCTATGTTTTTTAAAAATATGAGAACGTGTGAGAAATGTTGGTACATAACAATATTGCACATTTTATATTCTATAAAATATTGTAAATATCATATAATAATAGGAGGATGACTGTTTTGAATGAAGTGGCTTCACCAGCTGTAAGAAATTCACAATGCTTTAAGATAGGCTAAAACTTACCTCGAGTGGTTTTAGTTCTCTGACAAATTCAATTCTTACTTCTTGGAGATGTGCTAAAACTTACCAAACTACAAATTTGCCCATTTCAAATATGGCTATAAGATCTGTATGCACCAAACTTTTTAACAATGTACATTTTATTTGTTTGCTGGTAGATAGGTAATGCCAGTAGAGTCACAACCATGAGGCATGGTAGTCCTGTATCTCCTGATTTTGCATTTATCTAAATATTTTCAGCTTAAAAAAAAAAGAAGCATTGCATTGTTCGGAATCTTTTTCTGTGTGCACTCTTGAATATTAATTGTAGTAACTCTGTGATTAAAATGACCATAGATCTGTTAAATGATAGTAGTACTAGTACCAGCAAAGAATTTGCATTAAATTTAATCTAGGGCATGAGCCTAGAGATTGAATTGTATCTTTAACAAGACACCATGTCCTATACGCTGAAGAAATGTTTCATTATATTTTTTTGCTGTTTTATTAGCGCCAGAAAAATAATGACCGAGATTATGTATTTTGTAGATTTTAGCATTGATTGTATGAAAATTGCAAGTAATCTGTAAGGCTTAGAATGATTTGAATGCATTTACCATTATTTTATATATTTGATTTACAATGTTAATACACACTTTTTAACCGGCCTAACAGCGGAGGCCGGTTTATACAGGAGCTGTAAATGGATCAGGTGAAACCATAAACAGTAGGCATAAACTGCAACCACAAGCTTGATGTAAACCATGTTTGGCAAAGGTTTTTCCTCATTGTTATCTTAATATTTCACTTACAGTTATGAAATTTTGTACAGGTATGGTACTCTGGGTGTGGATTGGGAACACGTCGAAAAATCCAAGATGGCTGTCATTTTGTGGCGGCCATTTTGGCAGCAATCTTTCTTCATTCTTGAACTGCCCTTTGTGACCTTAATATTTCAGTTACAGTTATGAAATTTGGTACAGGTATGGGACTCTGGGTATGGATTGGGAACATGTCAAGAAATCCAAGATGGCTGCCGTTTTGTGGCGGCCATTTTGGCAGCCATCTTTCTTCATTCTTGAACTGCCCATTGTGACCTTAATATTATCACTTGCAGTTATGAAATTTGGTACAGGCATGGGCCTGTGGGTATGGATGGGGAACATGTTGAGAAATCCAAGATGGCTGCCGTTTTGTGGCGGCCATTTTGGCAGCCATCTTTCTTCATTCTTGAACTGCCCTTTGTGACCTTAATATTTCACTTACAGTTATGAAATTTGGTACAGGTATGGGCCTCTGGGTATGGATTGGGAACATGTTGAGAAATCCAAGATGGCTGCCATTTTGTGGCGGCCATTTTGGCAGCCATCTTTCTTCATTCTTGAACTGCCCATTGTGACTTTAATATTTCACTTACAGTTATGAAATTTGGTACAGGTATGGGCCTGTGGGTATGGATTTGAACATGTTGAGAAATCCATGATGGCGGCCGTTTTGTGGCGGCCATTTTGGCAGCCATCTTTCTTCATTCTTGAACTGCCCATTGTGACCTTAATATTTCACTTACAGTTATGAAATTTGGTACAGGTATGGGCCTCTTGGTATGGATTGGGAACATGTTGCGAAATCCAAGATGGCGGCCATTTTTTGGCGGCCATTTTGGCAGCCATCTTTCTTCATTCTTGAACTGCCCTTTGTGACCTTAATATTTCACTTACAGTTATGAAATTTGGTACAGGTAGGGGACTCTGGGTATGGATTGGGAACATGTTGAGAAATCCAAGATGGCGGCCATTTTGTGGCGGCCATTTTGGCAGCCATCTTTCTTCATTCTTGAACTGCCCATTGTGACCTTAATATTTCACTTACAGTTATGAAATTTGGTACAGGTATGGGCCTCTGGGTATGGATTGGGAACATGTCGAGAAATCCAAGATGGCTGCCATTTTGTGGTGGCCATGTTGGCAGCTATCTTTTTTCATTTTTTGAACTGCTCATAGTGACCTCAATATTTCGCTTAGAGTTATAAAATTTGTTACAGGTATGGGCCTGTGGGTATGGATCAGGGACATTTTGAGAAACCCAAGATGGCGGCCATTTTGGCAACCATCTTTCTTCATTTCTTGAACTGGCCATTGTGACCTCAATATTTCACTTAAGAGTTATGAAATTTGGTACAGGTATGGGGCTGTGGGTATCAGACAGGAACATGTTGAGAAATCCAAGATGGCAGCCACTTTGTGGCAGCCATTTTGGCAGCAATCTTTCTTCATTCTTGAACTGACCATTGTGACCTTAATATTTCACTTACTGTTATGAAATTTGGTATAGGTATTGGCCTGTTGGTATGGATGAGTAACATGTTGAGAAACCCAAGATGGCGGCCATTTTGACAGCCATCTTTCCTTTTTTTTAGAAATCTGTTCAAACTGCATTGATTCTATACTAATAGTCTAGCATCTTCCAATCAACTATTTCTCCTATCTTCCAATATCAGTTGCTCAGTGGTTTAAGCAATGGCACCTTCAATTTCATTGCGCTAGGTCGGTTTTGAATCCGCGGATTCTTGTTTTAAATAAAGCTGCATTGAAATGAACTTCATTCTTGAAAATGTTTGACTTCTGGACTTGTATTTCTCATTAAACAGTGGTTATTTGACCGCTTGTGACTTTCATCAAACTGCACTGATGGTTGATGGTCGTCTGTCCGTAATCTTTGTTGTTAGTTTTCATATATCGTAAAGGTCTCATTTTGACTCGCAGAGGTACTTTTAGTGACTGGAATGGATGTTGTGTGCTTGAGATTGTGATTTGGTTCAATTGTCCCGTTAGTATGAGTGTTTGTTTTGAATAGGACAGCCTGGACAGGGTTCCCTACGGACAGGGAAAATGGTGAAAAAATATTCCCGTAAGGGGAAAATCAGGGAATTTGAAATTTGGCATCAAATTCAGGGAAAACGAAGGGAATTTGGTTTTGCATGCGCAAATGCATGAAACAAGGCCTCTGTTTTTAAGCAAAAATCTGTAAAAGTTGTAGTTTTTGGTTTCTGATTAGCGGCGATAACACAATGATTAGAAATAAAGAGAAGAAAGGTAGAAAGAGACAGGAAAGAAAATAATAAATGAAGTAAGGAAAAAAGAAAGGATAAAAAGAGGGTAGGAAGATCAGAAAGAACGGAGATAGGAAAGAAGAAAAACAGAAAGAAATGAATGATGGAAGGAATAGAAGGAGAGGAAGGAAAGAAGAAAGAGAAGTGAGGAAGGGATAAAAGGAGAAAGAAAGAAAGAAAATAGGAAGACAAGAGTAAATGAGGAAGAAAAGGAGGAAGAATGAAAAAGAAGAAAGAAATATGGTAGATAGATAGATAGATAGATAGATAGATAGATAGATAGATAGATAGATAGATAGATAGATAGATAGATAGATAGATAGATAGATGCCTTGTCATAGGCCTTAGTGACATCTAGGAATATGTGATGTATGTCTCCTGTCCTTTTCTGTGTAGTTCTTATAGGAGTATCAGCAGGTGGTCCACTGTGTTGGTTTTCCTTGGCTCTGTCATTGATCATAATGTTGATGATAACTTGACAAGTGGATCAGTGGCAGTAGGCAAAAAAGTATTTGATTCATTCACAAGCTCTGTGGCTTTTTCAGGAATCTATAGCTGATGTTTTTTTTTAGTTAGAAGATGTCTGCTCTGCACTCTGTGGGTTTCTGCAGTGAGTTGAAGAGATGATGTCAGTATTCCAATCCTGACATCACCATATTGGCACTGAGCACGCCCAGCTTTAGTGTTAATTCCGGTTGCTACCAACAAATGAGGCTTACTGGCTGTATGAATAACCACTGATAAATCTGCATTCATTGGTTTATGGATGGTTAATTGGATTCAGTGACAGCTTGCAGGTGAAATTGATATTTGAGGCTTGAGCCACTTTCTCAATCTATCAAGGTGTCGTTGTACGTAAAATCCAGTTCTTCCATGAGGGCAAAATTGGTGAATGAGAAGGCGAATTTTTTTGTTGTAAAACTCTGTCTTCAAGTGGACTGCTCTTGCATTGCCACAGATCAGAACATATGCTGTCTTGTGTTGCCACCTAGTGACTAGTGTGCTATTCCGTGAGCTCCTGCGAGCATCCACATACTTTCGACCAGAGGAACACACACAATTTTGTCTGGAAGACACCGGGGCTGTTTCTGAGTGTGTTGATGGCCTTGTCTACTTCCTTAGAGAATGTGATTGCCGAGTCTGACTCTGGTATACATCAATGTTGGATAGAAATTTTGTGAATGCGCAATGAAATTGGAACTATTTCTCGGGACAGCAATGCTGTAGCATAGGAAATCAACTTTTGTGCCAGGTGGCAGCAGCATGCAGTTCTCAGTTTCACCAGACTGGCGAATTTGTTTGTTGTAATCCAGTCTGGTGAAAATGAGTCTCTGCATGCTGCTGCCATCTGGCACAAAGTTAATTTTGTATGCTGTAGCATTGCAGCTCCAAAGAAATAGTTCCAATTTCATGGCACATTCACAAAGTTTCTATTCAACATTGATGTAAACACAGGCAGAATGATCACAATGGCTTAGCAGTTCTAGAGATAGAGAGGAAGGTGTATGGCTCAAGTGCCGCCTGGTGGAGTGCAAATATAGAAAATTGATTAAAATTGCTCAAGGAGCAGCCTTTCACAACATTCTTGTTGGTTCTATGAGATAATAGTCTCTCAGCTACACTTAGAGATGATTCTCACCCACTACACTGCATTTAGACTCGCAGTAAACCTTGTTTGGCCAATCTTACCTATGTGTGCACCCATATCAGCATACATCACAAGGGAATTCCCTTTGACAGCCAATCAGAATTTAGGAGACCACAGAGCCATCTCTTGATTAAATTGGAATCTCAGTCTGCCCTTTGGTGAGCATACTATAGCCTGTTTCCCAGCCACCACAAAACAGGCTTGGTGGCCATGGGATATCCAAAGAATACTATTTATGGCAACTTCCGCAAATATGACCGCACACGACGACTGTCATTTTCCCATAGGGGGAGCTTGAGCAATACACCTTGGTATAATATAACAGAATAAGGGCAAAGCATGTGAACACTGCCTGTGATGTAAACCAGAGTAAGACTCAGCGCATTCCCTAACAAGGCCATCAGCATACTCAGAAACAGCCCTGGTTTTGTCAAGACAATTTTGTGACTTCCTAACTCAGTTTATGTGGATCCCTCGCTGGAGTTCGCCAAATTCCACACTTGCCACTTGGTGGTAACACATGACAGCATATGTGACCTGCTCCACCAAAATGGGTTCAAAGTCGGCCCCTTGTCATATTTTGTTGTGAAAATGACTTTACTTTACTGAAAATGGGCTGTAGAATTATGGTTCTTATGTTTTGATATCGTCGTTCAATCCTAAGATATGGCACCTCAAACATTGAAGATGCGAAACATCAAACTTTGAGAAAATGGCATTTGAATTTCCCGCCATTGCAATGAAAGAACTAAAAATATCAAGACGAACACCCAATTTAGATAATTTAAAATCAATTTCTTGTAAAATGGTCTTAATTATTCAAAGGAAATTTATTTTTCTAAAACGTGGTACCGACAGCTAAGAAACCTTGAAATGTGACCTTTTGACACATTTTACTCATTTCTGGGAAACATAAATTGCCTACTTAGAACTCATTTTGGTGGAGCAGGTCACATATGTTCTGATCTGCCAAGGGCCCAAGGCTGGAAAAAGCAGTAGCAATGAAACAGCGGTCCACTTACAGACAGCACTAAATTTATATATTAGCTGGGATTAGAAACTTTTGGGCGTATTAATTCGAAACATCAAACAGAATAATCAGTGTTGACCAACAATCTAACAGTTAGAAGGTGCAAGAATTTCTCATGCAGCCATGTGATTATGTGTGAAATCGTGCCGTTTTTGTTTTTCGGGAACCAGCCGCCATTTTGTTCCATTTTAAGTCAATGGAGCTGGGTTTTGCCGAGGTCCATAACATACTCTAAACACCTTGACAACACTGGATTAGTCCAACTGAGTCGACTTCTGTACCTAATCCATGGATCTGTTGGTTTCAGTAGATCTACCTGGGGTATATCTGGATATTTTGCCTGACGAAGTCAGTCTGGTCGACGCCGTCACATATTTCCGAGTTCGCCAGGCCCTCACGGAAGATACGAGTTGTCCATTGACTGGATAATGATTGATATCCATGGTAAACATTCCATTCAAGACTAAGTAAGTCAAATCCGCAATGTTTGGAAGGTTTATGGACTGTACCGAACATAAAAAAACCAGCCCCCCTTCAAAATGTACAGGCTACAAAATGGCGGATGTTTCTGGAAATAGTTTTAATGTGCGCGGGGACACCAGAGAACTGGAAAAAGGAGAGTTCCACTAACGGACTAATGCCTGCTATATAATGATCTGATCAGGGCAGGTTCCAAGTGACACAGCTGAAAATTGACTGGATAATGATTGATATCCATGGTAAACATTCCATTCAAGACTAAGTATGTCAAATCCGCAATGTTTGGAAGGTTTATGGACTGTACCGAACATTAAAAAACCAGCCCGCCTTCAAAATGTACAGGCTACAAAATGGCGGATGTTTCTGGAAATAGTTTTAATGTGCGTTGGGACACCGGAGTGCCGGGAAAAGGAGAGTTCCACTAACGGACTAATGCCTGCTATATAATGATCTGATCAGGGCAGGTTCCAAGTGACACAGCTGAAAATTGAGGTCCTCCCTTAAGGGGATAGGACCTATCTCTGTGAGCTTATAGCCCACAGACCTATTGTCATGTCAAACAATGACATGACAATGATTAGCAGTGCTATTTCCTCTCAAATAGCTGTGATCATAGCTGAAATCTCGAAAGAAAAACAAACCGGAATTGTTTCCCACCATGTTGGATACCACATGACCTGTGACGCGTTGTCCCACGATAGTAGATCGACAAGTCTATCTAACTTCATGGTCTGGGGGGCGGGCGATTAAGAAATAAAGACCAGGATAAAAACTAAAATCTTTATTAAAATATAAAGGGTCCGGGGAGGGCAAGGTCTTAGAAATTGTTTAATTGTTTCCTTGCCTCCACAGGGTGCATGCGGTGTTGGCCATCTGGTTGGAGCCTCACGTCTGCCAGGTAGAAAGAGGTGAACGTGGAGTGATTAGCTCACATGCCTGTCTCAATTATTTCCTCAATGGAGTGGGATCCTCCATGGAATGCCCAGGAAGCAGTCTACAAGTGGACTGCTCTTGCATTGCCATATGCTGTCTTGTGTTGCCACCTAGTGACTAGTGTGCTATTCCGCGAGCTCCTGCGAGCGTCCACATACTTTGACCAGAGGAACAAACACAATTTTTTCTGGAGTGTGCTGATGGCCTTGTCTACTTCCTTAGAGAATGTGATTGCCGAGTCTGACTATTTCTTGGGACAGCAATGCTGTAGCATAGAAAATCAAATTTTGTGCCAGGTGGCAGCAGCATGCAGTTCTCATTTTCACCTGACTGCCCAGGAAGTGCCCGGTCTCCGAACTTCATGGGCCATGACAACCCAAATTTTGCCGTTGTTAGTGATTAAACCTGACACAGGCCTTGATCCATTAAGCTACATGTATGGTTTGGGAAGATGGGGGGCCATCTCCTCTGATTTTCTGAAACAGTCTCTGTTTAGCAGCTGCATGGACCTTCTATGAGCTGCAGGTACATGTTGGCCAACCTCACTGTCCAGACAGAGAAGAATATCTTCAGCTTCTCTACCAGGAGTAGGCCTTAAAGCTGGAATAAAGAAGGGAGTCGGATTCCGCCTGGAACTGATGTTTTAGCTATAGGAAGCCCGGAACAGTGCGCAGAAACATTCCAGTGTTGGTAAAAATGAGGTCACGAGGATATTGAATTTCACTCCTACTTGATGAGGCTAAGGCCAGAAGAAATACAGTTTTCCAGGTGCAGCGATTTTTCGCAATTGCGGGGTTCCCACAGTCATTGAAAGTCAGGGAAAGTCATGGAAAAAATTGTGGTCTTGGAAAAGTCATGGAAAATCAAAATATTTTGAAAAGTCATGGAAAATTCAAATTTTGACTACAATTCACGCTAAACTTGAAAAAAATTCTGTCTTTATGGCAGTCAGTTGGTTTTTCGAATGGTCAGACAGTGGATGAGGGTCATCGCGTAAATTTGTTTTTGTAGATGGTTTAGGTCTAGCCATGGAAGGTTGTGACCTCTCTGGAAATACTCTGAATTAGCAGACTCATGCGCCAAAACTGACTGATACTGAGGCTCGTCCTAGATCTGTGCAATATTGAGTACACCAACAATAAATTTAGACATCTGACCAGCATAGAATGTATTTAAAATAGATCTATCCCAGTCAAGTTGCACTGGAAATTGCACAAATTTACTGTCTGATATTCAATCAATCAATTGATAGTACATGCGCAGTTAGATAAATTAATTTTAATAATATAAATAAATAAATAAATAAATTGAATTTCCTAGACATTGTAAATATCCCAGAGTAATTAGAAAGACAGTATTTGAGCTTCTGAATAGTGACTAATATTAGGAGGGTCTGGACCGACCGCTACCTTAGCCAATTTTCAGTAACCAGTCACTGTCAGACTTCATACCCGATTGTAACAAAAAATTTTTTTTTAAACAAGTGCTAATATATACAGTGCGAGGATGCTACACTGTAAAATTTGAAAACTGAGTTGATGCAATAATTTGAGCTGTCTGAGAATGTTAATACTTTTCAAGCTATGATAGCTCAATCCTATAAGTTGTAAAGGTATGATAGCTCAATGCTGTAAGTTGTCCAAACGAATCATAATATTAATCTGTGAAAACATGAAAGCTTCAGTTGTTGCAGATAGCTTGACATCTCAGTCATGCCACATATAGCGCCATCTATAACAAGCACTTCTCATAAGACTGCATTTAGTTTTAAATAATTATTTACTTACAAGAAAAAATAACATTTATATTACGCTATCCCAGAGTAAAAATGAGTAGCACACCACTTTAGCTGGTTACTTTTTTATTTTTATCTCTCTTTAATTAATTTGTTGGAGTAATTAGATGCATGCTTTCATACGTCAACCAACATTTCCAAGTCAGAGTGTGTTTAAATATAGGCTTCTAGCACTGTATACCAACTCAGATGAGCCACAGGCCATTGGAATTTATTCACAAGAAATTAATTTTTAAATCTCCTTGTGATGCAATGGTATTTGTTGAATGCATCTTGGTCCATGATGTGCTGAAATGAAGCATACTGGATCAGGTGGATCCCCTTGAGAGATCAAACAATATTTCGGGATTACAGCCCATATTCATAAATAACTCTATATAAGACAGGTCACACAAATATAAATGAAAAACAACTAAAAATAAGTCAACACAGCTCAACATTTTGAGTTGTGTCAGCTTGGATCAATAAGTCAACAAAACTCAATATTTTGAGCTGTAAGTCAACACAGCTCATTGTTTTGAGTTTTCTCAGCTTGAATACCTTAGTCAACATAGCATAGTATTTTGAGTTATCTCAGCTCAGTATTTTGAGTTATCTCAGCTTAAAACATTAATCTATGTTAGCTCAATCAACTTGTGCAACCATCTCACTCAATCAATTGAGCTGAATCAGCGAGTCCGATTTTACAGTGTAGGATGTGGCTTTAGTCGCCATAGCCTAACAGTTCTGGACCGACCTCAGTAGTTATGGTTTCTCTGATTTTTATGAATTGCGGCCATAATTGATTTCCTAAGCTTTAAACACAAGGATTTACTTGGGTGGCACCCGTCAGTTAGGTCATTATATCTATATGATGCCCTTCCCTTTCCCCTTCTGTGTAAGAAGTCGTTGTGCAGCTTGGGAGTTGAGATGGTATTCTCTAAATTGTTCTTAATAATCCTGTTGTTGAACAGCGCAACTTCCTCCTCCAGATTGCTCTGCATCTCTTCGTGTAGATACGCGAAATCTAGACGACTTGTCCTCCTTCTGTTCAGATGGTGTCTATTCCACGCTGCTAAATCCATGGGAATTTTTTTTTTTTTTTTTTTTTTATTATTATATTTATTCGTACTCAGGGTAAACATACAATAGTGATACAATTTTAGATATATATATAATTAAATAAATTTTTAAAATTCAATTTGAAAATATAGGAAATTCAGTCCAAACAAATAGAGTCCACAATTTCAAGAATTTCACTTCTGATTAGTAGGCATTCAGCCTGACTATCTCGTACAAGAGTTAGTTCATGTAGTGCCTTACTTAAGGCGATCGAATGTTCATTTTTACATATTTTATCACAATTTTTCCTCATACATGTGGAGATGGTATTAGATGCGAGTTTCACATAAGTGTTGAGATCGACATTTAACATTTCACAGCACTTCTCAGTGTTTTTTCTTAGTAGTGAGTGGTCATTTTCCAGGAAGCACCTCATTGCAAAACTGAAAGCATTTGAATCCTTTTGGATGACAAACATACTAAATTTGGCAAATCGAGACAAAACCAAATGTTTATCACAAATAGTGTCAGGTAAGCATCTCAGCAAAAAACTGTGTGTTGTGAAAGGAAATTTCCATACTTGGCGCAGTGCTTTTCTCCATACTACTTGGATTTGTTCAGCCATTTTAATCGGAAAAAGAACTAATCCATAAAAACTTGAGCAGTAAGTATTAAGCAGACGAGACTGTAAATAGGACGGAATGTGTCCAAACCTGCGTATAAACATGTTAAACTGTCTGTAAAAGGCATTCTTCACAATGCTCATGTCATGTTTTGTAATGTTCCCATAAATTTTATGTCCGAGATGAGTTGCAATTGTTTGTTCCTCTGTGTATGTATCCCCAATTCTTATCACATGTTTTTGCAAATCAGTCTTTCTTCTGAATACTATGAATTGACTCTTCTTTCCATTGAAAGTCATTCTATACTCAGAGGCATAGTCATTACATATATCAAGCATATCTTGTAACTTAATTATGGGGCAGAATATTGGAACTGCGAATTGGTTGAAAGTATACGCTGCTATGTCTGCCAGTTGGGGGTGAATCTAAACCTGAATAAGTAAAGCATTGGTCATGGAAAATCCAAATTTGGTCATGAAAAGTCTTGGAAAAGTCATGGAATTCCGACCGTAAAATTTTGTTGGAACTCTGAATTGTGGAGTCCCATCTTGGAGGTTCAAAATCAGGTGATTTGAGCACCCTCAGGACCCTGGATAGGTCCCACTCTGGCACTCTCGGACGTTCCACTGTATGGGCAACAGAAAAGGCCTTGATGAGTTTGCTGAGGCAAGGATGCATGGACACAGGAATGTCATCTATCGTCCTCAAGGTAGAAGCAATGGCTGATCTGTAGTTTGCGATAATCTTGAGAGCTAAAATTCTGACCTCAAACAGGTAGACTAGGAAGTCAGCTACTTGGTGAATAGTTGCCTCGTCTTGATTAACATCTGTCTCCTCGCACCACGATGTGAAGGCTCTCCAGAGAGACTGATACAGTCTCCAGAGTGACTGATGCAGCCTGAGGGATGACTGTGCTGAGTTGTGGAGCATAGTTGGCAACTGATTCTGAAAATCCATCATGTCTGATTTTTCTCCCATAGTGGCCACACGTGCAGGTTTAGCAGCTTGGGGTCCTGGTGGTAAGTGTTGCAGGTTGGCCACTTGAGCAGCTTGCACCAATGCACCATGGTGGTATGCTCCCCGGGTATGAGAAGAACAGGTTGGATAGTTCTGGGAACCAGGTTTGGTTCGGCCAGAAGGGTGCCACTAGGATCAGATTCGCTTCGCCTGATTTTCTTCAAGACTTCTGGAAGCAGCTTGGCAGGTGGGAATGCGTAGGCAATTTCCTCTGTCCACTCTATTGTCATAGCGTCCACTTCCCAAGCTCAATGTCCGGGAAAGGGCAGACGAACTTGGGGAGCTGATTGTTGAATCTTGTCATGAAGAGCTCCACTTCCAAATTTGGAAATAGATTCAGGATTCGATGAAAAATTGTGTGGTGTAGGGTCCACTCCATCCCTAACATCCGTGAGGACCGGGAAAGAAGGTCTGCTATGGAATTCAGATGGCCTTGCAAATAAAAAGGGATGAGGGTAATTTGGTTCCTTTCGCACTACAGAAGAATCTCTCTGCTAATGGCTTGATGGAAGACGAGCTGTAGGGGAATGTGACTGTCTATCTCTTCCTTGAGATTTGGCGCCCAAGGCTTGACATAAAATTGGATTGGTCTCATGTGTAGTCTTCCCAGTTTGATGAATTGTGAAGCGTGGTTCAGGAGACCTTAGAGAGGGAAATTCGAAAGAAGATGGCGAACTTTGGCTGATTGAGATTTAAGTAGCAGCTGTATTATGACTCCAATCTTGTCCGTTTCTGCTGAAGTTGGGCGGATCCATGATGTCACTGTGTCGATGTCCATCCCAAGGAATGTCTAGCGGGTATGAGGAGTTGCATCTGATTTCTTGAAATTTAGTAAGAGACCCAGGCGAGTGAAGAGTTGGATGACTTTCTGAGTGGGTTCCGAGACTATTCTGGGTGCCAATCGTCCAGGTATTTGTGCAGGTGAATACCTTCGGATCGCAAATGGGAAGCCACTGGGTCTAGAAGTTTGGTGAACACTCTCGGGGCAATGTTTAGACCAAAGCACATTGCTTTGAACTGATTTGTTGTGTCCAGGATGTGCAGCCGAAGAAATTTCTGATAGTCCTTGGCTACCAGGATGTGAAGGTAGGCGTCTGATAGATCTATACTTGTCGTCCATTCTAGAGGTTGTATCTGATTCCTGATAGAGTGATATGTTTCCATGCAGAAATTAGGAAAATGGATGAAGTTGTTCAAAGTTTTCAGATCTATGACAGGGCAGAATCCCCCGGACTTCTTTGGGACTGTGAACAGATGAGAATAAAACCCTGGTATTGTGTCTGGGACTACTTCTAGTGCTTGTTTGTTGACTAAGGATTCCACCTCTTCCAGAAGGATCTCTCTCTGAGTTGCGTCCTTTGGTAACTGAACTGGGCGAGATTGGTTGCTCACTGGAGGATGGTTGATGAAGTTCAAAGTCAGTCCTATTGTTAGTAACTTCTTGTGCCAGGTGCTCAGGTCTGATGTAGCCCATTCTTTCTAAAAGTGAATCAGTCGCCCTCCAACTGGAGTGGAGGTTGGATGAACGACTGGGTCTTTATTGGTGTCACTTATTTTTGGGGGATGAGGTGAATTGAGTCCTGTAGTTGTAGTTGGTCCTTGAGGCGACTGACTTCGAGGCAGATTTGTCAAAGTTGGAATTGTTAGATCTTCTGGGGTTGTCACTTCTGGAGGACCGGATCTGGATCTTCGGCCTTGCTGTCATTGAATCTGCTGTTGTTGTTGAGCAGGCACTGTTATTTCTTCTCGATAGATTAGACAACATCACATGTTCCCTTTCCTTCTTGGAAGTTCTCCTCAAGGCTTCTCCAGTATCTCCCAGCAGAGCAGGTTTGCCCTAGGAGAAAATTGGTCTCAAGGCTTTCCAGGTTTGGGCCCTTCGAGGAATTTTCATCGTATCAGTGGACTTGATGAAGCCCTCCCGTCTGGCTACTGGTAAGGAAGTGAAGGCCCCAGCTGTGAAGTCTGTGGTGTAGGACAGGGTCTTCATGATCTGTTTCCAGGACGCTTCCTCAACATCTTTATCCGTCGCCTGCATCCGATTGACCTGCTTCAAGGTGAAGAGCTGCCAATCCAGGGTTGACAGTGTCCTGATTGCTCTCCTGAGCATCACTTCGGGATCCGCCAATCTGGAAACTGACACTGTGGCTTCTGATGAAGATCGCAGGTAAGACAAACTCTTCCGCCGAGGGCTTGGCTGACAGCGCTGAGAGGGGCAAGTCATCTGCTCCGCGGAACTTCAAGTTGAAGCCCTTGACCAACTTGGAAGCTGGAGTAGATGTGTTGGCTTCATTTGGCAGGTTCTCCAGGGTCAGTTTTGTTGTTTCTTGCACTCCTCAGAAATGTTGGAAATATTTTTCCAAGTATGAAATGACCCCATCCGAAGGTGGGAAAGAGAGTGGTGCCTTCTCTCCTGGATCTGCTGAAGCAGCCATGAGTCCATGGGTTGAAGTCCTTGGGGGTACCTCAGTCTCCTTAACTCCCGCTAAGACCAAACCCAGGTTGACCAGAGTTGACCAACGGGTTGTCTCGAAACGGTCCTCTGCATGGCGGTCTGGAGATGTCGAGACTGACCTGTGACCCAGGCAGTCGAAGACAGACACCCGCAGACTGATCCCGCTGACTAGTCGGGGTCCTTGGGCTGTCATAGTATACCCTTCTTCTGTGGCGACGAGGGGACTGCGACCTCCTGGAGTGTCTAGAAGATCTAGTAGATGACAAAGGAGATATGGATCTGGTTCTCTGGCTTTCTTGGAGTTGGTCTTCCAGGTCCTTTATGCGCTGTCAGTGGTTGCAGTCGCCCTCACTTGCAGAGCTGGACTCTCGGTGACAGTATGGGCAGTTGTTGTAGCTGAGCTGGAAGCAGGATTGCTGATTGTTCCCAGTGGTCTTGTATCCGGTGAAGTGGATTGTCTCGCCGGTGACGTTCTTTGTCTCAAGGTCTTCCCAGCTTTCAGAGTAGCAGCAAGCAGGACTTGTTTATCAGACGTGTTGAAATTGTGAACAGAATTGTGCAAGATCAGAAGCAAGAAGAAAGCTTAGCAAAGGCGAAGCAAAGCAGTAGAGTGTCCCGTCGAAAAATGAGTAGACGAATCCGATCTGACGCTGGTGACACCAGAATTTATGGGAATGTCAGGGGCTAGTTCTCAGGGAGTGAAAACCTGAAATAAACATATTTACCTTAGAAAAACGAGCAGATCTTGAAGTGTTACCCTGAAGTGCGATGACAACGTAGATTTAAGCAAGTGTCAAGCCCGCGAATAGCCATTTATAATCCCAAAAGCGTGTTTATTCAGCCGTAAACACAAGAGCGACGAAACATGTGCGTCAGTTGCGAGGCTGAGAGAGGAATGATGATCTCGCGCGCTCTCGTGGGACAGCGTGTCACAGGTCACGTGGTATCCAACATGGCGGGATACACTTCCGGTTTGTTTGCCTTTGTTCTCAGCCATGATCACAGCTATTTGAGAAGATATGTAGCACTGCTAATCATTGTCATGTAATTGTTTGACATGACAATAGGTCTGTGGGCTTAAGCGAAATAGAGCTGCCAATATACCAACTGTGAAATCCTTATGCTCACACTGACAAGCCTCACATGAGCACTGTGGCAATCGGAAAGGTCATGGCACACTAATATTCGCGCAGCAATGGCTAATATATCTTGAATAAATCTGTCAGTGGACTGATAATGAAGGACAGCCTGAACTTGCGATGGGAGTTGGTCCCTGATCCAACAGTTAGTTTCGGTAAAGTAAACATTCCTGAATTTCTCTTACAATGTCACAGCAGTGTCTGAATAATTCAATTTGGTGCTTAACTATCCTATTCTGTTTTGAAAACTTCATTTTCACTTTTGTTTGTGTCGTCTGCATGAAAAAGGCATTTGCCTATGCTGCTGACAGGTGTCTCCACGAGCTCAGCATCATGCTTGCAGTGCCACACCCAGGGAAAATTAAAGCTGATTGTTATTATTACTCTACTTTCATCACTTGAATGGCATGTAAATTAATTAATTGAGGCCCACCTTATGGCACCGTTGATATATAGGCCTATCACAAATTAAGTTGACACTGAAAACGTAGGTTTTTTTTAAAAATTAAAATCTTCGAAACAGAACAAGTACATTACCATAGTATGAATATTTCTCATTGTCACATGTAAACTTAAAAAAATACCCTATATAGGGGAGAGTGCCCCAAAACGCACCCCCTAAGGGAGAAAACATTGTTTTAAAATAAGAATAGTTCATTTGAGCTCCGCGAATCTATGGCATTGCCATCTACATGTTATGAGATCTGTAATAAACTATTGCTGTCTATTAGTCAACAGTGTAATTTCCATCAAATAATTCTTACCTGCATATTATGTTTATTCACGTTCAGAAGCATCATTTTAAAAAAAAAGACAGGCATACTCAGAGGTGTTTTTCTTACATTTTATTGCAAATTGACTTCTCAAATAGCGCAATATTAGGCTAACGGTCATGAAATAATCCACACTTGTTAATAGTAACAGTCATGTAATAATCCACGCTTAAATGAACTGTTTTAATTGTCTTGGATTATATATCAAGTTTAAATAATTAATATTTAAGTCAGTTTCATAAAAATACTGTTGATATAAATTCAAAGAAATAAGTTTATTCTTGTGTCCGCAGGACAGCCTGCGACATCATTAGTGAGCATCCCTGTAGCTCAGTTGTATGAAATCCGTCAGAATTTCTGAGAGATTTGTGTGACAGTGACAGAGTCAGTCCGAGAAGCGTCAACATCATTTTTCATCCCCAACATTGACCTGAAAGCCGAGCGGAAGGGCTCACTCTTCCAAGCATAGATGAAAATATTGATGAAGGAATTACTGAACATGATGTACAGAAAGATCTGGAAACTGACAAATCCATAGAGGGTAGCACTGATGACTTGGGGAAATGCCTCGATGATGATGCTGTAAGGGACCCAAACCGTGAGAAAAACGCCGAGAGTCAGAAACGTCATTTGAGTGACACGCTTGGTGTTTAGGGATATCGTGCTCTCAGATCCGTTTTCTGAAAACGCAGCTGATCTTCGAATTATTTGAATGAACGTGCTCGCATACAGAAGAACGGACACAGTAATGCAGAGATAGAGATGAACTTGGACCATAAAGACGAAGAAAACCTTAGGTAGAAGATCTGTCAAGAAGTACGGCTTGCTGTAGAAGGACATAGGTTTCTTCCATGTGTAGTAGAGCAGAATAGTTCCCACCATCCCAAAACAATAGATCCAGGCCATGCTTGCTACAACCATTGTTTTCTTAACTGTTACAGTTGTTTTGAATTTGAGGGGAAATGTTACTGCCAACCACCTTTCAATTGCCATAAGGAAAAATGTTATTACAGATAGCAGCATGGACAGGACATTTCCTGTTTGGCCAATGCTTAATACAATTTTCAGGTAAATTTCATTAGTGTTAATAACGGGAACAATATATCGCATACGTAGCATTATTAACGCTGGACAGTTTAGTAAATCGGCAATAGCCAAACTGACAATTAATACATTAGTTGTGGTTTGTAGTCTTTTAAACCTAGCAACTGCGGTTATAATAAAGATATTACAGATACCAATCAATACTCCCAATAAAGGATACATAATATAGGTGGATTTACTGAATGCTTTAAAAAAGGCAGTTTGGGAAAAATGAATGGGTGGTGGTGAATCTTGATAAGTAGTGTCTAAAAAAGCTGTTTCAACAGTAGACAATTCTTCATTATATACATCATCCAAAGTGGTGGACATAGCCATTATGTTGATTATAAGCTGTTAGCAGCGCGTCGAAAAAATATTTTACGATGTTTGTTAAAACCAATAGCAGAATGGCATTTTGTGGTATTGCTGGAAACCAGTGATCAATATCTGAAATATAGTAGGCACAGTTACAGCAGGATATATCTTATGTTAAAGAGTTCAATTACCTAGGAATTGTTTTAAATGAAAAGCTGAACTGGAATTCTCATATTGATTTTATTTCTAAAAAAATATCGAAGGTGGTTGGTATGTTAAACAAACTGAAGTTTATGCTTCCAGAGCATGTTCTTTTTACGATTTATAATTCGCTTATTGTGCCTCATTTGAATTATGGTGCCTTGATTTGGGAACGCAATATAGCAAGAATAACTATTTTGCAAAAGAAGGCATTGAGGGCTGTGACCAAAAGCAAGTATAATGCGCACACTAGCATTATTTTTAAAAAACTAAAGACTTTAAAATGCCGAGACATTTGTGCACTGCATTGTTTGAAATTTTGTTTTAAACTGGAGAATAAGCAATTACCAAATTATTTTCTGAATTCTGGCATTTTTACGAAAAGGAGTGAAATTCACGATCATTTCAGCAGGAGACTAAATGATTATAATATACCTAGGATAAAACATGAATTTATGAAACAAGGAATTAGATTTAAAG
The DNA here is from genome assembly GCA_026936325.1 of Platynereis dumerilii. Classification (NCBI taxonomy): domain Eukaryota; kingdom Metazoa; phylum Annelida; class Polychaeta; order Phyllodocida; family Nereididae; genus Platynereis; species Platynereis dumerilii. The sequence continues at coordinate 12,513,169 of JAPTHN010000010.1, read as the reverse complement.
CGGCAGTTACATTTAATGATATGAGACCGGCTTTCAGGGACAAGATCTATACACACAGCCTTCTTGGTTTCAAAAGTTATGTTAAAAATGCTATGATTGACAGTTATGATGTAATATGCCACGTTGAACATTGTTACATATGCAACAGAGTATAACTAGTTTTAGAAGTTATTATGATTATTATACTATGATTGGTTTTTTACATCTTTAATTATGTTTATTCTTGTTTTACTTGACAGACATACAGACAGACGGACAGACTTTAATTAACAATTGCAACGTGACTACTCAAATACCACTACTGAATGACTGACTGATGCCGACTGAAAGTTTTACTGGGTTATTGTTAAATTGTCTAATTTTTACTGTGTTTGAGATCATCCTTTGACTTCCTGTGCTGCCTCCCACTCTGCCTCTCCAACATTTTCCCTTTAGGGTGGCTCTAAGCCAGCGGCCATTTAGGCTTTATTAGAGTCTCCTACCAGACATGCTATTTATCATTTTATATTTAACTATGTGTATATTTTTGGTAAATAAATGATATGAATCTGAATCTGAATCTACGTGTCAGATATGTTGTAATTTTTAAATCAATTTCCATATTTATGGGGATGTGGAAGAGCGCTTCACTATGAAAAATGTACTTTGTCATACTGCTGATGAGGAGTCATGATCAAAATATTTGCGTCTTAGTTCTTCAATTTTCGTACAGTGGCACGTGTAAAGTAAGTGAAACGGGAGATGTTTTCCCATTGGGTCAATGCTCAACTAGGCAACATCCTCAACCAAACTGCTTGTGGAAGCATGGATGCTGGTCCAATGAGATGAAAACATATGGGGTCATAAAGGACGCTATTTAACAAACAGATGACAGACAATGACATTTTATCATCAATGGCATAGTAGATCTAATGTTATATATGTTAACTTATATAGCCACCTGGTGATGTTTATTGAGTGTGATTTGAAGTGGCAGATAAACCCCTGAGGGGTTGGGTACCACCTATATTTTTGTGTGATTATGTGTGTATATGTTAATTGTACCTGTCACTATAAAATAAAAGTCAATCAATCAATCAATCAATATTGACAAATGTTATAACAATTAACTGATGTTTACATATTTTTTACAAATTTACACCATTTATGTGGAGACCCATCTGAGGCCTAATGGCCTTTTTTCTTTGCTACTCTCCATATATAGTTTATACACTCACATATTATATTGATTAAGTCTTTGGCAAGTAAGCACACTCTAAAAAAATTCAGACAAAATTGGTTTTTAGAGATGCTTGCTTGCTTGCAAGCGGCATCTCTATTGTGGGAGGATGGCTCTGAAACTTATGACAACTGCCTTGGTCATGCTGTTTCATCTCTGTCATTAAAACTTTGCATACAGTCTCAATAGAATTTTATCTTGCGTTGATAAACTTTTGGTGTCTTTCTGAGATGAAGAAATTAATAAAGAAAACAAACAGGCTGAGTTTCTGCAGGTCAAAGGTCAATCACCAAAAGTAGGTCACAGGCCAGATACCCTCCAGCAGGTCTCACATGCCAGATACCCTCTGCAGGTCTCACATGCCAGATATCCTTGTGCAGGTGACAGGCCAAGGGGTACATACTATCATGGGCAGTCTATCTACAAGCATCTGTTAAAGTGCTTACACGTTATTTTTTAGATTCAAAATGGTTTTTTGAAAAACCAAATTTCAATGCAAAAAACCAACATGGATTTTTTTTTAAATCCATGTTGGTTTTGCATTGAAATTTGGTTTTTCAAAAAACCATTTTGAATCTAAAAAAACAATTTTGTCACGACATTTTTTAGAGTGCAAAACCCAAGGCAAATGGCAAATGCAATCTCAATGGGGCGGTGGTACTCTAACCCGGATGTAATGGTTTTAGAGCAAAGAATATTTGCACCATTTGTGTCCCACGTTCCCAAAATGTCCTTTATGATATCATACGATAATACGATATGTATGTTTTGATTGTTTTCATCTGATGGGATGACCGTCCTTGCTTCCACAAGCAGTTTAGTTAGGGTGTTTTGTACTGACATAAGGGCAAAAGCTGCGAAACATGACCATTTCACTTACTTTTACAGACAGCACTGTAAATTGCTCGGTGGTGACGAACAAATAAAAGTGTCATGAATCTGATTCTTATGACACATCATGACACATCATCAGCTATCATGACTCAGACAGCGCAAATTTCACAGTAAAATGGTCGTATCCCCATAAATAGTAAAATCACTATAAACATCTTACAGTAAAATCACTATAAACAACATATTGTTCTTACAGCTATTTTCACAGTCTTTCTGCCTCCTCATGAAATGTTTCCAGGCCATGCAAATTATGTCAAAATGTTCTACCTAGATACACAATAGAAAATGTCTCTCCGCATTGTCATTGGTCCCTGAATGTAATATTGTAATAACAATGGCTTGTGTCTGTGCAACACTTTAAATTGAGTTTATACATGTAATTGGGGGAACAGGGACACAGTGAGTCAGCAAAGTTTAGTTTCATCATATCTCAAGGAGTTGAAATTTCAGTTCCATAATGAATGGCTTCAATAAAAGTACAGATGTCCACTGCACATGCACACTGTTAAAACAAAAATGCTGCTTTAGATTTTTGATATATTGGGTGAAAAAGGTCAAGTGATTCACTGTGCCCCGCCAATAAATTCCGGGGTCACGGTGAATCTGTGCTAGTTTGTTTTTAAAAATAAATACTTAATTTATGTTTACCTGACAGTATGATGCCTTAGCATATTTCCTATGAAGTACTCCACTTAGGACAAAAAAATTACAATTTTAAGAATTTTTGAAGCACTCAAGATATTTGCAGTTGCTGGTGCGTAACCAAATTTTGCCTCAAAATCACACTTTACCTTATACTGACAAAACAATACAAGCTTCATCAAATATCTTCAATTGTTCATTTAGATGTACCTCAAAGTAATCCTACAAATCTGACATCTCAGAAATATTGCTTATCAGCATCCTGAGAAATCCACTGATTTACTGTGGCAAGCGATTCACCTTGTCCCCGTTCCCCCTATAATATAAATCAAACAAAAGTTTGCCTGATTTATAGATGTATTTTATACGGACTCCGGCTAACATTGGGTCTTTTGTCTTTTTTACAGTCCTCGTCATACTTACGTGGAATCTCAAGTTCTTTTCTATGCTGTTGAACTGTGATGTCAGAGATTACTCTATTCTAGCATTGCAATATATGTAAATTAATTAACTGCAAGCTGTGATGTCATTTCAAACTGGGTCAGATTCCCCAGCTTCTAGCCAATGTGAATCCACCAAACTGAGCATCACAGTTTCAACTCAGTGCCATAGTGAAAATTGGGTCTGGGAAAACCCATGCAAGTTCGACATCACAGCCTATCAGCCAATGGGCTGCCAGAACAAATAAACATCACATAATCCATGTGTTTACAAACAAATTGTTAAAGCCTTTTGTTTATAGCAAGTTCCATCAAAGTTTAGTGGTAAATTAGCAAGTTTGTAGATTAATCAAACAACTCTGTGGGGATAATAACAGTTGTCTACTGTGAATGCTCACAAAGCTGCCATTTGCTAGGATTAGACTGGTGATTGCCTGTGATAGATCATTGGGATCACAAATGTAATGCTCCTTCAATATATCAATGTTTGAACTGTGATGTGTTAGTTTACTGTCAGTCCATTGGCTATCAAGCTGTGATAACGTAGTTGCAGGGGCTATCCCTGATAAAATGTTTACTCTGACACTGAGTTGAACTGTGATGCTCAGTTTGGAGGATTCACATTGGCTGCGAGCCGGGGGAATCTGACCCAGTTTAAAATGACATCACAGCTTGTATATAGTGCAATGCTAGAATAGAGTCATCTCTGACATCACAGTTCAACAGCATAGAAAAGAACTTGAGATTCCACGTAAATTTGATAAGGACTGTAAAAAAGCAACAAAAAAAATTGCTGGAATTTTCAAGTCAATGACCAACTAGGCTAAAAATTTAAGCAAATGCTTTTTAGTAAAACAAATTAGAAGGAAAGATATCTACTTCACCTGAAAATCCTGTTCAATCCGATGTCGTCTCTGAGTTTACGGACTTGCCATCCTCACATCTGCAACTCTCGCATCTTATATACCTTTCGAAAGTGGTATGTAATACCCTAGAACAAAGGGATCCTCAGAAAAGGGAAATGGGTGTGTTCTTGGAATGCATAATACATAGCTGCCCTAATGCATTTTATGCTATTAGGCCCTATTTCAACCTTCCATTAAGGTGGATAAAATCTGCAAAGATGCATTGTTCTAGTTTTGCTTGAGAAAGCAAAATACTACGAAAAGATAAGTAAAGTATCAATTGTGGCCATACAAATGTGAAAAACTTTCACCTGTAATGAAACTTTTCATAACTCCATGCTGCAGCACCTGTGCTTTTCATATTCCCCAACAATTGCAAACTGCCCATTAGCTGCTCATTATGGCTATTTTGGAGAATAACCCTTTCATTGCATACTGAGTCTTACCATTCTTCTGTGTAGCTATAATATAAAAGGTTGAATAGGAGCCTGTTACTCTTCAGTAAAAGAAATATTATTATAGGTCCACTTATTTTTTCATACACTGTATTAGCCTACTGTTTCAATGGTACCCAGTACCTGTTTGTGATTCCATGCCTGGACTTAATGGACTCTTTCAGTTAATTTTATAAAGCCTGTAAAAGGACAGAATGGACAGGCAGCCATTTTGTTTTTAACTTACAGGCGTGTCATTAAAATGAAATTTTTTTCTTTCGAGGCTGAAGTAGTTGTTCAAGTGAAATACTCAAGATGACAAAATCTACACAGTACACACCTCACCAAAGACCACCCTCTGAATAGGTTTGTTTAAAAGGTTGTTGCATTTAACTTTCATTTTGATCATCGTCATCATGAAGCTTCACATTATCAGTATACCCCATGGGCGGACATAGCATTCAGAGAGAGACATAACTCGAAAATCTATGTACAGGCAGGGGGGGGGATGAACCCCCTAACCCCCCCTCTGGATCCGGTACTATAAATATATTTTTAACGGATTCTATCAATTTTAACCGTTTATTGTGAAAACGGTTTTCTCCAAATTCGCAGTTATTGTTTGGTGTCATTTGATTTACAGATGATTTCATATTTGTAGACATTTGAGGTAGAAAATACATCATATTTCTTGCAATTTTCATTGGTCGAGAGAAGGTATGACACCACTCTCTCCTGAAAAGTGACATAGCGTTTTATATGGGTGACAATGGCATTCTTAGCCATTGATCTCCTCACAGGGACTGATTTTAGCAGTTTCAAGAGAGAGTTTCAGTTTGTGTTTCACACATTTTTAGTACACACATTCTGCAAGTCCAATATTGTGCATTCAGACGATTGGGATTAGGTGATCCATGTAATGATTGTTTATACAGAAAATAAACATCTCAGAGGAGGGGCTCAGCTCAGGCGGCAGGACAATGGGCTACCAGTCATGGGGTCCCTGATCTGATTCCCACTGTGATACATTGTATTCTTATGAGTGTTGGCCACATCACTGGGCCACCATCCTGTCCTGAGGGACCATTCAGAATGTATGCAGTATTTTCTAGTGTCAGACAGAAATTTTGCAAAATATTTTTTTGATTATATCAAAGTCTACAAATATGAAATTATCTGTAATGGATGAAGATCCTTTTCTGTTTTCAGCTTATGTCTAACTGCTGAAATCACACATCGTAAGAAACAATGTATGACAGTTTGTGATCACCACTCTCTGTGATTGTCAATTGGAATTTGTCATGTGACTTTGGCAGTTGTGCCATTCAAGCAAGTACTTTTTCACATCTGCAGTCAATCATGTCATCACCCCCTCCCCATCTTCCTTAAAACCTTGAATAATTCATTAGAATTCAAATGACTCTTAACCCTTATTTACTCCAATAAATGAATCAAACACAGATTTAAATTCTTTGCTTTTTGACGAGGATTCTGAAGTAATAATCAAACAGACACAAGAAACTTCATAATCAAACAGCCACAAGAAACTTATGTTACAACAGACACAATAAACTTGTAATCAAACAGACACAAGAAACTTATAATCAAACAGTGACAAGAAACTTATAATCAAACAGACACAAGAAACTTCATAATCAAACAGACATAAGAAACGTCATAATCATACAGCCACAAGAAACTTATGTTACAACAGACACAATAACCTTGTAATCAAACAGACACAAGAAACTTATAATCAAACAGTGACAAGAAACTTATAATCAAACAGACACAAGAGACTTCATAATCAAACAGACACAAGAGACTTCATAATCAAACAGAGACAAGAAACCTATATTAAAACAGACACAATTAACTCATAATCAAACAGACACAAGAAACTTATAATCAAACAGTTCCAAGAAACTTGTAATCAAACAGACACAAGAAACTTATAATCAAACAGTCACAAGAAACTTATAGTCAAACAACACGGCAGACTTCATAATCAAACAGACACAAGAGACTTCAAAATCAAACAGACACAAGAAACTTCACAATCAAACAGACATAAGAAACTTCATAGTCAAACAGACACAAGGAACTTCATAATCAAACAGACACAAGAAACTTATAATCAAACAGACACAAGATGCTTCATAATCAAACAGGTGCAAGAAACTTCATATTCAAACAGACAAGAAACTTGATAATTGAACTGCCGCAAGAGAGTTCATAATCAAACAGACACAAGAAACTTCATAATCAAACAGCCACAAGAAACTTCATAATCAAACAGACACAAGAAACTTCATAATCAAACAGCCACAAGAAACTTAGTCATTTAATTATTTTCTTTATTGTGAGCTATGCTGCAAGATATGATATAAGCACTGAATCAACTGAATAACCATAACTGACACAAACAAAACATTTTTAAGCCATAGACATCACACAACCAAGTTGAAAGCTAATTTTGAAACTGTTTGGACCGCCTACCTGCAAACAGCTATAAACAAGACAAACCAGCAGTGACTCATTGCACGAGTTTTAACAGTAATTTTAATGTTTGCTGCTGTGCCAGTAACAACGACGTTGACTTTTAGATCAATATAATGAGCAATAACACGGGAGTGTAACTTCATTTTACTATACAATAAAAATAATTAGAATGAAAAAATGTTAGGTTAATATTTCAGAAATTTCCCAAAATACAAAATTTGAACAATTACAAGGAGAATTTAAAGACTTACAGTAGACAAACTTCGAGTGCTTACAAGTGACTGGTTTCAGAGTATCAATGAGGTCACTAAAGCTGTTGCTTCAATCTTTACCATTGAAACTGGTGGCTCTTTCACTGACTCATAGGACTTCTAATGACATGTATAGATGCAGCAGTGACCAACATCTGGCTCAGTGATGTGTATCAGAGCAATGCTAAGTGAATGGGCAGTAGAACAGTTGTCATATGAAGTGCAGTCACTGAGTCATAAATCTGACCCATTTGACAATAATCATTGCTCTCTTCATGAAAGATGTGGTGTTGACACAGTCAGTCAACATGAAAGCTTATCCATCTGAATTGCGACAGTGAGTTATAAATCATGGCAGAAGTGCGACGGAATTATATGCATGCTTGTGTCTAAGCAGGGTTTTTGTGTATATAAAATGTAGCAACCTGTTTGATGAACAAGGGAGCTACACAAGAAAGCCAGGGGCATCCCTCCATTGCATAGCTCATTTACACTTGCCCTGCCAACAAGTTCAATAAAATTCTGAAGTATTCTAATAATTCACAGCTTTTTCTGGCCTGAAATATCTATAATTTAGATAATTGTTTGTGTTTTTCCTAAAAGAAATATCTGGAACAACAAACAGACAACAATCAAACATTCAAACATAGATACAATTGCTTTGAATATCTCAAACTGTGAATTCTGTTTGTCACACCGGAGGAAGATTAATCTGTTTGTTATAACTTCGCTAAAATGAAGCACTTGTGGTCAGGATGGCCAGGAGCAGCAGACACCAAGATCAGCTGGGGATCAGTAGCATTGACAGTGGTCAAGCTCTGTTGATTGCAGGCCTATTACTCAGAGAGACAGGAGTGAGGTCACTGGTGAATGCTATGACACCTATCACACAACATGGTATGTATGGGCTATGAGTCAGTCACACGTTTATGAGATATCAAAGTTATGGTCACTTAACATGGCAGGGATAGGGCTGTGATGTCAGTAACAACCCAGAAGTGTATTGCATGTAAACACTCGAAGTTTGTCTACTTTAACATCTCAAAAGTGGCACGAATTATCTGATTTTGTAACTTTGTTAATTTGGCTGAAATCTGAAGTACAATGATTGCACCATAATTTTGTGCACTTATGTGAGTACTTATACAATTCAGATCAATCGAAAATATGGTCATTCTTTAAGACTATTTCCCAGTTTTTATTGATGATAATAACTACAATTTAAGTCTTTGAGACAATTAAAAACAAACTGTGCGGCAGCAAATCCTCAACAGTTGGCCGGTCTTATTTACATCACTTCTAATTCTAGTTAAGTGGAACGTACACTGTATGGGACACTTTAGTATAGGTGGATTGAACATTCAGAACTTTGCTCTTCATCAAGCCAGTCAGATTTTCAGTACTTTCTTGCAACTTTCTTTACAGCCCTGTATAGCTATTGAAAGCCCAAGATATTGTCAGAAACAGTGCCATTTTAACTGTCTTTTCTTTCTTTCTTTCTGTTAGTAATTAGTTGATCCGTCCCTCCAGGAACCACCTTCAGTATGAAGTAAAATATTGTTGATCTGTTGGTCTCTGCAAATATGTAGGTTAAAAACAAGTCCATTGCAGAGCTTGTTAAAATCCATGCACCACATGCTAAAATCCATACACCATGGTGTAGTTGTATTAAAATCGACCCACCATTGAGAACATATATCAGCACTAAAAGATTGACGCTCTAGGCCAGACGAAACTGATCCACCGACCCAACCGATTTTCTTCCTTCGGAAAAAACAATTCACTTAACCACAAATTATATCCAATAGACTCGCTCAAGGTAATCGGACAATAATTGGTTTTGAATATTGGACCCAGCGATAGGCAGGCCAGAGTGCCACAAAACCACGAACTGACCTGCATGTAACTCCCCTCGCCCTAGGGTACATTCGTTTCGCTGCTCCAAAGTGCTCTTGGAGTAGAGTAGTTCACTCCAGATCATTTGTTTTGCACTTCCGGGAGTATTTCGGAGGAGATCGGAAGTACTCCAAGAAATTGGGATATCCCATGACGTATGATTGTTTACATAAATAAATGACACTTCAGAAGCTTTCATTTAGTGGCTGATTGCGTGATTTCGATGTGGATTGCTGCAATTTCTATTGACACAATTAAAGCAATCGATTGGAGGTGCCAATTACAACATAAATTGCTATTAGCAAGGGAATCCTCGTAGCAAATAATGACGTGTCTAAGTACTCCTTTTCATTCGATTCGGACCAAGATTGGAGTAAACTACTCCAAGTTGGAGTAGTTTACTCTCAGAGTAGAAACGTCACTTCCTGGAGTAGTTTGGAGTAGTTTAGAGCAGGTGAATCGAATGTGCCCCTAGTCACCAAGTTCACGTTAATAGTACTCGCATATGAAAGGAAGAGGTCTAGTGCAAGGATTATCATTGAAGTAACCGGAGTTAATCATAACGCAATCTTCGCCATCTCCATAATCGTTAGGTTCGTGTTGTGCCCACTTTGGATAGGTCTCCTGCACTTTGACGCCGCTATGTTCCCAAACGAATGTTCCTTCCTCTTGGTTATCATGCGCTCCCGTCCATTGGGGTCCTTTTAAGTAATCCTTGATGGAGTTATGTTCCTGCTCAGTCTCCAGAGCAACCAGGTGACCTCCCATCACTTGACAGTACAAAAGGGCAGTGGTCCAACTGACCTCCACGTTGATGAGTGCATAACTTCCATTTGGGGTGATAACGTCAAATTCATGACTGCCTGAAAATGTTGAAAGTAAGAAAACTATTAATATAATATGTAAATGGCACAGCCATGAATTCGTGCAGAACTATTCAATGTATGAGAGGCTCTCACATGCTTAATTTGCTTCGCGAAACGGCCTACAACCATTTCGCTGCGCGAATATTATTGAAATCAAACATTTGAAAACAGTCACAAATTCAGATTGCTCGCTAATTTTATGCCAACTTGCTTTAAAGCGCCCTAAGTCAAGTATAATTTATTTGGATTTTGTTTAAAATATACAAATGCAAAACACAAGCCATGAGCTTTGTGTACTGAATGTAAATACAGCAAAGAAAAAGTGGCAGCCAATTGTCTCGAATATGCCTATAATATCAGCCTTCATGATATAATACATTTTCATTGCCTCACACCACAGGTGTTAGCCTTTCACAGTTATTGTTTGGGTTTGCGACAGGAGTTACACCAACATGTACCTAAATATTGACAAGGTGTAGTAGTAACCAAAAACTAATTGTTCTCTTTGATCTTATCAGAAGCCCAAGGTCACCTTTGACCCTGAAGGGATTTTCTTGGATTTAATTATAAGAGCATGTTGTTTTCTGTTTCAAGTTTTGTTGGCGCCAGTTTTTTCTAATCTTTTCGTGTGAAATAGATTTTTTTTTATCCTTTGTTTTTTTTATTACCACAGTTGTGTGAGTGACCACAATGTGTAAATTGGCAACCTGAAATTCTGAGATTTGCTGGAGCTTGTTTGTGGATGAATGCATACTAATCCCCTTAACTGCAGACATGAACATCAAAACACCCTTAATCATGTTAACACAAAAACATTGTCATTATGGTGCAACCCTTTGAGGCCACTATCTCAACCTTCTCAGCGAATTGGAGAAGCTCAGAGAATTGGGTTAGGTCAGTCTGAGGTTATGCTGGGCTCCTGGAAATTTCAGGCCAAGTGAGCAACCTTGATTCTTGTTACTGAAAGAGATATATTTCGACTATGGCCTATGCTCACAGTGGTTCTTAATCCACAAGCAGTTTGGTTGGGCATGTTTAGCAATGACCCAATGACAAAACATCACTTATTTGACTTACTTTAAAGCATCACTGTATATATCCCAGTGTTTGGGAAAAGAAAGTTAATGCATTTGCAATGAACATACCTTTGTGGCTGCGATACCATACACTATTTGATGCCCTCACATTGAAAGTGCCTCCGGTACTTGTTGGAAAGCATGAGAATGCATGAGTTGTGTTATATCCGGTTACGAATGAAGTCGAATTGAAATTTTCAATTAAGCAAGAAAATTTGCCGCGGTCTGCGCATCTTGCCGAAACGCACAGCTGAGTGTTTAAACGAGCAATCATGGAATAAGCAACCTTTTCAAAATCTATCGTTCTTATTTCGCAACGTATGCAAGTTGCCAAAAGCAGAAATACTGACAGAAGAGGTGCTGTGCAGCTTGACTCCATCTTGAAAAGGCACTTTATGATCATAGAACTCCACAGCTGACAGTCATTTGAGCAGTGATTGAGCAACTTTACTGACGTAAACTGTTCTTTCATTATTCATGAAGTAATTTTCATGACATTGTCAGGTACTGCCAAGTGTTTATACTCTATAGTTGTCAAAAAACCATGTAGGATTATAGTTACAGTAATTTCAATATTTATGGGTACAAAGATGATGGTTTCACCATGATAATTACAAGACATGATGTTGACAATGTGTCATTATCATACCATAACTTTTAACAACACTTTGCTTTAATTGACCAATACTACAGTACCGTACAACTAAAAAAAGTGCGAAAGGTTTCCATCAAATTTCCTCTTTTACGGGGGGTATTCAGAATTTGATGACTCATGGAGTGCCATTTTTGCAGTGCAACGGTCTACTCTTAGTTTAACAGTTGTAATTATGCAATTAGCAATTAAAGGGCTAAAGATCAAAGAAATAAAATACAATCGGGATGACAGAGTTCAAATAAGTCTGTCTTCATTGGTAGTTCTGAATTTATGTATGGATGACATCGCAAAGCAATAGGAGCCGTGTTGGAATCTCCTTTAGTGTTGTTGACCAAGCCAAGAGTTTGACTTTTAAAATGAGAGTGTTTGTTGAATGTTTGATGAGCCACAAGAAAGTATACTTCAAAGAAAGAGATTCATACAATGTGCGTTTTTACAGGATCGGGTGCACCGACTAACCTCTGATGCATCACATAAGCTCCCGCCCAGGGGCGGAGCTACAGTGCCGCCTGTAAATAAGTGAAACGTGTGACATTGTGCCATTGCATCAATGCTATGTATTACATCCTTAACCAAAACTGCTCTGCAAGCATGAATTCTCATCCAATGAGAGGAAAACATATTGGGTCATGAAGGCCGATATTCGGGGCATGTGGGATAACAATGGCAGCCAATTTCCATTGTTGTAGTCGGAGATAGGTATGGGTCAAAGTCTTTGATAAGTAAGTGAACTGCGCTTCCCATGATTTAACATTAGGCCTGTGTTTCACTTACTTATCAAAGACTTTGACCCATACCTAACTCCGACTACAGCAATGGAAATTGGCTGCCATTGTTATCCCACATGCCTCACATATCGGCCTTTATGACCCAACATGTTTTCCTCTCATTGGATGAGGATGTTTAGCATTGATGCAAGGGCACAATGTCATGCGTTTCACTTACTTACAGGCGGCACTGTAATAACAATATATTTTAATATTGGCTATCACACCATGTTACCCAAAGATGAGGAAATAATCTGGATATACAGTGTATACCATTTGACACCTCAGTCTGCTTATCACATGTCAGTGTTTCATTGATAATTCTCATATTCCTTATTAGGAACAAGGGTAAAAATCGACACAATTGACATGGCCACACTGCCCTTGTTAAAAAGTGACACTGGGACACTGGCCTCTTAAAAAAACGGCCGACACTAACATATTTACCAATAAAAAGTGACACACGACATTTTAAAGTATTTCCTTATCATTTATGTTTTAGATGAAGATGGATGATTGGGGCTTTACGTCCTGTATTTATGCACTTGGTAGGCTAATTAGGACAGGAGGACAACACAGCAATGAAGCGAAGGATGATTGAAACAGCCGTCCAACATAGGCCCAGGTGACCCGCAAGAGGTGGATTCGAACCCTGGACCCACCGATTGGCAGACCAGCACGCTACCACTAGACCAACCCTCCCTCCCTCCCATATATGTTTAGATAAAAAGTGACAAGGGACATCTGTTTTTCCTTTAAATCCCGACACTTGACACTACATATATAATTAAGGACCCAAGTATACCCCTCTTATTGTCAACTCATCTCATGTTTATAGGTTTGATTGTTTGTCTCACAGTATAAGCGGTTATTCACCATTTTATCAGGAATATGTGTTTATCACACCTCGGAACATAAAGCACTCGGGCGATAAATCACATATTCCCTCTCCCATGGTGAATATCCCGCTATTCAAAATGAACAGTGACTGAACAGTGAACACCATGAAAAATCCATTGAGTTCACACCATGGAGTTCATCCTGACCATAGAAATTCATAGAACGGACATGAGGCTCTAGCAGATGAAGCAACCAAATCCACCATCTTGGAACTGCCTGGCAGTCTGGCATTTGGATACCAATAACAGTGACGTCACTATTAACACTGGCATCATGTCACGTCACAATCAGCCAAACACAACATCTTGTTGCTCCTGCTGTGACGTCACAATGATGTCATATCTCAGGGCGGTTCCAATATGGCGGATTTGGTGACCTCATCTTGAGGTGGCATCATACAGCCTCATGTCCGTTCTATGTATTTCTATGATTCGTACAAGTCAACTCAATGAAACTCATTATCATAAAATATGACGTCGTTACCATGGTTACGTCACTTGTTGACTGTTGTGCTGCCTGCACTGTGGCATAAACTGTTTTACTTGGACATAAATAGAACACTACTGAATGTTATCAAAAGTATTTATTCTAACATCAAGTCATGCATATTTATGAATGGTGATCGATCATATTACTTTGTCAACTTAAGAGGAGTTGGACAGGGTTGTAATTTACCTTCTTTGTTGTACTCATTATTTACGAATAACATGGACGATTTTACTTCTAAAAGGATGTCATTGCATAAATTTGAATGACAATGAATAGAATTTATACCTGAAAGGTTTTACTATGATGTATGTAGAAATTGTAAATGATTCTGCAAAGCCCTTTCAACTGTAAAGCAAAGGCATAAACATGAGTTGGCAGGACGTACTACATGTCACAAGGGAATTCCCTTGAATAGAATAGAATAGAATAATTTTTATTTAGTCTCGAATTTGAATTAACGAAAAAGATAACAGCAGCTGAACAGCTGGTACTCGAGTTAAAAAGTCTACAACAATCTACAACACTAATAAAAACAATAACAATCATCCTTAACAATGTAGAATCAGAGGAATGTCTGACAGTTGTTACATCTAGTGGTATGAACTTCCCATACACAATTGACAGTGGCTTTCCCTACATTTCCATGTCTTATACAATTCCCTTTTGAAGGATTCGCTAGTCGAGTGGCATTTAATTTTCGATGGGAGAGTTTGTTTGTTTATGTTTTACGCCTCTGCAGCACCTTAGTGGGCTATATCGAGGCAGGCGATCGCCGTATGATGATGAGATGAGAAGACTGGGAGTCTGGTACATACCCTATTAATTCAGGGATGCCCAGGGTCTTTCAGTTGCCCCAGCATAGAACACTGGATACAACCCGCCTCCATTTAATGTCCCATGGGCTCGGACTAAATTGAGTTCCGGGGTGGGATTCGAACCCACGCCCTTAGAGCCAGTGGTTGTGCAAACAAGCACTCTTAACCATTAGGCCACGGAGGAACTCGATTTCGATGGGAGAGAGTTCCACATCTTAGATCCTGTATATTTCAATGATTGCTTGCCATACTTGTTAAAACAGTGAACCTCTCTACATCGACTATAACCCGTCTCTCATGCCCTACCTTTGTTCTTTGACTTTATACAATTCACACAAATATTTAGGAACTTTTTTCTGTATACAATTATATACAAATAAAGCTATATTTTTCAGCTTATTTAACATAAAAGTGAATTTTCCAGTTTTATATAATAATTGTTCATAGTTCTTCTCAGCAAAAAATAATACCTGTCTCGCACAATTTTTCCATCTTATTTGAGAGTAATCTACTACAGAAGTGCCACACTATTTGACAGTAATTGAAAATAGACATAAGAAAACTTTCCATTAAACAATGTCTATCTTTGACATTTCCCACTCTCTTAGACAATCTCAACAGTATCTTTAGATTTCGGCTAGCTTTTTTGCATAATATGTTAACATGATCTGTGAATTCAAGTTTTACATCTATGCATATCTAATAATTTTACAGAAGTTACCGGTGAGGTCACACTACCATTTACAATGAGTGAGGCTTGATTATGCATTGACCACTTCGGTCCAGAATAATTAATTGAAATTTCTCCAGGTTGGCCTTCATCATGTTATTTGAAAACCAGTCCTTGCAAGTCTTTGCTTTGTTCCCCAGTCGGTTCAGTCCGTCGTCAAGGTCGTCCCGTATTACCGCTACTGTATTGTCATCAGCATAATTATGGCTTGTAGCATGGTATTGTGTACAGTGGCTTTTTTTCAGACTCGAAAGGTTGTTATTTCGTCATGATATGTCATTTGGACATGGCATGTATCTGATTGACTAGAGGAGAATGTGTATTTTTCAGAAATATATGGTTTGCTATGTGTTGGTTGATTCGCCTATCACCATAAATCAAAATTCTGCTCAAAAAACGCCTTTTTTTCCTTGTTTATAGCTCATTCACAAATAGTACTGCTTATAAAGGGTGATGCTTTTGATATTTTGACAATTTTCGGAATGAAATAATTGGTTCAGTATCACAGACTGAAGCACAAAGAACATATTCAGCCAAAAAAATTATGGTTTTACAGTGTTAGCGTTCACCAAGGGAATTTTTTACATGAAGATGTCACATAGTTTGAAAACAATTAATTTTCTTACATGCACTTTTGACCTCTCCTGAAATATATATGCTTTATATATGGAATATAGCTAATGGCTGTGTGGAAGCCCCATAGTATCCCTCTTCTAGACCAACACTTCTTCAGTTCCTGAGACCGTTATAAGGGCACATTTGGGATACTTTTGCATTGCTTATGCAAATGTTCACAAGTACGTCGCGTTTTACAAATTCGTAGGTTTAGATGTCAAACTTTTAGGGGCAAGGTTGACATTTTTTTACAGATATTTGTGCATCAAACTGCGATACTGGACAAAATATTGAGTCTCTAACCATCATATTGAACTTGTTAGAGCTGATCTTAGTGTGTTCACAAGTACGTCGCGTTTTATGAAACTGACACTTCCTGCTTGGCTGTGCCAATAGCATGGATACTTGTGAATAGTCATTAGAAAACATATTTAGGACGCAAAAAAAAAAATTTGAGAGAAATCTGAACTCAATTATGTGCAAAATTAGCATATTTTTAAAAATATGATAAATGAGAGAAAATTTTCAAAAACCATATTTTTCTCCTAATTATACTATAGACAGGTAATTCTGGATTAAGTCCAATATCACAACTGCCAATTTGAATTATTTTCTTCAATGGAACATGCATTTATTTTCAAATGAAAATTACTTGGGATATTTTTGGGAGAGTCAAAAATCTGCTATTAACTTGGAACAGAACCCAAGACCCAACATCCAAAATCAAGTACTATGTCTAATAATCTGGTTCCCTAGAACTATTTCTAACTGATTTGGAACAGAATTTCCTTATCTGATACCTTCATCTCTATATTATATCAGATGATTTCTTGTTAATTTCAGGGAATTTATCGTTATTGCAATATATAGTGTTAAGTCATCATTTATCAATTTTAAAAGGTTAAATTGATTTTCCACTATGTTTTAACCATGTTCATTATTAATTTCATATTACTTGACCCCCAATTTCATTTTTTGTGCATTTACTAATCATTTACTTTCATCCAAAGATAACACTAAAATTGACTTTGGCTTGGTTTTTGTTGAGCATAGTCAATGCTGTTATGGCTATGGTTACCATTTTTTCCAAAGTTGGTCAACACTATATCATGAACGTTTCCTGGTGGTTTGGTAGCTTGAATACTTATACTTTTTGATGCACTAGTGTTTTGACCAACTGTGGAGAATTCAATTTTTGCAGGGCGAAGCTTAAGGTGCAGCTCCTCACTGCCTGCAGTTAGAAATGTAAAACTCCAGCAAAATGTACTCCAGTATGTGTATTATAAGTGTTCCAAAAATTAACTTCCTGGATTAAGTGGAAGTAGTTTTTTTTTTGAAGAAATAAACCATATTCCAGTTCTGTCACGATTCACCCCAGTGTACCGATTCACCCCATATTATGGAACAACGAAAGCTCATTAAGCTCCATCCTTCTGGATTTAGTTTCCCTAATATATTAGCTATCAAAATATAAGAAGTACTTAATTGTGCTACGACTTTCATTTTTCATCATCGGTGGCCAAAATGTGTACACAATAGTGTGCTACAAGCCATATCTAATGAAGCAATTAGCAATTTCAATAATGTTGAGTGTTAGTATCTAAGGGCAACCATTACATCTGGGGGGAGGCTTGGGGGCTGTTTTTTTTAAAATAAATAATTTCTTGCCCAATTTCAGTGAAATAAATAATTTCTTTCTGGGCAGTCTTGAAATAAATAATCTCTGCCGGGGTAGTGCGAATGCGAAAAAAATTGTTCATTGACGTGTCGCGAACGGAAAAAAAAAAGTTCGTCCCAGGGGTAAAGTCCATAGCCTCCCCCCCAAACTATCGTCTGGTCGGCCCCTAATCAGGTATATTATACACACCAAATTGTAAACCATAACACAACAACTTGAACTGAACTACATGCGTATACTAATAACACAACAATCACAGACAGATTTATGAATATAATCTTCTTTAATATTTGTAGCACAGATATCTTGTTGTTGGTGAGCCAGCAATGATTCATTTTGCTGAAGCAAATTTGTCACTGAACATCAGATGTAAGTACCAAATATCACTCAAAATCTCCTCTTTTTGACCATAATGATGGCATAATCTCCTATGCAATGTTTATTTCAGCGCAACTTTCCATATACTTGAAATAATCAAAGTAAAAAGTAAATGAAAAGGACAAAAAAATAATAAAACGGAGATTTCGGTCATGAAAAGTGATTTTGGGAAAGGAAATTTTTTGAAAAAGGAGATGTTTACTGTCCCCTATCTCCCTGCTACTTTTTACTATATTTTAATTTTTTACCGAAATATGACTTTTCTTTGTTTTTCAGAGAATCACAGTAACTTATGCAATTTTATATTTTTTTTATTTTTCATACAATCACAATTGGGAGGGAGGGTTGGTCTAGCAGTAGCATGCTGGGCTGCCAATCTAGCTCTTGCCGGGTCACCTGGGGGGGTACTTACTATGTTCAAGTGTACACCTATGCTCGGCTCAGTTGGCCCCCTTTTTCAACTGAAAAATTCCTAGATGGGTCTAAAATCTAAAAATCTGGCATAATTCCTAGAGTTGGCCCCTAAATTTGATTATGAACTTTTATCGAATCGCGATGTTACTTTTCGGTGAAAATCACAGGTTAATATCTGGAAAAACAGGCAAATACCATTGCGGGCCATTTGCAGCGACAAAAGAAATTCCTGGAGTCTGGGTATATTCGCGACGACCAACCGCCTGGCACCGGGTCAGGTTGCTGAACTTCCAGCCTAGCACGTATGCGTATCTGAAAAAAGAAATTGCGTTACCCCTTCAAGGGTTGGATGGCTGTTTCAATCATCAATCGCCTCATTGCCGTGTCCTCCTCCTGTCCTAATTAGCCTACCAAGTGTATAAAAACAGGACGTAAAGCCCCAATCATCCGTCCATATATCAGGGAATCACAGTAATATGACCCCAATTTGATTTTCAATATAAATTCCCAAAAAGGAGATATGATTCATGGAATCTCAAAAATATGATGTGAGTTTGCTTTTTTCTGGGAATAACTATGATTCTTCATTGTCTTTCTGTTTTCAGAGAATCTCAATGACAATGATTTTATTTTTCTTAGTTCTTCTGGCAGTCACAATGATTTTTGATTTTTCCAGGAATCCCAATAATATGACATCTTTTTGCCTCGTTTTTCAAAGAATCACAATAATAATGGTGTGATTTGGCTTTTCTTTTAAATTTGGGAATACCCATAATATGACATATATTTGCTTTTTCAAGTATCATTTTGATTTTTGGAAATTCCATGCAATAATTTGACATGATTGTGCTTTTGTTTTCAGTGAATCACATAATTATTATGAATTTGCTTTGAAATTACAATTGTATTGTGTGAGTTTTTCAAGGGATTCCCAATAATATGGCATGAGTTGCATGACTCTGCTTAGTTTTCAAGGGAATCCAAATGATTTTGCTTCCCTTTTTCAGGGAATCCCAACATAATATGCCATGATTTTGCTCTCTTTTCAAGGGAATCCCAAATGATTTTGCCTCTCTTTTTTTGGGAATCCCAATAATAGACATGATGTTGCTTTGTTTTCAAGGGAATCCCAATGATTTGCCTCTTTTTTTCAGGGAATCCCAATAATAGACATGATGTTGCTTTGTTTTCAAGGGAATCCCAATGATTTGCCTCTTTTTTCAGGGGAATCCCAATATAGTCCAGTCAATCTACTGTAAATATGAAACATACCCGCCACAAATTGCAAAAAAAACCAAACCAATTTTTTTCTCACCATTTGGTTCTACTTAATAACATATTAAAAATCCCACTCAATGAAAATATTGGAACAATGTTTTTTGGGCCATTGAAAATATAGCCTCTCGGAACGACGGAAATGCCATTTTCGCACATAATTTCAACGTTCTTACTTCACATTTTTGACAATTGCAGCACCTACCCTTACAGTACTGCCTTGAATTATACATAAAATTAAAGGTAATAATGTAAGGCATCCATCTGTACCTCCAGTAACCATGTAGCTCCTCTCTGGATCTCACGATGTAAGTGCAAAAATTGTGTACAATCCGTTGAAAATCGACAATTTTTGGCTTGAACTCTTTCTATGACTCCTACTTTTTCCGAGAGCATATATAAGACATATACTTATGTGCAGACACATAAGTCCAAAGTTATATCTATTAGAGTTCTAAGTCTTACTAATTCACCTGCATTATGATAGTGTATGGCCAAAGATATTACAGCAATCTTGTTTTCTCAGACTCGCAACTGGACAATGTTATTAGAAAAATTGTAATTATTTGGCATTTGGACTCTTCAAGTATGGCCACATTGGCATTTCCAGAATTTACTATGCACACAGAGTTGATACTTAAAATTTATCAAGAGATTATACTCTCTATACATGCACAAGAGCAACAGTAGTGTGCTGCCACAGGCACACAGGCAGTGAACTCTGTCAGAGTTCACTTACAACAACTGACCGGCAACTGCCCCTCTGGTGGAACAGCCGCCCTGAAAGTTGAAACTGACACATTAAAGCATCCATTGTCACATGGTATAATTCGTTTTAGAATATCATTACTTTTAACACCAGGAACAGAGGCCCAAATTTGGAAATTTAAACATGAAAGGACTGTATTTACTCGTGCTCAACCATGAATTCTGACAGTCTCTTCACGGCTGGCGCTGTTCATTCTGTCCAGAAGGAATCTAGTGTTGCTTAGGATGAACATTGGTGAGGCAAAGGGTCCTGGAGCATAATACTATATTATTATACATACATAAAAACTAATTTTCTTTGACTAATTTGTTTTGGTTTCTTAGAAGAGTGTGAATAATTTCATACATAGACACTGGGAAATGGAATAATGGGGGAAAATACCCAAAATTAAACCATTACTTTTGGTGAAAGTGACCAAGCACGGTCACCAATATGAATTGAAGTATCTAAATTGCAGGTAAAAATGCCTGAATCAATAGCTGTCTGGCCATACCAATGATTTCCACTAACATGAGTGTGAATTCCTTAAGACTTAATAATAATCACTTTTAAATGGGATCGGTATATTTGCGGAAAATGTTGCCTTCAGTGTCAATAATCTCCTCGGAAACAACTAATTCTGACATGTATTTTAATTCCACTTGTCCTAATGACCATACAACTCATTCCTGACCTGCCAAAACAGATATGGATGGATAGCCCTTGATGTCAACTGTCATTTGACACCTTGGTTTCATTGTTACTACAACTATCAACCCTCCAAAAGCTAAATAAATGTTGCCTTCAGTGTCAATAATCTCCTCAGAAACACCTAATTCTCCCACGTATTCTCAATTCCACCTATGCTAATGACCATATAACTCATTTCTGACCAATCAAAACAGATATGGATGGATAGCCCTTGATCTGGACATTCATTTGGCACATTGGTTTCCTTGTTACTACAACTGTCAACCCTCCAAAAGCTAAATATATATTGCCTTCAGTGTCAATAATATCCTTGGAAACACAGAATTCTCCCATGTATTCTCAAATCCACCTATCCTAATCACCATATAACTCATTTCTGACCCACCAAAAAAGATATGGATGGATAGCCCTTAATATGAACTTACATTTGGCACATTGGTTTCCTTGTAACTACAACTGTCAACCCTCCAAAAGCTAAATATATATTGCCTTCAGTGTCAATAATCTCCTCGGAAACACAAAATTCTCCCACGTATTCTCAAATCCACCTATCCTAATCACCATATAACTCATTTCTGACCCACCAAAACAGATATGGATGGATAGCCCTTAATATGAACTTACATTTGGCACATTGGTTTCCTTGTAACTACAACTGTCAACCCTCCAAAAGCTAAATAAATGTTGCCTTCAGTGTCAATAATCTCCTCAGACACACCAAATTCTCCTATTTATTCTCAATTCCACCTATCATAATCATCATATAACTCACTCCTGACCCATCAAAACAGATATGGATGGATAGCCCTTAATATGAACTTACATTTGGCACATTGGTTTCCTTGTAACTACAACTGTCAACCCTCCAAAAGCTAAATAAATGTTGCCTTCAGTGTCAATAATCTCCTCAGACACACCAAATTCTCCTATTTATTCTCAATTCCACCTATCATAATCACCATATAACTCACTCCTGACCCATCAAAACAGATATGGATGGATAGCCCTTAATGTCAAATTGCATCTGGCACATTGGTTTCCTTGTAACTTCAACTGTCAACTCTCCAAAAGCTTAAAAAATGTTGCCTTCAGTGTCAATAATCTCCTCGGAAACACCAAATTCTCCCACACATTCTCAATTCCACCTATCCTAATCACCATATAATTCATTTCTGACCCACCAAAACAGATATGGATGGATAGCCCTTAATATGAACTTAAATTGGGCACATTGGTTTCCTTGTAACAACAACTGTCAACCCTTCAAAAGCTACATTAATGTTGAATTCAGTGTCAATAATCTCCTCGGAAACACTTAATTCTCCAATGTCTTTTCAATTCCACCTATCCTAATCACCATATAACTCATTCTTGACCCGTCAAAACAGATATGGATGGATAGCCCTTAGTATGTACTTTCATTTGGCACAATGGTTTCCTTGTTATTACAACTTTCAACCCTCCAAAAGCTAAATAAATGCTGCCTTCAGTGTCAATAATCCCTTCGGAAGCACCAAATTCTCCCATGTATTTTCAATTCCATCTATCCTAATCACCATATAACTCATTTCTGACCCACCAAAATAGATATGGATGGATAGCCCTTGATGTCAAAATTTCACCTGTCAGTTTGGTTTCATTGTTGCTACACTGTCAACCCTTCTTCAGGCTATATAGATGTTACTGCCAGTGTGAAAGACCTTCTCGGAAACACAAAGTCCTTCCAAAATTGCAGCATGGTTGATCCCTGCAACCTGTTTTTAGTCCAAAACCATATTTGTCTAAATGGCAGTTGTCATCCCTTCCAGCTGAATCGTAAAGGTGGGGTATTGCAGAGTTGCATTAATTAACTAATTATTGAATGGATGTTGAGAACGAGTGTCAAATAAGCTGTTCCATACATTTGTTCCCGCTTGTATAATCTTCACTACAATTCCCCTCAGTAAGGCCATACACTTGGTGCCTAGTTCAGCATGTTTGTGGTTTGAGAATGCATCAAATGAGAAGGTTTCATTATCTGTTAGACAATTAAATTTCAAGGTATAGGGATAGCAAAACGAGGGATAAAAAGATCATATTGGGTAGTCCGTGGAGTAAAATTGTTACATGTCAAAGTGTATCTATCGTTAACAAAGTAGGACCAGGACCTTGCTAAGTTACCTAAGTATTTTCTCAAGAATGTTGTTTCTATGTGTAACTAACACAATGTCATTGTTATTTTCATCTGTATCAAAATCTTGCTAATGATTCAATGGTCAATCCCAGTGTGGTCATCCTAGATTAGTCGAAATGCGAAATAATTACCATTTTTCTATCAAAATTGTCCAGTTGCGAGTCTATGAAGACAATATTGCACTTATATCTTTGACCATTCACTATCATAATGCTAGTGAATTGGTAACAGTTAGCACTTTAATACATATTACTTCAAGCTGATGTGTTTTCCATATAAATATATGTCTTATATATGCTCTGAGAAAAAGTAAGAATCGTTGAAACAGTTGTAGCCAAAAATACTTGATTTGCATCGGATAGGACACAATGTTTGCACTAACATTGTGAGATCCAGAGAGGAGCTACATAGTTACTGGAGGTACAGATGTATGCCTTACATTATTACCTTAAATTTGATGCATAATTCAAGGCAGTACTGTAAGTGTAAGTGCTGCAATTGTCAAAAATGTGAAGTAAGAATGTTGAAATTATGTGCGAAAATGGCATTTCCGTCGTTCCGAGAGGCTATATTTTCAATGGCCCAAAAAACATTGTTCCAATATTTTCATTGAGTGGGATTTTTAATATGTTATTAAGTAGAACCAAATGGTGAGAAAAAAAGTGGTTTAGTTTTTTTTGCAATTTGTGGCGGGTATAATCCTAGATTGACTGGACTAATAATAGACATGATGTTGCTTTGTTTTCAAGGGAATCCCAATGATTTGCCTCTTTTTTTCAGTGAATCCCAATAATAGACATGATGTTGCTTTGTTTTCAAGGGAATCCCAATGATTTGCCTCTTTTTTCAGGGAATCCCAATAATGGACATGATGTTGCTTGTTTTCAAGGGAATCCCAGAGATTTGCCTCTTTTTTCAGGGAATGCCAATAATAGTCATGATAGGGCTTGGCGATATTGAAGGATGATTGAAACAGCCGTCCAACATTACCCTATGATCAGGATGATTTTGCTTTGTTTTCAAGGGAATCCTTATGATTTTGCATTACTTGCTTTTTCAAGTCCAGCCCTGGACCCCCAAAATACTGGACTGCCTAAGAAAAGCCGGGCCAGTGCCAGTGGACCGAAGTTCGGACCGGTCGAGACTGAATTTTCACGTCATGAGGACCATCGCCCAAATTTTATCCCTTCTGAAAATCAAATTCATGTCAGAAAGTTTATTTAAACCCTGATTTTGTCACAATTTCTGAAATACTGATGGACTGCTTCCGGACTGGTCCAGTAACAAAATCAGACCACCCGACTCTGGACTGGGCCAGACGACTTTTGCAAAATACCGCAACACCCTCTTAAAGGTGGTTCGGTCTGCATCGCTACTTTTTATTTTCACTTTTGATGTGATTTAGATTTTTCAGATAATCCCAATAGTATTACGTGATTTTGCTTTTATTTTTCAGGGAATCCAAAGTGTCAAGATTAGCCACATTATTGTGTGTCCTTACAGCCCTGTCTGTCGTCTCTCGTTTCTACATCTTCAGCAGGGGAGAGAAAACTCTGGTAATAGACTTTATTCACTGAATGGCATGAGGCCCAGCTAAAAAAAAGAAGCCATACCACATAGTTTCAGGAGGGGTGTCAAAATTTGAGAATGGTTGTATGTGACAACTTCATGGTACACTATCGCTTTAAGTATATTCTTGCCTAAAATTCCTGAAAATTTCGCGACATTATGTCTCATAGTTAGGCCTATATTATAGAGCTAGATTTGAATTACTTTGAAAAACATTCATAGTTCTAGTACCATGCTATACAAGCTCCGTTTTTAATCTGATTTTTGCAAAATCTGTGAAGTGTTGAGAAACCATCAAGAAATTCAGGTCAGCAGCTGGTTTCTGGTGATAAAATATAAAGATTTCCTACATGGGGCTTTGTCGCAAGCGTAACGGTATGGAAGATATTGATTCTATTTTCATTGTTTAAAGTTACGGAATCATTCTAGTATTACTTGTAGTGATAATCCGAATAACATTTCAGTAGTTCGATGATGTTTCAATGTTTAATTTTCAAAATGTTGCTCTTGGTGAAGATTTCTTCAAAATACGGACCAATTTGTCGAAAAAGGTAATAACCAATATAAACTTCACTTTAATTTTGTAATAACTTGTAGTTGCTGGTATGTTTCATGCAGTTATTTCTGATAGTGCATATTACATTGATTTGGGAGAAAACCAGAATATTTTTTTCACTTCGTGTCACACCATTACTCAAAATCGGCTTTCTGCGAGGAAAACTAGGCTAAAAAAACACACTTCTGTCATTATAAATGCCCAGTTCGTATTTTGAAGCCAAAATACAGGCGCATAACAGGTGAAATAATTTTACAGGAAAATGTGTACATTTGAGGTGAAATATGCAAATTAAAAAATATAATCTGCAAAACTTCAAAAAGTGTTCTCCTCATAATATATTAGTTGAATTTGGATTAAGACTGGCCTGGAGACTTTAGAGTATAGCACTTTTGCCATCCAACAAAGAAAGAAACGATCCATCAACCCGCCACCCGCCCGCCCAAACGCTCGCTTGCTGCCCAACGGACGGATAACATTTTTCCAAAGACAACAATATCTTCTTCGAACTTCGTTCGCTGACGGTAAAAATGGATTTCTTGGTAATGAAGGCATCCATGTTAAAAATGTTCTATTTTTCATTTAATACTCTGACTTAAATATTCTATATTCCTGGCATGTTAAGATCAGTTTGGTAGGTATATTTTGGGTGCTCTTTCAATAATTGAGGATACAGTGTAACGCTGATGGCAACTTTGCTCTGTACTGATCACCCCAACAATTGCCACGTACATATTGAAATCATACATGGTACACAGGCCAGAACCTGAATGGGGATTGTCTTAAATAAAGAATTGTCTTAGTTGTTGTTCTGGTATCTTCCTCCGTTAAGTTGATCGGAGCACCCTGCGCATGCGCAGGTCTTCTGAAGATCTATAATAGTAATAATGAAGTTTATGTACATGTTTGTGGTGTGCCACTAAAATCTACAGGTCTACAGATGAACTGGTGATAGAGTAGAATTTGTTAGAGTCTATTGGAGGCTACAGTGCAGTTCACTACGGGAGCAGGAGCGGATGCAGGTAGGGCTCTGGGGTGTGCAGACGTGGAGGTCGACTTGACATGGGGCCGGTCAGTATATATATGTATTTACTAATGACATGTAAGATTCTAGTCTTGTGACAAGCAAGACTCCGGAGACAGATAAAACTCTAGAAACTCTTTTAGGCTGCGGCCTGTGCATGGTATATGGACAGTATGAACACTTTTTATTTGTTGTTTTTTAGAAACTACAAATGACCCGCAGAGCAACACCAATGGGAGAACCTGAGCAACTTTCAAGACAGAGGCTCTTGACAGACGTCTGCAGCCAGATCAAGAGTCCTCCTAGAAGGTGAGTGTAAGCCGGGGGGGGGGGTTGAGGGGTACTTCGCGGACTTTTGCATAGGGATGCGCCGTGACGATTGTGAAAACCAAAACCGTTTTCATCCTTTAGCAAAAATATCCACAACTAATTTAATCTTTATGATTTATGATTTTTATACCATTGCACTCATCTTCTCAAGCCTCCTATAGTACCAAACACGTTTAGGTTGCAAAAACGGGAACCAAATTAATCTGAATTCCTAAAAAACCAATACTAATCCTAGAAGGCCAAAAAACCTAAACCATCCAGCGGCACCTCTATATAGATCTATACACCCTTTCATGGTGAGTAAAGTGAGTGTAAGCCTGCTATGTCTCAATAATTCTTTTTGATAAAATGTTTAAGTCCAACTCCAAGTGCATGTCAATTTTTACCCTCGGCTATGTCATACTTTGCCAAAGGGTATTGTAGTTACTCTGGGAAAATTTGTCCTTTCGGCTAGTTCAACTCAGAAACGGCTAGACCTACCCAGAAACGGCTAGATCTATGGTCATGAAAATTCCACAAAAATCTGAGTTATGGTTTTTAAAAACATATTTATTTCCTTTGCTAACGAGCCATAGGTTCATTACAAGCTCAAGGGTTAATAATACATCTTGAAAATAAAACACACAGCTACCGGCTCAGGTACTCACCCACACAAGCATGATACTTCACTAAAAAATTTCAGACAAAATTGGTTTTTTAGATTCAAAATGGTTTTTTGAAAAACAAAATTTCAATGCAAAAAACCAACATGGATTTTTTTGAAAATCCATTTTGGTTTTGCATTGAAATTTGGTTTTTCAAAAAACCATTTTGAATCTAAAAAACCAATTTTGTCCCAACATTTTTTAGAGTGTACTTCAATAAAATTGTTCTAAACATGCAATGGTGTGGCCATACCACAGCACCGTTAGCGGCTCCTGCTGCCAACAGTGCCATGGGTACCACACCATGCAGTGTGTGGCACCAGATCACGGTAATTAGAATCTCATAATTAGAATCTACTTGAAGTAGTAATAAAAGTAGCAGTGCATTTAATAATGCGAAGGGAGACATCCATTTGCAGAGACTTGTCTCCAAATAAAAGTAAATTCATGATGATTTTTGTTTAGCCCTGCATGTTTCCATCAATTTTGGAGGTTGACATATGAAATTCGGCATTCAGATGCCTAAAATATAGCTAGTTTAAATCATTTGGAGGGTCCATCTTATAAAAATCTAATAAGAACCAAGATACTAAAAAAATGTAGGGTTTATTTAATGTCTTTCTGGAATTTTGGTCCCTCATTCCAAAATGGTGATAACTTTATTGGTATCCCTATATGCCAAGACTTTAAGATTTTTTATTTGCTTTTCCCAGCACAGATAAAATAATGTGTAAGGGAGGGAGGGATCTTTAAGACAGATTTCTGTCGCTGTCAAGATCCCCCCTTATGTGTCTCAGAGAGAACCATGCCAATCATTCTGGTATGCTGTGCATTGAGACCAAAAGTGATGTGTGAGAAGGTATGAGATGAAGGGAATGAGAGGATGGAGAATGAAAGGAAAGAATGATTTATGACTGGGTAAATTGAGAGCAAGCTTGCTAAATTAAGAACATATTATGAAAAAAATTTCTATGTCACATTCTGTGACATATTTGTCAATAAGAAAATTCTTGGCATATCTGCTGAAACCATTTAGACTATGGGTGTTAACTTTCTCTTTTATGGGAGGAGGAATTGAATTATAGATGTGGGGAATCACAAATCTAATAATATTATAATAGAGAGGTTTTGCTACACGTTTCCGTGTGACGTGTACATGGGGGTTGCCATGACAACAATGTAATTAGATAGCACTTGTACACGTATACATCACACATGAACGTGTAGCAAAACCTCTCTTATATACCAACTAAGATATCCTAAGAATAGTGGCATTTCTAGTATCATAGCTGTGCATATCATTGTTGCGTATAAACATTTGTTTGATAAAGTACGTAGGCAGAATTTTGTTCTCTAATTATAGTAAAAAATATTAAGAAGGAACTTTTATGGATATTGTGTAGACCATCTAGTGGAATGGAAATCTTGAGGTCGAGAAAGTTAGTTTAAAACGCACAAAAAATTTGAAAGAATCAACGTCCAGACCGTTGTTTTCAAGCCATGCTCTTGGTTGTGAAAAAAAAAGGTTACATGATATTCATGCATATAATAATTGTTATATCACCTGATATTTGAACATAAAAAGATGAAAATTGCTAAAAACAGGCAAACAGCTAGACTCCCAAATTTCAGTCAGTTTTTGGACTTGGTCACCTTGTTTGCTCAAATTTCCTTCCAACATGCCCGGGACCCCTAGGCCCCCCCCCCCTGTATCCGCCACTGCACTCTAAAAAATGTCGGGACAAAATTTGGTTTTTTAGATTCAAAATGGTTTTTTGAAAAACCAAATTTCAAAGCAAAACCAACATGGATTTTGAAAAAATTGGTAGAGTTTTTATAAAATATTGAAAATTTAAAAAAATTAAAAATTTTCATTTCCAAAGCAAAACTCAGAAACAGTTTCACCTATGGGCATGAAATTCTACCATCGTATGCATTAAATTCCCTTAATGTTCCTTTTGGGGGTCTGAATTTATGCTCTTACAAAAATTAAAAATAGTAAATTCAGCGAAAATGTGAAAAAAATTTATTTTTTTCAATGCTCCATGATTCCGTGTGAATTTTGGAGTTGCACTGTGGAAATTATGCATTTACATGTCTAAATTATACCTCTTTAAATGACTAAACTCATTTGGACAGCCAATCTTGTGAAATTTTCATAAAAACGAAACTGGGGAAAAATTAAATTTCTGATATTTTTCTCAAATTTTGGTTTCTCTAAAATTAATGGTAAACAATAAATTGGTAAAATTTACTTAATCATATTAGGAAGTTTTTTTGTAGCCGTATATCTATATAGTTTACTGTAAAATTTAGTGTTGATGGTTGTCACTAACTGTTGTATCCAGTGTTTCATATTGAGATAACTCCAAGAAACTGGCCTGCCTTGGGTAGGCCTCCTGGGCCAAAGTAGTCAGTGCTGGCTAATACTGAGACAACTAATTCTATTAGTGGTTTAGACTATGCCTAAGATTCCAAGTCTTCTCATCTAATTTTCATATGATAAAATTAATGTGCAGCTACTTCCACTAAAAGGATGTTGAGCTACCTGGCAGATCACACCCGTTTCTAACTTGCCATGCATCATTTTAAAGCTCTTTCAAAGTTCATTAATGAAAATGTATTCTTTTTTCCATATCACCTTAGCCACATTTTGCGGCTTGAAATGGATTATTTTTTAAAATTCTGAAATTTAGCACACAATATAAAAAACACTGGCCACTCAGGGAAAGTTTTTTTCAGGGGATATGAAGTAATACACTACACCATCTCCATTTTGAACCCCTGGGTTCTTGTTGATTTCATATTGAACAAAATTAGCAACCGACACCTGCCAAACATGCTAAAACTTCTCTATAATATAGGACAGTTTTTTTTATCATACTGCCATTTTTGTGTGAAAAATCAAAGTGTGTAAATAATTTCTTTACTTACTGCATATTTTACTTGAATGACTATAATATTTCACTCCTGCTTCATTTGTAAATATTGCAGTTTATCAATAGATTATCCAATGAGAACATGTGATGCTAAGTTCGATTGTCAACTGGCTTTCAGGGCGTGGGTTCAAATCTCACCCCGGGAACTCACTTTAGTCCAAGCCCTTGGGACATTAAACGGAGGCGGGTTTTTATCCAGTATTCTATGCTAGGGCAACTGAAAGACCCTGGCACCCCTGAATTAATAGGCTGTGTGCCAGACTCACAGTCTTCTCATCTCATCATCATACGGCGATCGCCTGCCTCAATATAGCCCACTAAGGTGCTGCAGAGGTGTAAAACACAAACAAACAAACAAACAAACAAACATCAGCAATAAGTTTTGAACCTTTTTATTGTGACAATTGCAAAAGGTCTTTTACACGAGAAGCTCTATTAGTCACATTTTTTCTCTACATCACCTTCCATTTGGTATTAATTCTATAAGATGTTAGGCAGGCAAGGGTATTATTTTCGATTTAAAAGATGAGGCATCTCTGTGAGCTACATGCGATTATTCTTCAGACGGGCCTGGAGGGCGTATGTGATTGACCACTCCCAGAAAATTGTCTATGGCTGGATACCAAAAGTGATGAGCACAACAATGTTCTATTGCATGGTTTTCTACAAACCAGCTTTTCGGAAGAACCACCCAAATTTGACGACTAATGCCGAAGATGTACAACTCTTTTATTCCCGGGTGAGTCTTTTTACTATCACCACTGTGTAAACTGCGCTTGTCAAGTATACTACTGGCGGAATTTCGGGCCCTTGGCAAAATAAGCCAATGGGCCCCTATGTTCCTATCATTGACAATATCTTAAAATATAAAAAAAAAGCAAAATACTACTGGCCTAATTTGAAAAATAGTTAAAATTAGGGTGGGGGCTAGGGTGGGCTGAAATAAACTTTTTTTGGAATTTCAATATGCCAGTGGTATAGAAAGTTGGTTTTGGCCAAAAAATGAAAATTGGTGCAAAAAATTTTTTGTGGCATGTGACTTGTGCCGGGCCACTCCGGCTTTTATGAAAATGCATATTTTCAGCCATTTCGCATGCCTTTTTAGACCATTTTTTGGCCTGAGTCAGCTTCCTTGGTTTCAGAAGGCTCAATGGCATACTTAAATCTTCTATAAGGACCATTTTGGATATGAAATGCCATAAACAGGTCCCTAATATTTAAGATATAGCCATTTCTGGGTAAATGTTGGAGAACAGAATTTGGCATTTTTTGCTAAAAATTGCCCGAAAAAATTTAAAATATCGGAATTCACCTGACAAAAAATGAATCCAAATGAATTGTAATTACCCGTGTCCTCCCTAATGCCCTAAGAAACACTTCCAGCGCATAACCTGCATCAATTTGTGGTTTCAGTTTCCAGAATAGGGGCAATTCCGTAAAGTCAGATTTACAGATTTGACACTTTGGCAGCTTGTGTAGCCCTACCATTACACCTCAGTTATTTCATTGTTAAATAGGGATGAGGCCAGTTAATAGGGGTATCAGACAAGCCATCAACCAAAGCTCCAAGTGCAATAGGAGCTGAGCTACAAGGTGAAATGTCATCGTGTCGAACGTACAGCGCATGAGTAGTATTGAGTACATTCGACAGGATGACATTTTGCCTTGTAGCTCAGCTCCTATTGCACTTGGAGCTTTGGTTGATGGCTTGTCTGATACCCCTATTAACTGGCCTCATCCCTATTTAACAATGAAATAACTGAGGTGTAATGGTAGGGCTACACAAGCTGCCAAAGTGTCAAATCTGTAAATCTGACTTTACGGAATTGCCCCTATTCTGGAAACCGAAGCCACAAATTGATGCAGGTAATGCGCTGGAAGTGTTTTTTTAGGGCATTAGGGAGGACACGGGTAATTACAATTCACTTGGAATCATTTTTTGTGCAGTCAATTCCGATATTTTAAATTTTTTCGGGCAATTTTTAGCAAAAAAAGCCAAATTCTGATCCCCAACATTTACCCAGAAATGGCTATATCTTAAATATCAGGGACCTGTTTATGGCATTTCATATCCAAAATGGCCTTCAAAGAAGATTTCAGTATGCCATTGAGCCTTCTGAAACCAAGGAAGCTGACTCAGGCCAAAAAATGGTCTAAAAAGGCATGCGAAATGGATGAAAATACGCATTTTCATAAAAGCCGGAGTG
Organism: Platynereis dumerilii; assembly: GCA_026936325.1. NCBI lineage: Eukaryota > Metazoa > Annelida > Polychaeta > Phyllodocida > Nereididae > Platynereis > Platynereis dumerilii. The sequence goes on along the minus strand of JAPTHN010000010.1, from coordinate 12,480,427 downwards.
GCCCGGCACACGTCGCATGCCACAAAATTTTTTTTGCACAAATTTTCATTTTTTGGCCATAGCCAACTTTCTATACCACTGGCATATTGAAATTCCAAAAAAAGTTTTTTTCAGCCCACCCTAGTGGGGGCCCCACATGAGAGAGTGCAGTTCATTTAGTGTGGTTTCAACGCGAAATCACGAACCTTACCGCAAAATTTCACTTTTTCTTGAAATTTTCATTTTTTGGCATCTGGTATGGGGCCCCCTTCAGGAGTGGATGGGCTCGTGGCAGCTGCCACTTTGCCAAATAGGCCAGTCCGCCCCTGGCGCACCAGTTGTGAACTGTTTGCACTATGCAAGGTGACTTGGTTAATCATAAAATCTTGAATTCAGGACTAGAAAACAATTCAACTACAACATAAACTAGCCAGTATGCTGTATTTACATATCAGACATCCTGATGTGAAATTACAAGCATTTTAAAAATATTCAGCAATAATCAAAAGATTTGGCGATTCTGCTAAAACATGCACTAAAATTTACTAAAACTGCATAATCTCCCAGAAAACTCAACTGATTAATTAATGCTTTTTTTATGTGCAGCACTTGTACTATAAGACAGTATACTGGCTATAATATATGAAAACCAGCAAACTGTAAATACAAAAATACCTACCCGCTGGCACAAGTGCTAACATCAGCCACAAATACTGTTCTAATGCGATACAAACCGAGTTATCATGTATAGGGCCTACATAAAGTTTTAAATGTGACCAATGTGGTTACAGAAATAGTTCAAGGACATAATTATTCATGTTAGAACTTAGTCAAGGTCTTTCTGAAATACACAATCCCTGTGAGTTTGATGGCAGGGCTTTGGAGTCGGAGTCGGGAGTCGGAGTCATGGAGTCGGAGGTTTTTGGGTGGAGTCGGAGTTAGAGTCGGAATCGAACTTTGATTTTCAGGTGGAGTCGGAGTCGAAAATTAATTTGGTGACTCCTGACTCCTTAAAAATAATTGATATAATTTACAAAAACACAGTTACAACAATGTGAAATGTGCCTTGAATTTTGAAAAAAATTTCCTGAAAGGACATGCAAGAACAAAAGCCAGTGGAAAATTTCTAGAAGTACTTTTTGACCAAAGTTAATATTGTAATATTTGTGTGAAATAATGCTGATAAGCGGAGTCGGGAGTCGGAGTCGGAATTTAGGAGACCTAAGGAGTCGGAGTCAGAGTCGCTTTTCAAAAAGCCAAAGGAGTCAGGAGTCGGAGTCAGTTCATTTACTACCCGACTCCAAAGCCCTGTTTGATGGTCCTAGGGTCAATACAAGTGCAGTAATCATTTACATATATAAGCTACTCAGAAATAAGGATGCCAAGGTAGACCGCCCGACTGTCCGACCGCCTGCCCAGCGGACTGACAACTTTTGACCGAAGTGACGACAATACCTTCTTCAAACTTCGTTCGTAAAAAATTAATTTGGAATATATTTTGAATGGGTAAAAACGGGAGCAGAAACGCTGTTTTCAACTAGGCCCTTCTGAATAAGAACAAGAACAAGGATATAAACATCTAATTAAGTGGTTTTTTTTTCTTCCAGGAGACATATCTTCGAGGAAAGGTAAAAAATCGTCTGCATGGGTTTTCGATTGATAAGTACGGACTGACCGTTTCTCAAAGTTCTGACAAGGTGAAGCTGATCAATCATTACTTTGTTTTTACAATAGTGAGAGATCCATTCACCAGGCTTTTCTCTGTATTTTGTAACATGAAAAGGAGTGAAAGCCCCATGTGGAAACCAGTTAAAGTGAAAATAAAGGAATTCCGCGCTTCCAGAAACTTATCAGAACCTATATCCTTCAATGACTTTCTGGAATATATCCTTGCGCACCAAAAAACAACCAAGGTAGAAGGTCATTGGGCAACGTATGAAGATACCATCGATCCATGTCACATGAGGTAATATTATTTTAACTTATGAAAATATCTTATTTGACTCGCATGAGGAAATATTATAAGAATATTATTAGGGACTGTCAATTCTCATCATTCAGCAATGAATACCAGTATGCATTGTGCATAGCGCTCCTGAATAAAATGCAAGATTTTCAAAATATACCGAAAAATTTGCGAATGTAGCATGAAAGTAGAAGGTCTCAGCTTTGTATTGATGTAAAAATTAAAATATTCCGTTGGGAAAATTACCTACGGCCTCGACCAATATTACTGCTTCGGCCAATAAAACTCAATATTGGTTTCCTCACCATCCACTATCTATATAATATCCTACATAAATTTTTTACATATATTCACAAGTTATTGTATAAATCCAACTATATTTTGTGGTTGCCAATAAATGATATTCTTCTTCTTCTTATATTCTTCCTCTATGTTGGATGGCTGTTTCAATCATCATTTGTCCTAATTAGCCTACCAAGTGCATAAATACAGGATGTAAAGCCACAATCAACCATCCATCCATTACAACAGGTGTACACTTTTTTTCCAGGTTTGATTATATTGGCAAATTGGAGACCATACAGACTGACCTGCCTTTCATTATGGAGAAGATAAATAAAGAGAACTCAAGCGAATTGTTAAAGATAGTAAGCAACCAAAGTAAGAAAACGAACATAGACTGTTTTTACATGACGATCCCACAGGAGACTATTGATCGGGTCGTTGAGACGTATCGCAATGATTTCCTCATGTTTGGCTATGACATGAACCGATATTCAAATATATCAAATGTTAAATGTTAATGATATAAATGATTGACCTTAATTTGCAGTGTGATTTTCATCTTCTTTGGGTTATATGGTATGACAGCCAAAAGTTGGATATATATATGTACAGTCAGACCAACAATTATTCAGACACTTGCTGTTTTCTTTTTATTTTGAAGCAATTGAAAAGTAATTGGTGAAACATGCAATCGAAATCATCCTTGGCATTAAATGTAACCTGTCCAAAACAAATTCATTGCAAATTGACACAAAATCTGATGAAAAGAGCCACTTTTGTTGATTTCAGGTACCAAAAATTATTCAGACGCTTTCACAAAGTTGTGGAAAGTGAACTATTTACTAATATTTATCTCTAATACTGCTAACAAACTACCAAGGGATCATTGTGAATACATTGGATGATAGGTGTGGTCATCAGTCAGGAAAATTCGGATGAATATGTGAAATAAACATACTTACCAGTTTATCACATTTCCATGCACTGTTTTATATCAAACATGCATCACATTGATTCAATTTGCTTCAGTTTATCTCAGAATTGATTTTTTTTTAAATTTGAGCAAGAATATGAAACATTGGAGGCTACATAATAAGTTCAGTGCACTTCTGTATTTATTTGCACGATTTACCAAAACAAGCAATATTCATTATCTATTTCCAGTTATATTTCATGCATGGTGCGAATGGCAACTGGATTGGACACTTTTAACTTCATTTGGAAAGGGGGCAAAATGTGGTTCTTTGGCCTCAATGCTATTCCAATGGAGATTGCCTCATCAAAGCACACTATAGTTTAATATAGCATCTAATTTGTAAACAAGTGGTGCAAACTGGTTTTCCTGTATATGTGATAAAGTGAACAACCTTTGGAAGGCCAGGCAACTTTATTTTAAGTGATCCAATGGATTGCAGTGGCAAAATGGGCAAGCGTTCAGAGAGCAGTTGCGGTAAATAAAAAACAACAGGAAATACTTAAGTGCATACAATTTTTCAGGTAAGCGGATCTTTCAGTTTTATTTTGATAGAACAGTTGACAATTGTCATTTTATGATATTATAAAATATTTCAAATTGATATCAGACAGAGTTCTGCCACACAAGTCAAGAAAATGTGATGAACCGAATCAGATGTTTATCTCACATATTCATCCAAATTTTCTTGACTGATGATCACACCTGTCATCCAGTGTATTCACAATGATCCCACGGTAGTTTGCTAGCAGTAATAGAGATAAATAATAGTAAATACGAGGGGCGTTCAGAAAGTTCATGCCTTTTTTTTATAAGGACACTTATTTTCAATATAGAGCTATGAAATTTTTACAAGATAAAATTCAACAGTTTTGAAATGGATTTCCAAATTTTGCAATTTGGACATTTTTAAGTCATTCTGTGGTTGCCATGGAAACAGAAAGTTCAGCTAGGCGGCGCAGGTAATATTGAGGCAAAAAAAGCTGATGAGGTGTGGCTGAGAAAGACATCCCACTCTCACTTGTATTAGTGAGTTTGACAATATTTGACACAAGCAATGTGATTTTTCTAACTATACTTTCAAACACACCAAATGTTTGTATTCTTACCCTGGACCCATGTGGGAAAGCACTCCTAGTCAATTCCACCGTGACTTTTGGGACAATTGATACATTTTCTGGCCGTGTCACTGGCCAAATTTGTCAGAAAAAATTAAAAGAGAATTGTGTGGCTGGGCTACATCATTCTTATTGCCTTATAGAATAAATTAGTGAAGAAAACACATCCGGATATTAATTGCTGTTTCTGCAATTAAATTAAATATACTGTCGTGACTGACGGGACATTTTTGACCACAGGTTTTTGGGTTTGTTTGCTTATTTGAAATATCTGTGTTCAAAGCATGCCATAAATTTGTATCATGGTGCATTTACTTCCTACTGAGTGTGGCCTTCAAATGAAACCAACATTTACTTTTTTGCATCCCTCCTTGGTTGGGAATCCATTATTTTCTGGCGTGACTGATGGGACAAAATCACTGTGACTGATGGGACTTATCTGAAGGAAAATTGTTTGGGTCACGATTATCCAATCCAGGGTAAACACATTCAAAATTGATTTAGTCTGTCAAATTTCAGATCGCAGAGAGTAAATAATGCAATTTCATTGGCAAAAAACACCAAATTTCTATGAAATAAACAGGCACACACAACCGACTGGTTTTTATATTTTTCTACTCATTAGTAGTATTAAGAAGTTGGTTTGTAGTCAAAGAATGTTCAGAAAAAGGAATTTTTAATTTTCGCCTATTTTGATGCATTTTACAAAAAAAAAGGATTTTGCTAAAATTTCAAATAAATTGAAAATCCTGCCTTTTTGCAACTGAAGCATAGATTTACTGCATTTCAACAAGCTTCGTGAAATACCACTTTAAATTTTTTAATTGTGCTGAAAACATGGCAATTAGAGCTATCTCAAAAATCACCAAAAGTGGTACACTCCTGCATTCAAGATTTGGCGAGAGAGATTCAGGTGGCAGGATGTGGGTCCTTATAGCTTTACATAAGTCCTGGTTTTCCCTTACTTTAGTCACTGGGGGCTATAGTTTCAGGCACCGCAGGAGAAAAGGCTTTGGGTGACCGAAATGCTTTCAGAAAAACTTCAAGGAACCTTTTCTTCAATGGGTCAGGTGTATGAAATAAAGCTTTTGGCGTACCTGGGAGTATTTTTAAAAGCTAATATTATATTTCTTGAGACAATTATTGTCAATCTCACTAATTCAAGTGATAGAGCGAGGTCTCTCTCAGCCACAATTCATTGGCTTTCTTGATCTCAGTACTACTTGTGCCGCCTAACTGAACTTTCTGTTTCCATGGTAACCACAGAATGACTTTAAAAAATGTCCAAATTGTGCAAAATTTTCGGAATCCATTCAAAAAGTGCTAAATTTTACCCTGTAAAAATTCATAGTTCTAGATTGAGGCTTGTAGCACACTATTGTGTCCACATTTTGGCCACCGATGATGAAAAATGAAAGTTATAGCACAATTAACTACTTCTTATATTTTGATAGCTAATATATTAGGGAAACTAAATCCAAAAGGATTGAGCTTAATGAGCTTTCGTTGTTCCGTAATATGGGTTGAATCGGTACACTGGGATGAATCGTGACGGAACCAGAATACAGTTTATTTCATCAAAAAAATTAGTACTTCAACTTGAGCCAGGAAGTTAATTTTTGGAACACTTATAATACACATACTGGAGTATATTTTGATTGGGTTTTATATTTCTAACTGCAGACAGTGAGGAGCTGCATCTTAAGCTTCCGACCTACAAAAATTGAATTCTCCACACCTGGTCAAAGCACTTGTGCCACACAAGGTATAAGTATTAAAGCCACCAAACCAACAGGAAACGTTCATGATATAGTGTTGACTAACTTTGGAAAAAATGTTAACCATAGTCATAATAGCATTGACTATACTCAACATAAACCAAGCCAAAGTCAATTTCAGTGTCATTTTCGGATGAAAATAAATGATTAATAACAGCTAAAAAACCAAATTTGGGGTCTAGTAATATGAAATGAATAATGAACATGGTTAAAACATAGTGGAAAATCAATTTAACCTTTTAAAATTGGTAAATAATGATTAAACACTTCAATATTGTGATAAGATAAATTCCCTGAAATTAACAAGAAATCATGTGATATAATACAGAGATGAAGGCATCAAAATAAGGAAATTCTATTCTAAATCAGTTAGTTATAGTTCTAGGGAACCTAATTATTAGACAAAGTATTTGATTTAGGATGTTGGGTCTTGGGTTTTGTTCCAAGTTAATAGCAGATTTTTGACTCTCCCCAAAATAGCCCTACTAATTTTCATTTGAAAATATATGCATGGTCCATTGAAGAAAATAATTCAAATTGGCATTATTGATTTTGGATTTAATCCAGAATTATCTGTCTAAGCATAATTAAGAGAAAAAATATGGTTTTTGATAGTTTTCTCTCATTTATCATATTTTTACAAAATATGCTAATTTTGCGCATAATTGAGTTCAGATTTTTCTCAAATTTTTTTTTTTGCTTCTTAAATGTGTTTTCTAATGATTATTCACAAGTATCCATGCAATTGACACAACCGTGGTGACGTAGCAGCAGGAAGTGTCGATTTCTTAAAACGCGACGTACTTGTGAACGCACTAAGATCAGCTCTAGCAAGTTCAATATAATTGTTAGAGACTTAATATTTTTTCCTATATTGCAGTTTGATATATAAATATCTGTAAAAAATTTCCACTTTACCTCTAAAACTTTGACACCTAGACCTACGAATATGTAAAACGCGACGTACTTGTGAACATTTGCATAAAAAATGCAAAAGTATCCTAAATATGCTGTTGTAATGGTCTCAGGAACTGAAGAAGTGTTGGTCTGAAAGAGGGATACTTTGGGGCTTCCACACAGCCATTAGCAATGTTCCAGATATATAGGATATATATTCCACGAGAGATCAAAAGTGCATTTAAGAAAATTAATGGTTTTCAAACTAAGTGACATCTCCATGTAAAAAATTCCCCTGGTGAACCCTAACACTGTAAAACCATACTTTTTTTAGCTAAATATGTTCTTTGTGTTTCAGTCTGTGATACTGAACCAATTATTTCATTTTGAAAATTGTCAAAATATCAAAATCATCACCATTAATAGGCAATACTATTTGTGAATGAGCTATAAACAAGGCAAAAAATGTGTTTTTTGAGCAGAATTTTGATTTATGGTGATAGGCAAATCAACCAACACATATCAAACCATATATTTCTGAAAACTACACATTCTCCTCTAGTCAATCAGATACATGTCATGTCCAAATAACATATCATGTTGAAATAACAAGCTTTCCAGTGTGAAAAATAGCCACTGTACACAATACCATGCTACAAGCCATATGTGTTTTACAAAGGAATCCCCATTCACAGTAGTGGGGCTAAACTAGAATTGGCCGCATTTAATTAAACCACTTTTGGAAATAAAATAATGATTAATTTTCTTTGGACAAGTAGAGCTAAGTAGGACTTGTGTACAATCAAAAACTATATTAAAACATTAGAAAAATAATCGCAGAAATTACACCAAATGTGGGAAACTTTCGAACATCTAAACAGACTAGCATAAAACCCGAAAATAGTGTAAACTCTATATAGGTACTTTGCCTGGGAAAGACGAAACTAGGGGTCCATGAATCCTCAGGGGGGGGGGCGACCATTATATATCCGGGGGTGTAGTTTTTTTTAATGAATAATTTCTCGCTCATTTTTGAAATACATAAATATTCTCTCTAGGCAGTCTTCAGTCTTCAAATAAATAACTTCCAACTCCAACCCCCCCCCATCATAAATGGTTGTCCCTTATTATAGTACTATAAATTCATGAAGTTGGAGCCAATGTGGGGATATAGGCCTAAATTATATCTTAATCCTAAGATATCAATGTTCAATAAAAACAACAGACATCAAACAATTGGGTCTATTAACTCTTGAAAGGCCTACATCATCATAACCAGGCTACATGTCTATAGATTATTTTTAAATTTATCAAAAGTAAAATATGAGCATCATTTAGATTTCATTGATTAATTAATAGGCCTATTCTTAACTGATAGCTGGTCCTATGATGGCCTCATAATGCCTGGTCTGGAGTTCTTAACTATTTAAGTTTTTTTTCAGAACTCAAGAGTTTGGTCTAAATTTAGGCCTACTTGTCTGTTAGTCGCTTCATGAAAATGCATTGGCTGTGTAGACAAAGAGAAAATTCAAAGAACTTGGGATGAACGAATGTGGTCACCTATAGATGTATTAGGCCCTATATATATAGTTGCTTCATGCAAATGTGGGTTGTCTGGAGAAAAGTCAAATAACTGTAGAGGAAAGAAATGTTTTTCAATTTCAGTCTCTTTAATTATAAAGCCGATTATAGTCTTGTTCTGTCAACCTAAAAATTAAACTGGCTACTGGCTAGTCATAAAGAAAGGTCTCCCAAACTTTTGGCGCCAAAATCTATAACTTGACTGCACCATGTGCTCCCACGTGAGCCAAGTCTTGGAGCGAAAATTTAGTTAGGTGAGTTTAAAACCAGCAAAATCCGCACGTTTATGGCTACAATCTTTAATATTTCCTACTTTCTATCATTTAAGAGATCGATTCTTTAAAATAAAGTTAGTTTTGAACATTTGAAGCCACATTCACGGAGCTAACTCCACCACAAGCCTGGCTCTCCTGAAGTGAGGAGCGTCCCAGTTTTCCCGCCGATTTTTCAAATGGAATAGACGCCAAAATCACGTGGCCAAGCCAAGCCAAAGATGCTTTGTTTGTGCAGGATGGTGTAATATTTTGTTTAATTTCTTATACTTTCATTAACTTGTGATATTTTCCAGTAGAATCAACGAAAAGGCCCCCTAAACAAGGAGCGTTCTGGGCTAATCTGAAGCCTAAAAATCTCTGGAAAGTGGCAGATTTTGGCTCGAATTTTCTCTAGAATTTTGTGAAGTCTAGTCTAGCTTCCTCTAAATGCTTGTCAGTGGTTTAACAGCTCCCACGTGACCAATTTTGACCAATCACAGAGCTCAGAATCCCCAAACTCGCCTCATTTTTGCATACATTACAAGGCGTCTATTTGCACTGAGGAATGTCAGAATAGCTTACTCTGGATCCAGACTTCAATTTAGACACTAAGTGAGGATAAATTGGTGTTTTCTTCACTCTTAACAAAGGTAAGTTAGTCAACATCATTTACATAATTTCCATGGGGTAAAAATCGGACTAATCTTGCCCCAATCAAGATATTTTTTGGCTCAGATATTGACCAGCCCAGCCCAATGCTATGCACCATGCCTGTTTGGAAAATATACAGGAACTAACATTTTGTGATTCATTTTCTCAATACTATCATTTATTGTTAAATTCAACTTCACATATCTTAATTTTATTGCCCAGACTAAATTATTTGAGTATACCGTCTGTAGCTTGGCATCTGCCACCTCTAAAAGATGCGCTCATGATTTACAGATGCACTGGATATATTTTCTGTGACCTATATAGCAAATACTGCACAGTTGAAGGAAGGGATTCTTGTGAAAAGCAATTTACCCAATAAACATTTATTAGCCATCAATTTAATAAGTTTTCCCGTTGATTTAAATCACGAGTAAGCCAAAATGAAAAAAAAAGTGATCCATGCATGAATTTTAAAGCAACAGCAGTGTTTATAAATGGTGAGGCGGTGGGTGCGCTGCCTTAGGATTTAAAGAAATTAAAAACAAAAAAAACAACAACAGGAAAATTGTATATATATCTGATTACTTGGAATTCTTAAACGATGCTATTTTATTTCATCAGAGCTATCACGGTTCTATTTATTTAATCTGTATGGCTATCTTTAATTATCATTAAAATTTCGTAGATTGTTTCAATTTTTAATTGGTGAATGGACAATTTTGGCCTGGGCCAATAACTTTATATAGTTTTCAATGTATACCAGAGTCAAAAAATACTGTCAAGGGTTCATAATAACTTAAATTTTGAGCTTAGTTCACTCTAAATAAATTCTTAGTTGACACACTATCGTCTCAATTTGTCCCTTAGATGTATGTATATGTTTTCAGGAAGTATACATGTAGATGGTAAAACAATAATGTGCCTACGCTCTTAACAAAAACGTTTTATAAGAAACCTTTACATGTCTATAAGCTGGTATAGATAAAGAACCCTAAAGGTTCATTATTCAACTTTTAAAAAGGTTCCAACAGCAAACAAAAAGAACATCTAGATAATCCTGCTGCACTGAACTCCCACGATGGAACCCCTTTCTCTCAAGTTAGGAGGATAGGATCCTATCATTGGGCCTTCCAACCAAGTATTGAACCTTTTCAATTCAGTTGAAGCCGTAAAAAAATGCAGAACCTTTTTCCAGCTGTAGGTTCTTTATATATACCTTCAAGAACCTTTTGCGTTAAGAGTGTAGTCACAGGCATTCAGTCTTTTTCACTGTTATGTTTTTAACACCAGGTGTCAGGTACTCAACTTTAACACTTTTAAAACAAATTTTAAAATATTGTTTATGTGTATTCTATTCCTGGATCTTTTTGTTAAGATGCCTTGTCTAATAATGCCCCCAGAATATACCTCTTGTTGAACCTTTAGTGGATCATACGTCTGTTCTCAAAATCCCCAAGTCGCTCAAGCTAGGCCTATCTCTGTTCTTATCTATAGAAATTGCTTTTTGATCCAAGATTTCTAAACATTAGAACTAAATTTACTCCTGTACAACTGCGCATGGCACTAATGTCTTCCCTTGTTATTTATTTTCAGCCCAAAAAATGGCGGACAAACCATCCCAACAGAGCAGGGCGTTGGACCTGGAGTCCGCGATTCAATCATGGGCCAGCCAAGAGTACGACAGGTCAGCTACGAGGAAGATGAAGAAGCTAAAAAGCAAGAACTATCTGCAGATTAACGTCGACTGGTCCAGGGTGAAGATCAAGGACGAGACGCAATGGCCGCGCTTGGCCGAGTCGCCGTTCGATGAAGCTGACATGGACGGTAACAGCAACGCGAACGAGAAAATGACCGGAACGAAGACGCAGACTGCTATAGCCGACTCAGCGGCCAACACCAAGGCGAGCATCCTCTTCCAAACAGTCTTCAAGAACAACACAGCGGGCGAACAAGAGTACACGATGAGAACGGAGAAAACAACAAGGTCATCTTGCACGACCAACATGGAGACCTCATACACCAAGGGCATCGAGATGTGCGTAACCCTCAAGACTCCATGCGAGGTCTTCGAAGCGAATGCCGGGTTCCATCGCGAGATGACCTTGACCAACTCGGAAGGTCAATCCATCGAAGAAGAGATCACTTGGGGAGTCGAGTCGCACATTAAGGTCAAACAGGGTCACATCGCTAACGCCATGTTGGTCGTAGAGGAGAAGAAATACAACGGGAAGTTCCAAGTAATAAGTAGAATCCACGGCTCTGTTTATATTACATTCAACAATGTTAAAGATAACAATTCTCTTGTTTTTGCAATTAGCGGTAACATCTACAACATCGTTAAGAATTACATGGAAGAGCAAGCTGCGATGAACAATCCTCTCGGGCAGTTCGTAGAACTCGCGTCGCCCTCTACTGTTATAGTGAGAACCCAGGGGTCATGTGACTTCCGGTTCGGGATTAAGCAACAGGTCTTGGTTGACCAGGTCCCAATTCCTTCTTAAGACAATGTTATCTCTAGGTTTTATGTCAACTTACTTTCAATGTGAACATGAGCCGTTACATCGGGAACACAAGACTTTTGTCGCGCAGTGACATGGCGCAATATTTGGTGAGATCACTGAAATAATTTCTCTCGGCAGTGGTAGTAATGGTTGTTATAATGGCGCACCAGTATTTCTGGCAGTTTGACAAACCATTTCAGTGATAAAATGCTTCAGAGAGCTTTGAGTGATAAGGGCATGTATCCATTATTTTTTATATTTTATTGCAAGCAATTTAATCTCTTTTCACCCCAAATTCTAAATTCAAATCTGACATGATGACAATAGCATATTTCAGCCAAATCTATCAATATTTATACCATGTAGGTGGCACAAATAAGACAATTTTTATATTATTCACTCATAATGATACATGTGCCATAGAGCCAATATCCTGTCAATTTTGTCCAATTCTGTAGATGCTGTGAAAAGTTATGCCACTTACCAGAATTTTGGGGTGTACCGGTGATTACGCAAATTTTTGGAAAAAGTATAGCATGCAGCGCAATATTAATCGATTTGGCTCAAATTTGGGCGCGATATCTTGCATAAGATGTGACAGGAACATTTAGAAAAAAGGTTTTTGATCACTCTACTTTGTGTGAATTGGCTCTCTCATTATCCATGTACTGCAGAATGATACATTGTATAAGTGCTTATTACTAAAACGCTTTACTAATTGAGTTAGTAAATATACTTGATAATTATCTGAAAGTAATCTATGTTTCACTACAAATAAATGCTCATTTAGTTTTTCATGCATTTATATAAATGAGATTGACCAGTTGGTTAAAGCACTGGGTTACATTTTAGCACTCTTGGTGCAAATGTTTTTTATAGCTTTATTTCGGTGCTACCGCTTTTGTAATAAAAATGATACAAATAAAATATGTTATGCAAATGATGAAATAACTGTTTGTTATTTATGTATGACCTTAGATAAGAAGCAGTTGACAAGTCAATGTATGAAATCACCAAAGCTCTTGGGGTTAAAAAAAACAGATAGATGTTTTAGTTATCCTCCTACTTTTTAGTACTCATTAACTCAATAAATACAATACAAATAAAATATACCTGGTAATTTTAAAAATCCATTAAGGAATCATTGATATTTCAGTGCTGTCGTAACAATATTGAACTGAATATTTGTGAGTTTGCAATGAAATTGAAGCATAGAAAAGTAACTTTGTGCCAGGTGGCAGCAGCTTGCAGTTCTCAGTTTCGAGTCCCTAGTTGACAACACTGTAAAATTTGAATTTTAAATAAACTTTTAATGATTAGGCCTAAGTGAGATGGTTGCATGATTCTTTGAGCCAACATAGCTTGTTGTTTAAAGATAGATTATGGACAGATTATCACAACCTAAAACAACAAGCTATGTTGGGCATTGTTGGCTCACCGGAATTGTGCAACCATCTCACTCAATCATTGCATCTGACCCAAAATTTCAACTTTAACAGTGAAAATGGAAGTGGAATTACTGTTCGGAAAATCAACTTGACCATTTAATTCCGCAAGTTTATTCAGCGCACCAGGAGAGAACACCACCAAGTTTCCCTCAAAAAAAAGTTTTCGATTTTCGAAATGAAGCCCGGAAACTAATAGTGCACATCTGTAGAGCAAAGTCAGGAGAACATTTTGAGAAAAAACGAAACTATTCTGTTAGGGAAATTTTTAGTAACGTCAATTTTAAGATTTTGGTTTATGGCACTCATATTTTCATACTGAAATGGGGGTATTAGAAGTCTTAGACGTGTACATACATAACTTAGGCTATGTAAGTGGTAAGTCATGATTTATCATTATTCTTTCAACTACTTAATAGATAGATGGATATTAGACAGGTAGATAGACAGATAGACAGATAGACAGATAGACAGATAGATAGATAGATAGATAGATAGATAGATAGATAGATAGATAGATAGATTGAGAATCAGATGTTTACAAAAATGATAGCCTACAAAAAGTGCACAAATTCTAACACTAAATGGGCATATTTGAAAAACAATACATTGAAGTTGGGTGAGAGAGATGACACACAGATAAGATTGATCATAAAGTTTTAAACTTTTTCAAATAATTTATCAGGGTATAACTATTTTATAAATTAACTCCTTTTAGACATCACCAAGATACTTATACCATTGGAAAAGCTGGTATCTAACTGACAGTTTTGCATGTTAGCACCCAGCTAAGGATTAACAATATTAATACTCAAACAATCAGATTATTATTTATTTTGCAAAAATTTAAAACCCTCCGGTCGGGATCTAACTGACAAAAATGCATGTTAGAACCCTCCAAATCGGTATCTAACTAATACAAAAAGCTTTTTAACTTTTAGACCTGGAAGCTTTGGTGATGGACATCAGCGCCCCTGGGGTGCCTTAAGTGAACTAGATCCATGAGCCTAAAAATAGAATGGGTGCAGCCTCAGCAGTCAGGCAAGAACATTTGCTCACTTGCAAACGGGTCAGCTCAGCCAAGCGAGTTACTTCGAACGCAACGCTGTTTCCTTAATTAGGATTCTTCCAACCCGGCCGGATACATCCGGACGGGACCCCACTCCTGGCGCAATCTGACCTTTTCCCATAAATTTACTTACCATTTTATGTATTTTAAAATCATAATCAGGTCATACAATGGGCATAATATGGAATCCTACAGCCTAGTCAGAGGTTCTGAGTTCGAATCCCAACATGGAACAGTGACTATTTAACAACTACGTTCAATTGACAAGTTGATCCAAGAACACAGCATCTGAAGCCCCATGCTATGCACTCGGTCATCCATTCTTCTTGAAGGTCGATAAGATAAGATAAGGTTTATAAAATAAGATAAAATTAGATAAGACCGATAGACAACAGTAGATAGAGATATAGATAGATAGATAGATGCAGGGGTGCCGGAACAGGGGGGGGCAGGGGGGGCAATTGCCCCTCCTGCCCTTGTCCGAGGGGGGCAGGGGGGGCAAGGGTGCCCTTCAGATCTTGAAGAAAAAAACATTATAAGGCCTATTTTTACTAGTTTTAGGCACAAATTAGTTAGTATTACTAAGTATATTTTCAAAGTTATTAGTGACTCTCTATTTAAATTTTGTCATGTGATATTGACGCGAATATAATTTGCCCTTTTTTATCTGACCGCCCCTGCCGCCCGCGATTCCTTCCGGCATCCCTGGATAGATGAACAGACAGATCTATACATCTATAGATACATAGATACATATAGATACATAGATGCATAGATCATTGTTAAATTTAAATCTGTAAAAATGGTTGGTAAATCTGTAAAAATGGTATGGGCTAGCAAACACCTTGGACAAACAATTTGCCCTTACAGTTTTATTTGGATAGATAATTTCATTCTTTTTTGAAAATTTTTGTAAATCTTTGTGGACCGCTGTCTGCAAAAGAAGTCATACTTACCACATTGAAATTAAGAAATCAATGTTTAATATGATGTTGACTGTATTGCAATTCATTTGATTTTTATTCATGACAAATATTAAAATAATGTGCAAGCATGATAGTATCTACCCCTTTGCCTGTCACCTGCACAAGGGTATCCGGCATGTGAGACCTTCACAACGGTATTTGTCATCAAGGTATCTGGCCTGTGACCTACTTTTGGTGATTGACCTTTGACCTGCAGAAACTCAGCCAGTTTGTTTTCTTTACTAATTTCTTCATCTCAGAAAGACACATCAACGCAAGATAAAATTCCATTGAGACTGTTTTCAAAGTTTTAATGACAGAGATGAAACAGCATGACCAAGGCAGTTGTCATAAGTTTCAGAGCCTTCCTCCCACAATAGAGATGCAGCTTGCAAGCAAGCAAGCATCTCTAAAAACATGACAAATTCTATTTGGTTGCCAATAAATTATGCTCTCATCTTCTTCTTCCCTAAAGTTGTCTGCTTTCGACAATTTTCACAAGGAGTAGCTCTATACAATCGCAATAGAGATTGAAATTCTCAATGTCATGGTTTGAGTGATAATGGAAATTTGACACAGCCCTGCATTGACATCAAGTGTTCTATCCAGGATTTTTCGATTCCAATTTTGTAGGAAGAGCCAGTTCAGTTGCAATTGTGCACAAATGCAGTGCCCCCTATGAGTGATTCATGGCATTAGCCTGATTATGGCTGGATTGCAATTGGAGCTAATTAGTGGCATGCATCTTCCATCAAGTCAGATGCCATGCTTTGTTCTTAAAAGCTGTGAATGCATTTGATCATTTTGTGCCGCATATAAATACTGGTATACTTTTGAATCAATTAGATCTTGTCTTATTTACTTGTAATCTCTTGAAAAAGAAACAACAACATTATCTCATAATGGGAGGCATAAATTCTACTGCGAAAAGTAAGTTTTAATATTGTTTGAGATAATAACACCATGTTATTTGCAAAGTACATTGCTAGTATACAAATCATTTACTCATTGTATTTTATCCTTAATTTAAATAATAGCTATTGTTTCTTTCTTCAGGTTATGATGTGATGGGAATTTTCACTCCGCTAGGTAAGTTAATGAAAAGTTATGTCTTAAACTCAGCCATACTTAACGAAAAATCCATATCTTTTGTGTGGAATTATATTAACAGACATTAGGCACAGGCCTAGGTAACTTTTACAGTACACGAAAAACGAAAAGCTGTTGGGGACCAACAATGACCTCACAACAAGACTTATATGTGTAACACATTGAAATAAGCTGTCAACTTGTCTGGTATAAAGAGCAACTTGTGACCTCATTGATACTGAGTTGGTCACTCGTTTTGATAGCATTGCAAGTTTAGATTATGACCTCATAAATTGCCTATAACTTAGGAGAATAACATGGGATGGGTCGGGCTATGACCTCACAAGGAACATTTCAGTCCAATTCTGTAAGCACTCGTTTTTCGTCCACTGTAAATTCATTTATTAGACGACTCATACAATTGTTATTCATCTTTAACCATATATTGTGATGTTTCTTTTGGTTTAGTGAGCTTCAAAGAATCCAGTGAAGATCCAAGAATAGCAGAGCTTTACATTTCCTACAAGGAGTTGGAGTCATCGTCAGATCTGCTGCACAAATTGAGAATTCAGAAAAGACAGTTGAAGGACTTTCAGATATTTGAACCTGACAATGTCTTCAAGAAAACGTAAGTGCTAGATTATCTAGAAGAAATAACTTGGTTGTTTAACAATGTTGGTATATTAATTACTATGGAGGACAGTCAAATTCTTCTTTTTCAAAAATCTCCTTTCCCAATATCTCTTTTTTTTTCAAAATCACCTTTCTTCCAAAAATCTCCTTTGCTTGACAAAAATCTCCTTTTCAATTGTCAAAATAAAAAAGGAGATTTCGTCCAAGATGGAGATTTTGGAAAATGAGATATTTGAAAAAGGAGATTTTGACTAGTATCTACATTATCTTCAACTTCAGGAAAATTTACAATTTAAGAGTGATAATTACATTGTAGGCCTAACATTTTAAAGGGATATTTTATATAATAATAATTACCTCTCATTCCAGGCACATGAATTTGCAAGTCTGCACGAAAGAAGGAAATGAAATACTTACCATCTACCAAAAGAGCATGCCCGAAGGAGTTGAGCTTGTTCCAAGCAAATGCAAAGTGCAGGTAAATTAAGGCTATTTTTATTATATTCCCTTAATGGTTTTTGTAAAAGCGGCAATATAAGGAGGACTAGTCCATCGAAACTATGCTAAATTTATAAATATCTTGTGTTTCTTACAACTTTGTATATATAGGGTTTTGTTCAATGTAATTTATTTCCAGTATGCCACCATGACAATGCAGTTAATGTCCCACGAAAAACTGAATGATTGCATCATTGAGAAAACTAGTTTTAGAAATAGCATGTTATAATTCACCTTTTATTGTTTGTTTGCAGATTAAACCCAAGGGCTCCGTCAAACTGACTCTTCACAAAACTGATGACAAAATCCAATGGAGCGAATACAGTAATCGATTTGAACAATCCAGTTGAGATAACCAAAATCTGTCTCACAGAATTAAATCCATGTTTGCAATTTGTAAAAATGTACCTTTTAGACAGAATCGTCATTAATTTTATTGTATCATAGATATTCATCGGTCTTCTGTACATACCTAGTTTAGTGTATATTTATTTTTAGCATATCTTTAGTAAATTGATGTTATTCAATTACTTGTAAATATCGACTCTTATAGACATTGTACATATTTATAATTTTAAAATAAATATTTTCAGATTTTACATGCTGTGTTCTGTCTTATTTCTACGTTGAAACATCACATTTTCACAACACAAGTTTAAATTCTTCTCTATGTCCCATTATACCTGTGACAATGCAACAAATTCGGATAAAGTCCAGGTCTTTGGCATACAGTTCAATCTTTTAAAAATTAATCAGAACATTAATGCACTTTTTCACAGACATTACCATGCGTCCTAATCATATGAAATGAATTGGGCAGCACTGTTCCACACTGCCACTGGTAAATTTATCGGTCCTGAGGTTTGAGGAGTGAGCTATTTTACAGTTATGAATGTTTCAGAAGTTCTTTATCAGTAGGCGTAGGCCTGTATAAACTGAATGCTATATTCAAATGGTTGGTATATACATATTGCCAAAGCAAAGTAATATGTTTCTGGAAACTATTTTAAAGTTTGAGCTTTTCAGTAATGAGCCTTGCTGACTTAGTTGCGGTTGGTTAGATATAGAACGTTTGGCCTGTGCCGTAAAAGTGTAGCAGGTGCTCTCAGCTGGGGCAGAAGGAATGCGACTTACTGGTGTTGCCCTCTGGTGTAAACTGATGGACTAAAATGTTCAGTTCACACACATTGACGTGATTTTGACTGTTCCATTGCCCTCTTTCACACCAGTAGCGGATCCAGAGGGAGGGGGGGGGGGGTTACAGGGGTCAAACCCCTGCCCCCCCCCCCCAGTACCTGTGGATTTTAATATTTCGCGAAAATACATTTTCTAGGTCCGCCCAGTCTGTTTAATTGAATTAAATTAAATTAAATTAAATTAAATTCAGAGACAACTAAATCCCTCAATAGTCACAAAATAATAAATTATAGGGACTATGTAATCCTATTCAGGCATTCACATTACCTCTGCTTTGCCTTGATTCATAGACCTATCCTGTCCCATGGGAGCTCATGAGCAACAGGGCAAGGCTTGATGTCACTAGGGACACAAACCTGATCAATGTATAATTCATGAGGAGGGAAGTTGTTGGGCCATCCCAAAACAGCAAAGCTCATGGGTCTTTGGCAAGTTGTAATCAAAGACATCTGATACACATATAATAGGGCCTAATATATGATTTCACGGATAACTCCTGAATTGGGAAGCACGATAAATTTGGAGGAAAATAGATAGATAAATAGATAGATATGGTAATTGCAGCCCTGAAGACCTAATTCTGGGCACTCACGAGAGTTGATTGATGAGATGAGAGTCGGGGAGGATCCAGAAAATTCCGGTGGGGGGTCTATTGGGCTGTCGCGGAACGCATAATTCGTGAAATAACGCGACTGACGAGGACAGAATTAACATGTAAAAATTAATAAACTTTGGTCCGGTGGGGGGGGATGCATCCCCCCATCCCCCCCCCCCTGCGTCCGTCCCTGATGAGAGTTACAGCATGTACAGTGGGAGTCCTCCGCATTTCACACATTTGCCAAGCACAGACACCGCTACAAGGGGCTGCCAATTTAATCTCATTTGAATGACATCCAGCTAGGATTTTGCTCATGAAGGTTCACTGAAAATGTTGTGGTTTGGGGTTCCGCACCTTTAGTTATGGATTAAGCTATACGAGATAATTTGAATAATGTTAATTCCAGTTTTTTGTTTGCTCAAGAATAACGGATTTCTCCAACATGACATATCATATTTATTTGTCATCGACTGTCATCCAAATTTTTAAAAAGTTAAAGCAAAAAAAAAGTAACTTTTATTATGACACAAAAATGACAAAATATTGTTTTTTAAATGCAACTTTTATTATAAAAGGAAAACGTGGCTCAACCACAGAAATCTCATCACAAAATAAAGTCATAAAAAAGGGCATCACAGGTTAAAAAAGCATATTAGGTCTAACTGGGTTGCTACAATCATGCATTCTGATTTACAACATTGTCTTGTTTTTAAAAATTCAAATCAGATGGACTTACATGAAATCTTACACTTCAACATTGTTCAATAAAGGAAGCCACTGATGCATGCACCACAACCAATGTGTTTATGCAGCGCTCTAAAAAATGTCGGGACAAAATTGGTTTTTTAGATTCAAAATGGTTTTTTGAAAAACCAAATTTCAATGCAAAACCAACATGGATTTTAAAAAAAATCCATGTTGGTTTTTTGCATTTAAATTTGGTTTTTCAAAAAACCATTTTGTATCTAAAAAACCAATTTTGTCTGAATTTTTTAGAGTGAGTACTCTATATATAGATCTATATTTGAAAATGCGAGAGATACACTCTTACCAGTAACCTCATACACTGGTTTATTTATGAAAAGTATATTTTATAATTATGACCAAAGCAATAACAGTACATAGATATATACAATATATATATATATGAATTCTGAGATATCTTAAGCATCTATCTTGATTTTATGTGTACATCATCGTTATCTTTAGAACTTGACATTTAATCAACATTTGAATTTTTTGTTAGTTAAGCCAAGCTTCAGTTTGGACTAATTTCCATAAACTTGTTAGTATACATTTATATGAGGTATGTAAGACCTGCAATGACATCACTGACATTTGCAAAAACCCAAAAGTAGTCATTCACATTTCTCCAGCTGTAAGCCTACCACACTTTATAAAGCTTCAACAATCACTTCAGGATATTTCTTTGCACAATTAGCACCATTTTGCCATTCACCTGGGAGGTTGGAGGGCAAACTATTTTGCTCCATTGGAATAACAATATTTACCATCCAATGATATATAATAAGATTAGTGTCAAAGAAGTTACATCGAAATTACTCTGCAGCAATGCTACATGCCCTCTGGTCCAGTTGTGAAGCACTTGCCACAAAGCTGTGGTGCACTTTCTACGAAAGTTTTGGAGCACTTTCGACAAAATTTCAACAAAGTCCTGGCAACCTTTTGACAAAGTTGCATCGAACTTTTCGACAAAATTGTAGAGCACTTTCGACAAAGTAGTTGATAAAATTGCGAAACACTTTTGAAAAGGTTGCGGAGCATTTTCAACAAGGTTGCGGAGAACTTTGGATAAAGTTACGGAGCACTTTCAACAAAGTTATGGAGCACTTTTACATAAAGTTGAGGAGCACTTTCCACAAAATTGTAGAGCACTTTCAACAAGGTTGCAGAGCACTTTCAATGAAGTTGCGGACTTGCGGAGTAATTTCAACAAAGTTTCAGATAATTTTTGAAAAGTTGTGGAGCACAAAGCTATGGAGCTGGAGCATTTTCAAAGACAAAGTTGCTGAACGCTTTTGACAATGTAGTTTAAGCAGGAGGGATAGAGAGAGTGTTCTGACAAAATCGTCATGTAATTTTTTTAACTTTTTTGTGCCGGTGGCTTATTTCGAAACTGCTGCAACTGTGCTGCAACTGTGTCGCAACTGTGTCGCAAATGCTTTGATAGTGTTCTGTAAGTTCATAGGTATATCATTCAATATTGACTGAACATCGAAGCTCGAGCAACTTCATCGAAACAACATTGCATCATGATTGCACCATGGCTTCAATAACTAATTTTCAGCAATCGAAAAATATTTTGGTGATGACATCCCAGAATCTTAACAACAGGTGGCTAAATGAGTTGCGGATGGATACGAACTTAGCATCATCACTTTCAAATAATGACAATGTGACCGAAAATTTTTGGACCACCAGATGAGTGGGACAAAATGGCACCATATAGCACACTATGGCCTACATTATAAGGAAACCTCAAAGTAAAAGAGCTCTGTTTAAACATCCAAATCTGCAATACATGCTCACTTAGTTCTTTCTGAATTATATACTAAGCACTTTGAAAGGTGTTGTACATAGCAATCTAATATAATCTGATTCATATGCTCACAGGGAGATAAAAGAGTCTTTTTGTAAGTTAAATCGGCCTCTGGTCCAACAACACGTGCTGCTGAATTCCGAAACGAAAGTCACAATTTCCTTTGGACTGCATAAGAACGGAGTTGTCTTGAACCATAATGATCTCATCGATGTACTTCTTTATGGTTCTCTGCTGGTCGACGTAATCCTGAACGATATCAACTATGTCAGCGGAGACACTATGGATGTGTTTTTCATTGTCTTTCCTGCTAAATGTGACAGAAACTCTTCCTCTGATGGTGCTGCATATAACAAAGTTCCCCTTGTATTTGATTTCTTCCACGACCAAACTCGCAGTGGCTAAGTACCCTCCTTCAACCTTGATGTGGGACTCCACGCCCCACGTTAGTTCTTCTTCTATCGTTTCTCCTTCGGCTTTCGTCAAGCTGAGTTCGCTGTGGAAGCCTGCATTCCCTTCGAAAACCTCACACGGGGTCTTTAGGGTGATGCACATATCGATGCCCTTGGTGTATGAAGTCTCCATGGAGGTCGTGCAAGATGACCTTGTCGTTTTCTCCGTTCTCATTGTGTAATCTTGCGGACTCTTGCTGTTGTTCCTGAACATCGTCTTGAAGAGGACTCTTGATTTAGTCTGCGAGCCGACGTCTTCTACCCCCAAGGGACCTTGGACCGTGTTCTGCACCCTGGTGGCTCCTACAAGGGTAGCGTTCATGTTGTTGTTGCCTTTTTGTTGATCTCCCGCATCGTCAATCGGCACGACGTCCAGATGTTCCCAGTTGGTCTCGTTCACGAAGGTGATGCGGCTCCAGTCGATGTCCATCTGCACCCGCTTCATCCTCTTGTGGAACTTCATCATGAAACTGGAGTCTTCGTCGTAATGTCTCTCCGCCCAAACACGGACTACTTCTTCAAGGTCGATGGTCCTCGTCTGCACTGTCGGTTTAGCCATGATGCTGAAATCACAAAAAATAATATAGATTTAAAAATTAATTTTAGATTGTGACATGTTGGATCTCCACACTGTAAAATAGGAATTTTGAGTCAGCACAATTCCTTTGAGCTGAAATAGCTTGTTGTTTTAAGTTAAAACAACAGAAAGATTATCATAACTCATAACAACAAGCTAAGTCAGCTAAAACAAATTGTGCAATTAACCATCTCACTCAATCATTTGAGCTGACTCAAAATTGCAAATTTTACAGTGCAGACCCTCATTTATTTTAGGGATTAATACACATTCGGTCAAAGAAAGAAAACCAAACCCCTCAATGTTGATAACTCCACCTCTATAGTGACACATAGATTGATCCTCCCTTTACACTTTACAGAGACAGGTTTATAATTATAACAAAATAAACATGGTTTGTTTCCTTTAAAGCTCACTGGTATATATTAGTAGCCTTGATGAAGTATATAGGCCTTATGCCGCCTTAAAGAGTAAGAAAATCACTTTAAGAATAAAATTAAAAAACAAACTATACATTTAAAACACTTGTATAGATGACAATGCAATGCATCAATGGGGCTCCAATGAATTCCCTTCTCAAGTTGAAAATTTAGTTGTCATTATCTATAGATCTATGGACCATTCGACCTATTCTTTTAGTATAAGGCCTTATAAAAGGGGTTATGATGAAAATGCGACATAAAGATGGTGTCAAAAATAAAGAGCAATTGGGTAAAAAATTAAATACCATTTTGAAGATTTTCGCATTTTTGACAATAATTCTAGCATCATCCTTAGCTTTCTTGACTGTGAAAGGCCAATAAAATCACAAAATAAGTAGAATGTTTTGATCCAGGAACTGGTTGAGGCCATTTTAACTTAATGTATGGCTGGAATGCAGGCAAGGAAGACTGCAGAGTGCAGATGTGATATATATAAGTTAATATAAATCCAGATCTCTTTCTTGATTCTAAATTGATTGTCTTAATAATTTTGCGTGAATGTCATGATGAGCTACAGAGTGATGCATAGGCCAAGAATTTGCTGAGCCTTAGTCTGACACCCCTGCACAATGCATACATTGCATGGGGGGGGGGGGTGTTCACAAAATGGAGGTTACTCAATCACCACAAAAAGAGGCATAATTTGAGCAAATAAACTGCTTACAACTAATGATTACAGGTTATTTACACATTCTGTTCATATTTTGTCTTCAATAAGTCCAGAAAAGTGGATATATTTTGGTTATTTGGGGAAAATCAGAGGAGGATCCAATCCAAGCATGATCAGCCATCAGCCTGTCACACCCACCCAACTGGATCCTCAAAACAAGTGATAGATCATAAAAACACCAATCAAACTCACCTTATTAGAATCTCCTTGCCTTCTCCTTGCTAAATTAAAGTTAATCACTTGTTTTCTGGTGGTTTTAGAAGCAGTACAATTCCAGGAAAGAGTTTAAATGCCCAGAGGTGAGAGTGTACCAGCTCAGATAGACATTCTAATTTATGCTGGATGCTTGGTGTTTTTGGACTTTCCTGCTCTCTCATTGGCTAGATTTAGGTCACGTGCAGCGTACCAACGCCAGCATAATTTCCTAGGGACGCCAGTTGAAGGAAATGTGTTTTAGAGCAAGTTTTCTGAAGAAAAATCCACAAATTTGGGCAATTTTGGGGGGTCTGGCGCCCTGTACAACTGCCTGGGATTGGACAACCATATTGGATGGTCCAATAAAGGTTATGACTGCTTGAAAGAGCTTAAAATGTTAAGAAATTTGACACAAAGAGATTCAGATGGGGTTTAACTGTGCCACGTGGGCTAGAGCTCGTAGAAAAGGCGGGAAAATAGCTTCCAAGGGAGAGCATGCAATGCAGGCTGCATGGGTTGGTTGCCGAGCTGAGAAAGCCTGAACCATGATTGAAGATCTGAGTGTCCTCAAGAAATATATTCTGTGTATCTTGCATGGATTCCTTGCAAATTGTACTAAAGTTGGCTTTATTTGTAATTTTTTAATTATCAAAACTGCACCTCCCAGAAACCTTAATTGCTTGGGAAGTCAATAGGCCCACTTCTTGAATATTATCTGCTTGGGGCAGGGACAATGAGCTAGCTGGCTCTTCAGTTCCTATTCTAGCAAAAATGTACATTATTTTTATTAACAATATTGCAGGGTTTTCTGTTCACTGGTGTATTGTTTAATCTGGTATTTTCTGGTGAAAATGTGATAATTCTGTGGATTTCAATCCACTTTTGGCCACTAGAGGACGCTCGGAACTAGTGGCGACACCTATAGATTACTTTCAGAAGTAGAAGCCATGATCCAAGTAACATGTTTCTGATATGATGAGATCCAACTGGATCTTCTCAAATTTACTATAAATTTTAAAACATCAACCCTAGAAGATAGTTTATGGTTGAATAAATCACATTGATAATCTATCTTCACCAATTTGTGCCTCAACACTATAAAGGGCAACTTTGCTTATTTTCTAGAAAACTTTAAAAATATATTAAAAAGGCAAAGCAATTTGCTTGATCCCTTCTCCTGAAGTGAATATGACTTTATCCTTAGGTCTGTCTATCAAGCCTGGGGACACAAACTAACTAATATAAATAATCTGAATTGGTGTAAATCCTGTCAATCAATTCTAATTAAGAATATCTGGGACAAAGCATTGAACACCAGGTACTTCATTGATCACTGGATGGGCACCTATATATTTTTTTATAGACTGCAATTGGTGCAAATGACCTCCAAGATGATCTATAACTACGTCTTTATTTTTGCCAATGAACAAGAATTTACATGTACATGTATACATACATGCAAGAACCCACACGAACGGCTTATGAATTGATAAGCTCAAAAATTACGTTTGCTTATCTGGCAATCTGGATATTATTAATAAAATCATATTTGTTGATACCCACTCGTTCTGCATTATCATCTCTTGAATTGTTATTAAAGGTTGTGGGTATTATTATGACATATTCTGGAGAATTTGTATCATTCATGAGCTCTGGGTCCCAAACATTTCAGCTGACATTAAATTGTCTTATTTTTTTCAGCAACTATTGAATTTAATACATTTTTATGAAGCAAAACCTGGTAAGAAGAGGATATATCTAGGCCTAAAATGTATCTTAAAATTTTAGAAACATGTTATTTGAGAAAGGTGCATTGACCTAGCACTGGAGACCAGGCACAGGACCTCAGAAGATATGACCCATGCTGCTGGATTTATGCATCTCAAAAAATACCATTGCCAAACCCTGTTTTATGCTTTTTTTTCAAACTCTCTGAATTAATTAGCAATATAATATTGTACTGGAAAAGTCTTCACTTTGATAAACCAGCATTTGTCAAATTGAAGAAAAAAGGTTACAACAAATTTAATGAAAAAAACTTTTTAAAATTTTTACATTTCATTCAAGTTTGACCAAAAGCAAGACTGAGTCTGTGACTAATTCTTAATTTTCTTGAATTATTAATGACCCACGTGACTAGATAGGCCAATGGGAGGAAGAGATGCCAAGCTAGACGTTTTTCATATGCAAATTAGTAGAGCGCCACCTCAGCTATATATGGCTGGACCTGCCCCTTTGGTGGTTGCCTTATAAGACAGAGGGGTTTAAACATCATTTTATGGACACTTAACTTCATTGGATCAGAGAAAATCAGGAATCAGTTGTAAAATAAGGTAAGGTTAGCATTTTCTTTGTCTTTGGTTGATTTGTGTTTTGTTTGGGTCTGCAAAATGGGACTTGATAATCCAGAGCTTTCATGCACCCATGGATCAGATCTGACACTCATTTTCGCTCCACTTTTACTCCATTTGACTCAAATATCACAACTAAAACCTAGTTCAATTGACAAAAAACTCAATAAAACACCAGCTGTAGATTTGTTAGTTTTTAAAACGTTTCTATTTGCCTGTAATTTTGATAAATTTGATCAATAGATTTAGTTCCCCTTTTGGCAATGGCGGCCATGCACTGGAGTTGTGTCAGGGATCAAAATTGTGTCAGCCATATTTCAAGCTATTCCATAACATCCTGCTGCAGAAACACTGCATTAAATATATCACCAATGCAGATTCCATAAATGTGTGTTAACATGTCAATTGGATTGAAATCAATCCTGTTTTGTGTAGTATTTAATCTGTTAAGCCTAATTCTTGGCCTGTTTTCCAAGTCATAAAACAAAGGCTCATCATGCCTAATCAATAGATTATCTCACATCACTAGATTATCTCACATCTAGTCCCAGATATTGCTGATAACGTTTGTTTACATGAGATTAACTATACTTTTGCAATTCTACTAATCTCCAATTGATCACATTTAGGCCATTTAATTTTTTTTTAATTTCTATAAAAAACGAAATGGATGTCAGGCATGGTTCAATATAATAATGCAATAAACTAGTATTTCGCCTTTCAAAATAGTCGGATAGGCCTATAATAATGTTACTTGATATCCATCACTGTAAATGAGCAAAAGCGAAGTTCCAGTAACTGCATGGACTTAGTTATTTCATAATTTTTCATTAATCTGGCCTCTTTTTCAATTGATCCTAGGGGGTTTGTGTTTATTTTGTACATGCTTCATTAACTTTAATATTATTGTTTCTAAACAATGTCCATTATATTATTGTGTTTGTGAATCATGTGGGTTATATTTCCACTGACATTTAAATGATTTAACTTATGGAAAGCTTTTGGGATCACCAACTACATTTGAGGATTATAAAGTGTAAACTGCATTTAGATGTAATATCATGAAACAGGGTATTTTGCACTGAATAGTTCTGAATACACATGTAGCAGTTTTGCAAATATACCCATTCCCCCATGCTAAAATGAGAGTTGGATGTTTATAATGAAAGTACTTTTGGAAATTTAGAATAAAACTTAATTAATTATTCTGGGACTCTATTTGTTAGGCCTGCTTGGGAGAATGCACAAATATCCACAACCATGAGATTAGAAGTTTGAAGTTTTCTTTTTCTTGAAAATCTCTATTCAATTTACAAAAACATGTAGAATATAGCAAAATATATAGGTAGCCTACACTTCAGTTAACAAGAAGGAAACAGAGTTAATTTTAAAACTAATTGGCAATAAAGTGAAGATGTCTGAATTTCCTGATTAATCATATTCGATAAAAAGTATATTAACATGAGATTTACACATAAGATAAAATATATTAATCTCTGGAGTACAATTTTCTAGAAATGAGAAAACCAACCACTTGTGGATTCTCACACCAAGTAGGGCAGATAAGTGGGACAGGGCCTTATAGCAACCCCTGCAATGCTAAGCATGCTAAGGAGTGGGCAGATTATCCCAATGGGGCAAATCTGTTTACCCCATGTGTTTCTACCCTTGAGATTTAGGTCATGGGAAACATACCAAACAATCACAAGAATTTCCTCAGGCCCTTGCCTACCCCATAATTACACACCATATCAATTCATAGCCATAGCTCAGTGGTTTAATAATCTCCTGCATTGCTCTAGTAGTGTCTTGGGTCCAAGGTTCAAATCCCTTGACACTTGTGTCAGCCTGAGTTGTGCCAATCAAGAATGATACTGTTATCCACCGAGGATATCATCAGAACCTGTCATGAATGCTAATTATATTTTCTTAAGGCTACACATAGGTTACAGCTGAAAATGCAATAAACAGCTGAAATGATCATTTTTCAAGATGGAAAATATCACATAGAAGTCACTATTCATTGTATAAAGAGACTCATATCAATCATCTCCAAGATATGATTAAAAAAATTATTACATCCATGACAAAACCCATTTTAAAATGAGGGGCCCATTAAATTTAGAGTACTTTTAGGTATCTCTACATTAAAATGGTTTGGCTTGGCTGATCCTGTTGACTAACCATAGCAACCAATTTGAAATTAAAGTCACTTTATTACAAAGTGCAAAGTTTAGTTTCTACCTGTCTGTATAAGTCTTGTTCCCAGCTTTTCTACTGATAATGACATTGTATTTCCCCTTCCAGCTGACTATGTTCTCCAAACCAAGAAAACTGCAAAACCTAATTTAACCATTTCCATATGAATTATTCCAAATTGACCATTGTCTGCCATATATGCTACAACTATATGGATTGCAAGAAACACTGTTGACAATTAGGGGACATAATATAATGTTGTCTCATGAATATACATATATATTTAGATCATACTGGGCAGTTTGCCCCCTTCCCAAACTGCCCAAAATGTATGTAATGTATATGTGGGCTATATATATGCACTGAGGAATTTACAATGTGTCAAAATGCCCACAGCATTTTCTGTTAGCTCAAAAGCAAAAAGTAAGCAATGAAACATGCCAAGAGGGGTATTACACTGGTATTAGCAAATAAAACTGAAAATTGTATGAACTGGCACAACATTGTGAGGCGTAAATACCATTACATTAAGTCAATATCATATTGCAAAATGGTTATTGTGTAGCCTATCTATCTTCAGCTACATTTTATGTTTTGTAGAGCTTTAAACAGTTTTCAAATGTGATTGTGGAGAATGAATGATTGAATGAATCAGCTATCTATCTATCTAATCTATCTAATGAATCAGCTATCTATCTATCTATCTATCTATCTATCTATCTATCTATCTATCTATCTATCTATCTATCTATCTATCTATCTATCTATCTATCTACCTATCTACCTATCTATCTATCTATCCATCTATCTATCTATCTATCTATCTATCTATCTATCTATCTATCTATCTATCTATCTATCTATCAATTATAAGATGTTGAAATAGAGGAGGACTTCTCTTGTTTTCTGGAAACAGGAAACAGTTAAATGACAACCCACCCCCTTCCTTCATAGTTCATACACAAATGATTTTACCCTAAATTAAATATATTCTTAATTCTATCTTAAATGCATAGGCTTTTCACTCCTCTCCCCTATATGCTCTTACACTTGGTAACTTTATTTTCGAGTTCATTTGCACCTTAAATGCCATTTTACAAGTTGTAGACCCCTGGGGGTATAAATGAGTTGTTACTCATTTTCATTGATTGCATAGCTTAAGGGTAATTCTCAAGAGAAATGCCTTGAAGAGAATTTCAGGAAAAAGGTTATAATATCAAGATCAAACATGCATGAGGATCGAAATCTCTCAGTATTTATCTCTTTACATGGAAACAATTGACAAGTTTGAAATGCTGCATGATTGACATGTCAACAATGACTCAATATGGCCACTGTAGATCTATACACATAATAATTCTATGATAAGTAAAAAATAAAAATAAAAAGTAAGTGGGCCTACACTACAGTGCTGCCTGTAAGTTAGTAAAACGGGAGAAATGTTGCCATTGCCGCAATGCTAAATATCCATGGGTCTGGCTCAAAATCTTTGATAAGTAGGTGAAACACAAGCCCAATGTCACTCAATGGGACTGGTGGTTTGCTTACTTATCAAAGACTTTGACCAATACCTATTTATCAGCACAGCAAAGAAAGTTGGCAGCCACTGTAATCCCACATGCCTCAATATTGGCCTTTATGACCCAATATGTTTTCCTCTCATCAGATGAGAATTCATGCTTCTACAAGCAGTTTGGTTGAAGATGTTTAGCATTGCGGCAATGGACAAACATCACCCGTTTCACTTACTTACAGGTGGCACTGTATAAGTAAAACATTATTTAATGCCAAGGAGAATATACTTAATATTTCAAACAACATAAGCACATGTGCTTGTGATCACTATATTCACTACATAACTTAAGAAGAAATTCACCTGTCATTGTGCTAAGTGAGCTTCACTACTGTCTTTGGCAGCCATGAGCTTCCCACTCATAGGGGTCTGAAAAGGAACTGCCAAAGCTAATTTCCCAGGAGACTTGCAAACAAAGTAGCATAAAATCCTATACGAAAGTCTTGAGAGATTTCATTAATTCTGTTACAATTGATGCCATGCGGGTAGGGGGTCATTAGTAACACAATCAGCTTCCCAAAATATTCTGTCGTACTTCTTAATTCCCAAGTGAATGCAAATGGGACTGATGAGATGCTGAAAGTGTTTCCTTGGTTAAGAAGAAAAGTTCTGCACCCTTCCCTACCATAGGAAATTTTTATGTTTTTACCTGATGATGATATCATTCCACAGTCATATAATTGTATACACCAGATGGGGCTTTAGAAATCAACCTTGCCTGTGGAGAAGCTGACATATTCTCCAAGAAGGGCATGGTGAGTGCAGGCCGAGCCTGTCTTTTTTTTTTTTGCTTTTTTTTCAAATTTCCTCTTCACATGAAACTATAATAGTTCTTCATTCACACTCCAGATCTTTTAGAGTAGGCCCAGCTATATGTCATAACTGTCAAATTGTGTGATCGTGGGAAAATTCAAGAAATTAGTTGAACTAAAGAAATTGAAAAGGCACTCAGGTGTAGGAACTTCAACTTAAAATGTGAAATTACCATGCATATGTAACATTGATATATTAAAGACTCTATAGACTCCATAGACTCTATATGTGATATATATTATTACACTTTGGATCAATGCCTATAACTTTCTTCTAAAGTCATTAAATGTTTTCAACCCAGTTTCGTAAAGATGAAATAATAATTTTCGTGACATGAAATTATTTATGACATGGTAACACTAGACATAATTATTTATTGCAAGCAAATATTAAACTAACTATTTATTTCTAAATCAAACAACACCTTAATTGTTTAAAAAAATACCCCGCCAGAAATAATCATATTTCAAGACTTCCTGGAAATGTTTTCGCCTAAATCAAGCAGAAATCTTATATTTAAAAACAGTCAAAGCCACCCCCTTCAGTTGGTAAGACTCTGGCGCCTGGCCTTCAAATATCTGGATCTTGGCTTTCATTCAGCACTTTACCAGTCACCCTTGTTGCCATGATGATGTTGGGCAGTCGGACAGTAGTTTCAATCATTCTTTGCCTGTTTTTCTTGTCCTCCTCCTATCCTAATCATAGTACAGCTAAAAATTAAGTGAAACAAGTGATGTTTTGCCATTGGGTCAATGCTAAGCATCCTCAACCAAACTGCTTGTGGCCCTGTTGTGGGGCATGGATTTACATTCAATGAGATGAAAATGTATTTTAACATGAAGGTGGACATTTTTAGGTATGTCGGAGTCAAATCAAATGATGATCACAATTTTTAAAATTCTATTTGGGAGGTGGTCGTTCACCTACTTATAAAAATATTCCAATTTTACACCAAACATAACTTCAGTAGAAAACTGGCAGTCACTTGTATCCCATATGCCGCAACTATTCTACTTGTCAAGGAGGATATTTGATACGGGATACAAACTTTGAAATGTTTTCATACAATATTTGTTCTCTTCGGAAGAGAATCCATGCCGACACCTCACTAGACAAGCCAGTTGGACACTAGGTGGCGCTAGCCAAAAACTGAGCAGACTGGTGTAGCCTGTGCTGCCAACCCTGGTGTCCCATAAGCAGTTGGGAACTTGGGATGTTTAGCATTGACCCAATGGCAAAACATTACCTGTTTCATCACTTACTTGGTAGCGGCACCATAGCCTAGAAAAATACAGGAAATAAGGCCCCAGATATCCCTTTATATAGATATCGTGTTTAAGTTTCCTGGTTGGTACTTCTTCAAGGTTGAGAGTTGGCTTAGTTTTGTAGCACACTGCATGGGCTGCCAATCGGAGGGTCCGGTTAGGTTTACCACTTTGGTCGGATCACCCGAACTTCCGTTGGACTGTCTTGGACAGCAGTTTCAATCATCCTTTGCCTCATTGACGTGCCCTTGACGAGCCCGCCTGTCCTAGTTAGCCTATCAATATGTGAAGCTCCGATCATCCTTCCATATGCTTTTGCTTCGAGTTTATTCAAAAGAGTCTGTCAAATTGGACCTCCCATTAACATTAAACTAATTAATATAAGATATATCTAACCGGATATTGTTTTATTCCAGAATGGCCACCCAACCGGCAAAGAAGGGCAAGAGCCTGGACCTGGAGAAGGTCGTCAAGGATTACTTCGACCAGTGGTACGACAAACTTGCGACGAGGAAAATGAGGAGACTCAAGGCCAAGAAGCAGATGGCCATCAATGTGGACTGGTCGAGTAAGTTTTGAACATAATTTAAGATCATAAAGATGACTAATAAATGTATATATGGTATTTGCAGTCCTGATTTGAAGTGGTTTCCTTCTTGAGTACGCTAAGAGTACAAATTGCCCTGTCAGCGTACCTCGGCGGTCCGGCGTCGGCTGATAGGGCCATGGATATTTAAAGCGTAAAAAGTTTGGCCAGAAATTTCATTTCTGCCATCTCGGATCTTCTCGAAGCGATTTTCCTGAGGTCCGTTGGCAGGACGAAAACAAAACATAGATCTGTAATTTCTGTGTCAACCCACTTTAATAATATTATCGTGGGCTAGTTTGCCGTCGGTTGGGTTGGTGTATCCAATAACCTTAAAATTAATTATGTTTGGCTAGTAAGCCTCACCTCTGTCAATCCTGACATAGCTCTTTCCATAGATCTATATACTATGTAAAACATCAGATGTTAAAGCTTTTCTCTATTCTTTTCTTTTCCTTTTTCATGAAGTTTAAAATTTTGTATGTCATTAAACAAGGTACTGTACATTTCAGGGGTCCAGTTCAAAGACGAAACAAAATGGCCGAGGTTGGCGGAATCTCCATTTGATGAAGACGATGAGGAAACGAAGGATCCGAATTCTAACAAGCCCCAAGAGAATGTTGTTGACGCAGGAATGGCCGACGGAGCAGAAGCCGTCAAAGCGAGCATCTTGTTCCAGACGAAATTCACAAACGACACTGGATTCGACCAAGAGTACACGATGCACACTTCCAAGACGACTTGCTCGACGTGCGAAACCGTCATCGAGAACAGTTACACAAAAGGAGTGGACATGGCCATAAATTTGAAGACTCCTTGCGAAGTTTTCGAGATGAACGCTGGGTACCACCGTGAGATGACCTTGACGAACAGCCAAGGTCAGACGATCGAAGAAGAGATCACGTGGAGTGTGGACAGTCAGATTAAAGTCAAATCAAGACACACAGCCACCGCCAAACTGATCGTGAACGAAAAGAAATACAACGGAGAATTCTTCGTCGTCAGTCGTTTGTCCGGGCCAGTTTACGTTACTTACAATAACTTGAAAGACAATAACGCTCTCATAAGAAGCGGAGAGGATGACATTTGTAACATTGTCAAAGAGTATTTAGAAACTCAAGCAGACATTGGTGATCCGTATGATAGCTTTGTTCGAATAGATGGCAGAGAAGTAATTGTTACAACAACAGGGGTTTGCCAATTCAGGTGTGGCATTAAACAGGAGGTAATTGTGAAACAGGTTCCAATGTGATTAATGTACTTACACTCAGTATAGATTTTATACAAGGACTGGACTTATTGGTTCTTAACACCATTCCATGTCTTCTTTGGTTGATGTCACTCATTTTTAGAAGATAGCGGATATATTTCCCTCTTGCAAATCGATTTTATACAGGAGCGGATCCTGAGGGCGATTTATGTTTATCGTGTCGCGGAATTGGCAACTCTTGAAATAGTGTTACTTGGTGCTGATATGATTAATATGTAAAAATATTAAAAGACGTTTCCCCCATTCTTCGGGAGTACCTCCCCTGATTTTATGGATAACAGGTGTACATGTCCGGAGGGACATTTTTGGCTTCATTTTTAGCCTAAAAAACTGTCATCTATAAAATTAATTTCCGTGGTATGGCCTGACCGATGAGTCCAGTCTTTTGGTAATGCCTCGGATAATAAATGTAATACTTGTATCATGCTTTAGCTACTATGCAGCTAGATATAGGGGAGAGTTGGGTAATATGAGCATACTTTTGTCTCGTGGCTCTAGCCATCAGCATAAATGTGAAAAGTACAGTATTCCAGCTTTGTGAGACAGAGTTGGAATATGGCTAAAACGTGAAGGCAATTTTAGGACATTTGATCAATTTGTTTTTGAGTAATATCACTATGAAAAATAAATTAAAATTGCCCATATTAAACTGATGGAGCATTTTATGGGCAGGAGCAACCATATGCCCATAAAATCAGACAAACAATGTGCTCATATTAACCTACGACACATCATGCTGTATTTCGATGCATCACAAATATCTGATATTATGGGCAGCCACTTTCCACACTTCATAGTCAAGGGAAGAGTATCTCTAACCAAATTTACATCACTTCGAGGCATCTTCTACAGTCAACAACATACTAGAGGCGATTGCCCGAAGCAAAAACGACGAAAGAAATTACAACCAAATGTTCCAGTGACAATACCTTGAATATCATGGCAGCAATCAAGATACTGTCTGCTGAGAAGATGATCAGGTTCAAAAGACTTACGAATTCCAACAGAGGTCAGCACCTACCAGCATTAGTTTTCATATGGCAAAGGGTGCTCATATTAAACTACTGCCCATAATACCCTACTTTCCCCTAAATGATAATGCTTAATTGCTTGCAAACTTGAGCATGATGGCAAGAAACAAAAGAAAGGCATATGAAAAATTCCATGCCAGCAGACATTTTTTTAATTCAAAATTGTCTAAATTGAAATTCAAAATTGTGTTTTTGTTTGTTATGCTCAAATCTTTCTATTACACATTACTCATTAGCCAATATTGTATAATGCTCATTATATCAATAAATCATGAGAAAAAATAGAAAGAGGGTTTTAAAACTAGAGGCAATTTGAAGTGTTTGGAGAAGGTTAAAACAAATAAAATGTTCAATACAATTTTGAGATTGTTATACGTCACATGAAGCATATTTGGAATTGTTTTTAATATGGTATTGAATCTATTAATTGACTATGACAATTTGATTTGTATGAAAGATTATTTGCATTTTAAGATTGAGCTTGTTGAGTTAAATTTCAAGATATTTTATATGAAACTGGTTTTATTTAATTTTGTATTAAAATCTTTATGAAGCTAATACAATCTTGAGTTTTCTTATTTGCGATTTTTAAATGTTGGTAAATGACAAAGCATCCCTAAAAATGTAGAAGTTAGCCATCTGTAGTTAAAGTGAGGCTCACTAGCGGCTTAAGCTTTTAAAAATAAAATGACGCAAAAGATTGGTAACAGCTTAAATGGACGACAGTCCATAGATGCTCGCCCTTGGCATTGGATCTTGACAAATTACTACAAATCTAGCTTTATCTACTGTCATCCTCAGGCAAATGAATCGGAATTGCAAAAACGCTAGGTGTCGCCAGGCTATAGATGATCATTTACAGAAGGCGTCGCCACCTGTCATTTATCGAACGTTTAGCAAAAATCATCAGAACTGGAGGCAGCCTGGGGAGTGTCAACTTCAAAGTGCCCTGTAAATAAGTTTTGCGCTTTGTCAGGGTCATGATTCAGTCATTTTAAATTGCCAGCTGCTCCCAATTTTAACTTCTCTGCTGTCAAGGCTCCAACTGACATGACAGATGCAAGGTGCCCTGGATCTGACTTTATTATTAAGAAATTCTAATTGCTGTTACTCTTTGATCAGTGACAGTTAATTTTGAGAAGGTTTTGATTAGTTCAAAGTCATTTGAGGTTCTATCCCATATGGTTCATGGTTGAGAAAATAATAATGGTAAAGAGCCAAAGGCGTCGGCTTACTTCCAGCAGGCTTTTTTAGAGTGAGCGGACTATTTAGGCCTAGACGCCTTTGGTGAGGCGACATTTAAGCCCTAACTGAATGTGAAGGTCTATCTTGATTTCAATTTTTACCCTCTGGCTATGTAATAGCCTACGGGGTACTGCAGTCCTCAATGTGGCGGGAACTTGGGATTTCGTCAATCATAAATCACTTTGGGTTGCTCATATTTCATTCAAATTTTGTCTGTTATCTTATTTTGTCATACAGACGGGAATGACAAGTTTCCAGGCATTTCATAGCAATTAGATGTGCGTAATTCCATGTTAGTTCAATAAATTTCAGGACATTTTTGTGCTTGACCCCCTTAGATTCGTCTCAAACATTTCTCAAACTAGCCTTTAGTAGTGTAATAGATGTGTGAATAGTTTCAGCTCAATAGGCCTATCTTGAACAGTTTAGTTTAGAAACATTTTCAAAACAGACTGTTTTATGGCCTTTTTGTCATATGAAAGTCGCTTTTCAAATGTTAATATTTGGGATTTCATGAAAGATACGACCTTGATTGTTTCCAGACATGATATCTGGGGTCCATGAAGTGGCTTTGAATACCTTTAAGGGGTATCTCTCATCTTGATTTATCTCGGCAGGCATTCCGAAAGGCTCTTCCATTTGGCATAAATTATTGATGCAACTTTTTCAATTAGCTAAAACTCCAGACCTGCATTATCTACAAACTTTTTATCCTGGATTTTTAGTCTACTGTAGTAGTAAACGTAGTATGGTAAGGACTGGTCATATGAATTCATAGTTCTGGTAAGACAGTTCATCAAATTTGGAACAAAATGCTATTTCACAGATTATCAAGATAAAACGCCAAAATATGATGCCATCAAGTGTTTATTAATGCAAGCAATACGGGAATTTATTACTTTTGTATGCA
Organism: Platynereis dumerilii; assembly: GCA_026936325.1. Lineage (NCBI taxonomy): Eukaryota > Metazoa > Annelida > Polychaeta > Phyllodocida > Nereididae > Platynereis > Platynereis dumerilii. The sequence continues at coordinate 12,442,768 of JAPTHN010000010.1, read as the reverse complement.
TGTAACAGTATCCGAATGGTCTCAATGGCTTCACATAGAGCCAGCGGGGTTTACGTGCTTGCACAGTGTTTTTTTATGCCATTTCAGATAGATTATCTTGGGAACTAGGCCTAGGCCTATATTGATTTTCAATCATATATGTATATTTTATCATCTGCCATTTTTTGCTTCTTTTTAGTGTTCGCCCAATTTTTGGAATCAGGAGTGGGAGTGGTTGCCCCTTCTGCCCTTGGCGCAGGCCTACCTCGCTTTTACACTCTTGATCAAAATGCTGGAATAATTTTGATTTTCATGGTGTCAGGATTTCGAAGTTCTAAAATTGATGATTAAATGTTTGGAATTGCAGAGATTTTTCCCTCTGACATAAGATTTATGTATAAAGGATATCATAAACCATTTTTAGTCACTGAGAATTACAGTACACTTAATCAAAAGTTCCCCATGATATTGCCAATATTGCCCCATATCACTGGGCGTGATGGGGTGTGATGGGGCCTTACTGATGCACATTCCTCACTAATTAATTTATGAGCCTTTGCTGGTCGTTATGGCTTGTTGCCCCTTGTAGCCACTTGTCACCCTTTGTAGCTGAAAGAAGGGGTTAGGAAGCTGGAAAGGGTGGTAAAAGAGACCCATACTGCTGCATAGGACACCTGGGGTGCATATCTCAACTTATCTACTAAGAAGATAGTATCTCTTCATTAAGGAAATTCCTATCAATTTCAAAGATAGGGCACCTTCAGATAAATTTGGTAGATTGTCATACTGATGAAGTAAACTTAATTTGATAATTTAAGAGTGTCAGATTAAATTCCTGCTGCCACATGTAAACACTCAAGGCCTGTGTCTAACAATTCTGATTTTTTTTAAAGTTCTACTTTAATAATGTTATACATATTGTGTCTTGATATATGTATCTATTTATAGAACTGGTCAATTAATTTATTGATCTATTAACCAATCAACCAGTTAACTAAACAACTTGTCTATCCATCTATCCAGATAATGATATCAATCAATCAATAAATCAATCAATAAATCAATCAATCAATAAATCAATCAATCAATAAATCAATAAATCAATAAATCAATCAATAAATCAATCAATCTATCTATCTATCTATCTATCTATCTATCTATCTATCTATCTATCTATCTATCGATCTATCTATCGATCTATCTATCGATCTATCTATCTATCTATCTATCTATCTATCTATTAGGGCTATCACAATTACAGAATTTCAAAATCGATTAATCTATTGCCCAAAATTGAATCGTAATCGATTAATCGCCGTTTTCCCGCCATTCTAGACGCTGGGAAAAGTTCTGTTCCTTTCTATATCTTTGTCTTGAAGAATATCTTACAGACTTATATATTCCATTGAAAATGCTAATTGCAATTATAGACTTCACACTTCATTCTCTGTTATTTGCTTCAATGTACTACGAAACCAATCCAATTAGCTAATCCAATTGACCAATCCAGTTGCAATTCACTCTGAACATCTGGAATGTGACAGCCATACAAGTCTTCCATGTACAAATATACAAATAACAGATTAATCGATTTTGCAAATTGGAATCGATTTTTAACTAAAATCTAATCGGCGGCGATTAATCGGTTAATCGTGAGAGCCCTACTATCTATCTATCTATCTATCTATCTATCTATCTATCTATCTATCTATCTATCTATCTATCTATCTATCTATCTATCTATCTATCAAGTTATTTCCTTGCAAAATACACCAATGGAGTCCAGCAGTACATAACCCCCCCCATTAAGACTAAATGGTGGCCCCCTTATCTTATTCCTTATCTTTACCCTGAATGGATTCAGAACAATACCATGGCATGATACAATTTGTGCATTGATATAGGCTTGGCTGCATTGAAAACACAATTGTTGTTCACTGAATTTTTCCATGATTAATAACTAACAAGAAGGTAGATAGATAGATAGATAGATAGATAGATAGATAGATAGATAGATAGATAGATAGATAGATAGATAGATAGATAGATAGATAGATAGATCCAGCTGTCATACAGTTGCTCTTGAAAGTAAGTACACCCTTTAGTGATTTGCCATTGAACATTATCTTTAAGTTGTCTCAAGCTATTGGCTATAACATCACTGATATTGACTCACTAAATTAATTAAAGTTATGATGGGTCTGTGTTTAGCAATAAGTGAAGCGGGTATATTATGAAATTGCAGCACATGTACTTGGGGGGCAACCATTGAATATTGGGGGGGGGGGGCTTGGAGTTTTCCTGGTGGGGAAATTATTTATTTCACCTTAGTGGCAGGAGTAATTATTTATTTACTTCAAGAAAACGAAGTCCCCAAATATTTATTCCAATATCAAGCAACACCTTGTTTAAAATTAAGAAATACCCCTGGCAGAAATGATTTATTTCAAGACTACCCAAAATTATAATTATATTTCACCATTTCAAAGAACACCCAAGTTATTTTAAAAATGGTTAACCCCATGAATTGACTGGCCCTTGTTTTTAGAAGTCCGTGATTTACATGTATATATAAGTGAATTGTAAATGCATGAAACAACAATTTGTCTTTATCTGATAACATAATAACCAGGTGATAAGGTTGGTAATTGATGAGGTAATTGATGGCATATGGCATACTCAACATTTCCTGTCAAGAAAGAGATATGGTGGATTCCATTTTAGAGATAGATAGATAGATAGATAGATAGATAGATAGATAGATAGATAGATAGATAGATAGATAGATAGATAGATAGATAGATAGATTGGTAGTTAGGGAAATAAGAGGGTTGGCATGCAGATAGTAATTAGTAATATAAATTAAATAGATGAGTGAAGACATGATATCTTTGATTCAAAGATGCATACACATTTCAGTTATGACAAATAAAATCAGCCCATTCTCCACCCCAGAATGAAATACGTACTTCATGGACTTTTTGCACTTTCATATAAACACCGGCGTTCATTCTGAAGGAACAAGAAGGACGTCCTTCATTCTCATGTATAGATTACACAACTGTTGAGAATGAAGACCATTCTTCATTTCTACACAATTCTACAAAATAAAAGCTGGTCTTCATTCTCTCAAATTCAGGATGAAAATGAAGAATGGTCTTCCTTGCTTGAGCAAATTAAATACTGTACTTCATTATTTAGCTGATTGAATAAGATGAAGAACAGTCTTCATATCCAGTCAAATGATATTGGGCTTACTCCAGACTATTTGGCTGAGAGAATATCACTCTTCATGGAATTTAAGCTTGTTCATTTTCGCATTATAAATGAATGAAAGATCTACCTTATTTTTGGAAATAAAGATTGGGCTTTATTTTTTAATATAAATCAATGTTGAATCGCTCATTTCCAAAATCGTAGTCGGTTTGTCAAAATAAAGTCAATGCATGGGGTGGATCCAGGTTTTTTTTGTTGGGTAGGCTACATGTCCTTTTTTTTTTTTTTACTGAGTAGAAGTATGAAGGTTATATCAGATTTTAGGAGAGGGGGCGGGGTTATTTCTTTTAATGACCACCCCCCCCCCCCCAAATCTTAGTTTGCAGCTTTCATACACTGTGTCTGCATCATTCTGTGTCCTTCTGTCCTAATTTGCCTACCAAGTGCATAAATACAGGACATTAAGCCCCAATCATCCATCCATCCATACTCCATGTCTGCTGTTTATGGTGGGGTGATGGGGGGGGAGGTTCACTTTATCCATAAATGTTATACTTAATATTGAAGTTCTACAAATACGATATATTTCATTACAGTGGCCTTTTAAAAAATATATCATTGCTCAAAAACAACATAAACTTTCTCATATAATTTTTTAACATAGAGCATTTTTAAAAAACTATTTTTAAGATAAATTAACTATATAGTTCAAGTACCCTTTACTGATTACATAACCTAAGATATCCATTGAATGCATCATTGCTCAGGTATCAAATTATTATAGGGGTGAAGTCTTATCTCATTATCATTTCTTGAAACCTTTCCATTGTAATACTTGTATTTAATAGCATTTATCATATGAGTATAGCTGACCTATTTACATATTTGTAAGTTACATTCAAAATTGATGAAGTGTATTCTTGTAACTATTACAGAATTGTCTGGTTAATTTTGCAATATTTTAATTATTATCAAACCTCAGACTTTTTCAAATCATCATCATCATCCGTGAATTACTATTAATTCACGGACCCCTTACGCTACTCCTGCCAAACTACTGATTGCTCACTTATGAAAACTTGCAAGCAGCTTTTCTGTATTCTCTAAAATGTCCTTAGCCAGGTTTGATTCAAATTACAGTCACAGAAATTGACGTGATGTTTCCCCATAATGTAACCGTAGACCATTAGAAAACACCCTTTATTTTTCCCCTTCCCTTTCATACATGCTTTCACGGGTCTTATGCTAATTATCCATAATTCACCAAATTTGGTTTACTTTTTCAATAATGTTAACTTCACCGATGACAATAATTGTATGTTAAGATCTATTCCCATTTTGGACTTCATTGGCCATAATGCATAATCTGATAAAGATAATAGGTTGATTGTGTCCTAATCAGAGTATCATTCCATTCCTTTACCAGTGTGTGGAACAGGTAGCTTCACAAATAAAACAATGTTTGCATATCAAACTAATAGGCTGTAAAGCAATTAAGCAAGTTTGATAAGTAGATTTGAAAAAAGAAGAGGGGGCAAAAGAAGAGGGGCAGTTGCATAACCATTATAGGTGGCAAGGGGGCAGTTATCAGATAATGTAAGCAGAGGGTGGGGCTAATTAAGAGTGAAAGAGCAAAAAGTCAGTCCAGCAGCTTGGACATCCCAAAGAAAACTGAACTGGTACAGGGCACAGACAGATAAGAGATGGCAGCTGGATGGGTGAAGACAGGTGATTAATGATCTGAGGTGACTGCCCAGGGTCCAGCATATCTCTTCCTGATTAAGATAGTTTACAAGAAAATCCTCCTCACTTCATAGATATGCAGAATGCCTCCCAAGTAGCCATAATGCATAATCTGATAAAGATAATAGGTTGATTGTGTCCTAATCAGAGTATCATGCCATTCCATACCAGTGTGTGGAACAGGTAGCTTCACAAATAAAACAAAAGTTGTGTAAATGTCAAGTAAATGCAGAAGGAAAGTAGATAGATAGATAGATAGATAGATAGATAGATAGATAGATAGATAGATAGATAGATAGATAGATAGATAGATAGATAGATAGATAGATAGATAGATGGCAAGATGGAAGGATAGATGGAAAGATAGATAGATAGATAGATAGATAGATGGACGGATAGATGGATAGATAGATAGATAGATAGATTTAAAGATAGAGATAGATCAATAAATAGATAGATAGATAGATATATAACTAGATAGATAGATAGATAACTAGATGTCCAGATAGAAAATGATTGATTGATTTATTGATTTATATATTTATTTATTTATTGACTATTTTCGATTTAAGCCGGCCATCAGTTTGTTTCTGCCATGTCTTTTTTTTTCTTATTATTTAATTCAGTAATTTAGCTTACCTCTATGATGGATTCACTAATCAGAACAAATTCTAAGAGCTGCCTTTATCATATCTGTCTTATATCTATATCTAAAAATTAAAGATTCATTAAGATAAAGATACCTGCAGTTCCTCAGAGGCAAGATAAGCAATTAACAAATGATAAGGGAGGGCAACAGGGGGTCTCTTAAAGGGACCAGGGATTTTGGGCTACAAGGTGTCTTCAAATCTGTATTGGGGTAACACTCAGTGACCACCAGTGATATGGGGACTGTTGGGGCAAGGCTCAGTGAAGGGTAATTAAGGTCCCCAGGGGGCATCAGCAACAATCAGTAACGAGGGTAGACAAGGGTATACCATCAGCATGATGGGGTAAAGCTGAGACTTTTACAGTATCTTAACTGTATTTGAAAAATTTCTTTGGGTGACCTGGAAAAATTCGTCATTTTGAGTAAAAAATCCTCAAAAATGCCCTAGTGGCTCAACAACACAGACATAAAATTTCAACAAAAGCAAAAAATGTCAACTTAATATTGATGTTTACAACCAAAAAACGTAACTATATCATGTTGAAAACCACATTCATTGACCTCTGCCTTCACTTGACTTGACATGGATGCCGCCAATCTGTGTTTTGCTTCTTTTGGACCAGCATTTTGATCAAGAGTGTATTTACGGGGGGAATGACACTTGCCCACATTTTATAATCCAAATTTCATACCATAACAATAATGTATTGGGAACTATTGATTTTCAAAGATCATCCTCCCAAATTTTTAGCCCCTTCCTCACATTTGTTCAGGGGCGGACTGGCCTATGTGGCAAAGTGGCAACTGCCACGGGCCCATCCAATCAGGGGGGCCCACAAGATGTCAAAAAATAAAAAAAATTTAGAAAAAAGCAAAATTTTGCTATCGAGTTCATTATTATGTGTTGAAATTATACAAACTGAAAAGGACAGCCTCCTCTCATATGGAGGCCCCCAACCAAATATTAACAATTTACTAAATTACACCTGTATAATTTTTTTAAAATTGGAAATGCCGCCAATGGTAGAGACGTCGGGGCCCGTTGATTTATTTTGCCACGGGCCTGAAATGCCGCCAGTCCGCCCCTGCATTTCTTCATTTCTGACATTTTTAGGCTCAACCACCCCCTCCCCCGTCCACCAGACACCAGTCCCCCCTCTAGTATATATATATGCATGTGGCTATTGATCTGCTTGACCTACTTCTGAGTGCCATATGGCAAGAAGACTTTGCCAGAATTCACATGCACAAGCAACAGAATGAAAGAGCTACTGAGGAAGTCGATTAGCAAGCATGCAATTGAAACATATACTCAAGATTGTACAAATAACATTGTAAGTTTGTTAAAGGCGTCAGCAACATTAGTGTGAAAAACATACACTGATTTTCTTAAAGTTGTTTTATACAAAACTGTTTGTTTTATTTTACGCTCTCAGTTAATACAAGTGCCAAAAACACACTGTGACAGGCTGATTTTCCACAGCAAAGAACTGGATTTACTCATGCATGGAATTGGCCCAATCGGGTCATTGAAACTCATTGGTCTCCTCCAGCTAAAGCTCTTCAGCAAAGATGGATTGTGTCAGTGTTGCGTCTTGCCTACCACAATTATCTGTAATGCTACGTTCTCACGAAGACGTATCAGGGGTTACTTGCCACGACGATTCTTCTTTTCCAGGAAATTAGAAGATGATTAAACCAGGGTTGGGTACAAATGCAAATGCATTTGCATTTGCATTTGCAAATGTTGCATTTGAATCCGCATTTAAATGCTTTTAGAAAAATGCAAATGTATTTGCATTTGCATTTGCATTTGAATGCTAAACATTTGCATTTGCATTTGCATTTGCGTTTTTAGAAATGAAAACATTTGCATTTGCATTTGCATTTGAGTAAAAAGCATTTGCATTTGACAAATGTTTTGTCAAATGCATAGATTATTTCACAAATTAGCAAGAAATATTGTACTGTGACATATTTAGAAATAGAAATACTATACTTTTATATGAACATGTACCAATAACCAATTCACAGGATTGGCATTAAAAAAAACACCAATAAAAGAAAGACTATGATTGGGTATATTATTAATTTAAAACACATTGAAATATACTAACTGTAAATTAATTTTGGCTTTTAAAGGACTTTTGAAGAGTGCGGTTGTATGATCATTCTGTTACTAAATACATTATTTCATATGGAATGAGGAGTAATTGACTCTTTTTAAAATCAATATGCAATAGTTTGATTATGTAGTTGCTGTATAAATTCACTGCCAATTGCAGGATAATTATTTTGGGGTTTTCCTAATCATTGAGCCATGAAGCTGTGAATGCAATGTCATGGGTGAGTGATTATTGAATACTGAAGCACAAAGTTATTTAGGGAAAACACCACATCTCTTTAATATTATAAATATTGTATTAAGTAACTATCTAATCTTTTTTGTTTGTAAATATGCAATATTGCAATAGTTAGAAAATATAATATCTGTGTAAATGCACTCACTTCCAATTGCATGACTATTATTAATTTTGGGGGTTTTCCTAATCATTGAGCCATGAAGCTGTGAATGCAATGTCATGGGTGAGTGGTTACTGAATATTGAAGCAAAAATTATCAGGGGAAAATACTACATCTCATTAAATATAAATATTTTTTAAGGTAACTATCTCATCCTTTTTTGCCTGTCAGTATTCAATACTTTGGAAAATAGTATTACTGTATAAATGTGCTCACTTCCAATTGCATGACTATTATTGATTTTAGGGGTTTTCCTAATCATTGAGCCATGAAGCTGTGAATGCAATGTCATGGGTGAGCAGTTATTGAACACTGAAGCAAATCAAATCAAGGGAAAACCCTACATCAGTTATATGCAATAATAAGGAATAAAGACTAAAATGTTATTTTACATTGACACAAAATAAAACAATAACATTAGCCATGTGTGACCATGCTCTAAGATATGAAAAAGTGGTGAATTGCAGAATAAAATGCAGTAGTTTATTCTACACACATGTATGTCAATTGCAATGAACAATGCATCTTTTTTCTTTGCTATCTTTGCAAATACTGTAGCATATCACAAATATTTGAAGTTTTAATTTCCTAATACATATAGACAAATTGACAGATATTCAATGGATTCCAGATAGATGGATTGTGAACTGACTGACCAAGTGATGAAATCAATTTAAGATAGATAATTCTAAAAAACCATACACAATTTTGTTGGTTGGAAGTCAAGAAGTGTATAATTACAAAATGTATCTATCAGTTTGCGGTCCATAATTGCACGGAACATTTTACTTAAATCGGGAGACCTGATAACAGAATATCATATATTTAGTTAACTTTATTGTTATAAATTGTTAAACATACCTAAAATCACTCAACCGACAGTCTTTCAAATCTGCAGATGTAGTACTTTCAAAATACCTTTTTAGGTTATATTTGTGTTTTTTTTTTATTATCCAAGAATTACATTTTTGACTAGGTGATTGACTGATTGTTTGATTGATTGATTTACTGATTGATTTCTATGGATAAGAATGCTGTCTTATTGTTATTCGTTCGAACCTAATATCTATGGAAAATATTTATTGCTATTTGAATGACACCAACTATTGCTTGTTATCACTTTTTCAGAAAGGCAATCTGAATATATAGCATAATAGGCCCGAATATAACTAGTTACAAACATCACTAAAAAGATATTCAATTTATAATCTGCTACCAATTGGCCTTTGACTGAGGGACGAAGTGAATTGCTTCTCGAAAGTACAATGTGTAAATCTGGTCATACCAAGTTAAATTAAAATGGTTTATCATGTAAAAGTTATTTTGATGTTAGGCCTATCTACAATCTACATCAGTGTTACAACAAATTCTGTATTAATATTAAGATACATTGTGAAACCACAATCTCTCTTATCATGACTAAAATAACTTTTTTTAAATTACACAAGCTAAACATTTGAAAAATATCAAATGCATTTGCAAATGTATTTGCATTTGCATTTAAATGCTTTTGAAAATAGCACATTTGCATTTGCATTTGCATTTGAATCATTCTGAAACATTTGCATTTGCATTTAAATGCTTTTTGCTTGGAAGGCATTTACATTTGCATTTGCATTTGGTCATTTCAGAGGCATTTGCATTTGCATTTAAATGTTTTTTATCGCATTTGTACCCAACCCTGGATTAAACTAATTTCAACAATTCGGCGACGATAATTTCGTCCACGGCGCATCTTAAACTTCCTCATCAAAGTTCCTAGAAATCACGTGACAGGTTGGTGAAGCAAGAACTTTGCCTCACCAAAGATTCAACCTGTTGAATCTTGACGAAGCAAAGACCCATGATGCAAAAGGCCTGAAAGACCCCCAAAGTGCTTGGGCGAAGCTACAGATTGCCTGGGCGAGGCTAGAGACTGCTTGAGCGATGCTACTTTATCATTGTTCCAATACAACTTCAGCGACGCAACTGCACAACTCGCCGACGCAAAGATTCTGATGAAACGCCGAGACAGCTCTTTGCCTCACCGAAACAGCTCTTTGCTTGGGTGTAGTTCATGATCTGTGGTCTGCTTTGGTGATGCTAGAGTCTTTCTGGGCGAGGCTATTGGCTGCTTGGGCGAGGCTAGTTTAACATTGAAGCAATGGAACTTCACCGAGGCTCCTCACAACTCGCCTTCACAATTCTCTTCCTCATTGGGGGTTGCTTCGGCACAAATTACGAGCGATTCGGCGTAGAAAACGAGTGCCTCGTCGTCCTAGGATCCATCCACGACAATGTATAACCTTTAATTGATTATATTATACCATTCGACACCTCTGTCAGCCAATCGCATTACAGTATTTCAGGGGAATAATTCCCATATTCTTTGTTGTCCAGTTATCCTCTCATGTTTGACTGTTTGAGTGTTTGTCTCATGGTATAAGCCGGTTATTCACCATGGGATCAGGAATATTTGTTTATCACACCTCGGCCTAAAGGCCTCGAGTGATAAATCACATATTCCCTCTCCCGTGGTGAATAATCTTTACTAATTGTCCAAAAATGGCTTGAATCGCCGAAATGTGGCTTCCTGGCTCCTAGACAGCTTCGCCGACACTTAACCACTGCCGTGAGAATGTAGCATAAGGTGTCCTCAAAGCCATCGGTCCAAAGAAAAGATAATTAAATAGGCCCTCACACAACCACCTGGACCATTTACAACTGACTTTCTAATTAAAAATTTTTGGTTCTTGAAGACAGTCTAATAATATGACAAATTATGATTTATAACCTATCTGATGAACATGATCTGTACCACTGCGTGATATGAGATACTTCGTTTAAACAAAATTTACTGTAGGGCTACTCCTTAAGTAACCAAAGATGATCAAATTAACAGTAACAGTATAAGGATTTACTTTTTATAACTTGAATTACAAGTATTTTTAGTATCCTACACACATAAAGTGTAATTAAATACTATTATTTACAACCAAAATGTAATCTTGCTCTTTACTGGTTGATTGAGCTGAAACTGCAAAACTTATTTCCACTGCTGCACTGCACTGTACATGTTGAACAAAAAAAAACATTTTCAAAAAAATTGAACTGTTTAAAAAGTCCAAACCATGCCACCAATTATAGGCATATCATATGCATGTGTTGATGACAGGTTTGTCATGATAAACAGGTTTTGTGATCAACCTTTTGATAACATGGCCCCATCATTGTCAGTAGTGGGTAAGGCAGCCTCGATAAAGAGTATCACATGCACGCACAATGAAAACAATACAGATTAGGGCTGGGCCTAGTGGGGCTCCCCTGACAATACCTTTAGTCATTGATATTAACCTACTGTTGAAAAAGATAAGACACAATCTTTTTTTACTTTGTTTATTTTTTCTGATACAATTTTGAAAATGAAAAATTGTGGTCCTGGAGTTGAGTGCCCTCCCCATAACTTGGCCATAAGCAACCGGCTAAAAAGAGGGACCAAAAGTAGGGTCTTACTGACGCTTCTGACGTCAGGATGGGTACATTTATTAAGCAGTCCTGACGTCAGCATACCAATATTTTGCGCTCTTCCTGACTGTCAGTCCAGATAAAAATTTAGAATCTTGACCTCTACTGCCGCCATATTTGCAATGGTTTCTAGGGTCAGGAACAGGGTATAAAATAAGCGTGCAACGATCCCAAAATGTGCAGTGATCAATCAGAAATGTGCAGTGATCAATCTGAATTTGTGCAGTGATCAATTTCACCCTTTATTGGTAAATTATGGTGAACTGCATAAACCTCAAAATATAAGTTCAAAAAATGTAATACTTTTGCCCATCTGTTGATATTTTTGGCAATTTTTACTGCTTGATAACTCAAAGATAGTCCTGAGTCACTGGTTTGTCAGATTTTCCAGATACAATGTCGTGATGTAAGAAGAATATATTCTTGTTCATGGATAGCTAGATATATAAATCTTGAAACACTGCCCCAGAGCACATGGCATTACAATTATTCACAACACCTCTGCATTAGACTCCAGCGACTGGTGCTCATCACCACTACAGGCACATCAAGGTTGGCACATCCCCTGAATCGATTGCCCTGCAGTAATGTTGTACTTATGGGGTACAGCCATGCAGGGATGTTGATTGCCCAGACTTATCCACCTTCCTTTCATTGTTTAAGGAGGTAAGCATCATGCAGGCCATAGAGCGGGATTGCTGGCAAATGATCAGAATGCCTATGCCTTAGAGGCGACAGGAAATTTTCCCCAGATAATTTTATCTGATTCGGGTTCAGTAGGTGCAACTGCTTTGAAACCATACTCCTAAAAACTATGCGTTTGAGAGTAAAACCATCCAGTTTATGAATTTTACAATGCTCATTAGTCAACCGCTTTATTGTTTCTTATTGATCAGCTGAGGTGCAACATGGCAAGCTAAATATATCAAAGGGTTCAGCATAATGTCAAAAATTAAGACCCCTCAACACAACTTCATGTGACACAAAATTGTAATTTCTCTCGTTGTTGAAAATTTGCATTGACAGCAGATTTTAGTCTCACAAACCAAAGCCAGTTGCCTAATTTGCCACTTCATTCCAAATCAATTTAAATTGTGACAAAATTTGGCCATCTTGAGACAGACCTCACATTGCCCCTAAAAATGTTTGATCACTTGACATGTTAATTGCAATTTTAAATTGCTACCAGACATCAAATTTTACTGAAACTTTCGGAAGGTATTAATAATTTGTTTCCTGATTCAGAAAGCCTTGAAAATTTAACGGAATCAAGTTTCTCACCCGAAAGCACAATTCCCAAATAATAGGCCTACAATCTCAGAAATTTCAGGACAAAAATTTGAATAAACTGAAATTTTCAGATTTTTTCGACAACCTATGGAATGGATGCAAATGCACTGAGGTGGCTGAAACAATGCTTTATAACACTTGAGCTACATTAAAACCTGTTTTGTCTAATTGCCAGTATCTAGGTTTTACTCTGATTGAGTTACATGCCTTCAAATATCTGGACTTATAAAAATTTCACAAAAATTATTTTTTTTTTCAGAGAAACTATTCAAGATATCACTGCATAACTTGGGATTTGTTCTTTCTGCTGAGAAACCTTGGTTCTGGTAAATTTTCAAGGCATTCTGAATCAGTCGAGTAGGAAAATTTTCTGAAATTTGATGAAATGACACTGAATTACAAATAGTCTTTCAATGGCTCCAGTAACATATCTTGTTATTTCTCTGAGCTTCCAAACAGTTTCATAAATAAATGTATCTCTTCAATTTTTACTGGAACAAAGGGTGATCAATAGACCTCGTTTCAAATTATTCAACTGAAGTTATGTCATGTTCAATTTTGAACTGCAGAAGAAAGACAGTTTGTTGTTTGTTTACTTCAGAAGTATAGAAATGTCAGTAACAGAGCTCAATTAAAGAAATAAGATCTGCAAAATCACTTCAACAAGCTGTTTAGACACATGTGCTGATATTTCGTTCCACAATTTTAGATGTTAATATTTAATTTTTTCAATTGAGCCATGCATGAACGCTGGCACTTGAGAAGGCCGATTGGTCACCCTAAGTTTGTACGAGACAATATGTGCAGTGATCAGATTTTCTTATTTTATACCCTGGTCAGGAAGACAGTCATTGGCCAATGATACTGACAGCAAGGGGTCAGGGGGGGGGGGCTGCAACCCCCCCCCCCTGGCGTCAGGGCAAATGGCATATATCAGGGCAAATCCTGACCAATCAGGGCAGATCCACTGCCCTGGTCACATTCGCGCCATGTAAAAAATTCAGGGCAAAATAGTCACAGCCCCCCCCCCCGCGAGACAGCCGCCCCGTACGCCTATGACTGCCCAGGTCAGGAGATATTCATTTATTAACCTGTACTGACATCAGGATGGCAATATTTTGCGCTCTTCCTGACGGTCAGTCCAGATAATAAAAATTTAGAATCTTGACCTCTACTGCCACCATATTTGCAATGGTTTCTTGGGTCAGGAAGAAGTCATTGGCAAAGGATACCGTAAAAATTAGGTCTTACTGACTACTGACACTGCTGACAGCAAGGATAGTTATTTCCATCATCCTGATGTCAGAACACTTCATAATATTATACTCAGCTGACATCCATGGCCAGCTGGAGCCCTGTAAGTGATAGTCGAAAAACGCCTCATTCTGACAGTCAGCAAGGATGAGTTTTTACATCATCCTGACGTCAGCAACAAACTAAAAATATGACCTTTCTGACGTCAGCAGTGTCTGTAAGGACTCAAAAAAAGGCCCCTGTTTTTACATGTAAGCAACCTTCCATTGAACTCTATCTCAAAGAGTTACAAAGGTAAACTCATTTTCAATAGCTTTAGGGAACAATACAAGACTTAGTGTCAATAATGCCAACAAAATAATGGCATTGCTTGAGATTTTGTCAGATATAGGGGAGAGCGGGGCACAGTGAGACACTTTTTTTTATTTTAAAGTGTTCCAAAATGTTGGCAGTAACGAGTTAAATGAGATCAGGTCCACATTATACATGATTAATGACGTTGGGTATATTGTCCAGTAGTTTCAGGTTCCTACCTTTTACAGGTTTGGAGTAATTTTGAGTTACATCCATGCTCATTAAGTGTCTCACTGTGCCCCGTGGGTGGGGCACAGTCCCGGGGGGGGGGTACTTCGCGGACTTTTGCATACGGATGTGCCACGGCAATTTTGAAAACCAGAACCATTTTAATCCGGAAACTGCGCCAAAAACACAAACCATTTTAATCCTTCACTAAAATTTTTGGCAACCTGCGGAATTGTTCTATCAATTGTTGCTACAGAAACTACTGTACTCTTATAAAAGCGGCTGGTTAGGTGATTTTTTAGGTCCTTTGTTGAGCATGTTTCGAAACTTCATCGCAAAGGACACATACACGACTTATTTTTATCTGCCGCACCTTTTACATACTAATCAAAATTCTTTCTGATGCTTTCCTTAAGGATATGACTCACTAAAATCGGTAGTTTATAGCAGGCATTTTGTTTTTAATAGTGATGTGTGAGCTATGCATTATATTCAGGTCGTTTGGAGTGTACTTTGTGATGTCTTACTGCATAGGCGTACGGCGCGCGCAATTTTTGGGGGGCGAGCGACATTTGCCCGAATTTCAAGATCTAGATTTAATACCAATTCAATGAAATTTCCTAAAAATCATTAATTTTCACTAGTGTTTATTTAATCATCTGCCCAAATTTTTTAGCCTTTTTGCCCGAATCTTACTGTTTCCCAAACTTTTGGGGGGGCAATCGCCCCCTGCCCCCCCCTCCGATACGCCTCTGTCTTACTGTGCCCCACCTCAAACTGTCTCACTGTGCCCCACGCAGCTCTATTTATAAAATTTTTGAATCCTGCGGACTGGATGCCTGTATTGTGGTTCATCATCTCACTAAACTAAGACAAATAATCAAGGTTTGAATCCCTGGCAATTGATTTGCATTATACCATTTTTCTTGGGAATTATAACAAAAAGTTGTTTTGCAAAATTATTTACTTTTACTGGCTAAAAACTAAAATATTGAAATTCCACTCTCTATATGCTGTGTAGGCATTCAGGATATAGGACAGTCACTTACTTACTTTCTTTTTGTACTGTACAGTATAGGGTTGATCTGTAAACAGTATACCAGCTAGACGTTACGGGCTTTGTCTCACTGTGCCTGCCGTCTCACTGTGCACCGTTCTCCCCTAAGCCACACAAGGTGAGAAAAGTGGTTCAGACCTCAGGTCCAGGGCACAGCGAATCTGTGCCATTACATTTTATTATTAATCATTTAAAATTGGATAATTGTAAAATTATGAAAGTTCTAAGAAAATTGTGCAAAAAAAACATCTGTTTCAGGAATTAAGTTAAACATTTCAAATAGCCCAAACGGGCATTGGGGCGGTCATCAATTTTATCAGTGCTTCTGCAAGATGCTGCCTGTGAATGGCGGTCTTTAGACTGAGTAGAGAAAACTTGGTGCCCTGAATGGCTCCCAATTCACTGTTTCCTGAATTACATTTTGATAATTTAGGCCTACATTGGATGTTCCTGTCATAGACTACACTTTTAGAAATTGAAAATTTACCTGTGCTTCTCTTTTGTTATCAAAAAGTTTAAAAGAAAAATTGCACCTGAAGTGAAAATGTGAAGGTTTCACGTTCAAAACCATTTTCTCTCGTAATTCCCCATACTAAACTAGGTAAACTATATTTTATCAAATCATGCTCTCAAATTGCATAATATCTTGATTGCTCCCCAAAACATTCAATTTATAAGTTATGCTTCTTTTTTTAACTTTTAAGAGTGCAATTATTAATTCTAAGAGCTCCCTTAATTATATATTCCCTTGATTCACTTTGCCCCTGTTTGAATATATATGTCTTATTTATGTCCCTTCCATAAGTTCCATTCCTCAAAATCCAATAGCTTCTAATAGAATCAGTATATTTCCGAAAAGGCAGAGTGCAACAAGGGTGGAGTGCTGGAGAGTCTGTCTAAATATGTATCAGGCCTATATATATAATAATAAATTATACATTGTAACACTAATTTTGACACTGATTGATTTGTTCAATTTGCTGCTGTTAATATGGAACACATTCAACACAATATGCCAGAGTGTGATAAATGGTTAATTTTTTGTTTGGTTAATTAACACACAATGGTTGTGGCTGTCATGTATAGATGGCGCAGCGCGTGTTGTATACATACTTATCTCCATGGAGACGCGTGTGGGGTGTGATAAACTACTAGGCACTCACAGGGGTCAATTTCTAACTGTTTGGCTCATCACTGACATACACTGATTATGTCACAGCCCTGGATCTTCTATTTATTGCAACCGGATTTTGGCAAATTTTTGCTGCTGCATGACATCAAAGCTATTCACTTTTAACCATTTATTGTTATTTTGTAGCAAAATACGTTTCATTCAGAAAATAAGTCATTCTGTGCTGCAATTCTGAGTTATCTGACATCATCAACTCTTATTCTCGTATCATGTATTAAGCAACAAAGTTCTATAAGTATTTTAAAAGTAAAGTTGTTGACCTTTGATCAATTTATAAGCTACAATTGTGTGATTTATCTGAAAAAAATCAATATTATGCTTCATCTCAAATTTAAAATCTTTAGATTAGATTATAAAGAAATAATACTTTGATCAAGCTTCAAAAAGATCAGCAGATTTTATCATAGTTCGAATATAATTAGTATGTAATTTAGAAATTGCAATGTAACATTGTAGGGGCTTATGCTACATTCTCACGGCGGCTCCCGGAGAACTATTTAAATCGGCGTCGAAGTATTTCCTGGTAATTTGGATGAATTTGGGTGATCCGCCGTCGACTTTTCACATCCCCCCAGGGGAAGTTTTTGTTCCCCTCAGCGGTTCCTAGAAATGGAAAAACTGCGCCGTGGATGTCAAAAAAGATTAAACAGGTACAAACTTTTTTTTAATGACGGCGGAACAGAGCCCAAAATTTTCTTGATTTTTGGATGTCCGGCGTGGATTTTTTCAGTGAGAACGCCTCAAAAACATCTCCGCCGGGATATTAGGACATCCCCTGCCCCTGAGGGGACCTCTCCTACCCCCGCGGGGACCTTTCCTGCCCCCGCGGGGACCTTTCCTGCCCCTGGGGGGACATTTGAAGCCTCGCCGGCAGTTTTTGACATCCCGCCGCAGTGAAATAGGTTCACTGAGGGGCAGTTATAGGTTCCCTGAGGGGTACTTTTTATATCTCGGGGCGATATAAAAGTATCCCTCAGGAGGAGGAAATTCCTTTCCCCCGGCGAAGTTTTGGGGACGGCGTACAACTTTTCTTCCCTGCAGTGAACAAAAAGAACCCCGCCGTGATATGCTTTTAATTAAGTATGTAATGGTTTTATAAACATTGTATGTCGCCGTGATGGTCATTTTTTTCCTAGAATTCAACTCAAGCTGCCCCTCAGTGGTAAAAAGTTCTCCGTAACGTGCCGTGAGACTGGGGCATTACTGAATGTACTTACAAGTATGATATATGTTTGCAAGTGAAACCGCAGGAATCAGAACTGGATTTGTTACAAATTGATTGATAATCAGGCACACCCAAGTTGGTAAACCACAAGGAAAACTGGGCAAGCAGATCCAGGGGTGAGGGGGGGGGAGATTAGGAGATTCAAACATGATAAGTAAGTGACACACAGACCCAATGTTATTTCTTAGAATTAGGGTCGTTCACTTACTTACCATAGACTTTGACCCATACCTAACTCCGACTACAGCAGAGAAAATTGGCTGCCATTGTTTTATCCCACATGCCTCACATATCGGCCTTTATGACCCTATATGTTTTCCTCTCTTCGGATGAGAATTCATGCCTCCACAAGCAGTTTGGTTGAGGATGTTTAGCATTGATGCAATGGAACAATATCATGCGTTTCACTTACTTACAGGCAGTGCTGCATAGGCCTATAGAGCCATTAAACAATGCAGGACCATAATTATGATAAATTTCTTTATATCGCCATGATAAAACATGCAAAAAACTTCAGTGGGTTTATTTTTTCTTAGGTCTGTGAGGATAACACAGGACCAGCCATTATATTATTAGGATGATGTCATCATAGTCACATGACCACTGTGTGTTGCTGGTCACGTGTCTAAGGAGCCCTGGACCCAATATTAGCACCCTAATGGCCTCCTATCTCAAAGTAAGACACGATTAGGGCACCTGGTGGATTTGTGATGGTGAGTCATCCAGAAATTGGGCCAAAATATGATTTAATCAACATAGGAATATTCAGAAGCTTATTTGTTAAAAAATCGAGATTAAATAATATATATAGCGGTCCCAGCAATAATCTTCTTCGGGCTCAATCCTCTAAAAAAATAATACTACGTGTAATCATATTGTTGGACGCCCATGGAAAAATTGCAATATTAATATCGCAATACCCCAACATGTAATATCCATATTGCACTCCTACATGAAATGCAATATTTCAAATTACTAAGATCTATTTTTTTCAAAGGGATCGAAATGAAAGGTAGTCACAAAGTTCAACTACCTTCCCAATCATAGGCTTATCGGAGGTGGTGGCATGGGTGCTATAAATTCGGGCCGATGATCAAATATTTTATTATTGAAAATCGGGATTTCTTAGCAATTTCATTGGATATCGTATAATTTTGATCAAAACATTCGGGCAGATTCCGCTCGAGTACGCCTTTGTTCCCAATTGGCACTTCTATGTTGTAGCAACATTGTGCCAATGTTACAATATTGGTATAAATATTATAGAATTGTATAGTTGGAAAGATGTTAAGCCCAGTTCTGGGCGCTAAGCCGCTAACGAGGGTTGATTGATGAGTTGGGAGGGAGCAGAAGTCCTCACAATGTTACACATTTACCCCATGTGAGGGATCTTTTACTTTCCCGGCATAGACACTGATACAAGGGCCCTCAATTTAACGTCTCATCTCATCTGAACGACATCCAGCTGGGATTTTGCTCATGAAGGTACATTGAAAATGTTGGGTTCCCCGCCCGGGGTTCCAACCAATGCAGGCAAAGACCTTCAGCGGAGCAGGTGGGCCCTATGCTCGGCTCAGTAGGCCCCCTTTTTCAACTGAAAAATTCCTAGAGTTGGGTCTAAAAATCTGACATAATTCCTAGAGTTGGCCCCTAAATTTAAATAGGAACTTTTATCGAATCGCGATGTCATTTTTCGGTGAAATGACGGGTTAATACCTGGGAAAAACAGGCAAATACCATTGCGGCAACCAAAAAAAAATCCTAGAGTAGGGGTATTTTCGCGACGACCGACCGCCTAGCACCGGGTCTAATCGCCAAACTTCCAGCCTAGCATACGTATCAGAAAAAATTTTGAGTACCCCCCCCAGGAGGTGGGCACCTAAGCCACTGGCCACCCAGCTGCTTTATTAGACGCATGTTCTTTAATTGTATGTCCCGCAAAGATTTCTTATGAATTCCCTTGGAATCTTAAATATCGCATGCACAAACATCAATATTGCAAGGTCTCTAGCTTCATCGATATCGCATATATATATATCGCAAATTTTTCCAATATTGTAATAATAATAATAATATTAAGTACTTATATAGCGCCAATTCCAGTAAACTGCTCATTGGCGCTTGGTTAGATTAGCTTATATCTCCGTAAAATTTTGCAAAAAGATATGTTTTCAGTCGCTTCTTGAAGTTATCCAATGTCCTTGATTTTCGAACCATTTCAGGTAAGCCATTCCACAGTACTGGTGATGAATATGAAAAGGCTCTATAACTCATTGACTAGGCCTAAATTGAGAATTATAAATAGCTACTATAGAGATGATGTCAGATTGGCTTAAATTTAAAACAAATCACAGATTCAGCAAATATATGCAAAATAAACAAAAACTTCACCATGTGGCTGAGTCAGTGAAATTCGAAACTGAGATTAATCAAAATGTTTAAAGCAGAGTCAGATTAATGCTGTGACCTGGTTTATATAATGTATAGTCGCCTTGATTCAGAGTCATTGGATTTGTCAGAAAGACCTTAAAGTGTGGTTAGACATGTATAATGCTCCAGTGGCATACAGTACATCTAAAAAAAAATTCAAAATTCCGCACCCTCAGGACAAGCGCTTCGGAGTCGGGTATAGAGTGAGATGACTCCCGACTCCTTTAGCTTTCTGAAATAGGACTCCGACTCAGACTCCTAGGTCTCCTAAATTCCAACTCCGACTCCTTTTGCCTGCTTTATTTTACTCAACATTATTTTACACAAATATTACACGGTTTGCAGATAGAAAACATTAGGCCTAATTTAGAACTTTTCCATGGGATTTCCTACTTAAATACTTGTTTAGGATGGTCTATTTTTTAAATTTTGAATGCATATCCATTAGTTTTTATGAGAAATTTAAAATTATATAGATCTAGGAGTCAGCAGTCACCAGTTTCATTTTCGACTCCGACTCCCCCTAAAAACTGAACTTCGACTCCGCTCTGGCTCCGACTCGGCCCAAAAACCTCCCCTCCCGACTCCCAACGATGCTCACCAAGTCCTTCCCAAGGGTCCTTCCCCAGAGTCCTTCCGAATATTACTGGTCCGATTGAAAATGTTCATGCCGCAGAGCAACAACCGGTCTGGCAGTCCAGTTCACAAAATTGTAATTGGATACAATTAGTGGTGCAGACCGGACCACCTTTTAGAGGGTGATACGGTATTTACAAAAGTGGTCCAGTCCTGGTCTGGTCCAGGAAGAGGTGGTCCGATTTTGTTACTGGAACGGTCCAGAAGCGGTCAATCGCCAATGCACAAATTATGATAAAATGAAGGTCAAAACATGCTATATGACATAAACTTCATTTTTACTTTTTAGATATATGACAAAATTCATGTGATACTCTTCATGACATGAAAAATCACTGGACGGTCCGGACCGGCACTTGACCGGTCCGGTCCAACACTGGACCGTTTTTTGTAGGTGGTCTGGTATTTTGGCAGTCCAAGGCTGGACCGCTGACCGGACTGGGGGCGGTCCGGTCTGCATCACTAGATACAATGTTATCTTGACATTTTTTCGAAATACTCTTAATATCCATTTCGGTCATTCAGGCTTGTCAAGTTGAGATTTTGGATCTTGGATTTCTCTTCCCGAAAGTAATGTTAACTTGGCATTAAATATGATGATCTTCGCAATCAACATCGTTATATAGGGCCTATTACATAAATTTGTCAGTAAAATAACTGACATACTATAGGATGATCACTCCCAAAAAGTAGGGTGATACAGCTGGAGGCAGATTGGTACCCCATACATTGCTGCAGAGACTGTATACATGGTATCAGGCCTATATTTACTTTTGAAAATCAAATGTTTCAGGGCCTTTTGAATAAAGATTTATTGGTGCAGACAAAAAATAATAAATGCAATATCATAGCAAAAGATGTATCATACATTTGCCATGTCTAGGGCCTATATATTATGATTTTGCCTATTGAAATCATGACATGACTTGAGACAAGCACCTTCTTCACTGGCCAGGGCTGTGGTTAGTTTACCTTGGCAACCATAAATCACGTGACCACAAAATGGCGGGAATCGTGGATCCCTGCAGAAGTGCACTGACTGACCTTTCTTCAGGTAAACAAGAATGGCTTGGAAATCCCAACTGGTAAACTTATGAAATAAAGGCAGAAAAAGAGGAGAGAGAAAAAATTGCCAGCTCCACTCCCTCAGTACCTAGGGGCCTGTGGTTAGAGAAAAATGCAGCACTGAAGCTTTCTTTCTCTTGTTTTTCTGCAGTAAATTTTTATCATGAAAGTCATGCAGTGCTTTACTGCAGTCTGTAGCAAGAAGGTGAATGACCTAGAATTATATTTATGATGTCGACAATCCATGTGTAATTTGTGTATTAAAATTTATTGTGATATACCTCTAAATTAATTGTATCTATATTTTAAGTTTTAGTTTTTACTTTGATTCCTTTATTACTTTTTATTTGTTGAAGTAACCTCTTTTTAATCTGAGAGTATTAATTATATTTATATATTTTCTCTATGAAACAGACACAGGTAGATGCAGTAGAAGTCTTCAAGAAGATGTGAAATTACTGAACTTAACTATATGTATTGCCAAAGAAGAGGGACGAAGAATCTTGAAATTCAGAAATGCAAGAAGAGATGACAATTTAGGTTTCTTTCCCTGAATGACAGCAGCACTGGAGAAAGGAGGAGGAAAAAGACCAAAGAAGTAGGCCTATATAGAAGAATGTAGACTGGGGACTAAAAAAGATGACAAAAAAAGAGGAAATGACAAGAAAACGAATGTCATTCAAAGATGAACTTGTATGAACAACTAAGAAGAAAGTGAAAGTCAAACAAGATTTCAGATAATTTCATCACTGGACAGAAAAGAAGAAAAGGAAGAAGAAAAGTTAAAAAAAAAGATGTTCAAGAATAGAAGAAGGCACAAGACGGAGAAGCTGGATTGAGGATATCAGAGGAGAAGAATATACGAGAAGGAAATTAAACGAGAAGAGGTTCAAAAAGAAGAAGGAAAAGGAAGAATACGACAGAAAGGAAAGAATACAAGTTACAGTAACAACCAAAAGAAGAAAAAGAAGTAGGGAATGAAGGAATATTGAACAGAATATTGATTTTTTTTAAATGAAGAAAAGTAAGAAATGTAGTATTTATTTTCAAAAAATGTGGTTATGCTAAAAAACGCTGAAACAACAAAGATTCATGCAGTGTTAAAAATATTGTTATAGAGCATGAATAGGTCTACAAGCAATGATAAATTGACTGCTTAGGACATGATAAATGCTTCTTTGATTCAATAAACAGCATGCAGATAAATACTAGATATATGCTAACACTTTCTCAAGGGACAGTGTTGTGAGATGTCAACTTTTTCAAACAAATTGTTTTCCATGTTGTTTATGATGACTTGGCCAAAATTGACTCAAATTTGTGTGGTAAAAATATGGATGTCTATAAGGACAAGCACCTGGAATTTTAAAGAATAAGCTTAGAGTGTATCATTTTTAGTTTACATTCTTATCTTGTTATGTCAAAGAGAATGATGACTTGATCTCAAAAGACACTGTGAACGTGACCTTGTGACCTCTGACCTGACCTCTTGGTGACCTCAGGTCAAGGTCACTGCTACTGGAGGGTTCCTATCTCTCATGCATGGGAAACGTTGTTCCAACTCATTGCATCATTATGACCGCCGCCAGCGCTGGCGCGGTCATTTTGCTTTTACCCCCGTATTGTACCATTTAACTCACATTTTTGGGGATGGATAGAACAAGTTACACTCAATGTACAATCATGAAAGTTGCTATATAAACATAACTTTACATTCTTTACTCAACCCCTGAAAACCAGAATGATCCAAGGGGTCTTTCATACCTTTCTGAGATTCATGATTTTTCAGTGAAACACCCCACCTTATTGTTATTTTGGCTATCTGAATGTTGTTTTCGTGATTTTTGGCACTGTGCCAGATTAGACCTGCTTGGACCGCTTGACTGCTGGGGGATGTCTCAAAAGCAGCCAAACTCTTATTGATCGCCTTTAGGCTGATCTCTGTTTTTATGCGGTCACATGGCGGGATTTCATGTGTCGGAGGGTGTCGGAGGATTTATGTGGCGGAGTCGTAGACAAAGGTAATCAATGATGGCAGTCAATGATGGCAGTCAATGATGGCAGTCAATGACGGCAATCAATGATGGCAATCAATGATGGCAATCAATGATGAAGATAGATAGATAGATAGATAGATAGATAGATAAGGTATCTACTAAGGATAAGGGGGCGCCCATTTAATATCTCCTAAGAATAAGGGGGCAACCATTTAATATCTACTAAGGTGCTAAGATAACAAAAGTACATGCATGAATGAACCAAGGGGGCAACCATTTAATATCTACTAAGCAATGATGATAGATATAGATAGATAGATACATAGATAGATAGATAGGATAAGGGGCGACCATTTAATATCTACTAAGGAGGGGGCGACCATTATTACTAAGAATGTATGAACCAAGGGGGCAACCATTTAATATCTACTAAGCAATGCTGATAGATATACATAGATAGATAGATAGATAGATAGATAGATAGGATAAGGGGGCGACCATTTAATATATACTAAAGAGTGGGCGACCATTATTACTAAGAATAAGGGGCAACCATTTAATATCTACTAAACCCCCTGCGGACATGGGGACATACCCCCGCGGACATGGGGACATGCCCCCCCGGACATGGGGACATGGGGACATGCCCCCGGGGCCATGGGGACATACCCCCGGGACATGGGGACATGCCCCAGGGGACATGGGGACATGCCCCAGGGGACATGGGGATATACCCCCGGGGACATGGGGACATACCCCCGGGGACATACCCCCAGGGACATGGGGACATACCCCCGGGGACATGGGGGCATACCCCCGGGGCCATGGGGCCATACCCCCAGGGACATGGGGGCATACCCCCGGGGACATACCTCCGGGGCCAATGGGGCATACCCCCGGGGACATACCTCCGGGGCCATTGGGACATACCCCCGGGGACATGGGGACATGCCCGCGGGGACATGCCCCCAGGGACATGGGGACATACCCCTGGGGACATGCCCGGGGGACATGGGGACATGCCCCCGGGAACATGCCCCCGCGGACATGGGGACATGCCCCCGCGGACACGGGGACATGCCCCCGCGGACACGGGGACATGCCCCCGCGGACACGGGGCCATGCCCCCGTGGACACATAACTGCACTGCATCACTGCCTTGCATTACAACACTGCAGTCTGCATTGCAGCTCTGTGTTACTGCACTGCATCACAGAACCTCATTACTGCAATGCATTACAGCACTGCAGCACAACACTTCATTACTGCACTGTATTTCAACAGTGCTTTTTTGCACTGCATAACTGCACTGCAATACAGACCACATCACAGCACTGCTTACAACACTGCATAACTGCACTGCATAACTGCACTGCATAACTGCACAGCATTACTGCATGCTTTGCATCACTCTATTACAGCATTGCATTGCAGCATTGCATTACAGCACTGCACTATGGAATTATTTTCCGGACAATATTAAACACTATAACGGTAACACTGCAACAGTAACACTGCAACAGTAACACTACAACAGTAATGCTGTAACGGTGCAACGGTAACGGTGTAACGGTAACGGTGTAACGGTAACGGTGTAACGGTAACGGTGTAACGGTAACGGTGTAACACTATAAGAGTAACGCCACCAAGATAGTTTTATTACTTAGATTTTTTATGTGACACCTTATAAATGCCAATTGGCGGTGCTTTGTCGAACAGGAGTTCAACAAAATAAAGCCCTCTGTTGCCATTAAAGGACTGTTATTTGTAAATCATTCTATTTATGATGAAATTGATCATAAGGCAAGGGTTTTTCTCTTAATATGAAGCTCATTTAGCTTGAATTAAAATATGACAACTTTTCGTTAAGAACATATTACGGCCACATAGGCATATTGTAATTTGAATCTTATAAAATTGTTTACGTTTTTTGTTGCCAATAACATTTTTGAATCATTAACTTTGATGTTTGAAAAAATGAGGAAATTACAAACTGATGTTCATGTCCACTTTATTTCTTAAACAATGCCATTTATTTTGCATCCACATTCAATTACACAAGTTTGAAACACAAACAATATTCTTTCACAAGTGTGTACAGCCAAAAATGTCTTTTCATTGCAGGAACAATTGCTGTGTAAATGCAAAAATCTGAAAATTAAATTAATTTAATAACATAATCATTTGTTATATATGTGTTTTTTTACCGAGAAATGTATTTCATGTAAATAAACTAACTACAAAAATCACTTTATAACAAATAAATTAATTGAATAACATAATCATATCTTGTATATGTATTTTTTAAGACATTTATAAATATCACCAAGTTATGTATATCATGTAAATAAACTAACTACAAAGTATATAACCATGTAAAGGTTCACTTGATTGAATAAAGTACAGTAGTCAACTTTCGAAGTGGATCAAGATTTTCCATATAATTTATATTAACACAAAATAATATGAGTAAATGATCTTAGCGCAGTATGTTGGTATGATGTCTTGGCATTGTTTTGGCCAACAAAACTTTATGCTTCTCTAATTTTTTACGCTTTAAAACGATGATTGTTTGTCACAAGGTGCAAAATGGTCTGTAACACTATTAAATAAGCAATGCCGACCTTAATTGAAAACAGGTTATCATTTCTTTTGTAACTGTGCAATAAACCAGGCATTGTTTTGTTAACTCAATTGGCGACCTTAATTGAAAACAGGTTATCATTTCTTTTGTAACTGTGCAATAAACCAGGCATTGTTTTGTTAACTCAATTGAGCTCAACTTTTGATTTGACGTTCCACATTCACTGTTTTCAAAAATCTGTGGCTTTTCCAATGGATATGAACAATTTCACCAAGCGGGGGAGCCACCGGCTGGGGCATACTTCATCAAGTGACTGGAGAAAATTTGTTTTTCAATCATATTTAGTAGACAATTGAGGACTTCTTTTTTTAACATTTTCACAGTTTAGGTTCCTTCGGTCCAGTTCGACATTGTTTGAGTGACCATGGCTCTGAAATCACCACTCTATTTTGGTGCTGCTACAGTGTATTCACTAGTGTGTGACAAGTAATTTTGCACCTTGCTTCAAACAATCGTGTCTGGTGACCATCAAAGTCACTGAAGGCTAACAATCTCGTTCAAGCACATTACCAAGATATCAAAGTTAATATTTCACGCAAAATTATGCGGCAACAACGACTGATGTCAGAATTGCTACGACGTAAATTCTTGATACACTTCAAAAGTTGACTACTGTATATCGAATCATATCATATTGTATCGTAAAATACAAAATAAGGAATACATTATGTACAAAAGAGAGTTACAAGTAAGTAGCGGTTCATGCAAAAGTATTTACAAGTCATAAAAATTTTGTTTTAGTACCAATACAGCAGGCAAGAGCACCAATGGACACCATCAGACCAAAATAATTTTTTTAAAGAATTTTACAGTGTGTATCAGAAGTAAGTAATAAAACATAGTCTGCGCGGCAGCATAAACTTGGCATGCAGCAGCTATTTTGCCCCATAAGTCAGATTTCACTGCTCTTATAAATGTTAAAATATTTTATTATAAAATATGGAATTCAAGATATTGTTGGAAGTGTTATAGCCATTGAACTGCATGGATAATTTTCAAAGAAGGGATATGAACAACAAACAGGCATGAATATACTATGTATTGAAAAGATGATGAATTCTAATTACAACAGCTAGGATAATTATTTAGGATAATACATGCAGCACATGGATAGGCATTAGAAGCAAAGAATACCATTATTATGAACAGATGGAGTTAACAATACAACAAATCGATGCACTAATAATAAAACTCGTAAAATAAGATAGAAATACACAACATTACTGATGAAAATAAATAGTACAACAAGAGCAATATGACGAAAAAAAATAACCAAAGATATAAATTCATTGTCGCCAGCTATACATGTAGAATGACTTAGTATACTAAAAATATAAAGGAGTACATGTATAAAATATATAAACATATAAATTAATATATATATCTATAAATTATATAATATATAAATCTATGTTGATTATAATGAAATGAATTATAACAGCAAATTGTTTTCTTCATAGCAAGTGTTTTACTGATCAATACTGATCATCTATAAAAGATTAATTTTTTTGTTAAAAAATACAATAAAATGGCCATAAATAAAATTTCAAAACCTTTAATTAATACTCTCAAGCAAGCTGTCTTGAACAATGCACATTAGGGCATGTCAATTTTGGAAAAAGTTTGAAATCGCAAAAAAAGCCCCTCCAAAAGGATGACTATGGTCCAGGGGGAGTCCATTGGTACCATTCAAATTGAAATTGAAGGATGTTTAGCTAGGTAAATCTTGATTTAAAAATTGTACGTTTAATTGTATTTGAAAAAAAAAAAAAATTATTTTTTTCAAATAAATCAAAAACTATTGGTCTTAGACCAAAACATTGTATAAAGCTGAATAGGAAAAAGTATATTCTAGAAATTTTGATGCCATTTTCATGACTCTAGCTCCAATATTAACTGAGATATGGCAAATCAAGTGTTTTAATTGGTTATATTATCATTTTTGAATCGATCGGACAAGAAAATTTGGTTTGAGATGTCACCATTTCTTGAAAATTGAATTCTCAGGTATTATTCCAGGAGTGGATACATAGGCATTGTGTACTAGTTAAAGTGTAGTTTTATAAATGCAGCATATTTCAGATAATTTTCATCAAAATCACACAATTTGGTGCTTGGATAATAATTCAACATTATGCATTCTCGAGAAGGAAGCTTGAAATAAACAATACGTCATATCACGTACCAAATGTAGACTGTGAAACCAGTAGATCTTGAGTCTTTTAATAAAGAACACATACAGAGCATTACAGACAATTTTAAAAAGAGGAATAATCAACTAATGTTGCACAACAAAGCTACTCTGTTTTTGTATAGTCAAGCATTTATGATACTAATCTTATGGCATTACATGATGACTGTCCACAAACGAAATAGAATTTGCAATGTTCATTTAAAATGGCATGCTTTTGTAGGTCTGATATTTGTCCTCTTATTATTTCTTGAGCTCAGGTATATGTCCCCCGTGGCCTAATGGTTAAAGTGCCTGACTGCGAATCCACTGTCCTGAGAGGACATGGGTTCGACTCCTGCTCCTGGAACTTCACTCAACATAACTTAAGGCACTCATCATAAGGACACTCAACAGAGGGCAGCTGCAGCTGCAGCTATCAATAGCTATATATAGCTCTTGACTATGTCTGCCCCATGAGCAGTCAGGGAAATTACCATCACATGATGACAATTGCAATTCCAGCTAAGTCCTGGCCCTGACAGTATGATTGAGTTTCTGGGGTTGATCAGTTGGGTATCAAAAGGAAGTCTGATCTCTGTGCAGCCATCCTCGTAACACTGCAGCATGACAGTAGCGGGACATATTTTATCCCATTTCGCGAAGTACCGCAAAGTCATCAGCAGCTGATGACAATTTCCTAATTTCCTGGAGCCTTTGGGTTCTTTTCCTCATTATGTAATGGATAAGCCTGCCAAAATTTATAGAGCTAGTTGACACTGTGATACAACTTTATTGCAAGTTTGGAAGTGATAGTGGCAGCAGTTATTTTTAAATAGCTTGTCAAAGATGATTTTGAGCACAGCTTAAGTCATGGCTGAGCCATGACACTTTGAGAAGGTCATGGGAGAGAGGTGACAGTGCTGGGGTGAGTGTCATGTGGGGCTGAAGACATTGGTTGTCATGAGCAGATGGTAATTTCCTTAACTGATGAGACCTGAACCGAAATAAACGGAGGTGGTTGTATCCAGTGTTCTATACTGGAGCAACTGAAAGACCCTGCACATCCCTGAAATAATAGGGTATGTGGCAGACTCACAGCCTTACCATCACTCATTCATTATATGGGAGTTGCCATGCTTGCATTGGCCAATATGTGGCCTCTTACATTAAACAACAAGAATTAGATGTCATCACATTTTTGGCAGTGAATACTTTACTTAAAATATTTGATAACCTTCTTAATAAACTGTGCATATTTCTATGTCCTGTCAATATCATGGCCATTGCTGTCAATGCAGTGAAATGCTTGGACTCATCCATGAGTATCATTATTTCTGCTTTAGGGAGGTGGCTGGTACCAGCAGCCTAAAGGGATCTGTGCCTGTGTTGATATCAGGTTTTTTTTTGGTGGGTTGCAAAAAAAGAACTCTTGATTTTGCCATGCAACCTAAATTATCACAGTTGAAGCCAAACTGCTTTTTCACTTAAAGACAGTAAGGATGTCTTACAGGCTACAGCAAAAGCAGTTCCTGAACTTCCTGTTAACAAGGTTTCTGACAGTAGAAAGGGGAGGGAGGGAATACATCGCGTATGTAGGGGAGAACGGGGCACAGTGAGACACTTTTTATATTTTCAAGTCTTCCAAAATGTTGGCAGTAACGATTTATATGAGATCAGGTCCAAATTATAGATAATGACGTTGGGTAAATTATCAAGCAGTTTCAGGATCCTACCTTTTAAAGGTTTGGAGAAACTGTGAGTTATGTCCATGCTCGGCAGGCGAGGCACAGTGAGGCAGGGCATCTGTTGCCATAACCGCCAATCATCAGGACCTGCAGAATTGTTTTATCAATTGTTGCTACAGAAACTGCTGTACTCTAATAAAAGCAGCTGGCTAGGTGATTTTTTAGGTCCTTTTTTGAGCATGTTTTGAAACTTTTTCACATGGGACACATGCACGACTTATAATAATAATAATAATAATAATAATAGGCATTTGTAATTTTGTATAGCGCTAATTCCAGTAAACTGCTCACTAGCGACTTATTTATCGAGCCGCACCTGTTACATCCTAATCAAAATTCTTCTTTGATGCTTCCCTGTGGATATTACTCACCAAAATCTGTAGTTTATAGCAGGCATTTTGTTTATAATAGTGAATTGTGAGCCATGCATTACATTCAGGTCATTTAGGGTATATTTTGTGATGTCTCACTGTGCCCCGCCTCAAACTGTCTCACTGTGCCCCATGCAGATCTGTTTATGAAATTTTTGAATCCTGCGGACCGGATGCCTGCATTGTGGTTCGTCATCTCACTAAAACAAGACAAATAACCAATGTTTGAATCCCTGGCAATTGATTTGATTTTCTTGGGAATTATAAAAAAAGTCATACAGCAAAATTATTTACTTTTATTGGCTAAAAACCAAAATATTGTAATTCAACTCTCGAAATGCTTTGTAGGCATTCAGGATATAGGACAGCCTCTCACATCCTTAATTTTTGTACAATACAAAAAAGGGTGGATCTGTAAACAGTACCAGGTTGATGCTACGGGCTTTGTCTCACTGGGCCTGCCGTCTCACTGTGCCCTGCTCTCCCCTACATTGACCATTTCTGTGAGGCCAAGCTATCCCTAATTCAAGACGAAGGTGGCCCCCTTGCAGCGGCAAAAACTTGCCTTTAGCCGCTACCTGTGATCTTACCACCTGCAGAGGAATTTAAAAGTTTGTGTATGAGCTCACACAGGTGCTGAAGTGACCAGGGCATTGTCAGGATATAGAATGATGCATTAAGGATTATGCAGGATCACATTGGCAAAGTCAAGTGTTCCTCTTATTAAAAAAAAGATGACTGCTGCTTCAGTAAACTAACATGCAATGCAGCAGACACACATCCAGCAACTAAGTAAACTTTAAAAAGGATATTTTATCAATATGTAAATTGTTATTATGCATCATCAAATTGTTGTTACAAATGTTGTCATCTGCACAAGTTTGCTTAGTCTGTTATATTTCATTTGTAACACAATGTGATATAGCTATTTTGAAATTGTTTAGATAATACCTTGTACATGGTGTTCAAGTGTTGTACATTACAGAAGGCAATGTCTTGTCTCATTATCATCATTTTAGTATGTGATATGGCATATTGACTGTTTCAAACAATCTTCTTGAGAAAACAAAATTATTATCCTAGCACCAAAGTATGTGATTTTGATGATAATTATCTGAAATATGCTGCACTTTATGGAACTAAACTTTAAATAGTACACATATCTATGTATCCACTCTTGGAATAATACCTGAGAATTCAATTTCCAAGACATATTAACATCTCAAACCAAATTTTCATGTCCCATCGATTCAAAAATGATAACATAATCAATTAAAACACTAAATTTGCCATATCTCGGTTAATATTGGAGCTAGAGTCACGAAAGTGGCATCAAAATTTCTAGAATATACCTTTTCCTATTCAAGCTGTAACACAATGTTTTGGTCTAAGACCAATAGTTTTTTAGCTATTTGAGAAAATGTGTTTTTTTCGAATAAAATTAAAGGTACAATTTTTAAATTAAGATTTACCGAGCTAAACATCCTTCAATTTCAATTTGAATGGTACCAATGGACTCCCCTGGACCAAAGTCACCCTTTGGAGGGGCTTTTTTGCGATTTCAAACTTTTTCCAAAATTGACACGCCTTAATG
Organism: Platynereis dumerilii; assembly: GCA_026936325.1. Classification (NCBI taxonomy): domain Eukaryota; kingdom Metazoa; phylum Annelida; class Polychaeta; order Phyllodocida; family Nereididae; genus Platynereis; species Platynereis dumerilii. Next base: position 12,409,959 of record JAPTHN010000010.1, on the reverse strand, counting down.
CACATTCAATTCATGATACATCAAAAGACTTTTGAGACAAAACACTCAACTTAACTGCTGTGTCGACTTGAAAGACATAAAGGCGTAACAAAAACTTGGTAAAGAAGGATAAAAATTAAGGCGAATGATCAAAATATATTACAGTAAATCAAGGATTTGCAAGAATTGATGAAATTTACACAAATATTGCCAATCCCACCAAACAATTTGCTCGCATGCAGTCGGTTAAATTGTATTGCACTGTGTGTACATAGTCCACTTTTATAATGATGCAACGGTCGATTATTTGCACCGATTCAACTTCTCTTATGTTTTTTCTGCTTCTCTTTGTGATATTGGTGCTGCTTATCTGTTCCATCTTTGTCACTGTAGTTCCTGGAAAACAAAAAGTATACATATCAATACAAATTTCACTGACAAGCAGTTTTCATTGACTTTGCATGTGGGATAACTTAAGGCCTATATATGTGACATAATTTCAACTTCGTCGTGTTGCAGGGCTGAGAGTGTTATTTCCCAGATGCTTGTGTCATTAGTGATGGAGCATGCTGAAATCAAATTCTAAACTTTGCTTTTGTGATTATGGTAATAAATTCTTAAAGATGGCCATGTTTCCGAGCATTTCAAAATTAGCAGTTTCCCCTTATAGCTCAGAACCTATGGACTGTAGGTTTTAAATATGCAACATTGAAAAAGAAGGAGGGTATTCCCAATTTAATATTAATTTCAAGTCTCAAGGTCAAATTGTGTTTAAAAGGCATTTTTGGATTTTATTCCGAGGAATTTTTCATTAAAGTTGCAGTCCTCGTCATATTTACGAGGAATCTCAACTCTCTTCTGTGCTGTTGAACTGTGATGTCAGAGATGACTCTATTCTCTAGCATTGCAATAAATGTAAATTAACTACAAGCTGTGATGTCATTTTAAACTGGGTCAGGTTCCCTGGCTTCTGGCCAATGTTAATCCACCAAAACTGAGTGTCACAGTTTCAGCAGAATGTCAGAGTAAGCCCTTTATCAGGGATAGCCCTTGCAACCACATCATCACAGTTTGATAGCCAATAGGCAGACAGTATTGCTACGCATCACAGTTTCAACATTGATATATTGAATGAAGACTGTTGATGTGATCCCAATGATCTATCACATGCATGTTTTTTGTTTTATATTGTACCGAGACTAAATAAAGTTTATTCTTATTCTTATTCTTATTCTTGCAATCACCAGTCTTATCTGAAGAAATTGCAGCTTCATGAGCATTCACAGTAGATAACTTTTATAATCCCCTCAGAGTTGTTTGATTAATCTGCAAACTTGCGACTTCACTACTTTAAACTTCAATGGACCTTGCTATAAACAAAGGCTTTGACAATTTTTGTAAACTCATGGATTATGTGAGGTATAACCCACTAGAGTTTTTTCAGTTAAGGACCAGGGACCATAGACTTAGACCTCAGAGGACCAATTAGTTGTTGATACAGATTAGTAGATCATGCATGGCTTAAGTAGTTATAACAAGTAACTGAAAATATCAAACAATCAAGTTGCACTTGATGCTTTGAATGAGATGCCTTAAGTTTTTATACATTATATTATACTAATACGGCAATATATGAGTGCAACATGAAAATTTATTTGCACGAGGAAATTCATAATATGAATTTACGAAGATAAATGCCCTATTCGTTTTATTACATGACCACTATGCTTCCAATATAATGTTCCATTCTGAAAAATGTTCGATCAAATAAAATTTGAAAAAAAAAATGTTTGGAATTTTTTTTTTCCAATAAAAATTGAACTATCACTGTGCAATATGAACAAAATATAAAAAAAAAATTGTAAAAAAAATAATTTTTGGAAAAAATCTCAAATTGCACTCGAACCATGCAATATGACTTTTTATGATGTCATCATGTGACTGATTTTGGCCAATCAGCATCGTTCTAGCATAGTGCTCATGCAATAAATATAATTATGCTGTGTGCATAAAATCATTTTATATGAACTGGATTTGTTTCACAATTTGGTATTGCCATAACATTTACTGGGAAATAGGCCTATCAAATGATTTTATTTGAAACTATTTTGCATACCACAAACATTAAAATTTGTGTAGGTAGTTTATTATAAATGTACATCTGGGCCCTTCAACTCAATGTAATTCCATCCATGGTGTTTTTAACAACTTAATGGTTATTTGACGAATTTACTCTTAGAGGGCCACCATTTTATCTCAAGGGGAAGGGGGGGGTTCGAGTTCCTTTGAAAATAACTTGTTGCATAGCTTTAGTGGGCAGTATTGAAATAAATAATTTCTGGTGGGGTTTTTTCTTAACAAAGTGTTGCTTGATTTTGGAATGAATATTTGATGACTTTCCGTGATCGAAATAGATAATGATTAATGAGGCCGTTACCATGAAATAAATAATTTCCTGACTCCAACCCCATCACCTAGAAATTAAGTGGTCGCCACCTTAATTGAATTTAGCCTACACATATCGAACATTAATTCGTCTTCTGTTACTCAGAAATGAGTAAGTTTCAATAACTAGAGGGGCAAAACGTATCAAACAAATTAATTATGCATCGTCGACAAGAATAGCCTGCCAGCAGACACAAACTTGAAATTGAAATTTGGTTAACCCCCCATCAGTGTCCACCCCCGGTGACCCCCCCCCCTGACCAATGAGATGGAAGTAACAATTTGAAAAAAAAAAATGGGGCAATGCAGGCCAGTAAATGCCAAAATGACGTCTACGTGGACCCGTGAAAGCTCCCTCCCCCCTCACGAGACCACCCTATCTGGATCTGCCACTGGTTAGCCTGACTGAGCACAGTCTGCTTTAAAAGCAGGCGAGCGAGCGAGGCTGCAGACTGATGAAATTCAGATCGAATTGGGTATCGAATTGGAATATAGGTCACTGAAAGTGCTGCCCCTAAAGTCCGCGCTGCTGCCTATCAGGTCCGCGCCCAGCAGAACTCAGCAGAACTGAGCTGGCTGCTTCAAAAATGCATGTGTGCGAGGACGTGAAATACAGCACCAATTCTGAAATGTTGTAGCCTGCTCGCTAACGCTCGCAACTGATCTAGCAGGCTACTGTAGCCTGCTGGTTAGCCACATTGACAAGATATTGCAAACAAGATTATGCGTTTCTGAAAGTTTGTTGTTATTCACAGCATGGAATTATTCGAACTTACTTAAATTCAATCCTATCGTTTGTTTGTTGTTCTCTGTTTCTCTAAAACCTATTGTTCCTCAGCAATTGGTCTGGTTTGGTGGAATTTGGTGGTATTAGCTCTTTTACAGTCACTTAAGGTGGTCTTAAGTCCATGGTCTATGGTCTGGTCCTTAACTGAAAAAACTCTACTGGCAGACTGGCTGTGATGCGTGTGATGTAGAAGTTGCATGGGATTTTCTAGACCTAATTTTAACTCTGAAACTGTGTTGAAACTGTGACGCTCAGTTTTGGTGGATTCACATTGGCTAGAAGCAGGGGAACCTGACCTAGTCTAAAATGACATCACAGCTTGTAGTTAATTTACATAAATTGCAATGCTGGAGAATAGTCATCTCTGACATCACACTTCAACAGCAAAGAGAATAACCTGAGATTCTATGTAACTATAACAAGGACTGTAACAAAAATGCCAACTGCTAGAAACAGTTACTGTTGAGCTTGTGAAGGTTAGTAATTTTTCCAGATATGGACTATTTAAAGCTAAGATAGCTTTCCTGAAATATCAATGAAACTGCAGCAGTCGACATAGAGACCAAGATACAGGAAATGGAAAATTGGGTTTTTGTGTATTGGTAGAGCAAAGATCATGGGAGCAGTCCATTACATGGCATGGAAATTACAATTGTTTAGGTCTGTAATTGCACTGACTTTCAGCATGATGTGAGCATTCCTTCCCTGCCTCATATATTGGCAATTTTTTTCATACTTCTAAAAATAGTGACATATGGCCAATTTTTGGCAGCCCTACTTTCTCTACTAATTATTCTGACAGCCAATAATCAGCTTTGCAGCATGATTGACAGCTAATTGGAGATTAGCGGCACACAGCAATTTCAAAATTAAGTAAAAACTAGTTCTTATTATGTCACATGTTTTAAAACCTTTATTACAGATCTAGCAATTGATCTGAAGAAGTCAGTTTTTTTTTTCAGCGCCAGAGTGGACCTATGATGTCATGGGTGCATGCTCCATTGCTCAGCACTCGAGGATATGCAAAATTGGTGCTATCAATGATGCCATAGGTTAAACTGGTCAATAGCGTTCGTTGTGGAATGTTTCATCATGGCCTTGCAGCTACATCATTGCTAGAGTGGCAAATAATACCACAACAACTTAGTTGCAAAGTTTGACTACGCCTGGGGAGGTGGAACTCTGTTCAAAAGCTGTCAATTGCCTTATGTTTGCATATTCACACCAGGTACTGTGGTGACCAATAATGCAATACAGGATTAAAGTAGCTGTTTTTTTACACTGTGAGAGACAGCCAACAAAACTGCTAACAATACACAAAATTCTTGAACTTGACAGCTCCATATATCACCGAAGTCTTTTTTTCACATTTCCAAAGGAAAACCATGCAAAGTCATGATAATAACCTTGGTAGAGCTGCAAAAATCATGAATGTCACAGTGTGCACTTGTCTTACTGTAATAATCACTCCTTATGGTTCAAAACTTTAGATACCATTGTCTGCGAGACTGAATATGAATGTAACTATTGAACTTAACATTGATAAAAAATCTTTGCATGTACATGTAATAATATTTCAACTGAGACTTATCAATTTTAGTGAGAAAAATGTTCTATTCTTAATAAATTTGAATGTTGATCATCTTTGCTTCATTTATTGCACATAATCATGGTTTGCACAAAAGTCTCTATGTGCACAATGATTTTGTTCAAAGTACTCACAGTCTCATCAAGGGTGTAATTTTGTTTTGAAGATGAGGTTGGCAGTGTATTTATGACACAAACGAAAGATGTGCTCCCTGTGCATATAACACTCATCAGGCCAAAACAATGACCTTATTTGGCCTTTGGGATGCATGAACTGAATGAAGACATCCTTGACTATGCAAACATACAGCAGCAATGTATTGACCAGCTTTAATTAAATTATTGCTATCAGCTTAGAAGTTGTTGGATTGTGGTACCAAGAGTATCTGATGAAATCAAATTTCAATGCCACATCAACTCTGTGAATGGGCCAAGATCCATTTGAGCAATTCTTCTTTCTTTGTTTAATCACAAAGAGTTCAAAACAACATACTCTAAAACCAAACCAATTCCCACTATCTGCAAAATCGAATCAGTAACTTGAAAACTGTGCCTGGCACAAGAACTCATCATGCCTTTTGAATTATCAATGCCAATGTACCACATTTCATCGGATACTCTTGGTACCACAACACTATACTATCTATAGTGTCCAAAGGGAAAACCTAGTAAGTCACATTTTGGGCCAAATTCAGTTAAGGTCAAAATAGGACTTCTGAGACGTGTTTCTATATATTTATTAAGTTTAGATTTTCGAGAAGTGGCCCATTAACCCAGAATGACACTGGCAAATCCCTGTTAGTCTATTTCTGCACGGACTGGAATTTAAAAGTCAATTTTCTCAGAATGTCCTAAATGTGACTTGCTAGGTTCTCCCTTTGGAAGCTAGAACACAATCATGATTGGTGTGTAGGCACAGTCAAGGAAATTTACAAGACATATTAATCAATCAATAAATTAGGTTGTCTTCAATCAATTCATTCATCCCAAAGGCCCAACAAGGTCATTGTTCTGGATAAAACATCCTGACCGGTGCTTTGCCCCAACGGAGCACACCTTGTGTGGCATAAGTGCACTGCGAAACATATCTTCAAAGCAAAATCACACCCTTGATGACAATACTTTAAAGAAAATTATTGTCGTACTTAGAGACTACTGTGCAGCTATTTTTTCTATGTACAATAAATGAGGCAAAGATGATCAATATTTAAATTAATCTAGAACATAAATATTTACAGACTAAAATTGATTAGTCGAAACATCCATGCTAAGTATTTTGTTCAATGTTAAATTAATGGTTACATTCATATTCAGTCTCTGGGAGCCTGGTATCTGAAGTGCGGACCCCAGGTCTCAAACCATGAATTGTGAATATTACAGTAAGGCAAGTGTACATTGTGATATTCATGATTTTTGCAGCACTGCCAAGGTTAGTATGATGACTTCGTATGGTTTTCATTGGAAATATGAAAAATTTGAATTTAGCGATTTACTTAATTTCAACCCAAAAGATGTTCAACTTCAAAAATCACCAAATTAGTTCTAAGATATGTTTTGTCTCACCCCTTCTTCTGCAGTATTACAGAATATTGGATTGATACTAGGTGTCAGGACCGAGCCCTGCCCCATCAAGGATGACTCGTTTTGACAAAAATTCAATATTTGAACTTGTGTAGTGCAACATATAGGATTAAAAAAGCTAACTTTTTCAACCAAAACATCAGGTCGCTCAAGAATACAACACGAGTCAGAGTATTGAAATATGATCAAATTGTTATACTACAGACATTGTCGAAAAAAAAAATATGAAAAACTGCGAATATGCGATATCTACACTACCCTCCAAAAGCTTAAATACACCTGTGAAGGTCAGGTTTCTGTCAAATACAGTTGATTTTCAACACAATTTTATTTTGTACTTACATAAAACAACATGGAAACTCAAATTGCGGCCAGAAGGCGTGCTTGTTTCATTACTTAAGTCATTTTGGTACAATTTACATAATTTTTATCGATATCCCATATTGTGCTTTTCTGTGAAAAAATGCAACAACAAAGTTATCTTCAGCTATAAAATATATGAGTTTCCCATTTGTTTGACGTAAGTATATAAAATAAAAGGTGGGTTCAAGCTGAAGTATTTTGACAGAAACCTCACCTTTTTGGGTGTATTCAAACTTTTGAAGGGTAGTGTAATTCTGTGAGTTTATTTCAGCCTCTTTCTGGTACCTTTAGGCCTCTCTTAAACTTTCTTAAAGGAGGGGAACCTGGTATAGAAGCAGGGTGGGGTGAACCCATGGTCATTATGTGAACCCATGGTCATTATGTGTCCAACCTCCAAATAGTCAACACCTCCCATTTCTCTTCATAAACAATGGAATAACAATATGATATATTCCATATATTTAAACAGTTTTCATATATTTTGTTTCACTTAAAATTTCGCACAATTAGTGCTAATTCTGCAGTTTCAAAGTACATATTTCTTAAGAAATTAAGGAAAATATTGAATTATTACGGATTTTGTCTTGTAACTTTGATTGGCGGGTCATTTTTCAATTTGATTGGTCATAAATAAGATACCGTTATGACCCCTAAATTATCAAAGCTACTATAGAGCTCTGAAGTTAAAGTATAGCACTGGAAGATTTTCTATCCCCCATGTAATTGGCTAATATCATTTTCAGGAAGCTAACCAGCTCTCTTGACCAATAATTGGCAACTGGTCATTTGATGCACCCTAGTCCAGGTGTAAATAAGACAACTAGTTGACTTGAATTTTGCCAGTCTGCAATCTGCAGCTTCACTACACTGCACACTCATTGCTTTACAAACAGCAGACTGGCATGTTGGTCAGCGATTATCATAAGCTTTTAAGAGGAACTGCAGACCACTATGATAATAATCATACCTGTTTCAGTCCTTCCCACAGTCTTCACCTTCTCATTTCAGCAATATATTTTGGAAGTCAAGGGAATCCCTAAAGGCTCATTGAATATCCTTGGCCTCTGAAACAAAAAACTCATCATGCAATTGCTTGCAGTATGTAACCAAGATGCCCTACACTATATATACACAACAAAAACGAAGAATGATTGTCATGTATCACTGCACTCAAGTTAAAAGGGACACAGAAAACATTAAATCATCAACATGCACTATGGCACATATATTGGTAATCGATTTAGTAAATTATTATGTTGAGTGAACAAAGGTAGATGAAATCAAACTGCTGTATCAGATAATAATAGTCAAGACCTGTTTTAAAAGATTTTATGCACGTTAGAGAACTATTCAAGTGTCAAACATTATCTAATTGCATAAATACCAACATGATAGAAAAAGTTCATTTGGTCTTAGTGATATCGTATAAAGATGTTGTTTAACTTCAATGATAGTCCTTGTTCACATGAGAATGACTTGTGTTACACTGACATGATTGTTTACTCCTTGCAACCATTGGGATCCCCTCCATAGATGGAGTCGACGCAAGATATCAGACACAATCAGAACAAAAATGCACAAGACAGCCACCATGATCAAACAAACGACCTTTCTAACTCCACAAACACTGAAGTCTAATGACAAGACAATAAAGAAATGAGAAACCTGATTGCGAGGGAATTACTGATTAAACATAGGCAGCAAAACAAAGGGAGGGCTGATCTAAAGAACTTCCACTTTGAGCAACCACCAAAAACAGCAGAAAATTTTAAACAATGCTGGAAGTGCGGCATAAGTCACTTTCATGTGAACAAGGATACAGATAACATCTAAAACATCATTAATGGTTGGGATACATGTCATCTCAATTGTTGATTTGGTGGAATATTCAAGTATTAAAAGTAACAGTCCTTAACAATCAGCATGATCAGTTTTAAAGTAATTGTTGAGGAGTTTTGAGAATCAGTCTGAAACAATGACAATATCTATATCTTTTCCTCCAACTGCAAAAATGTGTCATTTACCACTGTAATAATGAAAAAATTGCAAAAATGTTAATATTCACACCAAGCTGCTCTTCTGCTAACAGTGGTGTGTCAAGTGAAACAACAGAAGAATTTATTGTGGCATGTGTATACCACTACAAGCTACTCTTCTGATGACCTGATAACAGTGATCTATTGTTTAGTGCATTTATTTTGAGTTGCGACTGGAAAGGCAATAAATCAAAATGAGCCCAGATCTTATAATCAGACTGTCAGATGCAGCACACAGGCAACCACAAAACCAATTCAGTTGCGGTACTAACTTGATAACCACCACTTGACACGGCGGTACAACAAGAGAAACCACACAAATTGATTGCAGTACCTCTGTTCCACTACAAGCTGCTCTTCTGATGACCAGATGACAATGATATGCTGTTAGTGCATTATTGTCAGTTGCAATTGGAAAGGCAATAAATCAAAATGTGCCCTGATCTTATATAATCAGACTGACAGATGTAGCACACAGGCAACCACAAAACCAATTCAGTTGCGGTACTAACTTGATAACCACCACTTGACACGGCGGTACAACAAGAGAAACCACACAAATTGATTGCAGTACCTCTGTTCCACTACAAGCTGCTCTTCTGATGACCTGATAACAATGATCTATTGTTTAGCGCATTTATTTTGAGTTGCAATTGGAAAGGCAATAAATCAAAATGTGCCCTGATCTTATATAATCAGACTGACAGATGTAGCACACAGGCAACCACAAAACCAATTCAGTTGCGGTACTAACTTGATAACCACCACTTGACACGGCGGTACAACAAGAGAAACCACACAAATTGATTGCAGTACCTCTGTTCCACTACAAGCTGCTCTTCTGATGACCTGATGACAGTGATCTATTGTTTAGTGCATTTATTTTGAGTTGCAACTGGAAAGGCAATAAATCAAAATGTGCCCTGATCTTATATAATCAGACTGACAGATGTAGCACACAGGCAACCACAAAACCAATTCAGTTGCGGTACTAACTTGATAACCACCACTTGACACGGCGGTACAACAAGAGAAACCACACAAATTGATTGCAGTACCTCTGTTCCACTACAAGCTGCTCTTCTGATGACCTGATAACAATGATCTATTGTTTAGTGCATTTATTTTGAGTTGCAATTGGAAAGGCAATAAATCAAAATGTGCCCTGATCTTATATAATCAGACTGACAGATGCAGCACACAGGCAACCACAAAACCAATTCAGTTGCGGTACTAACTTGATAACCACCACTTGACACGGCGGTACAACTAGAGAAACCACACAAATTGATTGCAGTACCTCTGTTCTACTACAAGCTGCTCTTCTGAAGACCCGATAACAATGATATGCTGTTAGTGCATTATTGTCAGTTGCAATTGGAAAGGCAATAAATCAAAATGTGCCCTGATCTTATATAATCAGACTGACAGATGTAGGACACAGGCAACCACAAAACCAATTCAGTTGCGGTACTAACTTGATAACCACCACTTGACACGGCGGTACATCAAGAGAAACCACACAAATTGATTGCAGTACCTCTGTTCCACTACAATCTGCTTTTCTGATGACCTGATGACAGTGATCTATTGTTTAGTGCATTTATTTTGAGTTGCAATTGGAAAGGCAAGGAATCAAAATGTGCCCTGATCTTATATAATCAGACTGACAGATGCAGCACACAGGCAACCACAAAACCAATTCAGTTGCGGTACTAACTTGATAACCACCACTTGACACGGCGGTACAACTAGAGAAACCACACAAATTGATTGCAGTACCTCTGTTCCACTACAAGCTGCTCTTCTGATGACCTGATAACAGCGATCTATTGTTTAGTGCATTTATTTTGAGTTGCAATTGGAAAGGCAAGGAATCAAAATGTGCCCTGATCTTATATAATCAGACTGTCAGATGCAGCACACAGGCAACCACAAAACCAATTCAGTTGCGGTACTAACTTGATAACCACCACCAGACATGGCGGTACAACAAGAGAAACCACACAAATTGATTGCAGTACCTCTGTTCCACTACAAGCTGCTCTTCTGATGACCTGATAACAGTGATCTTTTGTTTAGTGCATTTATTGTGACTTGCAATTGTAAAGGCAAGAAATTAAAATATGTCCTGATCTTAAATAATCACAGTGACAGATGCAGTACACATGCAAACCAATTAATTTGGGGTACTATGTAGGTAACCGTTGGTCCATTTAGAGAGACACACAGGCTGCTCTTCTGATGACCTGATAACAATGGTCTATTGTTTGGCACATTTAATGTGCGGTTCAATGGAAAAGACAGTAAATCAAAATTGTGCACTAATCTTAAATAATCAGAATGACAATAAGTCAAATTGTGCCCTGATCTTAGATAATCAGACAGAGAGATGCAGTACACAGGTTCAATTAAAACCAATTGCAACTAAGCTTATTTTAGGTTTCATGGAAAAGAATGTCCCTATTTGTATATTGTAGTACTTAGTACCAAGCATCAGATACATAACATGATCAATTGTGAAGACTACTCCCAACACTGTGTGTGGAATTTGGAGTTTACTTCTTCCTTTTGGTGCTTCAAATACAGCTAAACAGTTTGCCTTGTCCACTATAATGCTTAGGTGTTTAATCATATACCAGTCAAAGACCGTATTTTCCACTCTTTCAGGAATCAATGTAACTTCATTTAATTGAAGACAGAAAAATATTTTTTGCTACTCTTCCTTTTGTTCATGCAATTGCAGTACCATAAGTGCATGACAAAATATGGCAGCTACAGCTATATTTGACAGAAAGTTATCGACCTACTAACGCGATAAATATGCAGAACTGTTCTATGGTGCACAAGCACCATGAAACATATGTTTGGCAGGGTTAGGTTATTGTCGTAATTTTCGCTGTTTCAACTAAGATTCCAAGAAAGTATTTTCTCAAGAATACATATGTAGCTCCGCAATAAAAAGTGGTTACATACCTTTGTTGATGCTTAATACACCCATTGATCAGTAGTCCATTCCATCTAAAAAGAAAGCAGAACAAATTGATAACTACTTGTCACACATAACGTCTACTATCAACATGAAATGGCCTTCCCTGTGGGATGCAAGTCATGTTCAAATGGTAACGGTACTTATTTAGGTCAAAAAGCTCAATATCATCCTTTTCGTCATTTCCTATAACACAATCACTTACATCGCATTTAAAAAGAGCTGTAGTTTGGACACTTAAAAGTAATAGTGCATAGACCAACCCAAAAATTGGGAATCAGGAAGCGTTGTAAAATGATGCATGAAAATGTTTGTCATCTGCCAGTTAGCTCAACCTCCTTTTTTTGTAAGAAGCTACACAATCATTTTGGAGACCATCATGTGATTATGAGATGAGAAGACTGGGAATCTTAGACATACTCGATCCACTAATAGAATTAGTTGTCACAGTATGGAACACTGGATACAAAGTTACTGACATCCATCAATATCCAATGGACTCTGACAAAACTGAGTTCCAACACAAAAGTTAACACTAAACTATATATGGCTATAAAAGTTAGGCAACACATAATTGATTTTTAGCTTCTCGGATCTTCTCAAAGCACTTTTTCTAGGGTCGGTCGGTAGGACAAAAAAAAAAGGTGAAAAAAAAAATTTTTATAATGTCAAAAAAAAAAATTTTTTTTTTTTTCAATTTTTTTTTTCCATCGGCGGGAAATCTATTGTGTCGGCGGGTCCGCGAAGCTAAGAATCAATTATGTGTGGCCTAGGCCTACCGAAATATGCTTAACCAAAATATTTGTTAAGTCTACCAATTTATTCACTAGCATAATTTTGCGAGATGCCAAAATTTGAGAAAAATATCAGAAATTCTCATTTTTCCTTTTTTTTTTTGTTTTTATTAAAATTTCATCGGATTGGCCCTCCAAATGAGTTAAGTCATTTAAAGAGGTATAATTTGGATATCTAAATGCAAAATTTCAGAGATCTAACTCCAAAATAGAGGCAATTATGGAGCATTGAAAAAAATTACATTTTTTCCACATTTATGCTGAATTTGCTGTTATTAATTTTTGAACGAGCATATAGACCCCCAAAAGGCACATTGAGGGTATTTAATGCATATTATGGTAGATTTTCATGCCCATAGGTATAACCATTTCGGATTTCTGTTCGGGAAACGAAAAAAAAATTTTTTTTCTTAATATTCAATATTTTACAAAAACTGTACCAATTGCTTAAATATGTACACCAAATGGCACATATATGCTAGAAGACCCATTCATGTGCAAAATATCATATACACAAGTACCAGAGTTTAGGCACAGTGGCCAATACGGCTATGTGTGATGCTGCCTGCAGTGGATCCAAGCAGGTGGTAAAGGAAGACACATCCAAATTACAACATGTCTGCGATTCATTCCTGGGCCAGATGCATGCTCTATAATCCAGCTAAGTGCATGACTTGACACCAAACACCTCCAAACAAAATGGCCAAGTCAGGGCCCAAAAGACGTTCTTAAAATGCTCAAATCTCAAATTTCCCGCCAAAACTTATCATTCTCTTGTGTGACTGCATAAATGGAGATATGTACACACCTCCATTAAAAATGGCAGCCAAAATTTTCTTTTGCCTACATTTTTGGCTCTATTAAATGTAGGACAACGGTTTTACTGTCTAAATATGCATCTTCATGCATGTGGAATACAAGGGAATTTGTCTTTTTCACTTTCATATTGTTTCATGTATATTTTATTTTCTAAATTACACAATTACAGGCCGTACGCTTAGTTCAAGATCGCAGAGCATTTATTTTGGGAACGGTCTAATCCTGGAACAGCCAGATTTCTGGAAGAAACTTTACCATTTTTCAAAATGGCTGACATTTAAGACTAACTAATTATCAATTTGGCAGGGAGTCAGATTGTTTTGATGAAAGGATACTACTTGGGTCACAAAATCGATAATTCAAAGAGATTTTTATTTTGATTAATTGGCTGTCTCTGAGAAAACCATGCAGGTTGTACAGTAAAGTGAAACGTGGCCCGAGCCGGATTTTAACTAAATTTTCACCAAATGCCCTTTAAACACAATAATGAAGGTTGGTTAAGTCCGTTTTTCTACAATTTCAATTCTCCCTTGATTTTACCACACTTGAAAATAGGGTGTCAAGTGTTGCGCAAAATTCCTTTAACATGGGTTTCAATGGGAAAACATGCCAACTTTAGCACTATAGGAACCAGAGCGCAGAGCATGGTTTGAAAATTTTATGACGGAGGATGATTACACATGACTTGAATATTCTAAATTCACTTTTTGTAGCATGGAACACTCCTTCATAAGCCAGATATAAGCATTTTTAGATAGCGGAGGGTGGCAAATTTCTTTGCGTTTCACAAAAAATGAAAAAATACTAAAAATGTCATAATTCTGCTGAGATTTGTCCAAATTTGACAATTTTAGTGTCTAACTATATATTTTGGGCAATTCCGCACCTCTTGGGCTGATTTTTATTTTGATTGGAGGTCAAGGTCACTGCCCAAGGTCAAGGTCAAGTCAATTTTTCTGTAATTTAATGATATTTCAAGTTTTAGTCCCCGATATCTATCAAAAAGTCCCATAATACCAATGCTTATTCAGCATAAACTTATTTTATGAATGTCAAGCTATATGTAAGTATCCTAAACTGTATCAAAAACCTGTTTTTTTTTAACCATAGGGGGCACTTTCAAATTTTCGAAATTTTTTCAAATTGCAGGTTAAATATTTTGAAGATGTCCATCGATCATTGTTCATTAATAATTCAGAGTTCAATGGATTGCTGCTATTGCATGAGAGTCAAATAAGGGATTCTGGGCCAGAAAACAGACCTTGGAATATGATATGAATGTTTTCGGCAGCCATTATTGAAAATTTTGTCACCTCAGTTAATGTCAATAACTAATAGAGATAACAGAAAAGTTTTTGTTTCTATACCTATGTTTTCAGGGTCAAGGAATAACACAAAAACATACATTTTTATCATTGTATGTTACCTAATATATGTGTAATTTGGCTGCCACAACAACAACAAAAAGTATATTTTTTGATATCTGCAGAATATTGGAATAATTCTTAGGTCTATACCTATGTTAGCTTATGTTTACATGGTCAGGGAATATGATACAGTCATATTCCATGCTCTATATGCTTCCAAGTACATACATTCATGCATTGATAATTGGACAATTTCACAATACAAAATGGGACGCATAAAGTATTTTGTAGTGTGAGATTTAGGAGTGTTTTTTTACATCAGCTTTTCTCTTAAACTATAATTTTGGGGTAAGTGGTGCCATCTGCGCTTGGGAAAGTAATGCCAAGTCAAAGCTTTTCTGTCAAATAAAATCACTGTGGCTATTGTAAAAAATGCAAGTCACAAAACTGTTTAACCTTGCTGTTCTTCACACAATATTTTTTGATTACCACTTTGCTTGCTTGATGGGATGGAAAAAAGTGATATTTGACCTTACCACAATTAAAGATGATGAAATTAATACAATTTTAGTGTCATTGTTGGCCTGCTCCCTATGGGAGCTTTTTGTTAAAATCAGCTGAGTCTTATCTGGCAAGGGTCAAAGGGTCGCTCCTTATTCTTGCACGCCAGTTCTGTGATCAAAAACCTTCCTTATGGCTCAGTTAAGGCCCACTACAAAGTGGCCTGCCTATGTCACATGAACAGTTTGAAAATGATTTCAGCTACAAGTTGGGACGCTTATCTGCAAAGACCTCTAATCAAATAGTTTCTATGCACCATGTTAGCATGTAAGGGTCATTCTCAAATTTCGGGACAATTTGCGTCACTCTAGCTCCCTGACATTAATATTAATGCGATAAATATCTGAAGCGTCACTCTGCATCTGTTATTCATATTTCTACTTAGAACCACTGCATTTGGAGCAAAAAGTCATTCATTAGACTTTTTTTAATGCATTATGTCCAGAAATCCGTGCAAAATCAATGGTTTTTCCCTGTCACTGGACCTGACATGACAAAATCAAGTGTTAATTTTCCTCCTAATATACCATTATTTTCAAAGTTTCTTTGCACGATTCATGGGAATATAGACTTGAATTTATATTTAGTTCATATTCAATTTTTTTGGGCATAATTTCATTGATTAAATTGATACAATACTCATGTCACTAATTTATGTCAATTTTTTTGTCCCCTCCGTTACTTGCCATAGCTCTGTTCGTTATTGTTTTTTATGAGCTATTTTCACTGAATATCATCAGACGCATGTGCGCCATAGTACCACTGCCTTGCAGACTTCATAAAACATGTATTCAATAAATTATGACATAATGTTCGTAAAAAATGTTTTTGGTCCCACTAAAATGTCCCCTCCGTTTCCTTCATTTCCAAGCTTACCAATAATAATTTTACAGAGCGATTACATGTATATATTACTGAGGGTGGCAGGTTTTAATATTCTGCAATTATTTTGTCTAATCTCCAAAACAAAAAGCAGTAATGAGCGAAAAGCAAAAAATTGTTCCCCTCCGTTACCGTCCACTCCGTTACCAGATCATGAGCAAGAAATCGACATTTGGACCAAAAAATCTACTGATACGAGATGAAGTACTTCTGAAAATAATAGTTACATCAATCTTTTATCATTTTTCCTTTTGTTGCTGTTCCTACAGTTGGTTTTTTACATCAAAATTCCCCTCCGTTACCACATTGTCCCCTCCGTTACAGGACAATTTTCCTATACCCGTTGTCCCGAAATTTGAGAATGGCCCGTAAATGAGTTTGACATCTGTAAAAAATTTCCCAAAATAATATTTTCCATTTTGTCTTGAATTGTTCGCCTGATTTAAAACTGAACAAACATGTACTTTTGGTTTTGCATATTTATTGACACAAAATAAAGTCTATTTATTTCTGATGATAGGCAATATATGCCATGGCTAAAATACCAGTCATTGATAGAAAAGATAGAGAAGGGTAGGGGAGAACGGTGCACAGTGAGACACTTCTTTTATTTTCAAGTATTCCAAAATGTCGGCAGTAACAAGTTAAATGAGATCAGGTCCACATTATAGATAATGACATTGGGTAAATCGTCCAGTAATTTCAGGTTCCTACCTTTTACAGGTTTGGAGTAATTTTGAGTTACGTCCATGTCGTTAAATGTCTCACTGTGCCCCGTGGGTGGGGCGCAGTGAGACAGCAGGCGGGGCACAGTGAGACAGGGAACCTGCTGCCATAACCGCCGATCCTCAGGACCTGTGGAATTGTTCTATCAATTGTTGCTACAGTAACTACTGTACTCTTATAAAAGCAGCTGGCTAGGTGATTTTTTAGGTCCTTGTTTGAGCATGTTTCGAAACTACATCGCACAGGACACATGCACGACTTATTTAACCTGCCGCACCTGCTACATACTGATCAAAATTCTTTCTGATGCTTCCCTTTGGATTTGACTCACTAAAATTAGTAGTTTACAGCAGGAATTTTAGTTTTTAAAAGTGAATTGTTAGCTATGCATTACATGTATATTCAGGTAGTTTTGAGTGTATTTTGTGATGTCTCACACTGCCCCGCCTCAAACTATCTCACTGTGCCCAACGCAGAGCTCTCTTTATAAGATTTTTGAATCCTGTGGACCGAATGCCTGTATTGTGGTTGATCATCTCACTAAACTAAGACAAATAATCACGGTTTGAATCCCTGGTAAATGATTTGCATTATACCATTTTTCTTGGGAATTATAACAAAAAGTCGTTTAGCAAAATTATTTACTTTTATCGGCTAAAAACCTAAATATTGAAATTCCACTCTCGATATGCGGTGTAGGCATTCCGGATATAGGTCAGACTCTCACTTACTTACTTTTTGTACTATACAAAAGAGGGTTGATCTGTAAACAGTACCAGCTAGACGCTACGGGCTTTGTCTCACTGTGCCCGCCGTCTCACTGTGCCCCGCTCTCCCCTACTTCTGGCATTATTTTACTCGCTGCAATGCCACAGTTGGTCTAGTCACATGGATGTACTCGCTTTCTGGGGATACTGTGTATGGCCAGGCGATGCACCCTATATCACATTCCACCCGCCAATAACCACTGCTCGTCTTGCATATGGAAATATGACCAAATCTAGTTAAATAAAGCATGGCTGTAAAAGGAATGCTCCCTTCTATCTTTGGTTTAATGCCAGAGGGCTTCTTCTGATGGACAGGCATCCATTATAACTGCAATTTTTGGCATTTATAATATTAATGTTTTTAGCAAGCAGCTAGGTGGCTCTACGGTGAGTTGAAATTAAGAGTATTCTTTTTCGGTGTCACTGGTGTTACCCTCAAAAATGGTCTATAATTGTAGAATTTTCAAAAACTGCCTCAGTCATAGGATATTTCCTGTTTACAGGGATCAATCTTTGGCAACACCTGTTCAAATCATTGCATCACTGTGGGAGCAATTGATATTTCAGAGCAAATTGTCACTGGTGTTACCGTCACTGGTGTTACTCAAAAATGGTTAACACAGGTGTCCAATGGCAACACCAGTAATGAATGGTAGCAGAAAATCCAATGAAATTCTTATTTCAGTGGGAAATATTTCAGCAATTATTAATTTGGTCACTGGTTTTATTTTGAGTCAATTGTGTTTTTTTTAACTTTTACTGTAACACCAGTGACAGTTTTGTCTCAGTTATTGTGCAATGACCCAGAGATATTCTCAAAAGTTTTTGCCTGGTCTTTCCGTGTGAATCTGTTGGTAAATGCTGGCTTTCTGACAACATCTTCAATGATCTCTTTCCCAACCCATTTAAAGTCATGCAAATTCAAATCTGGCCAGGGCCGCCAGGCTAATAGTCCTAAGACAATATTTGTCTTTTGATGCGTGCTTCTATTGTATCTGTGAGTTTTGGACTTATCATATATAATAGCTCTGGTCTGTGAAATCTTGCATTGCACTGTTGTACAATTCAGAAGGTGAAGATTGTCATGATTATGTCCTAAGGTTCTGCGGGTTCTGAGCCATCCCACTGCTTCTAGTTGGACAACCAGCGCTCTTTAAAAACCTCATTAAAATTTATTTTGTTACAAGGTTACTATTTCGTCCTGCCCACAGTCCCCAGCACTGTTTGCTTTGTCAAACACCATGAAGACAAGGAACAGTTAGAAACTCTCCTGTAAACAGGTTAACATCAAGATGTGTATTCTCAAGGTTGCTCATTCCTTGCAGTTAGTAATGGGCACACTTCAAGTACAGTCCTGGACAAAAGTCTTGTCGCATCCAAATGTTATTGACAAAACTGTTAATAACTTGGCTTGTGATTGCCTGATTTTGGCAAGAAATGGCTTAAATGAAGGCCAAAAGCTTCTGCAACTTGCTTATATTGCAAAAATAAAGTTTCAACCTACTCTGAATATTCTAGAAATTAATAATAAGAGTCTGTCACAAAAGTGCTTGGACAAAAGTCTTGTCGCATGCACAACTTTTAAAATGCTGAAAATTTGTTTTAATGAATAGTGAAACTGCAAAAAGGATGCAAAAATGTTGGAGAATGTAGTCATGGTGTAACTGAACGTAAAAATATCACCTCACATGAATTCATGATCTTTGAAGAAAATATCCCTGGTGTTTGGGCAAAATATCAACATTTTATGAGTAAAAATCATCAAGGATGGCAGATAATGAAGGGATATATCATCAGAAGCTCCTAAATATCCTTCGGAATGATCTTCCCTACCTCCTGTCCCATTTTGGTGGGCATTTGATGAGCGTACATCATTTCAGGTGATGGAGCAGATGCAATTGGAGCATTTAATGATGCTTGTGATAAGGAACATTTATATGTACTTTGTTACAGATCAATTGGGTTTTTGTACTTCTTGCACATGGGTGGTACATCTTGGTGGCAAAGGCCGAGCTGCACAGTGATTAATTTTTCAATTTTTTAATCCAAAACAACATTATAACTGCAGAAAAGCTGCACCAATAATGCAAATGTTCTTTTATAGCTTACATGAATACAATTTATCCAGACTTGACTGAAATTGACCATGATAGTGAAAAACAAAAACACTGTCTCAGAGCAAGAAATTGATCGAGATGGCAAGGGGACAATATAATTAACAGTAGCATTAGACAAGAACAAATTTTAGTCCTAAATTATTGTAAACTACTGCCATGGTGAGGCTTTGAAGCCAAATGGCATAGTTTGTACAAGTGCAGCCATCACTTCAATTTTTCTTGTCAACGTGGTATGTACCATTATACCTGCTCTCCAACCGGGAATGCTATAATCTCAATTTCCATGATCCCATGTCCTCCAAATTAAGTTGGAAGGCAGGGAAGACAACTCCAAAGAATATTTATGAATTTTAGGAAGCATTGGTCTGTATTTATATCACTTTTGATGCTCATTATTGATGCTGTGTTGATATTTCACATGAGTCCTCATGGAACCCCTTGGATATTGTTCTACAAGATCATTAAGTCGAACAAAGTTAGTTTTTTTTATTCTCCTACATCATGACTAAATGCTCTGACAATTTTTCATCATTCTAGGAATTTTAGAATTATTTTAGACAATTTTTCGGCATAACTTCTTGCATGCGACAGGACTTTTGTCCAGACACATTTTGGACACACTGTCAATATTAATTTCTATGATATTCAGATTGAGACAAAACTTTATTTTCGCAATATAAGCATATTGCAGGAGGACTTGGCTTTCATTTGAGCCGTTACGCATTAAAATCTGTTCAGTACAAGTCAAATTATTGACAATTGTATCTGTGACATGTGCTAGCGACAGAACTTATGTCCAGGACTGTAGTTGAAATGACCTGCTCTGGCAAATATACATGCAGCTAAGGCTGTCCACAAGTGGACTGCTCTAGCATTGCAACTTCTTTTTCCAGCCTTGGCAGATCATATGCTGTCTTGTGTTGCCACCTAGTGACTAGTGTGCTATTCCATGAGCTCCTGCGAGCGTCCACACCATTTCAATCAGAGGAACTCACACAATTTTGTCTCGAAGAAACCTTGGCTGTTTCTGAGTGGGTTGATGACCTTGTCTACTTCCTTAGAGAATGTGATTGCTGAGTCTGACTCTGGTATACATCAATGTTGAATAAAATTTTGTGAATGTGCAATGAAATTGGAACTATTTCTTCGGACAGCAATTCTGTGGCATACAAAATCAACTTTTGTGCCAGGTGGCAGCAGCATGCAGTTCTCATTTTCACCAGACTGCAGGTAAGGAATATGAAATCCGTGCAAATGTAGGAACCAACCCAATGCAATTGCCTTGATTATCAGCCATGTCGACCATTTCTGATAATTCCGCCACAACAGATGGTTTCACAAATTTTACTCATTGCTGTTCCTTCTGTCAGTGTCCCATTAGTACCCAGAAAGTTCATACTAGTATGGAAACCCCCGGAAAAGATAAAAATTCTTATTGTGTGGTGCATCCAGTGATCTCTACGTACATAGAGATCACTGGGTGCATCAATAACAATTTCAGGTTCTTTCCAAGTCAAGGGCTGGTCAAAATTTACCATAGTGTAAAGTTGGAATATGGACAAAATGCATGCCTTGTATCCTGAGTACATATATAGCAAGGGAGATAAGAATGCAACTGAGGGTTGTCAAGGATTTGAACAGCTGGATAGCTGAGTTGTTTGAAAAAGGTTTCCACCTGCTCTACTAAATGTCTTTGCCTGCATGGGTTCAAAGCTTGGTTGGAGAACCCAAAACCTTCAGTGGTCAATGATTAGCAAAATCCTACGTGGATGTCGTTCAGATGAGACATCAAATAGTTGCCCCATGTGTCATCTGTACTGGGCAAGTAAAATATCAATTACATGAGGCAAATGTATAAGATGTTAACCACTCTCAAATCTGATCAATAAGCCTCTCCCGCCAACATTTAAACTGATGCAGAGTTGTGGAGGCCTGTTGGCTCCAGATCCAGATCTCGAGCATCGATCAACCCTCATGACCAAGCACATCTATCTATCTATTTACGGATGC
Organism: Platynereis dumerilii; assembly: GCA_026936325.1. NCBI lineage: Eukaryota > Metazoa > Annelida > Polychaeta > Phyllodocida > Nereididae > Platynereis > Platynereis dumerilii. The sequence goes on along the minus strand of JAPTHN010000010.1, from coordinate 12,388,149 downwards.
TGTCTGTCCTGATAAATGATGTACATCATTGCCTGCAAATTTGGTGTAACCAGTCTGAAGCCAAGGGCTATCTCCAAAAAAAGACCAATCGTCCAGTCCCAGTTAAATAAAAATTGGAAAATCCTTAAATAATAGCTTGTTTCAAGCATGCTTTGCAAACCTGTATTCTAATGGGTGATTTTGTCATGTTTTCTGATGCTAGTTCCAAGATGTCCTTACAGGGAATAGAATGGTTCAAATTTCAGTGGAAAAGTTGTCTTAATAAAAGTGTCTGTGGCCATATTGGAGTTTAACAGCTCTATAATTGTCCAATGTCTCAATGTGTTCTTACAACTGAACACTTCAGAACAGTGTAAACTGACTTTATGAACAAAGGCGTTTTCATAGTAAGTGGTCATTTATGGCCAATTGCTATGAAATAAATTGAATAATGATGCAAAGAATAATTTTTCTATTTCACTCAATGACATCTAAAGTAGCTGCATTCTTTTAATTGTCAATTGATACAATGATTGTCAAATCTGAGAGAATGGTTGACTTTATCGAATTGTCGGCAGCCATATTTTACACCATATTAGCATTGTAAATGTTAAATAATGGTCCAATGTCATTTTTGATGCTCTCAATGTGTTCCTTGACCCCAAAAACCTAGGTTTAGATGCAAAGATCATCAAATTCGAGTGGATAGTTCCCGAGTTATTGCCATTTGAAGGTTTCGTCGGCCATCTTGGACGCCATCTTGAAAAAAACACATTTCTGATGGTCCGATTTTGGTAAACTTTTAGTTTGTTAAAAAGTACACCTAAACCTAACAGAATCAGGTGAAAAACCTTTTGTAGCAATTTTTTGGGGGTTGAGGGGTTATTTTCCACAAATAGACTGGACTATTTATCCGGGACACAAATGGTGAATTACTGGAAACCTGCCTCCAACTCAAGTCAGCCGTTGATGAACTGTCAACAACTGTGACACTGCTCCACAACAAGGTGAACACCTTATAAACCAAACCAAGTTGAGCAGACACATGGCCGTAGACCGGAAACAGACACTGGAACAGAAAACCAGACTCCAGAAATCCCGAATCCCCTTGTGCAGGCCGCAGAAACATGGCAGAATGCATCCCAGGATGGTGGGACGCATCCCACTGAGATAGGTGGTGCCAAAGCAAGGAACGGTGAAGCAACTGAGACAACCAGGGTAGCTGCGACCACCGATAATGGTCGCACAGACTCAGCCATGCAGACGCAGGAGCCCGACACCCCATTTGCCCTTCAACGTCACCAGAGGCACAGAGCCCTGCAAGGACGCTCCTTTGCCAGCAACACCCGACAGCCGGTGTCTGACTCAGCAACAGCCCAGTTGACAATGCAAGGAATTTCCAACTCCAGTGACTTAATGTAAAAATTAAGGCAAAAATTGTCAAAATTCCAAATTATTTAATTCCCTATTTTTGCCTTCATGCCAATTCAGGGCATTATAGGCCTATAAATAGCCTATAAATAGCCATATTTGGCACCCACCCTGGCGCCACCCAATGGCAACAGCTATAATAAAACCAATTTTTTATTTTGTTTTCTAAGGCGTAAAAAACCAATTTTGTGGAGGGACAATTTTGAGATAGCCCCTCATTGGGCTAAATATAGCCAAAAAATCGTTTTCCCCCCAAAATTTCAGCATAGTTTTTGGCGGGAAAACCACGTTTTGCCTGTTTTTAGACAAAAACAAGAATCCATGGATTCAAAACCGGCCTTTGGCAATTGTATATTCGGGATTGAAATCATGAAGAGGGAGATTTATATATCATTACATGGATTTTTTTTTTATTGAGCAGTGATAGCCAGACTGATAGTGTTTGCTGCATGCCATTAAACTTTGAGGGGAACCCCTTAGCAAATGCCTATACCAAATTTCAGAACTGCAAGTGAAATGCTAAAGTCACCGTGGGCAATTTAAAACATGGTGGCCATTTTGGCAGCCATCTTGGATTTTTCCAAAAATTTCTGAGGGGAATCCCTAAGTGAATCCCTACACCAAATTTCATAAATCTAAGTGACATAATAAACTCACAGTGGGCAATTTGAAATATGGTGGCCATTTTGGCAGCCATCTTGGATTTTTCCAAAATAAATATGAGGGGAACCCCTAAGTGAATCACTATACCAAATTTCACAAATCTAAGTGAAATACTAAAGTCACAGTGGGCAATTTAAAATATAGTGGCCCTTTTGGCAGCCATCTTTGATTTTTCCAAAAAAATTTGAGGGGAACCCCCAAGTGAATCCCTGTACCAAATTTCATAAATCTAAGTGAAATACTAAGGTCACAATGAATGGGCAATTCAAAATATGGTGGCCATTTTGGCGGCCATCTTGGATTTTTCAAATATTTCTGAGGGGGACCCCTAAGTGAATCCCTATACCAAATTTCATAAATCTAAGTGAAATAGTAAAGTCACAGTGGGCAATTCAAAATGTGTTGACAAGACAAGTGGACAAGTGGACAAGAGTCCCATTTCACCTTAAGCTCTCCTCTATTAACCGGCCTTTGGCCGGTTAAAAAGGGCTATCTCAAAATTGTCCCTCCAGATAATTGTTTTTGGAGGCCACAGAAAACCATATTAAAAATTTGTTTTGTTGTAGCTGTTGCCATAGCGTGGCTCCAGGGGTGGGTGCCAAATATGGCTATTTATAGGCTATTAATAGGCCAATAATTGCCTGAAATTGCATGAAAGCAAAAATATTTCCAGCCCGAGACAAAAAAATGTTATTTTTCATGAATATTTTTAAGGAAAATATTATTTTTGTGCCTTTAAAGTTCACTGAAAATTGAGTAATTCAGATATATGGTAATTTTGCCTAAATTTTTACATTAACTCACTGGAGCAATGTGACTCCAAAGTCTGTGTATGCTGGAAGACTTGCTGAGAATGTTACATGTGACTCGTTACGGCAACACCTGAAGGAGGTGGGCGTAACCAACATCACTGATGTCATTGACCTCAAATGCTGTGTTGCAGGTCAATCCTCCTTTTGCATCGTTGTAGATAGTGACCAATGGAAATAAGTCCTATTATCATCACCTCAGCTATGAGATAAGTAGGGTATTGTCATTAGATGACCCATGCAACAACCACCCATAACGCCCTCATTTGCAGGGCCGACAATGATTTTGAGGGCCGACAATGATTTAGGGGGCCAACAATGGTATTGTCAGCCCTGTGATGACATCATGACTCATGCTGCCTAGCAACCATGAGCATCTGAATCTATAAATAGATCGTGACGTCACCATTTTCAAGGGCATGCAAGTGGTAGCGTCACACGTTTTGTTGAAATCTTACTGACTCAGTGTTGGTTATTTCTTTTTTTCTGAGTCCCTATTTACCTGATGACACTGAAATTAGCACAAGATGTTGAATACAGTACAATACACAAGCACTGATAAGGACATTAAAGTGCATACATTTATTGTGATTTTAAAGCTATGTAATTGGGAAGTTCTGAAAAGTTTTATGGCAAGTGAATTGTTTGAGTAAGAGGTAATAATAGTATTATCACCTGGTTGGCTGTGAATATCACTGTTTACAGTCAAAATATCAGGGTCTATGATATTGTAAAAAGTACCACCCTTCAAGGGCGATATTTTTTAACAATCGTTATGACATCACCAGCATTTCAGCTGCTTGATGATGTCACAAACCAAACAAGGGCCAGAATAATGGGATTGTGACATCATGTCCATTGTTGCTCCATGGTGACGTCACAATTTTGTATTGGCAGAAAATAGTCCCCCTTTATAACTGAAAATTTGAGGTAAAACCAGGTGATAAAAACAAAACAACCATGCGTCAGGGCACTTCGTACAATATCACTCGCTGTTGTGTGAATTAATATCACTCTCGCCCTGCGGGCTCGAATGATATGAACTCACACAACAGCTCGTGATATTGTTACTCAGTGACCCTGACTTGGGTTGTTCCTCGGGCTGACAAGAAATCGTAGGGCTGACAAGCAAGCCCTTGGGCTGTCAACCACCCATAACGCCCTCCACAGGTCATGTTATTGTTATATTCTCTGGACTTTTTGGGTGTTATCCTGGGAAGATGTTTTACTATATACAATCTAGTCAAAACTTTTAAAAAAACTATTATAAATCAAAAACTCAAACCATTTCCATCATGTTTTTATTCCGTCCATTCATGTCATTTATGTATATATTCATCTTTCCAAATAAAGCAAATCAAAAACGGAGCAGAGGAGGCGCTGTATGATCCATGACCACCATAAGAAGTCACACAAATATCTCATTGAATACTCAAGACTTACACATTCACAGCTTCAACTTGATAATGCTGATTCAGTTTGTAAAACCTGTCAGTGTTCTTTCGATAAAAATAGAAACAAAAAAAAAATCTAAAATTACAAATATAGTGGAATGGTGCTAGACCCAGAAGCCGTTTATTTTCAGAAAACAGATGGCTTAACCATTCTTTGAATGGCTAAGCCGGCTAGCCGTTTTTGATAATGGCTGCTTGCGGCTCACTGACGATGTGGCTTGAAATGGCTTAAAGCGGCTAAGTCATCGTAAGATACGTAATTCAGTACTACAAGGCATCGTTACTGCACCTACACTGTAAAAAGTTTACCATGGTTTTCACGGTATTATACCGGCAGCAGAGTTGCCAGGATCATACCGCAAAATCACGGTACGGGAAAAGCCTACCGTGAAAAAAAAAAACAGCATTATACCGTAATTTCACGGTACCAATGCTGTTAGGTTTTACAGAAGTGTACCGCAGTTTTCACAGTAAAGTTACATTTTTGGCCATACATTACGGTATGGTTGGCCCTTTTTTCCACGGAAAACTGGACTAAATTTTAGGGTAAAGTTATGTTTTTGTGCATGAACTACGGCAAAGTTGCCAGGTATTTTACGGTAATCTGAACATATTTTTACGCTAATGAACTGCTATATTTTCAGCATAGATATGATAAGAACATAAATTTAAACTTCATGAAATCAATTAGCTGATTAGGCCTACTCTCAATCACAGGGTGGGCATACCCTATACATTTCTGGATTCAGACTACAACCATGGCCACAACTCCCAATGTTCTTTGTATAGTCAATATCCTTCCTGCCCGAATTTTTCAAATCTTCGCTATGTTAATTTAATGCTGGCAGTCTGCACTCTGTGATAGTTCACCGAAATATCACAAAAGCAAAAAAGCAATAGTCACTGCAATCTAAAGTTTTAACTTTAAAAGATTGGGTTTTTTTTCACAAGGCTTCATCTGCAACAACTTCAATGTGCTTCTGATATGCTTCATGCAATTTTACTTTTTGGCTGTTTTTATTAAATAGGCTACCACATGACAGGCATAAAATAGAAAGAACATTATGTTTCTGACTATTGAAATTCATTCACTCAACTCAGTACTGACAGTAACTAAGTGCACAAATGTGCCTTCAACAAGCCCTGATTTATGGCACACTAGCATGACACCCATGAAGACATTGTTTAGGAGGAAGGAATATATATGGCAAACATCACTTAAATTTCTGTGACTGCAATTACAATTAGTAGTTTGGCTGGAGTAGCATAAGGGGTCCATGAATTAATAGTATGATAAACATAATCAAATGCAAAAAAATGATGTTGTTTATTCTGACATTGCATTAAGCCAGAATGAACTCAAGGGTCAATAATATGCAGATCTACAGCATGTTAGGCCCTATGACCGTATGGGTTTTCAATTTGCCTAATGCCTATGAGTATGACTGTGCAAGCTAACTACTGTTGGGAATGGTGCCATAGTCAACATCATCAAGAATCATTCTATACTCCAGTTTGGCCTAGCCTCATCTCATTTTGATAATTTTTATACCATCGGAAGCGTCTTTTCGAGCCCTTAATAAACGGCTTACAAAATTGATGACGGCTTATGGCTTGAAATAGCTGAAAGATTTTTCAATTGGCTCAGCCAAAAGATGAAATTGGCTGGCGTGGCGGCTGCTGGCGGCGGCTTCGAGGACTAAATGGTACTGTCCCTATGAGACTCCTTGCATTTTCTTACATGAAAATTGGTAAACAAAATTAGGCCTACATTTCTTCACCAAACACACACTTACTTTAAAATATGAGGAAATGACTGAAGACAAATAAATCCCAAGTCATTATAGTGCTGACGGAATAAAACTAGAACACATGCATCACCTAAGACAAAGATAGACACTGTTACATAGAATGACTGATTTGGCTAAAACTGCAATATCAATCTTCAATGTTTAGGATGATACTTTAATTTTTGGATGATAAAGCAAGTGGAACAGAAATTTTTTAAAGATAACATTCTTCAAATTAGGCCTATAACGTTCCTAAAAAATCGAAAATATAAGGTTTTTGCACAAAATCAAGGTTTTTTGGCTATATCTTAAAAAATAAGGCAGATAGGCATTAGGGTGGCCTAAAAATGTACAGGAAAATTTTTTTTTCTGAAATTCACATCGCATACCCCCTCATTTTAGGAGAAATGGTGAAAAAAGCACCTTGTTAAAATTTCATGAAAATCAGTCAAGTCTAAGTGGTCTCTCAAGGCCCCTCAATTCTCACCAAAAAGAAACATTTCAACCATTTTCGCCAATACGCGGTTAGCCACAACTTTGTGAATTTTTAATGAACAACATTCTAATTGCAATGGTTGGAAAGGTATCAAAATTAGCTTCAATTTGCATACCAACATTAATGGTCTAGGATGATATCTTGACTCCCATGGACTCTTCAGCTGACAGTGCTAATGTGCGAAAGTGTTTACTGAATGACTAAACCTGTTCAAGAAAAGATTTCCATTAAATTTCACTGTCAATTAACATGTTCTTATTCTCCAAAAGGCAGGATGACCTGATAAAGCATAAAACTTTTTTTTTTACCATGGAGAAACCCGCTTTATGAGCTGTAAAGTTTTAATGTTAGATTTTGTCAAAAGTGCTGAAAACATCAGAGGGGCTGTTGCATTTCATAGTTTAACTTCATAAGAGTTAAATATAGGACAACATAATCTATATCATGTGAAACATAAGAATATTGTCTTTCAAGTGGTACCCATCATGGTGCCCTGTAATAAATTTGGATGAAGATATGAATTTGAAATACTACGATTCCCGACTGCTATTTTATGTGTTTGCGACAAACTTCAACATAAAATTTCATCACTCATAAACCGGGCATTCCCATGGTCAAATATCTTTTCTTTTTAAATATTTGGTCATTCTTGAACTGGGAAAATAAGAATCATGGCAATTTAAAGCAAAAAAAAAAAAAGCCTGGCTTTTATCAGGATCGGTCGTTCAGCAACAATTTCATTCACGAAAAGTGTAAACTGAAAAGACCATGGGAGTTGAGATATTATCTTAGACCAATAATGTTGGTATGCAAATTGAAGCTCTTTTTTAGCCCTGTCCAACCATGGTATTGGAAATGCAGTACTGTACAAATTGACTAAGTTATGAGGAACCGCGTATTTGCGAAAATGGTTGAAATTTTCCTTTTTGCTAAGAATGGAGGGGCCTTGAGAGACCCCTAAGACTTAACCGATTTTCTTGAAATTTTTACAGGGTGCTTTTTTCACAATTTCTCCTAAAATGAGGGGGTATGCGAATAGAAAATCAAAAATTTTGTTTTTTGGGCCACCCTAATAGGCATAGATTTACCACGAAAGACAAATATAAACTTAGGGATTGCGAATGATTTGAGCCTATTTTGAAGTCTGTATGTGCATTGGTTCTCGAGATACGGCATTTTTGGGTAATTTTGCATTAGATGCAAAAGGCGTTATCTTCAAAGCCTCCGTCCATATGGGTTTTTAAAACCAAATAATGCAATTGAGGTACCATTGGGTTTCTTTTGACCTATATTCTCGTATTCCATCCACAAAGGTATGATTTTCTAAAATTTTTAAAATAACACCCCCCCCCCTATCAATAACTATCTCCAACATGAGCTGATGAGGGCTGCAGTGCTACATCTGACTGTTCTGGGTTGTTGCTTGTGACAATGTCTCTACTGCCATTGTGTCTAATAGCAAAAAGTGCTTTTCAAAAGACTTTGGATATTCCAAATAGCACTATGAGGATATTTGAAAAGATCAAATATCCCCCAAGATGCTATTTGGATATTTCATCTGACCCTTTTTCATCAGATGATATTCCATCAGATGCTTTGCCTTACCATCTGAATATTTGGCTGACCGTATGGCTCTTTGGCTGCTGCTGCCAATTATTCTCTGGGTCCTATTGTGACGTTACCATGCTATGCAGTAGAGTTGCTGTTCTTTTTCAGGAAAAACGTGTGATGTTTGCAGCCCTGACACTTGCTTATGACTAGCAGGAAAATTATGAAACTTTGGGGATATCAGTCAATACCTTAATTTTCTCACCTGATTTTCAGAATTCATCTACGATTTTTTTAGGCCATTTTATTTAACATAAAAGATTGCAATTTTCACATGCGTCATGCTGCTAACTTTTTTGCAAAACATACAATGTTCAAAAACCTGACACTCAAATACCATGAGCAGGAAAATTATGAAAGTTGGAAAATATTTCAGTAAGTACCTGAATTTTATCACCTGATTTTCAGAATTTATCTACGATTTTTTTAGCAGTCAATAAGGCAATTTCTTTAAACATAAAAGATCGCAATTTTCATTTGCGTCATGCTGCTAACTTTTTTGCAAAACATACAACGTTCAGAGACCTGAAACTCAAATACCATGAATAAGAAAATTACAAAAGTTGGCAAATATTTTATTAAATACCTGAATTTTATCACCTGATTTTCAGAATTTATCTATGGTTTTTGTAGCAGTCATTAGGGCCATTTCTTTAAACATAAAAGATCGCGATTTTCATGTGCGTCATGCTGCTAACTTTTTTGAAAAACATGCAATGTTCAGAGACCTGACACTCAAATACTATGAACAGGAAAATTATGAAAGTTGGAAAATATTTCAGTAAATATCTGAAGTTTATCACCTGCTTTTCAGAATTTATCTACGATTTTCTTGAGCAGTCAATTAGGCCGTTTCTGAAAACATCATAGATCGCGATTTTCATGTGCGTCATGCTGCTACCTTTTTTGCAAAACATACAATGTTCAGAGACCTGAGACTCGAATACTATGATTAGGAAAATTATGAAAGTTGGGACATATTTCATTCAACACCTGAATTTTATCAAATGATTTTCAAGATTCATCTACGATTTTTTTAGGCAGTCAATAAGGCCGTTTCTATAAACATAAAAGATCGCGATTTTCATTAGTGTCCTGCTGCTAATTTGTTTCAAAACATGCAACGTTCAGAGGCCTGAAACTCAAATACTATGTATAGGAAAATTACGAAAGTTGGGAGATATTTTAGTCAACACTTGAATATTATCACCTGTTTTTCAGAATGCATCTACGATTTTTAAGCAGTCAAAAAGGCTGTTTCTATAAACATAAAAGATCGCGATTTTCATTTGCGTCATGCTGCTAATTTTTTTGCAAAACATGCAATGTTCAGATGCCTGAAACTCAAAAACGGTGTATAGGAAAATTATGAAAGTTGGGAGATACCTCAGCCAACACTTTAATTTTCTCATCTGCTTTTCAGAATTCATCTACAATTTTTTTAAGCAGTCAAAAAGGCCGTTTCTATAAGCGTAAAAGATCGCGATTTTCAATGCCCTCTTGTGTCGTAGAAGAGATGGCAGTCCATGACAGCCCAAAGATCAAACGAAATAGTGTCCCAAATAGTTCCTAACCATGAGACACTATTTGGTGACTATTTTATGTAGAAGAGATGGCTGTCAAATATATTATGACAAAGTTTCTAACATAGCACATTAGAACTTTTGGAAAAGATCAGTAGAAAATTTGGCTTGGTTGCTTTTTTTGGATATTTCGTTAGGGATATTGGCAAAGAATGGTCAGGGGAGTAGATATTCTGACAAAAACCTATTTTATTGTCTGGCATGCAAAAGGCAGCCCGATTTGCAAATTGGGCATGTAGAACTATCGGCTGTAACAGTTGTGATACTCATCTTTATCAAACGACAACTACATGACAGTCGAATGTTGTCGCTGTAACTCTTTGTAGTTGATAGTTGTTGCCCTTGATTACGTTCCACATTGAAATGACTAAACGTAGTCAATATGTAGTCAGGATGTTGTCAAAATGTAGTCAAAATGTAGTCAAGATGTTCTCAAAATGAAGTCAAGATATAGTCAGAATGTAGTCAATACATAGTCAATAAGTAGTCAATAAGTAGTCAATAGGTAGTCAATAAGTAGTCAATAAGTAGTCAATAAGTATTCAATAAGTAGTCAATAAGTAGTCAATATGTAGTCAATGTGTAATCAATATGTAGTCAATATGTAGTCAATATGATATTAATGTAGTCATTTTGACTACATTTCATGTGACTACAGTCCTGGACATAAGTTCTGTCGCTAGCACATGTCATAGATACAATTGTCAATAATTTGACTTGTACTGAACAGATTTTAATGAGTAACGGCTCAAATGAAAGCCAAGTCCTCCTGCAATATGCTTATATTGCGAAAATAAAGTTTTGTCTCAATCTGAATATCATAGAAATTAATATTGACAGTGTGTCCAAAATGTGTCTGGACAAAAGTCCTGTCGCATGCAAGAAGTTATGCCGAAAAATTGTCTAAAATAATTTTAAAATTCCTAGAATGATGAAAAATTGTCAGAGCATTTAGTCATGATGTAGGAGAATAAAAAAAACTAACTTTGTTCGACTTAATGATCTTGTAGAACAATATCCAAGGGGTTCCATGAGGACTCATGTGAAATATCAACACAGCATCAATAATGAGCATCAAAAGTGATATAAATACAGACCAATGCTTCCTAAAATTCATAAATATTCTTTGGAGTTGTCTTCCCTGCCTTCCAACTTAATTTGGAGGACATGGGATCATGGAAATTGAGATTATAGCATTCCCGGTTGGAGAGCAGGTATAATGGTACATGCCACGTTGACAAGAAAAATTGAAGTGAGGGCTGCACTTGTACAAACTATGCCATTTGGCTTCAAAGCCTCACCATAGCAGTAGTTTGCAATAATTTAGGACTAAAATTCGTTCTTGTCTAATGCTACTGTTAATTATATTGTCCCCTTGCCATCTTGTTGTGCCATTGTGGCCTAACGGTTAGAGTGACCGCGCTTGAATCCAGTAAGGCTCTCAGGGACCGGGTTCAACTCCCGCTCCTGGCACTACACATCAGGGTGATGTATGCGCCGCGAAATGGCTGCAAGTCCCCTGTGTCACTCGCCTCATTATCACACTCATGTCGGCAGAGTTCGGTTAAGTCCGAATTGAAGACGTAAAACCCCCTATCATTTATCATTTATCTCGATCAATTTCTTGCTCTGAGACAGTGTTTTTTGTTTTTCACTATCATGGTCAATTTCAGTCAAGTCTGGATAAATTGTATTCATGTAAGCTATAACAGAACATTTGCATTATTGGTGCAGCTTTAATGTGCAGTGCAGTGCAGTTATAATGTTGTTTTGGATTAAAAAATTGAAAAATTAATCACTGTGCAGCTCGGCCTTTGCCACCAAGATGTACCACCCATGTGCAAGAAGTACAAAAACCCAATTGATCTGTAACAAAGTACATATAAATGTTCCTTATCACAAGCATCATTAAATGCAGGTCCAAAATAATGATCATTGGAATACATCAGTTCCAACTTGGTCCCTATGTTGATTTTTCGACCGATTATGAAGCTCCAATTGCATCTGCTCCGTCACCTGAAATGATGTAGGCTCATCAAATGCCCACAAAATGGGACAGGAGGTAGGGAAGATCATTCCGAAGGATATTTAGGAGCTTCTGATGATATATCCCTTCATTATCTGCCATCCTTGATGATTTTTACTCATAAAATGTTGATATTTTGCCCAAACACCAGGGATATTATCTTCAAAGATCAGGAATTCATGTGAGGTGATATTTTTACGTTCGGTTACACCATGACTACATTCTCCAACATTTTTGCATCCTTTTTGCAGTTTCACTATTCATTAAAACAAATTTTCAGCATTAAGTTGTGCATGCGACAAGACTTTTGTCCAAGCACTTTTGTGACAGACTCTTATTATTAATTTCTAGAATATTCAGAGTAGGTTGAAACTTTATTTTTTGCAATATAAGCAAGTTGCAGAAGCTTTTGGCCTTCATTTAAGCCATTTCTTGCCAAAATCAGACGATCACAAGCCAAGTTATTAACAGTTTTGTCAATAACATTTGGATGCGACAAGACTTTTGTCCAGGACTGTACCTTTAGTAGTCAGAACCTGCAATGGTGGCCAATGCTTACTCAACAGGTGATCAAAATGTAGTCAATATGTAGTCAATATGATATAAATGTAGTCATTTTGACTACATTATATGTGACTACCTTTGGTAGTCAGGACCTGCAATGACTACCTAGGCCCTCGTTTCAGGCACCATGTGACTACCTCTAAAACTAGTCATAGTGACTACATTTGGTTTTCAGTGCATTGACTGCATTGTCCTGTCCCAGCCCATTCTATCCTAATTGTGATCCTATCCTGTCCTATCCTATCCTGTCCTATCCTGTCCTATCCTGTCCTATCCTATCCTGTCCTATCCTATCCTGTCCTATCATGCTGATTATAATCCTATCCTAGTATCCTAATTCTAATCCTATCTTATCTTATCTTATCTTACGGTATTCACTATTCAGGCTATCTATCCTGTAAAGGCTGTCCTATCCCATCTAGTCCAGGAGCTTATGGGGATAATTGTGCATATTTGTCTACAAGCATGAAATTTGGCACAAATGTTGCTGAGGGTATATAGATTCAAATTTTTGAGGGCGCCGGAGCGGGCGCTCGTCTTGGTTGCCATAGCAACAAATTCAAAATGGCCACCGCTCGATATCCAATTTTGAGTATAACTCAGTAACAAAAGGTCATAGGATTGAAAATAATAGCTCTAAATATATGTTTTTGATGCCAGGGATTCTGAGTCTGCCATTATTTTTCATGTCAAACACATACTTTGGTCTCTAGAGCCAAAATTGCCTGTATATTGGGGTTATAGAGCTCATTTTATCAAAATTCACCACAAATCTTCAGCTTAAACTATTGCAAATTGTTCCTAGTAGCAATTCATCAAGGTTTGACAACAAAAATAAACACCAGCTTTATGTAATAGAAATACATCAACATATCATATGTACAATGATACCAAAGTAACCAAACAATTGTTGCAGAAATGGGTAAGGTCAATGCAGCTGCCTAACATACACCTACAGGTTCTTTGGCGCATGCAGTCCTCTCCGAGAAATCTTTCAAATCCCTCTACTGTTTTCCATCCCCTTCCATTGAAATCTTGGATTTTCTAAAGATACAATGGCGATTGATTTGAAGAAAGACCTGTTCGCAGTAACAACCTTTATCTTTGCTCAAGCATAAATGATTCTTGGATACATATCTGAGGCAGTCTGAGATCAGAATGCCTCGTCCCAAAAGCATCACATCATAACTCTCATTTGGAATGCTCCTAACAGATGGAAGTCCAATGGGAAGAAGAAAAATAAAAATCGTAGCGAGCAGTCTGATACATTTCAGCATGAATTGCAGTCCTACGAGGGGGGAGGTTCAAATAGAAAGCCAAAGGAATAAGTGAAATAATGTGACGTTTCCAAGTTGACTATCGGAAACTGATGTGTTCAGTTTCAAAGGGTGAGATTGGGGACTATTTTCACCAGTGTAATAATTGAATGGTTAAAAGACAAGCAGACCATGTTCATTGCATCTTAATGCTTATTAAAAAAAAATTAATGACCCTTTCCTTTATTTTCCTTTATTTTAATTTTTAATCTAAAATGCTTTTTACATGTCATTAATTTTGTCATTTGTATGGTGTATCACTGTCTGATTTAATGGTTCATGGACAATTGCATAGTATTCTTCCTCTGATACATTGGTCTATTTGCTTTCCCAAAACAGACCGACGGTGGAGGTTTGTTATTCAGAGGAAGGGACTGACAGGTACAGTCTGTATCCAAGGGATACTACCAAGAGATTTTCGTTTCTACTTGTGAACAGACTCATGTTTCATTGACTTTTGCCAACCCACATCCCACTAATCTTGAATTTGTTTGCATGCAATGTTAAGACAATATTCACTTGTGCAGTTATTCTCCTACATGTAAGGTGACCAAGGATGCTGCTAATCCAATTCCAAAGGAAAAGGAAATTCTCACACTGTAGATAAACATGGAAGGAGAAAAATACTAGACAGATATGGTAAGTGCAGCCCTCTAAACCCCATTCTGGGCTCACGAGGATTGATTGATGAGACGTGAGAGAGCGGGAGTCCTCAACATGTTACACATTTACCCCACCAATGCCATTCCTCTGGCCAGGCTCAGTTAGACACTAGTTTGATATGTACCAGTTTTGGTACAAAATTTACTAACTCAAATTTAAGTCAGGCCAAGTTCAAATGCAAATCCAACAGCATTTATCACCATTCGTCTGCTTAACATTTCACATAATGGCTACTGTGTGACTTTCTGCATGTAGATAAAAAGGAGTAGCCTCAATGTTCATTATTGAGCTGGAACATGCAATTTTAGTTATCCTTGGCAAGACGTTGGTGGTCCATCTCAAATGACTGGAATACTTTAGAAAGGACAATCATCAATTTATCGAAAAAGCAAGTTATGCCTTTTACCAATCAGTCCTGAGGCTGTTTGTATGCTGTTCACTGTAGTTCTTACCTCGGACAACTTCCCTTATGACAGCTTTAAGATGTTTGTTCGTCAATGTACTGGTAGGACTCTCCAAACCTACATTTTAGATGAACAAACACAGGCATAGTGGGAATCGCAGCCAATATTTCAGACAATAAACAAAAAGAGGTACACATTTTCCTGATGAATATAGTCAAAAGATTTTCTTTTATTCAACAGGCAAGATCTTGGTGACACACTACTAGGCAGCACTATTTTTTTCAAGATTGTCTTGTCAAAAAAATCTTCTTGGATCTTTCAACTCCCACCAGCTATCACTTTTAGGCACAAAAACCCTCTTCCCTTATCTAAGTTATCTTCTACAATCTACATGTAGCAAGTAATAAAACAGCTAGCCTACCACTCTACCAGTGTGTTAACTTCGGACGGTGAAACAGTGGTAGGCCCACAACAGTCCCTGTGTTAAAGGACTGCTTCTTCTGCATGAGTCAGGCGGTCTCTCGTGTACTTGAATTCTCTTGGAACTGGCAGAAACATATGTGACATCCCAGCAAATTAAACTTGTGCCGAACTCGACCAAGCTAAATGTTTGGTCACTTGATATTGTACTTCATGCTTCATTTGGGTGAGACATGATTTTCCTTTGGTATTGCCTGTTGGAAAAACAATCTCATTGTCAGATTAGGAAAATTGTCCTCCAGTTACTAATACCATGGTCTTTCTGAAGAATGATCCATCACAATTCTGTATTGTTTTGACATACCATATTAACAATTTAATGAGTTCCCTGTGATCGAATTGTTTAGAGTGCTTGATAGTGCATGCACAGGTTTCAAGAGCTTAGGTTTGAACCTCAACCCTTGAACTCAATTTATTCTAGCCCTGAGACCCTGCGTGTAGCGCAGGGGTCATGAATCACTACATAGTAAAAACTTGAGATTTCAGCATACCCTTCAGGAGGATCAGAATGGTGTCATTTTTGTGGCTCTATTGATCATTGCATTTATTTCACAGTAATCTCCATGTATTTTGCTGCTGATAGCACATCATTTCAGCACAGAACGTCCTCATATACACTATAGACAAAATCTTCTAAGCCCCATAAAAACTGTCTCCTCAAGAAAATAAAATGGCTGCTCAACAGTGATTGGTCTAAACAGAGTAGCAGCACTGTTATGATGTCATAGACACTGGTGATGTCACAATCTCTGGTGATGTCATAGCGATTGTGTAAACAATCATGTTGTGACATCACCATGCAGCTGTCACTCTCTCTTAGCCAATCAGAGTGCAGTTTCACTACAACGTATAAGAAAAAATCATTAAGCTCAACTTCAATGCTTTGTATTGTAGGTGTCAGTGTTCTCACAAAATTGAAAATATGTGCTATCAGCAGCAAAAATTGTCTATTTTTTATATACCAACACACAATATCAGTAATTCATTGAAAACTTAGCTACAGCCATTCTCATAAACCTTTGTTGAAAATCTCAAGTTTTTCCAATGTAGCGACCCATGACCCACGTGCTAGCACACGTGGGTACCAGGGCTAATTTATTCAAAGCCCATGAGATATTAAATGGAGTGTTCTATTCTGGGGCTACTCAATGAGCCTGGACACCACTGGTTTTATAACATGACTCCTAGTCTTCTCATAACTCATCATGCATACATGGATCACCAAAAGTGAAGGTGCTATTGCAGGGAACCTTGAGCAATGTTCTCTTGTCCCCTATCCATGGGTACTGCACTATGGCTGCCCTGAGCAGTGCCATTGTTGGAAGGCTCTCAACATAGTCCATGTGCCACATGTCGGATCATAATAAGAAACCCTGACTGACAGCAGTCTACTGTAGAGGCAGGCAAACTAGCAAGGCTGCAGACTGAAGATATTCACATCAAATTGGGTATGGAATTGGCATCTGGGGCACTAGTGCAGTTGCTTTTCAGGTCCGCGCTCAGCAGAACTTCGCAGAACTGTGCTGGGCAGCCTCAAAAATTCATGTATGCATACACGAACATGAAATACAGCGCCTCTACTGAAATGTTTTAGCCCGCTCCCTCTCGTCGCAATAGAACAGGCTGCTGTAGCATGCAAGAAACCAAGTCAAATCAATTTTAAGACTTGTGAGATGTGACTGAAGTTAATCAAACAAGACAGTCTGTGCAAAGTCACTGCACATATGAAACAAATATCTTGGTAGTGTGATAGCATCCTTCAGATATATACCCAAGAAGCATCAACATGTACACGTATTGCTGAGCACAAATAAGGTTGTATTACCATTGTAACTGAAAAAAAGTCTTTGTTTGAATCAATCACCATTGTATCTTTAAAAGATTCATTATTTCAAAGTATGGGGATGGCAAACAAAAGTGGATAAGTACATCATAGATTTCATACGGGCCAACACACAAAGACAGCAACAGATTTATTTTGGTATACTACACAACTTATTGGCTAGCATGTAGTGCTGTGATATTTGAAAGATTTAGTGGCGGGAACTGACAGTGTGTGCGCAAAAGAAAAGGAGTGCATAGATGCAGCTGCATTAACAATACCCTTGTCTGCAAAATTCATTTGGCTACTTTGGTATCAATGTACAATATGTTGGAAGTTTCGATAAACTAGGCTCTATAACCCCAATATACAGGTAATTTTGGCTCTGTAGACCAAAATATGTGTTTGACATTAAAAATGATGGCAGAATCAGGATCCCTGGCATCAAAAACATATATTTAGAGCTATTATTTGCAATCCTATGACCTTTTGTTACTGAGTTATACTCAAAATAAGATATCGAGCGGCGGCCATTTTGAATTTGTTGCTATGGCAACCAAGACGAGCGCCCGCTCCGGCGCCCTCAAAAATTTGAATCTATATACCCTCAGCAACATTTGTGGCAAATTTCATGCTTGTAGACAAACCAGCACAATCCACCTCTTAATTCCCCATAAGCTCCTGGACTAATCCATGCTATCCTATTCAGGCTATAGAGTCAAGGATGGTAAATCCGTCCACTTTTGGCTAAAACTGGATTTCCAGGATAATGGTAATAGATACAGAAATAAAAATTAGCCCACTGGAAGGGGCATATTCCGTACCATCACTAGCAGTCAACAAAGTAAAATATTCAAATAACTGTTGCTGATACCATAGTAACAAAAATTTAAGGTCAGGGCATCTAAATCCGTCCACCCTGCTGGTAAATCCGTCCAGCAAGGATGGTAAATCCGTCCAAAGGGCATAATGCAGCTCCTAACAATCATATCTTGTTATTTGTTTAATGTTTTGCAATTTATTAAGTCTGACAAATGTTTATGTGTCGATTTTAGAATTATCATTCACTGATTACACTTATAATAGATGAATTAAACAATAGAGGTTAAGTTAACTCTGAATAATTTCAATTGACCGCCTCAATTACAATTAAAGATCCTTTTAACCAAATCAAAGTGGTATTACTGTTCCTATCCAATTTCTGCAATGATGGTATGCCATTTATAAATATCTAAAATCACAAAAGTACTTTAAAAGTTCATTTTATGTGGATGGACGGATTTACAAACCCCTAATCAAGCCACTTTTAAAATATGGATGGTCATTCCGTCAATCTTTATTTCCATCACATTCCATTTCAAGGTGTCACAATTTTAGAAATCCTGGAAGAATAATTTAATTTCGCATGTTATTAAATGATTTTTGCCTTTTTACGTATTTGTTTGTTGACAAGAAAAGGCCTTAAAATATCATATATATTAAGGTATTGTTAAAGAAATTTATCAAAACGCTGCCCATTGAAAATATAGTTGTTGGATAAGATGATGATATAGTTTTTACCATTTATGAAAGACCATGCACTTTTTGTCAATTAAGATCGGGCCTTATTTTTCAGTAAACATCAATGTTGAATCCCACAGCCCTCATTTCCGAAATTTGGGTAGGTTTGTAAGAATGTAGACAATCGGGGGGTGTGATCTGGATTTTGTGTGTTGGGTTAATTAAGTATAGCAGTACCTTCAGCCTTGGAAATACATTTTCTGCTCAGATTTTACTGGGGGGGGGGAGTGGGGGTGGTGTGCTCCATACCCCCCCCCCCCCCGACTCTGCCACTCCTATCCCATTTACTGAACTCATCTAAGCTTAAGTTCAGTCATATTTTCATTATAGTGCTATACTATTATAGTGCTATACTTTTGAAGGGGGTGGTTCCCCCCCCCCCCCAGACGCTCTCCCACCCCCCCCCCCCACTTTCATGCAGGTTTGGTAGCTACTCCATGGCTGCTTTATCTGGTGTAGATATAGGGGCATGAGAGGGGGGATCTGAGCAATCATGCATTCAAAGGACATCACTTTGGTTAGCTAATCAGTATTTTTATATAAGTTTTTGAAATTCACTCTTTTAAAAATATATTATTAATGATATGTTTTTTTTATAAGTCATTAAATAAAAAGACATTATATTTGCAGAACTACAGCATAAAATATAACAAAATTTATGTCCATTGAATGCATCATTGCTCAGGTCATTGTCAGAATTATAGGGGTAGTGTCTTATCTCATTATCATTTCTTGTACCCCTTCCATTGTAATACATGTATAATAGCATTTATTAGATAATTATAGCTGACCTATTTACATATCTGCAAGTTATATTCAATATTGATAGACTGTATTCTTATAAATATTACAGACTTGTTCTGAGAACAGTTCATTAAGTTGATTTAGTCATATTTGAATTATTATCAAAACTTTTCCAAAATTTTGACAATACTTCACCAAATTTGGTTCTACTTCATTTTAAGGTGTTCAGACTAATCATATACCAATAATGTTGTTTTACCATTTTGTAAGCATACTATGCTTAATCTTATTTAAATTCTTTATCATGAAAATAATTAGGAATTTAGACCTATTCCCATTTTGGACTTCAGTAGCCTGGTATCATACATTTCCTTTTAATTTGCCCTGGGACCCACAGGGGTCCACGGCTACCTTTTATTTCTGCCTATTCAAAAGTCTTATCCATTGTTTACTTTCAGTCATGTATAACCACTGAATTAACTAAATTTTATTCTGTATTTAATGTAATAGATACAGTATCTTCATAAAAATATATAATAAACAAATCGTGTTTAATGCCATCAAAAACCAGTGATTTTTTGTTGGTTTTTTTTATATATTTTTTTACTAAGCAATCCACACACTTGGTGGCAATCCCATGGCTTTCCTAGGGTAACAAAACCTATTGAACTCACTTAATAATGAAAAACACGCAAATAGAGACATCCCCTTCCCACCTCAAATAGAGTCTTCTAAAAATATGCAAGGGGGGGGGTTCTAATCCAGTAAATTTGGTAGATGTTTCTGTGGAGGAGGGGAGAATGGGTGAAGGGAGGAAAGGAGAGAGGAGGAGGAGAGGAGGAGAGGAGGAGAGGAGGAGAGAGGAGGGAAGAGTGGAGGAAGGGAGGAGGGATGTATGGGAGCGAGGGGGGGGGGAGCAAGAAAGTTGGGTTAGGGAGGAAGCTAGGCTATATTGTAAAATTTGATAACTAAAAGCTTGAATGCTTGCAGCTTTTACCAAAATCTGGCTATTGATACATTTCAAGTATATCTAACATTTTTAGAACAAAAGCATTGATTTTTATTTATTCTAGATGTGAATTAAGGCACTGTCAGCTTCCTATTAGAACCCAACAATGTTAAAATGTAAATATTTCGCAGCAGTAAATGTTAGAAATCACATCCCAGAACACAATTAAATGCCCATTCAATTACGTGAAATTCAACTCAAATCTGCTGACATTCTCATCATAAATACAAGGGGCCAATTCCACAGAAAGCAGGTCTATTTTTCGGCAACTACCCTTACCATAGGCAAATCTATATCAGAAAATGAATGACATTCTTCATCTTGTACATGTTCCTTCAGAATTTAAAAATACACCCTTCATTTTCAGGTGACAAAAGTCCATGAAGTACGTATTTCATTATATGTGGAGAATGTGTTGATAGATAGATAGATAGATAGATAGATAGATAGATAGATAGATAGATAGATAGATAGATAGATAGATTGATAGATAGATTGATAGATAGATTGATAGATAGATAGATGTATAGATTAATAGATAGATAGATAGATAGAAATAGATAGATTAGAATGTAAATGTTTTAAAGCCGGATTGGTAGATATTGTAAAACATCATCTGGCAGCTGTAATGATTGTCAATTGCTAACAAATTGTGTTATGCAATGACTCAATCAAACCATAGAACTATACAACGTAGTACAGTTCTATGATCAAACAATCAACAAATTACAAATAGCTTGACTGAAACAATCAACAAATAGCTTGACTGACAACCAAAAGGCCGATAGATATCAGGTAGGCAATTAACATGGCACTGAGTAGTCAAACTTAAGCGAGAGGCCTAGCTAGTATGATTGACAGTCACACACAACTGAATTTGAAGTCAAGAAATAGATAGTATTCCTGGTTAGGTACAGTAAAATGATGTCTCATTTATAAGATGTCATTTTTTGAAAGATAAAAAAAATCTGGTTGTTTGTTTACTACTGGTAGTCCTTAGTGCAAAATTGTCAGTAGGCCTAACTCCCTGCTTTTCCAATGGTAAAAATATCAAGGTGAGGTTACTGGGTCTAGATCTGTGATACAAACAGGACATTTCGAAATGCAATAATTAATTTAGATAATGGAAATAATTCAACAAAACACTTAAAAAAGTCTGAGCAAAAGGAAAGCATCAAAAGCATGCAGTAATCAATGGGCATTTGACAATTTACTTTTGCATTTCAGTATATCTTAGTTATTGAAAGTTTGTGTATAATAAGAAAGGACTTACCTTGCAATACATGTATGTATACAGCACAGGAAAGAGAAGGTAGATCCCATTGAATGAAGTCCACTGAAGAGCTGGAGAGAGACTGCATACACATGTTGACTGTAGGAATCTCAAATGCAGACTGAAATCTTGCCAGGGGTCAGTCTCCCAAAGGTCACATGGTCAGATGGATACAATGGCCCATTGACAGACACTTGCTACTTGACCTCTTTGAAATTGGTCACCCCTTTGAACTCCCCACATTAACCCCCACCCCAATTCATCCCTGATGCTGAGCCCAGACAGGGTTATAAACAAGTAGTTTGAAGTTTATAACTTAAAGGGTAATATTACAGGAAACTTTAAACATAAAGCTGTCTGTATTGCATCATGCTAGAATTATCATTTTTAGTCTTTGATAAGAAATTGGTACTTTTTATATAATATATATATTAAAATATGTGTTAAAACACAACATTTTCACCATGAAGGGCCTCTGAGTTGTCAAAAATCAAGGAGTAAATCAAATAATCTACAATGCCCTCTATAGTTGCTTATTTTGCCTAATAAAAACTAAATGTTTACAGTATTTAGAAGATCTAATTACAAAATATTTTCTTATTTTTTTCTTGTTTTCTTTTTGGAACTTGTTCATTTTGATTTAAAAAAAAAGGTTATTGCCTGATCAAAATGAAAATAATATAGGCCTTTATTGTGTTTCAAATGTCAAGATTATATATATACTAGGGTGGCCTAAAAATGTACAGGAAATTTTTTTTTTCTGAAATTCACATCGCATACCCCCTCATTTTAGGAGAAATGGTGAAAAAAGCACCTTGTTAAAATTTCATGAAAATCAGTCAAGTCTAAGTGGTCTCTCAAGGCCCCTCAATTCTCACCAAAAAGAAACATTTCAACCATTTTCGCCAATACGCGGTTAGCCACAACTTTGTGAATTTTTAATGAACAACATTCTAATTGCAATGGTTGGAAAGGTATCAAAATTAGCTTCAATTTGCATACCAACATTAATGGTCTAGGATGATATCTTGACTCCCATGGACTCTTCAGCTGACAGTGCTAATGTGCGAAAGTGTTTACTGAATGACTAAACCTGTTCAAGAAAAGATTTCCATTAAATTTCACTGTCAATTAACATGTTCTTATTCTCCAAAAGGCAGGATGACCTGATAAAGCATAAAACTTTTTTTTTTACCATGGAGAAACCCGCTTTATGAGCTGTAAAGTTTTAATGTTAGATTTTGTCAAAAGTGCTGAAAACATCGGAGAGGGGCTGTTGCATTTCATAGTTTAACTTCATAAGAGTTAAATATAGGACAACATAATCTATATCATGTGAAACATAAGAATATTGTCTTTCAAGTGGTACCCATCATGGTGCCCTGTAATAAATTTGGATGAAGATATGAATTTGAAATACTACGATTCCCGACTGCTATTTTATGTGTTTGCGACAAACTTCAACATAAAATTTCATCACTCATAAACCGGGCATTCCCATGGTCAAATATCTTTTCTTTTTAAATATTTGGTCATTCTTGAACTGGGAAAATAAGAATCATGGCAATTTAAAGCAAAAAAAAAAAAAGCCTGGCTTTTATCAGGATCGGTCGTTCAGCAACAATTTCATTCACGAAAAAGTGTAAACTGAAAAGACCATGGGAGTTGAGATATTATCTTAGACCAATAATGTTGGTATGCAAATTGAAGCTCTTTTTTAGCCCTGTCCAACCATGGTATTGGAAATGCAGTACTGTACAAATTGACTAAGTTATGAGGAACCGCGTATTTGCGAAAATGGTTGAAATTTTCCTTTTTGCTAAGAATGGAGGGGCCTTGAGAGACCCCTAAGACTTAACCGATTTTCTTGAAATTTTTACAGGGTGCTTTTTTCACAATTTCTCCTAAAATGAGGGGGTATGCGAATAGAAAATCAAAAATTTTTGTTTTTGGGCCACCCTAATATATACCTACACGGAAAAAGAGGGAAATACCACTATATTATATAAACAGCAATTTTTCTGAGTAGCTGCCAGTCTGAAATATCTTAAAGTTATATGTCATGACCAAATGTGAAGCTTTTGATTGATATTTAACTCAGGTGTCAAGATAATAGGCCTATCAAATCTCATTGGTCTGTAGTAAACTCGACACAGAACACTTTGCACAGGGTTAAAATAACTACATGAACTAGGCTACAGATATTTCAGTATTTTCTGTGGGTAACATCACACATCATCAGGTGTTTTATCAGGCAGAGCTTTAAGATAATATTATGACTCAAGTTGATTTTCTTCCTGTAAGTCAATAATCAATCAATCAATCAATCAATCAATCAATCAATCAATCAATCAATCAATCAATCAACCTATCTATCTATCTATCTATCTATCTATCTATCTATCTATCTATATATCTATCTATCTATCTATCTATCTATCTATCTATCTATCTATCTATCTATCCAGCCTGTCCTCCAGCTAAATTCGGACATATTGTCTCAGTGTCAAATGACCCTAAATACAGACAATAGGTCTGAATGTGTCATTTTTCAGACAATATACCCGAATTTAGCCTATTTCAGCAAATAGATCCAAACTAGCCCTGTAGATAGATAGCCCAGAACATGGCCATTGAAAAGTAGGGAGGCTGCTTGTTTATTCAAGATATGCTTTTGTAGATAGTAGCGGCCTCTAAGCATCCATTAAAAAATTGTTTAAGAATAGTTTATAGTTTAATTATATATGCCAATATAGATATATATTCTTACCAATGGTAGGGCCAAACAGATTGCACCCGAAAACCATCATCATATTTTTGATTTCAATAACACCAGGGGGAAATGACATGGATGTCATGCTTTATATCCTGCATTTTTGCACCTCATTTTCAGGGGCGTATCTAGCTATGGCCTGAGGGGGGGGGGCAATACATGGGGTTAATATGGGGTGCTCTGTGGCTTTTCCTATCATTCTCTTCCATGTCAATAGAGTAGAGGGCCCTGGCCCAATGCCCCCCCCCCCCTGAATACGCCACTGCTCATTTTTAATTTTAGACTTATATTCACCTGAGGCTATTGCTGCATCATAATTTTTATTCAAAAATAACCTTCAATATAAACAGGGTTATGACAGTGGATGCTGTTCATCCTGCATTTCTGCACCATCATAATCTTAAAACGTTGTAGGCAGTTGAGGGGGGACAATTGATCTCTGAAAACAATGAATGGAACATTTTCTTAATCTATTAATGGTTGTATTGGTAGTAATTAGCAAGGTTGTGAGCTATGTCAAAATATATCTGTATAAGGAAATTTAGTGCTAAACAATAATATTATATTGTATGCCCCCTCCCCTCCTGTTCCATGCCCCATTTTGTTTTGTGCAGATTCTTCAATTGATACACCCGCATATAATTGGGGTATCTTATCAACCCTCTATTGTAACAATGTGTATAATAGCATGGACTTATTAGTATAGTTGACCTGGTTACATAGTTATCATAATACACACATAAATATATGTATACGAGACATTTAATTCAGTAGTATGAAACAAGCCTGAGAATGAATACTGATATGGACACAA
This sequence comes from Platynereis dumerilii, assembly GCA_026936325.1. Taxonomy (NCBI): domain Eukaryota; kingdom Metazoa; phylum Annelida; class Polychaeta; order Phyllodocida; family Nereididae; genus Platynereis; species Platynereis dumerilii. Next base: position 12,362,888 of record JAPTHN010000010.1, on the reverse strand, counting down.
AAACTAAGAAATTAATTTATGTTTGCTGTAACTTAACTCATCAAGTGAATAGGTCTCAGATATGAAAAATTGACCCTTTTCTAGCTAATGTTGCAGGCACAAAGATAATAAACTCATGTAACCTTTCATTAACTTCAATTACAACATGACCCTGCACTCCAAGAAAGAAAATGGTACAATGGTTCTTTCAAATACTCCCATAGGGTATTTAGAAATTTCTGTGTAGTATTCCGACATAGGAGCTTATATAATGATCTGGATATTTTCTACAGAGTTCTTTTTGAAACACTCGACCAGTTGCTATGTCCTCCTCCTGTCCTAATTAGCCTACATATAGTGTATAAATACAGGACGTAGAGCCTCGATCATTTATAGGTGGAGCCACATGTGGCATGCATAGCCGTCAACTGAACCAATTTTGGCGGATTGAGGGGGGCCGGGGGAGGGGGGCAGTATATATCCCTGAATTGTCATTAGAGATGGTATCTTTCCTTAGATCCATAGCATCGAGGCAAATTACCACTTTTCTTAATTTTTCCGTATTTTTCCTGATTTTGTCATATATAAATGATCTTTGATTTTATAAAATTTCCCAGGGCAAGGGACAAAAACTACCTAGACATGGGATTTTCTATACACTTTTTTTCAGTGCATTTCTAATATTAATATCACCCCAATACATGCAGGCCTACTTAGCCTAGAAGAATTTTAATGATAACTCCCAATCATATAAAGGAGCGTCCAATTTATTTAGCACAGCGTCCACATGACTGAACATTTATAGATACTCTAAACAATCAGGTGAAATTCAGATCATAGGTCTGAATACCACTAAATACAGACAATAGCTCCGAAAAGTGGCACATTCAGAGCTATATGCTGAATTTAGGTATTTTTGACACTAAGACAATATTTCTGAATCTCCTGGAAGACATGTTGATCTATCTATCTATCTATCTACCTATCTACCTATCTATCTACCTGTCTATCTATCTATCTATCTATCTATCTATCTATCTATCTATCTATCGAATACCAGTCAAAATCTACTTTTTCCAAAATCTACTTTTCCATAATCTACTTTTCCTACCAAAATCTACTTTTTTTGAAAACCAAAATCTACTTCGTTTTGCCAAAATCTACTTCTACCAAAATCTCCTTTTTCCAAAATCTACTTTAGAAAAAAAAAGTTATTGAAACCTTAATTTAGCTAAATCTAGTTTTACATTACCTTTATATGTTTAAAATACTTAACTTTTCTTAAACTTATGCAAAAATTAACATCTTTTTATGCTAAAAATAGTTTAAAATACACACTAAAGACCAGGTTTGGGTTCAAATGCAGATACACGCATTTAAATACAATTGAGCCAAAAGTAACTGAATACAAATACAATCCCATGCAATAAAGATAAGTTTGAATACAACACTGTTAAGTGACTCTAGTTTAACATTTTTTTGACAAGTAAATGACATTATTTGAATTTTTCATAATGTCATTAGTAAGTTGCTTCTTTAAAATCCGTTGAAATTAGTATGTTTTGATAATTATACAAACCCAATTGTGGTTTGAAATATTAAGGAATTAAGTATCTCATTCCTAAAATGACTGAAACGAATATTTTGCAAATAAATCTGGCTTATTTGGCTTGCCTATATAGATCTGTTTTTAAATATTACGGAATAAACCAAATAATTCCACTGAGTAGATCCTCTGGGTGATTAATTCTAGGTATAATACCGCATTTTAACTCATTCAAATTATTGTTATTACTTATTCAGACACATTAGCTTAAATGTCAAATTTGTAAGTAAATTCTGAAATGATTATGCTCTTTGAAATGATTCACATTGTCTATTCACATTTGTTCTCCAATTTTAAAGAAACTTAAAAGTCAATTTTGTCAGACGTAGATTTTGGAGAAGTAGATTTAGGGAAAAGGAGATTTTGACTGGCCCCCTATCTATCTATCTATCCTATTAACAATTGATTTGGTCAGTATTCATAGGATAGGATTGGATAGAAAAACTTGCTATATTTCATTCATAATTTTATTATTTTTGGAAAAACTCTTCATTTGACTACTCTGCAAGGGTAATTGATCAGTGAAAGTTCAATGGAAATTGTGTGATATTACAGGGTAATTAGAATACCAGAGTTACGCACATTTTACCTTTGAACCAGTGGCGTAACTGGAGGGTCTTGAGTGGGGGGGGGAGGGCACCTGGGGGAGCACGCGATTCTCTGGGGGGTGGGCACCCACTATAGTGATTGTATATTTTAGCAGCCTTGGAAAGTTCATATTGGGGGGGGGGCACCAAGATAAACATAGATCCATAGATAGATGGATGTATAGAATAGATAGATTAGACATCCGAAAAAGGTGGATTAATATGACCTATGCAGGTAAATTGACAAAAAAAAACAGAGAGATAGATAGATATGTCCGAATTTAGCTGGATAGATAGACAGATAGATAGACAGATAGATAGATAGATAGATAGATAGATAGATAGATAGATAGATAGATAGATAGATAGATAGATAGACGGATAGATAGACGGATAGATAGACGGATAGATAGACGGATAGATAGACGGATAGATAGACGGATAGACGGAAACAGAGACAGAAACAGAGACAGAAACAGAGACAGAAACATAGACAGAAACATAGACAGAAACATAGACAGAAACATAGACAGAAACATAGACAGAAACATAGACAGAAACATAGACAGAAAGACAGCACAAGATAGTTTGACATGTACATTTATAGATAACTAGATAGATTATAGATAGATAGTACAACAAAGGGCCCATTGAAAAACAGTTCTCTGATATGGTAATCCTTTTAAAATATATTCTAAATTAAATAATAGCTGGTTCTCATGACTTTATTTTACATTGGTTAATTTGATCCATACTTGCCAAGTCCAGAAAGCATAGATATGTGATGGTAGTCAGCTGGTAACTGATATTTTAGAAAGGCAGATTTAATTGTTAAGATGGACAAATAATTATGTGTTTCTGTTTGTAAGCTCCACGGGTGATGTTGGGGGTTGCCTGCAAATAGCAAGATAGATAACAATATAGATAGATAGATAGATAGATAGATAGATAGATAGATAGATAGATAGATAGAGTGCCGCTTGATGATCTCAGGGTCTCCTCAATCCAACCTTCATAACATTTGTAAAGGACTATTCAAAATGTCCAAGTTCATTCTTCGGGGGGGGGGGACTTAGTCTTTGATAAACTGTTTGCAGTGTCTTACTTGATTCTGTTAAAAAACATGAGCGTACATATACGCATTAATGACAGGGTTTTTCTCAGTTTTTGGCCACCCCAGCAAATGATGGAGAAGCCCCCCCCCCACCCTCCCAACCAAAATATTCTGGAGCCGCCACTGCAACTTGGCCTGGGGCCTTCTGCCCAAAATGACACTATCATCATCAAGATGGCAGTCTGAATCTGACCCCCCCAAGAATGAACATCTCTCCAATTCTCTCACTTTTTCCCAACTTCTCAAGTCATAAAGCGACTTACAAGTATGCATTTTATATGTACAGAAACATAATTTAATACTGAAACAAAAAGGTAATCTTTAACACAAAAGCTCTTATATGAATTAAGATATTTGCTAAATTATGGAAAAATATCACAATTTGCTTGAAAGTTTGATTGGCTGCTCTTAATGACATTTCTACCATTGCCACTAATTGATCTGAAGCTAAATGACCAATCACTGTCCACTCATTTGCATAAAATTTGGAAATGGCAGTGACCAGTGGCGCATTTACGAGAGGTCAATTACATGTAATCTTTGCCAAGAGTGATTAATAAAGGACAATTAGATAGAGAAGAATTATATTTCAAAAAAAGTTGAAAGATTCCCAATTACTCCAATGTGGTAGCAAACTTGATAAGCATAAAAATACATTAATTTACTTAATTTATTAATTGGTGCTTCAAATTCCAAAGAAAAAGTGAATTTGGAGAGAGAAAGTTCATTTCTGGACACATGTTAATTAATCAGGTGTGGCTTAATAACCACTGTCCAATGAGAGGCCATTGAAAGTTTGTCCATTGAAAGTTTTGTGACTTTGTGGCCACATTTCGTTGCTGTGTTATTTGGTCTTTAAAATTTTTTTTATTCGTTAGCCTCATATTTGCAGCAAATAAATATTAAAACAGCTTAGTTTATATAGACAAAGGCTACTAAATTCTTTGCAGTTTATCACTGTCAGGTTAGGTGACAAATATGTATGAGTCCATTTATGTGATTGCACGTTTCATATAATTTGAGGAGAAGGGGGTAACCAGGCCTACGACACTTGACAGCTGACTGGAGACCCTCCTCAACATTTTTGCTAAAAACCCAATTTCAATCACACTTTTCCTAACTTCAGGTAAAAGCCAATTTTTGGAACAAAATTAAATCAAATCAAAATCACTATCCAAAGTGCAATTTGCGCTTAAATGCTTTCAATACCTATACCTTTGATTTGATTGCTGTTTGAATTTCCAGGCCAATGGCAATTGTCAATTTATCCAGCTAAAACTTACACCCCTATATCACTGTAAATTTTGAAATTTTAAGTTAGCTGAATTGATTGAGTGAGATGGGTTGCACAATTCCTTTGAGCCAAGATAGCTTGTTGTTTGCAAGTTATAACAACATAAAGATTATCATAACTCAAAACAGCAAGCTATCATGGCTCAAACAAATTGTGCAACCATCTCACTCAATCATTTGAGCCCACTCAAAATTTCAAATTTTACAGTGCAGTAGGCCTATTCTAATTGGTATCAGGTCAGTTCAACAGGTAACCATGCCAACTGGTAACCAAACCAACTGGTAACCAACCAACTGGTAACCAACCAACTAGTAACCAAAAACCCTACCAACTGGTAACCATCCCTTTTTTGAGGATTACCAGTCGTAACCACATATTTAAATCAATTTCATGACCCCACCAAGTCGTAACCACCAAATTCTTGCAAACTACCAAGTCGTAACCAAGGTCACTGACCACCAAATATCAAATATCCAGCCTATTAACTTCTCTTCTAGATGGAAAAGAATTTATTTAACACAGGAAATCCCTGTATATATGCATTAAAAACAT